>JASDDO010000010.1:335459618-336659618 GCA_030015575.1 Agapanthus africanus
TCGCCTTCGGCACCTTGTTTCGCTTTGTCATTGTCAGTCAACTAAGTAAAGTAGGGCGAATAGCCCCCTGCGAATCCTTAAATCTTTTGAGCATGCCGTAAAAAAAAGGATGGTCCCCTATGCATTTCATTCTTTCCGTTCCGGAAATAATGTTTGTACCTTACCCCCCATCATGGTGAACCTCTCCTTGTGATCGGGATGAGGTAGATGCCTCCCAGCCGGGGGGCAGATCGAATCGGAGTTTCCTTAGGTAGCCACCGACCTACAGTTATCCTTAAACTTCCGTGCTTGGTGGAGAAGAAGCGAACAAGGGTACGCTCGCTTGCTGTCTTGTTCTCTGCCGCGGACTGGGATCGCTCGCCAGCTAGGCCCTCTAGAAGAAAGTTGGAGAAACATTGTATGAGAACATATTACCCTTCTTCGGGGACAAGGGGCGGAACGACCTCTCGATCTACTTACTGCAGCCCAGGACGGGCGTCGTCGTCTAGGCGTTCCCTGTTGCTCTGATCTCCCCTACACCTAGGACGTTGTCTGGGCCAAGAGCCATAGTTAGTTGATGTTTCCATTTGGTTGTTTTTTCTCGTTGTTGATACCGGCAAGACCCAGCCAGATGATGATGTCTGCTGGTTGGTAGTGAGAGGACTCTTAGTACCCGCAAAAAAAGGGCGCTGGTGAAAAAAACAATCATTTGATTTAGTTTCTTGCTCTCCCTTAGCAGCGGGAAAGGAGTCTATCTATCTGCCTAGCTTTGGTAGATTTCCCCCAACGCAATTCAAAAACGGAAATTCCACGAATCCCTGAGGTGGATAAGTCCGACGACTCAGCAGCAGTGCGGAATTTCGTTTTTCGTCCGGTGGATCTGATCTATAGTTAGGGGGCAATACATACCAAAAGGTTCGAAGAAGGAAGGCGCATAAGAGTATATAACCAACCCACCCTTATGTATAACCTATTTACATTAGTGAAGCGGCTGCATGCATAAGGGAAGTGCACGTTTGCGATACCTTAGTCGGGATGCATAGGGGAGTCAACCTACGAGCACGGAAGAACGTGGGTACCACTGACTGTGGTCAGATTCTGTTTTGATTACTCCATAGAAAATCAAAGAATAGGGTAGAGTATATTACATTTCTGGCTGCTCCTTTTGTATCTGAAAAAAGAAGTAGGCGAGCGAAGTGAGGGATCAGGTGGAGGTCTCGTTTCAGAACCCGACATTCACTCCGGCATATCGCACCCCCAGTCCCCATGTGCCACGACGATCCATATCTGAGGTCCGGGATTGGACGTCGCCCTGTGTACAGCGAAGAAGACCTGGAAGAAAATGTCCGGGCTATTGTTAGTGCCACCACCAACCAGCCCCTGAAACTCGGGTTCAGGGATTTTTGCCGTCACCTAGATGTCACCATACTCTCTGGCATGAAGGTACCGACGAAGTTCAACAAGATCAACGGCATTGGTGACCCCACCCATCACCTGAAAACTTTTGTAGTGATTGCCGTGGACTTGTTGGAGACAATCCTCCTCTCCTTCAAAAAGGAATCCTACCCAAGTAAGGTAGTTGACTTTCGCAAGAAAACGGATGTGCTACCGCACAACGGCTTTCGCGCTAGCGCTCACTCCGTTGTTTGGTCGTGCCAGGCTAATTCACTTGCTAGTGAGTGAACGGGGTCAAGTCTTATGAGTTCCCAATAGGTCGAGTCCACCTCGTAGAGTATGGCTGGTCGGCGCATTCGATTGAGAAAGAGTTGCTGGAAGGGCACGGGCGGCACATTCGAGAGCGAGGGTCGTTAGTGAACGGCATCGACCCCGGCGTTTGAGGTTGCCCAGTTTGAGGGTGGCACTATCCCCCGGCGCTTGAGGTTTTGTCAAGTAAGAACTCATTGTCAAGTAGAAAACCTTTCTGTGAAGAAACCCTTGTTCGAGTTCTTCCTTGCCTAAGTGGCGCTCATAAGTAGTAAAGCTTCCCTTCCTTACAGGTTTGAGTTGTTGAACAAAACCACTAAGACGAGTGAACGGAGTGCACTATTCGCTCGATATTCGTTCACGAGGAGGTTCAAACGAGTGGAGTGAGGGAAATTCCAAAAGACAAGGGATGAAAACCAGAACATTCAAAATCAAAATGCATGAGAATCAACGTTTTTGAGTACCCTAATGTGTGGAGCCATGAAAGGCAGGTTTTGTCTAAGCAAAACCGTCGATTCAGAACCTGTTCAGGTGAAGTGAGTCTCACGAACGGAGCATTCGCGAGTTTGAGTCTTGCCTGTCTGTAAGTCAAGAAAAGACTCGTTGAGTATGGTATACTATCAGTGAGCGTAGCTCTGTCAAGCATATGAGAGAGTTAATGAAGTTATGCTTGGAAGGCTTTCTTCAAACCCCGGCGTTGCCTTTCTGTGAAGACACCCTTGTTAGAAGAAACCCTTGAGTGAGAGAGCGGTCCCTTCGCGAGCGGAACGTGAAAGCACTTCTGACAGGGCTGGAAGGAAGGCAAGTGAGACCTCCGTCTTAAAGCCCGACCTTCAAGTTCGAGGCAATTCAAGTAAGAATGGTAGTGTTCCGTAACCATAGGGAAAATAGGGCCAAGGAATGTCTTCACTCCCAGAAAAAAAGCGTCAATCTAAGGAAGCCGCAGATGAGATTTCTTCCTCAGAAGCATCTTACCATAAGCAAAAGCTCACCATGGCTTTAGTTGACAATGAAATTCAAGTAGGCCAAAAAGAAAGCAAGGCACAAAGAAGATATTGCCAATAGAAAAAGCAAGGCAGGGGTTCCCTTTCCTAAATGGAAGTCAGTGCAAAATGCCATCAGTCAAAGGCTTTCTTTTAGCGGATCAGTGAAAATAATCTCTTCTAGTAAGTCATTTGTCCGTTTCTGGTCTCCGGTATCGATTCCCGGTCCCCGGGCCTACTTCCTTAAAGCTTGTTGCGGTATTCTCACTCTGATCCTACCTCCGGGAAAGAAAGAGAAAAAAACCCAATGGGAACTCGATGAATACTCATGCATTCCTTTCCCTCTGTCATTATACGTCAATTCCGGACCAAGTTAGGGGAGCGGACGTGGCACTAGCCCTCGGCGATTGAGAGCATAGCCCTCCCCAGCGCTTGACCACCTCTCTGTGAAGAAACCCTTGTTCGAGTTTTCTTTAACAACCCTTTCAGCAAGAGTGAGAGAGTGGAGGAGCCTTCGCGAGTGAACGGAGCAAGTAATATATACAAGCACTTGGCTGGTCTACCTTTCCAGGAGAAGGGGTTTCTTCAGGTGGAATTCCTGCTTTGCTGAGGCCACTTTTGAAGCCAAATCCCACACAAGATTCAATGCATTTTGATAGCCAATAGGACTTTCATCTTTCTTTGGAAATCCTCAATTCTCTATCTCGTCTTCCTTCGCTCTTCTCTCTTCTGCATATTCCATTAGGCAATGATCAGTCTTTCTGAATCAGCCAGACGGGCCTCTTCTTTCTGAAGCGAATTCTTTCCTCTCGTCAAATTCATGCGGATATAGCATACGGATCAGTAGTCTGACTCTGTCTTCCTCTAGCTTCTCCCTCTCCTTCTGTCCTTAAAGAGAGGTTCTATCAAATGAAATCCAAGTGAGTCCCTCTGTCTTTCTTTCATACTGAGCTGCTAAAAGCATTCGTTGTATTCATTGGGATGCTGCACACTTTGGCTAGAGAGGTTCAAGCCCTCTCCAATCGAGCTAGAACGAACTGGAGAGGGGGCTCTGACTCTAGCAAATAAAGATCGCATCCTTCCAGAAGAAGGAAAGATCTTTCTAGAAGAGAAGATTAGGAAATTCCCTCCGAGAATACTTCCTATCCTTAGTGGTCGAGTGAGTAAACCTTTCTTCAATAGAAGACGAGACTTGAAGTCAGAATAGCAGCCAAGGGGATATGCCAGCAGGAGAGATCGAGAAAGGCTAAATTCCTAGGCAAAGCAAATGTACCAGTAAGAGGGTTCATCAAAGGTCCTAGAAATGTATACCTTGCAAATGAGTCTCACTTTCTTAATGGCTATGAAAGGCTAATCCTCTCTGCAAAGGTCGGGTTTAAGTAAAACCGTCGATTCAGAACCAGTGAAGTGAGTCTCACGAGACTCGTTGAGTGATGAGATAGGGTTAGCTTAGCGGTCGTTTGAATTGCGTAGTTAGTCAGTTCTGAGGGACGGACGTGGCACTAGCCCCCGGCGACTGACGTATGAGGGGTGTTGTTTGAGTCGGTTGCCCTTTCACACAGACTTTCTTAATTCAGAGTGACCCCTTCGCGAAGGTCATCCCATTCCCTGAGTGGCACGAGCTAACAAGTCAGCAAGTATGAACTCGAGTGAAACAACTACTGAAAATTGATGAACTCCCGGCATTGGGAAGGGAGAACTCTGTCTATCTACGGTGGGACAAGCAAGTCATCTTTTTTGATCACCGAAAAGCAAAGCAGGTATGTGAGCTGGTCCCGAGGAATAGTCTTCTTGATGCACCTAAACCAGGTTCGAAGAGATCAACTACAAGATCGAAGACAAAAGGAGACTTTAAAGAAGGGTAGCTAGATACACTCAATCGGTAAGGACTGAAGACAGGTCCGAGACAGGGTCTGGATGGGAATCTTCGTTATAGGCATCTGAAGCTGATACAAGATCCGGAGAATCTTCTAGCGTAGATCCACATTATTCGAGACTAGCAAGCAAGACAATCACTAGTCTAGTTAGGGTTCGATCATTATCTTACGATGCATCAAATCGGCAACTCCCTTTAAGTTAGATTGGCTATCCCGCCTGTTCAAGAGTTTCAGTAGCTTTACTAATAGATGATAGAGGGGGGACTAGTTCTAAAGGAAATCGAGAAGATAAGTCGACGAAAAAGTAATAAGAAAGGGTGTCAAAAGCCTATCTTTTTCAAGTCCACTCTTTGCTCTCTGAATCCTAATAGGATAGTAAAAGAAGAAGAACTCCTTACCCTAATGACGGAGTGAGCGTTAGCGTGATATTGGTTTGAATGGTGCGGTAGACCAAGCAACGGAGTGAGCGCCTAGCGCGAAAGCCTATAGCGGTAGACCAAGCAACGGGCGCTAGGCTAGCAAGAAAACTAACGCGCAACGACTTAGTCCGTTGCTTGTTCAGTTCGTTGCTTGTTCTATGTCATAGTACGTAAGTCTCCCCACCCCTTTATGGTGTTCCCACCTAGCTCACTCGCTTTGACCTTATGTGGTGTACGGCTATGTACGTAGCTAAGTACACCATAGATATTTCTTCTAAGATTCTTTCTTAAAATAAAAAAAAAATACCATGATTCAGTTGTCTACGTGCTTTAGGAAGTAAGTTGCTATTTCTCATGTTAAAACAGAACAGGCAAGTGTCAGTTTTAAACAACATCCCTTATTTCCAGATATCTTCAAGAAGAAACTCCGTTGGTGCCAACACCGCCTATTCTGCTTCAAGCTGGAATGAAGGAGCGATTTCTATCGCTAAGTCCTGCAGAAAGGACCAGAGTGATTAAAGGGGCTCTCGAAGAAACCTATTTATTGGGAGCCACAAAGATGCATCAATAAGTGGGTCGGCATTCCTAGTGTGGTTGACTATCTTGAAAAAAGATTGTCGTCTAACAACCCAGAATGGCAGAGAGATACCCACATTGCTGCACCACAGCAATCCGCTGATATTTATCTTGGATATATTCCCATTATTACAGCACTCTTTTTGGTCAAAATGCACATACACGGGATTGATTTATTACCCATGATTACCACTATTCTTTCAACAAGTGGGGAGACTTACGTACATAGCTACGCGAGTGGGTCAGTTGTCGAAGTTACCGACTTAGAAGCTACTCACCCCAAAAGCGTTGTATTGCTTGTTGGCATTATAGATGCTTACGCTTTAGTTATCACTGCCAAAGCTGTAATGGTGTCTCAGTGTTATTAGTATGTATCTACACGACGGTACGGTATGTACTATGTAATAGTACGGTTCGAGTTGGTTGTTCCTGACTTCTGAGCTCGGATAGTCAACATTAATGCCTACGTGAAATCAAGATATGAGTTTCCGTCTCCTAGGAAAGTTGCTAGTTAACTTGGTATAATCCAATCTAGATCAGAGCACTGCAAGGTGAGCAGCAGAAGGAGCAGGAGAAGCAGAAGCTGGAGAAGCAACAGAGTCAATCTCCGCACGAACAGCTATGGCTTGACAGCTTTTAGCTCGAGTTGGAGTTGTTGTTTGCGACTCCGCGTCAAGGCTTGCTTGAGTTTCTTCTTTTCCTTATCCCTTCTTTGCTTAAGGAGTCTGGACCAGGAATCTCGTCCATTAAAGGAACAACATTAATACCTGACCGGGGTGAAAGCAAAAGATGCAGGGGTTTCACCGCCTTAGTTCGGGTGGTTTACTAGTCTGATATCGGATGAGGTAATAGCAAGCCCTAGGTTAGTGAACTTCTTTAATATCGGAAGTAGGAAACATCTACAGCTAGTGCCTGATCTGCATCTAAACATCTTCTGCCATAGGCACCACTTTCAAGATGACATTGATGAAGCAATCAAAGCGGCGGCACCAGCATCAGGATCATAGTAAAGGACTCGGCGATTGAGAGGAAGCAGGAAAGCAAGCAGACAGGTTGAATCTGCTCATTAGGTCGCAAGGAGCAAAGCAAACAGTAGAAGCAGCAGAAGCTGGTGTTATTATGTCTGTCTTTAGGCCAACTTTACTAAAGAAAAAAACAGTAGTTTGTGACCTCCTGGGGATGTTCTTTGCGAGTATTTTATCTAAAGAAAGAAAGATGCAGTAAGGGCAAAAGGTAATGAAATGAAAGCTAGTGCCATCCCAGCCCCGCCGGCCTTTGAAGAGGCAATCCCGCAAATGATTCATATTAAGAAAGTCATCTTAGTTTTAGTTCCCCGGTTCGGTTCAAAGAGCAAGTCGGGTTCTTTCTTTGCTCAATCTCTCTTGTTTGAGTTCTTGAGTTCGAGATGAGTGAGTGAGGATGAGACGAGTGCAGTGAGGCGAGCGGAAAATGAATCAATTCATATTAGTACCTTTTGCACCTAAGAAAAAGAGAGCTATGGTTGCTAGAGTTGATGAGTGACTCCTTCCTCTTCCTCGGGGAGAAAGAGTATCCTTCTTCCTGTGAGTTATTCCGTTACTAAAGGAAAACCGTAATGTTAGTTTATGTTTCATCCATGACATGACATTCTGAATGAGTTCACTGTTCGTCAAGAAAAGAGAGATTGGCTAGTTAACTGGTTTTCTCATCTCCATCGGGTTAAGATCAAAGACAGAATTGAGATGGTGACGAAGAAGTCAATTCAGATAGGATAGGACCTACGCCCAGCCCTACAGGGAGTAGCCGGGCTTCTTCGGCTTTCGAGTGAGGAGTTCTAGCTGGAGTTGTTGAGTTGGAAAGCGATCTTCGGGTTCGATCTCGGTACGTGAAAAGCGATGAACGATCCCTTTAATGAGTCCCCACAAAGAAAGGGAAGGGGCGAGATGTTGTCATTTCGGTATTGAAATGAATCGTGAGCCCGGGCATAAAGAAAGGTACGGTTGAGCGGAGAAAGGAGTGGAAAAAGCGTCTCTTTTCGGGTACCGTAATAAAGGGTTTTCAATTCAATCTCTCTTTCCAATCAATCACGATCTGACATCAGATAGTCACATATAAGAAGATAGTACGATCAAGCCCCTTTCAAGAATGAAGAATTCTCATAGATCAAGAGAGGGAATCGAGTCGAGATAGTACGCTCCAGCCTTTAGCCAGTGACATTCTTTTATCTCGAGTGAAGCGAAGAAAGGGGAGAATTAGTGTATTATGATAGAGCGACAATTCATCTTTCATGCATTTGGGACCGTTGTCGCTGGAGATTGAACTTAGTGCTAGGCTTCCGCTGTCGGTCCGGTCCGTCCCGGGTGATGAAATTGAACGTACTTTGGTTAGTCATTCTGCTTGTATGGACTTCCGTCTGTCCCTGATCCTTTCAAGCATAAAATGAAGCGAGTGGGGATTGCCGGGTTTCAGCTGCTTTCTCTGCTCTTAGGTTCGATCTCTTCTCTTCTCTTATAGAGCCAACGCGTCTATTCTATTACATTCCTTTCCTTTTACCCTTTCTTTTCTTACTTACTTACCCGTTTCACTATTCGATCGAGCCGTTCCAGAGATCCTACCTGGATCGAGTCAGATTTGGGGCGGCTGAACCCACTTGAGCTGAAGCCTTGCTAGATTTCGAGGAAAAGGTGAGAAGAGCTGATCGAACCGCAATGGTGAGTTGTACGGTAGCCTGGCTTAGGAAGGGGGCTAGTTTCCAGGCAAGCCATCCATATAATATGGGCATAACCTTTATGCCATCTAGCTTCATAGCCGGTAGTTTCTGTTGATGATTCTGTTCATCTATCTGATCAGCTCCTTATTTTCTTCAATGACTGCTTCTTCTTTCTAATGCTTGCCCTCGTTCAACCCTCTTCTCTAGACCTCCAAGATGCTCTGTACGAAGTTCATGGATTTTAAACTCCTGCGTGCGAGACATGGTCAGCTAATTGCTTTTCAGCTTGTTCCAGCTTCGTTGCTTCCGTTTTGTATGAGAGCGGGCACTTTCTTATTCTTAGTAAGATAGGGGCATGAAAAGTGGACAAGGAATTAATGGAAGTTGCAAGAGCGAGAAAAAGGTTTTGACAGCTCCATCGGAGAGCTACACTCAGCGAGTCCTTTCTTTTCACACGCACTTCGGCTGCCCTTCCGCAACTGGTTTTGAAACCTATACTATGCCATTTGTCACACATTTTGTACTTTCTCCCTCCAAGATTGAGACTTCCTACCGAGGCAGAGTTTCTCCTTTCTTTTCTGAGACCCCAACCCCAGAGTGACTCTGCTGTAACCAAAGCATTCTTAGAAGCTGGCTTTTCTCCCCATCCTACATGCCTGCAATACTGCCCGTCCGAATACCATGATTTGAGATGCCTTTGTTGTTCCCTTGGAGACACAGATACTACTGCTACCTCCGAGTACCTATTACTCCACCGTGGAACTGCTTCTTTTGAGAATAACATAACTTATATAGCTAGGTCATTAGTTACCTCATTCCTACCCTTTGCCCCCATCTACACCTGTGTAACCCTTTCCAATCCCTAAGTTTTGACATATTCTATTGGGCATTTAGGAGACAAAAAGCAACTTCTTTGGCACTTTCCCCTTAGGAGGACTGGTAACAAATAGTCCTTGGTGTCACTGTCCCTGGGCTTACTCCAAGTCAACTTCTATCCTATCAGGTCGCCTGTAATCGGTCTTTTGAGAATCAGTTGCCTTTCTTCTGGCCTTTGTAGCACCTCCTTTCCTACGCTAGAGGTTGGAGAGAGGAGCGAAAGATGTGCCGACTTTGCCTTAGGCGCTGTAGCTAGGTCCCATTTTCTATTTCTCGAGAAAGTCGCTTAGGGCGTACAAAAAGATAG
Organism: Agapanthus africanus; assembly: GCA_030015575.1. Lineage (NCBI taxonomy): Eukaryota > Viridiplantae > Streptophyta > Magnoliopsida > Asparagales > Amaryllidaceae > Agapanthus > Agapanthus africanus. The sequence continues at coordinate 335,469,029 of JASDDO010000010.1, forward strand.
GAATTGAGGAACTTCCTTATGCCTATGAGCTTCCAAGTTTCGGGCTTAGTCACAGCTAAATGGAAAGTACAGGAGATGGCTAGTCAATACTATATTCGAAGAAAGGGCACAGATTCAGTCAGGCATTTAGCGGATAAAGCTTTAGGAACGAGGCATAGATTAGATTCTAAGGGTTTATCCCAGGTCTCTTTCAACACTTTTTTGATTTGCAGATAGATAGCACACATATATATAGATAGGTAGGTACGTACCCACTGTTCTACGATCTCGGGACTCGGTTAGGATCTCAGAAGAAAAAAGGAAAAGAATGTATTGCCTTCAAGCTGTTTGGGTGCTCTGGTACAACTGCCTGTAACTTGAAATTTCCGGTATGCTATCTACTGCTCTACTGCTACTGTAAGGCAAGCAGTGCCCCTTTGTTTAATCAATCGCAAGTGAAGCGGACAAGGCAGGAGGACATTTCGCTAGCATGTCGAAAGAGCTTCCTTTTCTTCTTCTTCTATAGCGTAGCTGGTTCCAGTTCTAATCGATGAAAGAAGGGCTATCGTCCTGGAAGAAAGTTTATTCAAAGGAAGGGCCCTAACCTCGATGGGATATCACACTTACTTAGTGGTCAGAACCCGTCCTCTAAGTCTCTGAATCTTGAGCTGTCAGCAACAGGTTTTGACTTTTGACTATGACCAACCGCACACTCCTTTATTTATATTTACACGTCTTCGACGACCTACCCCGGGAAAGAAGATTAGGATTTGATTATTGAATCCGAGGTTCTATGGTACTGAAAAAAAGCTACTGACAATCAATCGAAATCGGGTGGGGAGTAGTCAGCTATTCCTTTCTCTTTCGTTGTTAGAACACATCAAGATCAAGCTTGGGGAAGAGCATACTCGTTAGAATCTTCTTACACGGGTCAATACACTCCTAGAGAAGAGATAGGTTGAGCTAATCGTTATACTTGGGTTAACCCATACCACTAATACGGACAGGATAGGCTTGGAGGATTAGGATAGGCACGGGGATAGAGTCATGCCGTACCTTTAGCATTGTTACTGGATCAATATCGATAGAGGTGAAATTCAATAGATTCGAAATCGACGTTCCAACACAGAGTCTGAAGAGGCAATTCGTTTTGGACTTGATCCCAGAGAGGGGCTAACATTTCCTTTTTAGGTTAGGCTGTCCCACTTATTGGCTTTTAGAGTTAGCTTTCGAGCTAGGCGGTACAACACAAAACAAAGTCATCCTTACAAATGAGAAGCCAGGCCAGGAAAAGGTAAGACCACACTTTTCTTTCGACTAGACCGCTCAGGAGTGCTTGCTGGACGACTTCCATCACTGGAACCGCTTTCCGCTCTGAATGAGCTCTCTTTGCTGACGAAACTACTGCTTGTTCACTCCGTTGCTTGTTCAGTCGTTGCTTGGTCGCTCAATGGATTGGTCCGGACCTTAACAAAACCTTAGTTTCACATCAACTTGCATGTATATAGATGTAAATGTTTCTATCCTTGTAATTCTTCCATTGACTTACATTTCTACTTGAATCAGAAACAATACTCTTTGAATGGCCAACCAAGGCTTAGGTGAAACCGTCGATCAGGCCATTCACTGTATTGCAGAGAATGCTCTTACTGTTCTAAAGAGGCGAGGTGAACAACTTGAACTCATTAATCCGTTCCGCTCGACCTTCGCTACACTGGTTGAACTCCGAGATTTCACTCTTTACCCCCTTTTGCTGCCTGCCTCCGTTCGCTTCGCTCACTCGACTTGGTCTAGGCGTTCGTGCTTGCCTACTGGGCAATCACTCACTTGTTCAACTCCGAGGTTTATGAGTTGTTACCCTTTAGCAGACTGCCTTGGTTATCCGTTCAGCTCGAAAGGCCTTACGCTTCACTGGTTCAACTGCCCTGCTGAGGCCATTTTGAGTCCCTTTTGCAGACGGACGAGATCTCCGTTCCGCTCGAAAGGTCCTTCGCTTCACTCACTTGATCCGGACGAGGGCAAAGACAGTTTGTTTACCCTTTTAGGGACTTGACTTGACTTGACTTGGCGAGGTGAACTCACTCGTTCGTGCTTGCCTACTGGGCAATCACTCACTTGCCTAGCAGCCCGAGGTCTGGACTAGTAGCCAAGACTCTTTGTCCCTTTTTTGCAGCTTGACTTGACCACTCGTTCAACTGTCCTTCTCCGTTCAGCTCGGAAGGCCTTACGCTTCACTCGAGCAGCAGGGCAACAAAGAAGACCGAGGTTTTGTTTACCCCTTTTGCACTTGACTTGATGCTGTTCCACTTGTTCAACTGTCCTTCTCCGTTCAGCTCGGGACCCTCGCTTCACTCGTTAACCGTTCCGCTCGTCAGGAGATTAGCTCCTTCCTTCGCTTCACTGGTAGTAGCTAAGACAGTTTGTTTACCTTTTAGGGTAATTTATTCAATACGGACTTTAATTGGTCCCATTGAAACAGTAAAACTAGACTTCACTGCTCAATTGCATCATATAATGATCATCGAAAGTCAAAGCCTAGTGGGAAATCACTCACTTGTTCAACAGGGTAAGAGAGTTGGTTAGCAACAAAGACTGATTAGTCCCTACTTTTGCCCTTGACTAGCAACACTTGATTAGAAACACGAGGTTGGCAACAATTTTGAGTCCCTTTTGCACTTGACTTAACGAGGTCGGGACCACTCGTTGAACTGCAGGAAGACTTACTTGGTTTAATCGTTCGCTCTCTTTGCTTAACTCTTCTTTTCTTGAATTATTTATCTTACCATTGGAATTTATGTTGAAAACTAGTGTTTTAGCCAAGGTTAAGTGTCACGACCCGAAAGAGCACGTGACTGGCCCTTGAACCATATGAAGTCTATAGGACTCCATCTGATCCAAGTAAGCCAAAAGCCCAGAAATCTAAAACCATTTTTAAGAATAAGTAAAGAAACTGGTTTAAAGAAGTGAAGAAAAACATGTTTGAAATCAAGGTTTTTAAATAACTAAGCCGAATATGCATTTTTAAAAACAGTACAGTCTTTTCTAAAAATTTCGGCAGAGTTTCTTTTGTAAAACTGGCCCCGAATGGGGTATAACAAGGATAACAATATATGCAATGATAAAGGCATCCCCAAGCGGGAGCTAGCTCTTCGTCAATCGACGGTCACCACCACACATGCAACAATAATATACAACGCCAAGTGGCGAGGATCAAATCCAAAAGAAAGCTCAAAAGCAACAAGAAAACCGCAACACTACTAAGCGCGACTCTATGGTCGAATAACACATCACTAGTCTAGGTCTGAAACAATATACGAGTTTTGGTTGATGGATATTCTAGATACAATGAATAATATAAATACAACGGCGGTTCTGATACAAAAGAACCCACCTATTCAAGCAAATCACCCAAAAGGAAGCAGTGTGCCAGAAATGCCGCTATAGAACTGTACGGCAAACCTGCAAGAACTGGGGCACAACGGGGGTGAGTTGCCAACTCGTGAATAGAAAGATATCTACAAGCAGAGATCGAATGCATGACCCAACCTAGGTCAATACGATCAGATATAAAGAAACCTCAATATGAATAAAGCTGAAGCATGCTAAACTGGCAATGTAATCTCTATACGTGAATGTAGTGCCAAGTGCTCGTGCTAGTGCCTCAGGTAATAGTATGTCATGAATATGAGGTATGAATGCATGAAAGCAGAATACATGTAAATGAAGAAACTGTTTTCATAATTTAGTGAGATTTCCCTTGTATTTTTAGTTGAGGTATCATAATGAAATCAGCATAAAACAGTGCCTAGCATCGGCACAAAACGTAATCCCAATATCTCGATATCTCTGTATCACAGTCTCTGTACCTCGAAATCTCGAAATCCCAATGTCTCAATCATAATATCTAGGGCGCCGTCAGTCCAGACCGGCCCCTACCATCCATCTCAAGACCACGACGGTATCCTCCGGATATCCGACGCGTCGGGTAAAATCACCGGTAGGTAGTGCTCCCCTGCCAGGCTCACATCGTCATCACCACGCGCTTCTTGCCCCGGGGTACCTTACCGGGTCCACCATGTACCCGAAACGGTTCATCCGTCTCCTCGAATCGGGTTTCCAAATCCATCAGCAAACTCATGGTGGACGACTCATACATCATGGGAAAACCGCACTTTTTATTTTAAAGAGAGAAAAGAAGTTTATATAAGTTTTGCGGTTTTCCCCCAAATCCAGAAAATCTCATGGAAATCCGAATCCAATCCTCAATAGCATGTAAACAGTGCATACAGGCATAAAAATCCATGAATAATAACATGCATGATGTAACAACTAATAATTACAATGTCTAATCTAGCATATAAGGCAAGTACACTAATATCATGTCTAAATTATTAGCTAACAACCTATGTCGATGCAATAATATTTTCTAAGGTGTACGTGACATGGCAATTACCGATGAAGATGTGTGTGAGCCGGCAAGTAAGTGTACGTGGTACATACGCATCATCGGTAATGGTGCTGGTGTCCTAACAGCATAACATCAATAATGGAGTAGGAAACATAATATAAGCATGCGATGCGATGCGAACCACAATAATGAGCGGAAGCTGAATACTAGACGCAACTATAACTAATCTGCATTAATCTAAAATAACCTCTACAATTGGTGCCTTTTGAAATAACACGAATCATGGGGTTTTGAAAATAGGGGCTACGGTGTTTTTATGAAAAGATACGTCTTTTGAAATATCCGTAGGATCCCTTGGGCTGTCTTTTAAAATACCCACGATTCGTTAGTTTTTGAAATAGGTAGGAGTCTAATCTAATCTAACAACCATCCTAAACTATACGGCTGAACTAACAAGTAGAGCTACGGGTGAGGAAACCGCCTAACATCTGAGTCGATACATATACATACATGTATATATATTAGTCGGTGATCCCGCCTCAATAATATCATATCCGATACCCTATCTATAATCAGACATCCCAAGTCAAGAGTGCGGATCAATCATCAAAATATAGCTTGTACGTAAATCCGTTGTACGGCATCCCAAATCTGGGTACGGGTCAATATCACATTCATCATACTATTTATCTGGTATCCTCTTTATCAAATGTCATGATCGGGGTATTGATCTACGTCTAGTACAATATTGATACCCTCTATGTATGCATGCAGGTGTAAGAATCACTACGTCAAAAGACCCGTTAAAACATCGTGTCGTATCTCAATACGAACCAAATCACATCACCGATCTCCTGGCCTCAAGCCCAATCTCATCGACTCATCTCAAATCCCAAATACTATCCTCAAATCCAGTATATAAACACATAGTCCCATACCCATGTGTAGATATACGCACCATCATATGCACTCTAATAAATGAAAGAATGAATGCAAGTATGTGTGTAAATGTATGTGTGAGTGCAACCACTACTCTAGGGTTCGCACTAAACTAAACGAATATATTCTTATCATCAAAATATCATTATTACCATCAATAACCCTAAACAACACATAATAAATATTCGTGTGTATACGTATTCGTATACATCACCACGGACTGCGGGGGTGCTATACGCCATCCACCCGACTTCTCCCCACAGATATAAATCTACTCACATTGCTTCTCGTGTGCCAAAGCCGATGTCGCTATCTTCACCTCCTTTGCCTCAACATCACGCGGGGTACCTACAAGTATATCACAATGCTAAAGCACATGAAAATCACATCGGAAACCAAAATAGCACACGCTACCCGCATAGGTAAAAACCTATCGACTCGCATGTAAACACAATCAAAATCCACTTGTCGTTGACGTCCAAACGCCACCCGACAGGAATGAATCACCAAATACCAAAATCCATGCTAAAACAAGTCCCAAATTATACACCAACATAGGAAAATCAACCCAGATTTCACCCTAGATGGAATCAGTCAAAACTAGACATACTCAGGGTCAAAACTAGAGGAAATGGGGGCATGCACAGAAAACGAAGCAATTCCTTAAAATACCTTATTTTAGAATTTTCCATAATTTTTCCCCATTTATCTGTATTTAATTATACCAGAATATTAAAATATTCATTAAAATAATATTAAATTATAAAATTTCCCAAAAATCATATTTTATTATTTTGAAGACGTTACAATCTACCCCCCTTAAAGAAATTCGGTCCCCGAATTTAAATTTAAACCCCCAAATACTAAAATATTTCAATACAAATTCCAAGTCATCGGGGCTCCGAAATCATCTATACATAAAACATCATAGCGCAATGCATGCGCATGAGTACTGAGCAGATAACTCAAAAGCAACACTCCATCAAGCATCCGCAATCATCGGAGTCATGGTAACGACACAATGTCAAATCCAATACAAAATCAATATGATATGGACCAAGACTATACATGTAGACATCCAATCTATACATGTAAATAGCTGATGCAAATGTATGCCAAATCTTTTTAAGTCGCTGTGCGATGCGCGTAATACTGCACAGTGGCGGACGTTTCTCATAAGAAAATAACTATATATGTGTATATATATCCTTTGTTTAATAGGTACGTTCCGCCGTTTTGAAAACAGTTTAGAAGGGTTTCCTTGTTTTTAAAACGTTTCGTGTCATATCGGACACGTAGGTATATACTGAGACTATAGCTCGCTTTTCAGAAATCCCTTCGATAACTATCGATGCATGCAAAATATATCCAGGTACTGCCCACTGACTAGTCCTGCTCAGTATGAAAGCAAATATCCAACATCATAAAAATGTACTGCTCCAAAAGGAATAAATCACAAAAATCACATAACACCACCCTGTGCGTCTGGTGCGCACGGAAATCAAAATCCATATATGTGCTAAACATGTGCACAAAACAACATCTAGGTGCAACGGGTGTGCACGAAGCATCTGTCATAGGCAACGTGTGCCTGGCAGCCAAAACAGGTGCATCTGACATGCGCGAAGAATCTCGATTTAGTGCATCTGGTGTGCCCCAAAATCGTATCTCAAAACATGCGCCCAACATGCGCGAAAATCCAAATCGGTGCATCCATCATGCACGAATGAAAATCTAGACCCTGCGCACTCAATATGCACGGAATCACAAAATCCAATAGCAACGTCGAATATGCGTAAGTCCAGTCAAAAGCACGGAGTGCAAGAATCCACATCAATATCACAATCAAAATCGACATACCGAAAGGCATCAAATCGAAGTCAGGTGCAATCGAAATGCACAAAATATAAATCCGGTGCAACAAAGGCACGAAATATAAATCTGATGCGATAAACGCAAGAAACATAAAACTGGTGCGACAAATGCACGAAGTATAGAACTGGTGCATCCCATGCACAAATACCAAGCAATAACTCAAATACGTAAGCAGCAACACCAAATGTATCCAGATATGAAGAAAATCATAAACGTGTGCAGCTGCGGGCACAAAACACATATCGATACACTACAAGCACATATAAGCTATACCGAGTGCAAAATCAAAACACTAAAATTAGATGAAACTCTGCTGGAAGCGTAAATCAAATCACCAGCATAAAATAGGCATGAAATCGCAATCAACAGCTCAAGAGTAATAACTATGTACAAGGTATAAATACCCAGTAGATGCAACCATGGTGCACAAAATCAAATATCATGAAACTCAGTCATCAAGACTAAATCATGTGAATAGATCGCCCAAAATACCGAAATCCAAAGCAACGGATACGTGATAATCAAATCACAAAATCACAAATCATAATTACCGTCGTCGGTATACCATCCTTCAGGGTCGAGAAGGTACCGGAACATCCGATGCTAGCTGCGCAAGATATCTACTTGCCTCTTGCTCGCGGCTGGCGTCCTCTGCCTCTGGTTCCTGATCTTTCTTGTAGATTACCAATCTCGCAATCCATCGGCTCATCGGCCCGGTCAGGAGTACTGACAGGAACGATTCCGTTCTGGCACTTTCCTGGTCACCTTTCGGTCAATCCTCACGACCGCTCGTAAGGCAGCGTATCACTGGCGTCGGCCTCTGGCTCTCTGAAAGCACGTCACACATCTGATCCTGGGTGCAAACATCATTGCAGCAATGTCCTGGAAGGAATCCTGCTCAAGGTCTCTTCCGATCATGCCTATGCCGATCTGTACAGAGGCTGGCTTCCTGCACAACCTCTTCTCGCTCAAAAACACCTGTGTCCTCAGCACAATATTTTCTCGGAAACTGGTCACATTCCAACGTCTCTGTAAGCATATCAGGTCTCTAGTCTCGACGGGAAGCAATGACAGCTTATCAGTGTCTCACACGAACCTCTTGTTCCAACTGTCTCTATCGTCGTCCACTATGACGTCACGCCAAGCTACTACGCACTGCACTGTTCTCGGCCACGGTCAATCTGAAGTCTCTCGCACGGACTCGAAATCGCATATTCTGTAGCTTCATCATTCTGTAGAGGATGTCAGGCCGAACAGGTCCTCGGGAACACGTCCCAACCATCGGAGGAATACTCATCACTCGTCTGTCCCTGATCAATCTGCAACGCATCTGGGTAAGTTCCTTTATCCGAACATGGTCAACTACCTCGTCGACAATGCCGAACTCTGTCCTGCTGGGTGTGCGCAATACGACCACTCCTGGTCTAGGTCTTCTCGTAACGTACTCCAGAAAGGTCCTGTCGAGGTTCCTTTCTCAAATCTCAATCCTGCCGAAATGCCCGGAAGTCATCATCCAATGCTGAAGCTAAAGCTTATTCCGGAACGGCTGCATACCTATCGCGCTTCTCTCTGGAAGATACATCCATATACCACGCCTCGGGGTGCATATCACATCTCTAATGTCAGCGGAGTGGGACGTCATCTCGTCGAAATCTCGTACGAACTCTTTACTCCACCTTGCTCAATGTCGACTGATTCGGACTTAACTCATCGTGGCTACACGAACTGCGCTCCGACGGCTACGCTCGCATCTGGAGTCTCCCAAGCAGTGTCCCATCACGATATCCGAAAGATGTCGAACCATCCGATCGACTCGTCAGATCCTCATAATCCCCCAAGAGATCACATCATGGGTACAGTTTAATAGTATCGAGTACATGCCACAGCGTCGGTGGTCCAGCCGTAGAAGGGCAAACCCAAGCCTCACTAATGGCGCCGAGGAACCGCCGCAAACCCGAAGGTTCAAAGGCTTTCACACGGTCATTAAGTCGAGTTAGGGTTTCATTCTTCTAGAGAGTCCATAGAATCACCTGCATGTCTTTCCGTATACTTTAAACTTGGAAAATGGGCTCCTGACATTCGATCGTCTCTATCGACTCTCAACGAACCTGCGTGAAGTCGTCTCTAGCTGGAAACAATCTATCTGATGACCTCGCATCGGTAAACAAACGAACCACCTGTCCTAGTCATTCATCCTCAGGTGACTAGCGACTCGCTATCATCTCTCTAAGTATATGCTCACGCTGCAGTAGCTCCAACCATCTGGGCAACATCTCGTCATTTGCAGCAGCAACTGGCTTATTCGCCTGTACGCCGAACAGCGCCTCAATCCTTCAGGAAAGGCAATACATAGGCGGTCATCTCTGAGTCGGTCTGCTCTAGATCTGAGTAAGACTCTCCACACTGGAAATCTTAAACTCATCAGGGCCCGCTCCGGCGCAAAATCGGACGAATCACCTTCGTCTCTCAAATCGGGTAGACTAGCTATCATCTGTCTCATATCTGCCTGAAAGCTACGGCAATCTCAGCTCGTAAGCTTCGGAAGCGACATCCTGTCAATCTCAGCAACAGCTGGTCCATCTGTCTGCACGGTAGGCGACATCACAATCTCTGAGGTATGCTGTACATCAACAGTCCTCTCTCAACTGGCAGCTCTAACAATGGCCCGATCATCCGGTGCAAGACCAAGCACTCGCCTCCACTAGAGGTCACAATCACCAACACTGACTCGAGACGTTCCCATGTCACCAGAAAACACAATGGTTGGCCCTCGTACCAAACGAGCTCACACCGGCCGTAACCCTAGCAGCAGCCCAAACTGCCCTCAAACATGGTGACAGGAACCTCAATCGAGTATCAAGGGGAGCACATCAATGGCAAGAAAGGAAACAACAGATCCAAAGTGGATACATGATCATGGGAAGGAACAGCATCAATAAAGGTATGATCATGAAACTAATAGAATCGGGGATCTCAAATGGATGTATAATCCTGGATATAAAGAGGATCACTGATCTCGAAAATATGTACATCCTAAGGTTCCTTAAGCGGAGTGGCGTGTCGTAAGTATGCCGCGGAACATACCAACGGTACGTCACTCTATTTTAGTTACCTATTCCATCAACCAAGGGTCATCCTACACGACGAAAGTTCGGGTCTAATACCCCCTCGACCAAGTCTAAGTTCCGTAAGGTCAAGCCTAAGTTCCGTATATATATAAACGCCCTAGGCTCCACATAGTCAAACTTAGACTCGAACCAAGGTCAACCTAGCGCTTTGATACCAACTTTGTCACGACCCGAAAGAGCACGTGACTGGCCCTTGAACCATATGAAGTCTATAGGACTCCATCTGATCCAAGTAAGCCAAAAGCCCAGAAATCTAAAACCATTTTTAAGAATAAGTAAAGAAACTGGTTTAAAGAAGTGAAGAAAAACATGTTTGAAATCAAGGTTTTTAAATAACTAAGCCGAATATGCATTTTTAAAAACAGTACAGTCTTTTCTAAAAATTTCGGCAGAGTTTCTTTTGTAAAACTGGCCCCGAATGGGGTATAACAAGGATAACAATATATGCAATGATAAAGGCATCCCCAAGCGGGAGCTAGCTCTTCGTCAATCGACGGTCACCACCACACATGCAACAATAATATACAACGCCAAGTGGCGAGGATCAAATCCAAAAGAAAGCTCAAAAGCAACAAGAAAACCGCAACACTACTAAGCGCGACTCTATGGTCGAATAACACATCACTAGTCTAGGTCTGAAACAATATACGAGTTTTGGTTGATGGATATTCTAGATACAATGAATAATATAAATACAACGGCGGTTCTGATACAAAAGAACCCACCTATTCAAGCAAATCACCCAAAAGGAAGCAGTGTGCCAGAAATGCCGCTATAGAACTGTACGGCAAACCTGCAAGAACTGGGGCACAACGGGGGTGAGTTGCCAACTCGTGAATAGAAAGATATCTACAAGCAGAGATCGAATGCATGACCCAACCTAGGTCAATACGATCAGATATAAAGAAACCTCAATATGAATAAAGCTGAAGCATGCTAAACTGGCAATGTAATCTCTATACGTGAATGTAGTGCCAAGTGCTCGTGCTAGTGCCTCAGGTAATAGTATGTCATGAATATGAGGTATGAATGCATGAAAGCAGAATACATGTAAATGAAGAAACTGTTTTCATAATTTAGTGAGATTTCCCTTGTATTTTTAGTTGAGGTATCATAATGAAATCAGCATAAAACAGTGCCTAGCATCGGCACAAAACGTAATCCCAATATCTCGATATCTCTGTATCACAGTCTCTGTACCTCGAAATCTCGAAATCCCAATGTCTCAATCATAATATCTAGGGCGCCGTCAGTCCAGACCGGCCCCTACCATCCATCTCAAGACCACGACGGTATCCTCCGGATATCCGACGCGTCGGGTAAAATCACCGGTAGGTAGTGCTCCCCTGCCAGGCTCACATCGTCATCACCACGCGCTTCTTGCCCCGGGGTACCTTACCGGGTCCACCATGTACCCGAAACGGTTCATCCGTCTCCTCGAATCGGGTTTCCAAATCCATCAGCAAACTCATGGTGGACGACTCATACATCATGGGAAAACCGCACTTTTTATTTTAAAGAGAGAAAAGAAGTTTATATAAGTTTTGCGGTTTTCCCCCAAATCCAGAAAATCTCATGGAAATCCGAATCCAATCCTCAATAGCATGTAAACAGTGCATACAGGCATAAAAATCCATGAATAATAACATGCATGATGTAACAACTAATAATTACAATGTCTAATCTAGCATATAAGGCAAGTACACTAATATCATGTCTAAATTATTAGCTAACAACCTATGTCGATGCAATAATATTTTCTAAGGTGTACGTGACATGGCAATTACCGATGAAGATGTGTGTGAGCCGGCAAGTAAGTGTACGTGGTACATACGCATCATCGGTAATGGTGCTGGTGTCCTAACAGCATAACATCAATAATGGAGTAGGAAACATAATATAAGCATGCGATGCGATGCGAACCACAATAATGAGCGGAAGCTGAATACTAGACGCAACTATAACTAATCTGCATTAATCTAAAATAACCTCTACAATTGGTGCCTTTTGAAATAACACGAATCATGGGGTTTTGAAAATAGGGGCTACGGTGTTTTTATGAAAAGATACGTCTTTTGAAATATCCGTAGGATCCCTTGGGCTGTCTTTTAAAATACCCACGATTCGTTAGTTTTTGAAATAGGTAGGAGTCTAATCTAATCTAACAACCATCCTAAACTATACGGCTGAACTAACAAGTAGAGCTACGGGTGAGGAAACCGCCTAACATCTGAGTCGATACATATACATACATGTATATATATTAGTCGGTGATCCCGCCTCAATAATATCATATCCGATACCCTATCTATAATCAGACATCCCAAGTCAAGAGTGCGGATCAATCATCAAAATATAGCTTGTACGTAAATCCGTCGTACGGCATCCCAAATCTGGGTACGGGTCAATATCACATTCATCATACTATTTATCTGGTATCCTCTTTATCAAATGTCATGATCGGGGTATTGATCTACGTCTAGTACAATATTGATACCCTCTATGTATGCATGCAGGTGTAAGAATCACTACGTCAAAAGACCCGTTAAAACATCGTGTCGTATCTCAATACGAACCAAATCACATCACCGATCTCCTGGCCTCAAGCCCAATCTCATCGACTCATCTCAAATCCCAAATACTATCCTCAAATCCAGTATATAAACACATAGTCCCATACCCATGTGTAGATATACGCACCATCATATGCACTCTAATAAATGAAAGAATGAATGCAAGTATGTGTGTAAATGTATGTGTGAGTGCAACCACTACTCTAGGGTTCGCACTAAACTAAACCAATATATTCTTATCATCAAAATATCATTATTACCATCAATAACCCTAAACAACACATAATAAATATTCGTGTGTATACGTATTCGTATACATCACCACGGACTGCGGGGGTGCTATACGCCATCCACCCGACTTCTCCCCACAGATATAAATCTACTCACATTGCTTCTCGTGTGCCAAAGCCGATGTCGCTATCTTCACCTCCTTTGCCTCAACATCACGCGGGGTACCTACAAGTATATCACAATGCTAAAGCACATGAAAATCACATCGGAAACCAAAATAGCACACGCTACCCGCATAGGTAAAAACCTATCGACTCGCATGTAAACACAATCAAAATCCACTTGTCGTTGACGTCCAAACGCCACCCGACAGGAATGAATCACCAAATACCAAAATCCATGCTAAAACAAGTCCCAAATTATACACCAACATAGGAAAATCAACCCAGATTTCACCCTAGATGGAATCAGTCAAAACTAGACATACTCAGGGTCAAAACTAGAGGAAATGGGGGCATGCACAGAAAACGAAGCAATTCCTTAAAATACCTTATTTTAGAATTTTCCATAATTTTTCCCCATTTATCTGTATTTAATTATACCAGAATATTAAAATATTCATTAAAATAATATTAAATTATAAAATTTCCCAAAAATCATATTTTATTATTTTGAAGACGTTACATTAAGCCTCTTGTTAGCTCAAGTCAGCCAACCAACCTACTAGCACAAGACTGAGGCTAGAAGAGCAGAGTGAGCACAGAGAATGTAGTAATGAGAACTTCTCTGACTCAAGAGAGAATCTTTCTACAACTGATGAGGATGCCCCTCAATGTCAGATAGAGGAATTGCTTCTAGTAAGGTCTTATAATATAAGATAATAAGAAGACCTCCACGATCTACTAAAAGGTCGTCGATGGACGATTTAGATATTTGACTTCCCTGCTCTGGTTCAAAACTAGCTAGGCATCTTCCTCAGGACCGAGTGACTTTCACTTACCGTCTCGTTACCACGCTAGCTTGAATAGCCAGGCATTTACCTTGGAATGGCGGACTGAACACCAAACCTTCATTACATTACAAACCCTGTTTGCTTTCGCTTAGCCTTATCTTATAAGCCTTGCTAGGATAATTCATAAAACCTTGCTTATCCTTCTGATGAGAAACTAACTAAGTCCTCTTACGAGCAGGTAACCTACTTTCTAAACCATGCCCCACTAGACTTTCTTCTGAGCCAACTTTTCACTCTTGGTTTTCGTATCATCTCATTGGACTTATTTCAAACAAACTCGTTACACTCGCACCTGATTACACGGGAACGAAGAAAATGGAGCACAACTCAAAAAACCTCGGATCTGTGTTGCCTTGCTGCTAACAACCTTTAATTGCGCTTGCGTATTTAGCAGCCTAAGTAATAACTCATTGCGCTGCTTTCCAATTCTCGTCGTATGAGCAGCCAAGCAAGAGAGCAACAGGAAGAACTAAAAACAGAACAACCAACAAGAAAGAAACAAGTAGCTCTTAAGCCGGACCTGAACCGGAACCGGAGGCGGAGCTCTTAAGCCGGAGTTGTTATTCTCTTTCTTTATAGATCGGTCATGCTACCCGAGCAAGAAAACGGATGTGCTACCGCACCATTCAAACCAATATCGCGCTAGGCGCTCAGTCGTTGCTTGGTCGCTGCACTCTATCGTTCTTCCTACTGGGAAATCACTCACTTGCCTTTCTATTGACTTAGTGGCATTGATTACTTGCTCCCTTCCCCTACTCTACGGACACCCCTTTGGAGTACGGGAGTGTCCTCGGATGGGAAGGACCTAAGAAAAACCTCAAGCCCGTATAGTGGTTTCTTTCAGTAAGTTGTATAGGTCAGCAGGAACTCATAAGGCTCACCAGACAGGGGAGATGTTTTACTACTTCTAGACACAAAACCGTCGCTTCAGCTCCCGTCAGAGACGACTCTTCTCCCTTTAGGTAGTTGAAAACCTAGTTCATTCAACGAGATCGTTCCACTCGTGGTTTGTCCAGGAGGAACCACTCGCTCCACTCAATTGCTCTCAGTTGGTTTATGCCAACCCAAAAGGACTCGAACAAGGTAATAATACTCAGAGCAGCTTTGATAGTCTTTCTCTTTAGTCCCGTTCCACTGGTTCATTAGCAACCCGAACTCCGACCCCAACGATGCGATATTCGGAAACTAAAAAGGGCAACAACCACTTTTTCGACAACTCGAACCTTCATTGCGCCCTCAAGCGGCGGGGCAGGTCGGTTCCCTGAATCGCTTCGCTCACTGGCTTGAATCAAACTCAAAACCCTTGACATGACGATTTCAGAAAGTCAAAACCGCAACGATGCGATATCGGAAACTCGAGGACCAATTTTCAACAAAAACGAGAACTCAAAACACCTATTTTATAACTCCCTCGGTAAAAAAGGGTCAGAAGCTGCATTCGATTTTGGGCTCCATTACTTTTCCCTCATAGTACCGAAGGGTTGATAAAGTGTATCCTAATCTAGCAAGTATATAGATGATCGAAAGAAAAAATGGTATGCCGAGTTAGACTTTGGTAGCAAGCCAGACATTTTGACGTCCTGGGGGGAGGCGGTCATGTGTTCCTTACCCTTACGAGTAGCCAAAGCCGGGGGGAGTGTCATGCGGCACAATAACGGACCCTAAGGGCAGTTGTCTATGGTTTCCGAAAAGAAGAAAAGCCCGCGAGCGCCGGGGAGTGTTTCACCGAAGTAGTATAAATCCCCGTAGTAGGTCTACCATACGTTACTTGGGATGGCTAATAGGGTTTCCAAAAGGCAACAACTCCTGCGGCATGCTTAGGACAGGTTTGAGCACAGCCAGTTTGGGCTCTCTCACTGTCCTGCGACCGACGTTGGCTCCATACTGTGTCAAAAAGCAGGGCTGCTTATCGTTCGTGGTCTGTGGGACCACTCTCTTGTTCAACTCCGAGGTCCGGACAAGAGATGTTTTCCCAACTTTTGCAGACGCTCCGCTAGGGTCGTTCAAAGGCAACAGATCGTTCAACTCGTGGTCCATCCAGTAGGGGACCACTCGCTTCACTTGTTTCCGTTCCGTCAGAGACTCCCAAGTAGTCGAGTTGCTTGTTCCAGTTTTCCGTCTCGCACGTGCGTATATGCCGTTCGTGATGGCCAACTAGGCCATCACTCACTCTTGGAGCCCTGAAGGCTCCAAACCGTGTAGCTAATCGGTACATAGGTAACAATACAATTAAGAACCAATGGCTCAAAAAGGAAATAAGAGACACATGGACGGGCCCTCCGTTGACACATCCCCGTCCCCCAGTCCTATTACTTTTGACTGACTGGGCCTACCTTGAATATGTGCAGTTTTATGCAAAGTTAGGCTACAGCTTATCCCCCAACCTAAGAAAACTACAGTATTGATAGAGATCTTATTAGTAGCTTAGTAAAAAACCATCCGTAGACACAGACTCCGCGAGTACAAGACAGGCAACGATAGACGCCAGGTATAGTGCTAGTGCAGCTTTTCTCTCTCTGGATTTCAATGATAATGGATCAAAATCTTTCACCGGATAGAATTCATTCACCACTCGGTTAATAGGTTCACCACAGTCACAGGGGCTGTAAACTTGTGGGTGTCCACAGCACACCTTATGTATAAATGTATCTTTCCAGAAGGAAACAATTTCTTTAAGGTTATCTGCCCAAAGAACTTCGGGGCTTCGTACTAATGGATTGGGTGCATAAGACCACCATACAGAAAACCCTAATGTTAAGCAAACACATATTACAAATCTAGTATCTCTCCAATAGGAGTATCTAATCGCATCCTCCAATCGCATATCTTTGATGCGCGACTCTTTTTCTAGTTTTTCTAGACTGAGAATACCGGCAAGACCGACTTTGAGAGGCTGCTCACGCAACCATAGTGCTCTCAGCCCTCCTTCTGCTATGGGGGGTAGTAGCTCCCTAGCAGTGTGTGGTTTCCAAGGCTTATCAAAGGTATGCAAAATTCCCCAACCCTTCCGATATAATAATCTACCCCCTAATTGAGTTCGTACCCACCACAATTGATCCCGGTATTCCTCCTTATGAATGACCCTCATCATTTTCCAGCGATCATACCTATACCAGTAAGTCATCCGATAGGAGGAAGGGAGAGGTACTATTCTAACCCTAACGTTTTTATCTTTATCTCTAAAGTGAGGCTTAGCCGATGTCAATATATTAAATAGATTCATCATGATATAATTATGTATCCCTCGTTGTTGATACGAATTGATGACCCACCTAAGAATGGAATAGGAGCTCCTCCTCTAACTGTGCGTTCTATGACAGGAGGATGTAAATTGAATTGCTTGAAAATCTTGTGAAAAGCAGATATTGTAGAATCTGAGATATCATTATTCATAATTGGAACAACGAAGAAATGCTGATATCGCAGATATTTCAGTTGAGGGTACCTTGCTTCAAATTCCCGATCGAGATCATCGAGAAAGATATTCAAGAAAATGTCAGATATTCCATCGAGAGGAGGAACTCCAGTCTTTAACGAGAGGTCCATTCCATTTTCATTAATAATCGATAAGTTGACAAAATCAGCGATTAACTTGACTAAAAACTTATCATTATTACAAATAAATGTCATCTTCTCTAAAAGGCGGGACCTGGGGATCAACAGTTTGGACTGAAAGCTATTTATTACAATGAAAGATATATAATTACGACACT
The DNA here is from genome assembly GCA_030015575.1 of Agapanthus africanus. Classification (NCBI taxonomy): domain Eukaryota; kingdom Viridiplantae; phylum Streptophyta; class Magnoliopsida; order Asparagales; family Amaryllidaceae; genus Agapanthus; species Agapanthus africanus. Next base: position 335,486,887 of record JASDDO010000010.1, read on the forward strand.
CTTGAATGGCTTCGAAGTAGTATGTCTCATAATCATCTTCAATATTGGCATATGAGCTATAGCACGAAGGTAGAAAATAGGAAGGTTTATGAAACCTCAACTCTCGAATGAGAAGATTTTCAAGTGCTCCAATAACCACATTGTCATAGGGTGAGGATGTGATGATATCAAAAGAACGTGAGAGTGTATTCTGTGGATGATCTTGATATTTCTCAATTAAAAGAAGTGGACGAAAGCGGTAATTACCAGATAGAACTGCCTCTTTCATATCGTCCATATCATCATTCAACAATTCTTTTGTCATACACATCGCATTAAGGAAAGCTCGAATTGGTTCAAATTCATAAGGAAGATCATGAATCGAAATTTGATGATTAGCTCGACTTTCAGAAGAACTCTCAGAAGACGACCTATCATCATCAGAATAAGATCTTCTCACTAAACTGCGAACTTCAAATAAAGAATTGATAGCAGGAAATAAATAATTGATAGCAGGGTGTCTTACTGAGTTTATGTTTCGCATTTGTATGTCGGGTTTAAGGAACAGGAACATAATTCTCATTATCATTATCATTATTCTTTTTATTTTCACCGTTGTAACTTTTTCATCTAATCTATTGAGTTTCCACCCCTTCTAAGAAGATACGGACCATTTGAAGTCGCGTTCCTTTATTAACGAACTATCTACTAGAGGAGACCGGCTATGGGATTTCCGGGTAGGGTAGGTCCTACCGTTGCCTTACCCTGAAACTCAACAAATGCTCCGGGGCACCCCGACTAGTAGATGCTCCCTGCTTGATTCCGAATCTATAGAATAGACTTATATTGACGGAATCAATTATTGACTATAGAGGGACGTTTCTAGCTCGAGCTAACTAATATTTCCTCTAAAGGGAGAAAGATATAGTATGTACCTTTTTAGGTACCCACTTTCTCCTAGTTGGATAGATTCAGAATCATATGTTATATAACAACTCTTTGAATTGAGGTGAGGCATCACTTTCACTTTATCCAAGACTGGCTGGTAAAGCAACTTGTTTTATTTGTTCCAGGATGCGCTCCGGCAGGTGAACGATCTAATAATGCTCGCCCTTACCTTCCTTTGTGGGACAGGCCTATACGCCCCATTCTATAGCACCTTGTTGATGAATCTTTTGTATCGAACGAAAGCCTACTGCGGGCACAGGACGGAAGGATTATAGAAGACTCCACTTACTGGCGGGACTTGCGAGGGGCGTGCCTGTCGATCCGGATGGCTGGCTGGTTAGGCCGAGCCAACTCTATGGCGGTGCAACTCGATGATTTGTGGTCTGGGGACTTGAGTTCCTTAGCAGGGCGAGGGCAGTGCCCCTACCCCACCTTCATTCCTTTTGCATTATGGATGACAAGGCGCCTTGTCTGTGCCGGTTGTGAAGGCAAAGTAGGAGGCGCACTAGTAGTTTGGTTTCAGCCATGCTGCTGAAGAAAGGCTTGCGCAAGGGCCAGGAGACGTATCTGTCTGCCTTGGTGGTACAGGAGGGTCCGAGCCATAAGGTAACAGGGGCCTTAAGGATATTCCGCAAGTGTTGCTGGAGTTTGCGTTTTACCTAAGTTGTTGCCTGCTGAACAGCCACCGAGGAGGGCGGGCGCTGTAGACCACCGAATTTCGTTTTCGCCCTTTGCTAGGCCGCTTGCCTTTGCACCTTACCGAATGGCACCAGCCGAGCTAGAGGAGCTGAGGCAGCGTTAGCTCGGCAAGCGCTAGCTTGGCTGCAGGGTTGACCAGCAATTTTGAGCACCTATTTTGTTTCAGCGGAAGCGCGACGGGAGCTTGCGGCTATGTATTGACTAAAGAGCCCTGAACATAACCAAAAATAAGAACCTCTTCCCCCTATTGCTGACTTGTTTGATCGGGGTATAAAAGGCTTATGTTATCGCATTGGAATGGAACCTATAATAATCTTTCACTTACGGACCTCTTAACTCCAGTCTTTGACTAACGAACTATGGGCAGGCTTTCTGAAGCTTTTGTTGGTGACAGAGAGACAAGAGGGAGTGCTTTTGCTACCATTTGCCGGAAGAGCGGACATCTAACCTCAGCACCGCACCTACTACTTCCCGTTGCAGCAGACTTGGACTAAGAAAGATGGGGCCTTTATGAGAATGTCTTTCATCAACCAGTGGACAGGACAAGAAGGGATCAAGGAAGGATAGATCCACTTGTTGTAGAAGCGAGAAGAGCAATAGCAAGAGAGATATTCCATTGATCTAAGAAGAAGGGAATTTCCTTGCTCTAGTAAAGTAGCTGGTCCTAGGCCCTAAAAGAAGGGCAATTAACGCATTTGATGACACGATTTATTGTGGAGAAGCCTACATAGCCCGTAACCCCAAAAGTTGTGGACTCAGAAAGCACAGAAATAGACTCGAACTGGGCCTGGGGAAGAAGAAAGAACTAATTCCGTAGTTACAGAAAAATAGGTTGTTTCATATTGACTCCTTGCTTTATAGTAATCGCGTCCGAACTACCTTACCTGATCATGTCATTACAACAATCTCGCTCGGTTGTTAAGCAATAAAGGTATGAACAGGTCGAATCTCGTTTTATCACAAGTAAGGTAAATCATCTCCTTCTTTTCTGTGGAAAAAATCGAATGTCAATGAAAGATTATTCAAGCTAAGTTCTTTTTACTTAGATTGTTCAAAGAAAGCAGCTCTATTGTTTGCTGTCAGGGAAGCAAGGAGACCAAGTTGAAGTTGAGGCAGGTGACACGCTAGACAGGTTCTCAAGGAGCAGAGTCGGGAGATGCTGTCTCAGGGTCATCCCTTGGTGTGTTCAATGTACCATCAGCGGTTCGCTTTGCAAGACTTTCTAGCCCACTCGGAGTGAAGTGGGAAATTAGAAGCTAGCACAGTGTTTATTGAGCTCCAAGTGGATGAGAGAGAGTCTTTTCTATGCTTTCTATGCTATGGTCTTCTCAATTGCCTAGTCTCGGTTCAAAGAAAGTGGAAGGATCCATCCATCAGCCTTTCTATCTCCACAGCGCTGACCTGCACTTTCCACCGACCTCACGAGTCTGATTTGGCTCTCTATTCTCCACCAAGGAAACTCTAAACAACTCCACTGCGACTGACTCATTGACCCGACCCTTACTCTAGGGCTCGGTATGGAAGGCTCTGAGACTCAGTCTTCTGACTTGGATTGGCATACTGGGGTCAATTCCACCCTATCCTCTTGAAGTACCCTGCTTGCTTCCTTTACGTACAGCTAAGGAAGATAGATGTTCTGTTCGGCTGGAGAAGACGTCTACCTCAACTACAAGGGCTAGACGATTACATCGCCTCCCCTCATTCAAATAATTTCCGTCCTTGGACATTCAACAACAAGGATTGTTCCTCGATTCTTCTCCCGAAATACATGAAATAGCTTCCGCTGGAGCAAATTCAATCCAGATGTAAGCATCTTAGCCAGCCGGAAGTGCATAGCTGTAGGCCCTTTCACCAAATCTAGGATCTATTGAGAACTACGAAGAAGTGATTTCCTCATTTTTGTGGAATTCCAGAAAGAAAGTTCATCGCTTTTTCATCCTCCATCCATTTTTGGAGTTGTAGCAGTAACATGCCAATCTGGTTGGTTCGTATTCATTCCCGCCGGTCGGGATGAACATGCGTTCGTTTCCGTCTCGATGGAAAAGGGATTGTTTCAAGAGAGAAGTATTAAACAATCCGTCTTCACCAATCTTTCTTTTTAAGCAAAAATTCAGATTTCAATGACCTTTGAATTTCATTTTTGTTTTTAGCTTCTTTATTTTAAAAAACTCTGAAGATAAGAATAAATTCTTTTTGGGCTGCTTGTCTCTCCGCATTGACGAATAAACCTAAAAGTCTAAAGTAACCCGCTTCCCTTCCCATTCCGTCCTTCTCTTTCACGTATTCGATCGACGACGGACGAGCTGGAATGTATATAAATCGCTTAAAGTTGGTGATAGGTATGAAAAGACAGCTGCAGGTCTTGCAGAGCCTTTATATCCGTAGCCCGACGAAGCTGTTGATTAGACCATCTACTACAAACTACTACCACTAGCTATTCGGGATTGGGCTGGGAATATACGTATACATAGTAGTCGTTGAGTAACCTATGTATTGTATCATTTTTTAGGACAGCAGAGGTCTTTCTCGAGTCAGAAAGAATTGATGGGCGTAGTCGTAGTTGTAGCTGGTCGTTGTTACGCCCCTGCCCGCTGAGACTAGGTGAATTGCTCCCCCCTATCCGGCATTCGTCCCACCCGTTACTCAACCCTGTTCTCATCCCTACTCTCTATCCCCGGTTGATCGCTCAAGTTACAAAACAAGCTCGAGACAAATAGGGGTGGGGTAGAGGGAACAAAAAGTCAAACGGAAGTTATTCATGATTTTGATGATTGATTTTTCGGTTCACTCGAATGAAATGTCTTTCATTCAGTATGATGAGGTTTAAAATTCGTTGTTCTATCCCGTTTCAAAGTTCATCTACACACGTAATGGGACTTGCGGCATCCCTCGATCCTATGCTTTCTGAATGACTCGGTGAAAATGTAAATCACCTGGAATGATTATCGAGCATCTCTCATTTTTTTTTCGAATTCGAATTCTTATCTGAGCCCTTGACTGGTAGGAATCGGGCTGGAGAGGCTATGATTTTGACCGCGCCTTTATACTTACCGTATCCCGAGAATTGTGGCCAGCCATATCGCAACGCTCTCTCTTTCAAAGTGTCTCAAGGGATTTCCTTCTCTGTAGTCATGAATGGGATTTGTAGATACGGAAACCAGGCCGAGCTGATGCTGTCTCTGCCACACACGGTCGACCATCAGAGTTGGACCAAGCAGACCTTACGCGTGGCATATCTCAATTCGCTTGACAGAACCAACTTCTAGATAAAGAGATTATTCACCTTTTTTTCATCCACTGCCTTTTCCGGGTGAAAAAGCAAGCAACGAAACTGTGTGAATTATTTTGTGGCGAGAGAGAGGTAACGCAACCGGATCTAAGCGGGGAAAACATCTATCACGTCTGTCCGGTCGGTTTGCAGATTGAGCCAACGTAGTCGCAGAAAGATTATCAGGTCCTGGTTGATCGAAGAAGGTCCTCACTTCCTCGAAGGAGTTGTTATTCGGGGACGAAACCGCGGACTGGTTAGAAAGTGCCTCCCAAGAGGGGTACCGAACATCTGAATTCTTCCGAACCCTTCTTCTAATGGTCATTGGCAAAAAGTCCTCGTTTTTTCCAATGGGAGTCGGGACCTCTTAGTTAAAGGGCGATGGAGGGAAAGGTAGTTCGGACGCAATTACTATAAAGCAAGGAGCTTCACTTAATAATATAAGGCGGTTTCGTTTCTTTTTCTTATTGTATTGTACGAGACCGATTCTTTCTAAGGCAATATTCGTCTTCCTATCTTTCGAGGGTTTCCTGGTGGCTCAGGCCGACACCCTCTTCCTGCGCATGGACCAAGCTGGCGTAGTGTGTGGTCGTTTCTTTCTAGGCGTAGGTCAGTCTGGGTGCAACGAAAGAGTTTTTCCCAATAGTTATTTCTTTTCATTCAAATCGCTACATACACGCTTTTCATTTTGCATTTGGGACTTTTGGGTTTTACAATTTTAGATTTTTGCCCCTCTCTTGTCCATATGCTTATTTATTTTTGGATACAGGCCATGAGTTTTACAATTATTTGGTTTTTTTGCACATTTCCTTTACATTTATTCATTAAAATTTCATTTAAATTCATTTGTCGCATAATTCTGTTGTCACCCTCTTTAATGATCGGCTTCGCTTGAGTTTGAGACGGCTTGGGTGTGATCCAGTTACTTGGGGTCGGATCCGGGTTAGTCGGACTTGTGCCTGAATTGGGCGTTGAATTTGACTTGTTAACTTTGACTTTGACCTTTTGTTTCTGATTTTTTATTTTGACAAATAGGATATAAATTTTAACCCCAACAAAGTGTCCCCCATTAATAAATACACACAACGTGTATGAGTTGTGTGCATGAAATTGATGGTCTTCTTTCATGAAGATGTTGATTTGCTTCGCTTTTGACGACTTGAAGGTCAGTGCTTGGTTCCCTTTTGACAAATAGGGTGTAAATTTTGACCCCAACAAAGTGCTGTTAGGCGGTGTCACACAGAGAGGCGGAATTTTCAAAAAATAATTTTTAAGACGGCAACATTAACTAATCCCAAGATCTATCGTAAGCCCTAAATAACAAAACTTACAAAAGTATTAATCTACTATGAAAGTGATTATACCTTTATGAACCAAGTCCTTTAGGTCTTCTGTTCCTCTTCTTGAGCTCCTTGTCCGTCGGGATCAAGCTTGGTCGTCGGCCTCCTTGTATCTAAGACGATACACCCTAGAGTTTATAGTTCAAGCTCCAACCTCAAACTTGACGTAACTAAAGTACCTAGTTTGCTAATTTAGGCAGGTTAGAAGATATAGAGTGTTAATTGGATTGGATTACCTCACAAACCCATGGTTTCTCAACACATGAGAATGTTAGGGTTAGAGAAAGAAGAAGAGAGCAAAGGAGAAAAGAGAAAGCAAAGTGTACAATAAAGTAAGCTTGTGAAGAATGGCTAAGTCTTTCAAAATATCAAACATACATTATTTCCAATAGAAATAATGCAACTATACTTGAATAGTTAGAACAAATGAATAAATAAAATCAAGTAGCCATGCTTCAATACACCTCATCCCTCCACCTCATTATCTATTTAGATAAATAGATATAAAAAACAAAATGAGGTATTTTCTTCTAGGAGGATTCTAGTGAAATTACTAGAATACCCCTACCATATATACATACCCGTATTCGTACTACAAAAATACGAATACCAAGAGATAAAATAATCCAATAGTATAATACTAGAATGCGTTTTAATGCTAAGCCCGCTGGTATTATCCGTCCGAACAAAACACGTGTAGCCAGTACACGTATATGATCGAAACTCTGCATATAAAACCATATGGCCTCTACATCGTTTCGTCTGAACCAGGAAAACGCTCTATATGGAACTCTAAAGACTTTACGGTACGCTGGCAATGGGTTTAACCACAAGCACGTCAGCGGCACTAGCTGTACGTAACGGCTACCCAGGTACCTGTCGAAAAGAAGGCCGACGAGTAAACTCATCTGAACTCCTACTGAGCCTATCCATAACAATCTCCGTACAGTCCGATCTGTTCGTCTGAGAGTATTGCATGCCGGATCTAGGTGGTGGAAAACGTCAGACCCCTAATAACCTGACAAGTCGTGTCGATGTGTCTTAAGACCATCCGAGAATCTACTGATCTGCCTATCAGTAATTCTCAGTTCGTTCTGGACAGGGACTTATAGTATTGGCCAATCGAACACAGTGCATCATCGACTCCCTATACCGGGAGAGACGAATCCCCGACAATCGCTCACCGCCTCCATGTGGCTCGGGACTGTACCCAACTAAAACCTGTTTGCACGACTCAATGGAGCCGTGGTAGGGTAGTAATCAAAGCACATGGGGAACTCACATGAGACAAATGACGATTTCAGGTCAACAGACTATCTGCACTCATGTTATTGGAGAATTGCTATCTGATGATTGGTATAATACCATCTAACCAGTTCTCGGCGAGTCTGTCCAGTGTACTCATCCCCAGCGAGCACCTGTATACGATTTTAGGTGCCAAAGACCAATGGCTGGGGGACCAACCATCGCTCCTCGTTGGGGTCTTGAAACATATACACCAGTCTACTTCAGAGTATCGATGTCATGTATCGATACTCCCATGACTAGGGACATTTAAGGATGTGCTTATTGACTACCTAGCTCCCATAAGTATGATTGCCATCAGAACGCTGGTAGTCAAGCAATGATCCTACGGGCTTTATCAACATGTATTAATGATACGCAATAACAAGTAAAACATATGCACATGTTAAGATAAAGACAAATCAAATAGCATACTATCATATCGAGTAAGATTTTCATGTACATACATATGTCTAAGCATCCACTTGTATACATATACAATAATGGCCTCTAGAGTATACACATCCAACAATCTCCCACTTGCACTAAGATCATATATTGGCGTATCGAGTACCCAACGTCTGCACTAAGGCCAGTTGTTGACGTATCATATACCCAACATTTCAAATAGCCCCTCGAACTGTGCTTGAGGGAGTGTCACGCCCCGCTTCCCAGTGTATGGACAAAGGACGCGACGGGTCACGTGACGTATTTACTCAGAAGTAAACACGCTACGTGTAGCTAAGCAATATAAAATAAAATGCACAAGAGACAAGAATGTAAATGAATAACAACTTTATTTATTAAACATTCTTTGTACAATATAACTGAAATGAAAATATATGGAATGAAAGCAATGCCTAAACAATGGCATAACAGAAATGAAATGTACAAGTAACTAGAGCTCCGGGTCAAAAGCTAGCTGATCCAAATCCTCGCTGGTGGGCTCTGTCTCTAGAATGTCTGATCCACCTGACAACATTCCAAAGAAAGAAGAAACGAAATGTCGTCAGCGAACAATCGCTCGGTAAGTCCCAAAAGTAAGAAAGACAGAATAAACAGAAGGAGAAAGTAACTTTTAAAGTTGTATTATATTATTAACGTTGTTATTTGTAGCTTGGTACAGAAAATAGCAGTGTATACGAGAGGAGTCCAACTATCCCGGAGACTAAGGTATACGGAGTACAAGGAACCATTCAGCCACGGTACAACGGCAATGGAGATTCAGGTTAGGTGTCTTATGGTTGCAGTCTCGTGCCACTTCTAACACCTTTTATACCAATCTACCCCTTATAAACCCCGCGATATCTTGATTGTATTGTTTGTATTGTATTGTCTTGTTTTATATGGATGATGACTTGCCGAAACCATGATATCAGTAAATGGAACGGATATAATGGATGAATATATAGATGGAATATATCCATGGTTCGGTTCAGTCAATAGATTGTTACGGATTCATGTTGAATTGTTGTATTGTAGATTGTACTTGAATCATATTCAAGTCAGATTGATTATATTGAAATTCAGTCCGAGCCAGACGCTTTTAAAAGAACTTGAAATCCTGATTGTTTTGATATTATCGGTAACTGCTGCACATGGACGGCAAGATTTGTGTCTTTTTCCAAAACAATTATCGTGTTGATAACACCATTTGTTAGGTTGTCTACCTTAAATAGGCAAGCACCCATATCTCCGGCTCTCTGAGGCCCAAGAGACTGGTCCCGCTTAAATCTATGTTTACTAGGGTCCTTATTGTAACTTAGTATAACTTGAGGGAGTTTTATGTAAAAATAGTTTTGGCATAATTTCAAAATACACCTTAAGAATTTAATTATCTTCTTTAGGGTTTTCATAGATGTATATTTTATAACCGTGAAATTTCTAGTGAATAAAACCTAATTTCATAATGTATGGTATTTATTTGTAATATGGATGTTTTTTTGAATTATCATGGTAGTTTCATGTAATATTTGAATTCTTTTCTTGAATTTTGGAAACATAGAATATTATATATATTTAAAATAAGTATTTTGATAATAATTATATATTCATATTTAATGAAAATAATTTTATTTATCTTCTTGTAAAAATCTCATTTTCTAAAGAAAAATGTATAAAAATTCCCTCGAGATTGAATGCTCCTTGCGGAGATCTGCATCTCGCTCTACTAAGCCCGAGGATGTGCGATAATCCGCACCATCCTGAACGGGGTCCCCAAAAATGGTTGTAGAGGCGTAATTGCATGGAAATGTTAAATATACCTTTTTATAGAAAAATGTTTTATAAGTTTAGGATATTTATTTGTAAAGTCGTATTTTCCGTATTCTATTATCCCAAAATCAATCGTGTTATGATAGATATGTGTGTTGTGATGATGTAGGTCAATACCTCGTGAACTATCTAAAGGTATAGCAAGGAATAAAGGTTATAATGTCGAAATGAATAGTTTGTGGTATTTTTATGTAAAAATGCGATAAAAGTCACAAAAATAATTATTTTAATTTGAAACTTGTTTTATTGAGTTTGTTAATGTTTATTAGTCAACATATAAGAATATGGTTCTATCTTGTTAAAGAAAAGTGTAGTTTTTAAGAAAAACCGAATCGGAAGTCGGACTAACTTTGTTTCCATCGGGTTTTAGTATTGAAAGTTTTTAGAATAGAGAAAAGAAGAGAAAGAGGGACATACTGGCTTGTTGGACTAGAGGAGAGAGAGGGGGTCCTAAAGAAAGCTTCGCGGCGTCGATTTTTCGCCAGAATTTCCTCGGAAGTTCGTCGGAGTTTCGCCCTTCACAAACTCCATTTGTACACTATAAGACTTGGGAATTTGGTATAGTTTTTGCAAGAGAATTTTGAGTGAGAGGGGTATAACATGGAGTGGGTATTTATAGGACAATTTAGGGTTTAGGGTAGTGAATGGGTATATTAAAATTTTGCATTAAAATAGAATTTAAAAGGGGTTTTTAATTCTCTGGAAAATGCAGGGAAAACAAACTGATAGGGGTTAAAGAGGGGAGTCCAAGGGTCTAGGGTTTACAAAAAAATGGGGTTTGGGCTAGGGAAACCGGCGGCGCTGGGCAATGGGGGATTCTCACCTGTTGGATCCGAGGGGCCAGGGTCAAGATTGGGGCCACGTGTCCATGACGTTTCAACTAGCTTATTGCACATGTTTGATTATTCTGTAACTTACCCTATTACGTGTAGTGCACGTGCAAACTCTTGGGCTTCTAAAAGATTAAAAGAATTTGAAATAAAAAGATATTGTGGCCGATGGAATTTGAACTCTGGTACTTTGTCTCAGCAGTGCAAAGCCTTACTAGTGAGCTTCAAGCTCCTTCTTGCTGTTCAAAAGCAAAACAAACTTATAACTCATGTTCAGGCTTAGGTGTGCCTTTCTGTATTTTGAAAAAAATTCGTACAGAAAGTTTTAGGGTTGTTACAGGGAGGGCCTTAGTGAATGGATCCGTCATGTTTTCTTTTGTGTCCACTTTCCGCACCTTGATCTCCCGGCGATCAACGATCTCCCTGATCAGGTGATACCGCCTCAAGATGTATCTGGATTTCTGATGGGACCATGGTTCCTTTGCTAAAACCATAGCCCCATCGTTGTCTCAATATAAAGGTATTGGATCAACAATGGATGGAACCAACTCAAGTTCAGTAATGAACTTATTTATTTAGACAGTTTCTTTTGCGGCATCATTTGTAGTAATGTATTCAGGCTCTATCGGCGAGTCTGCGACGGTGTCCTGTTTGGAGCTCTTCCAACAGACCGCTCCTCCCTTGAGGGTAAACACAAAACTCGAGACAAACTTACTGTCATCCTTGTCACTCTGAAAGTTCGAGTCGGTAAAAGACTCCACCTAGAGGTCCCCATTACTGTACACCAAGAACGGTTCCTTAGTCCTTCTCAGATACTTAAGAATGTTCTTCACTGCTGTCCATTGGTTCTCTCTTGGGTTCGACTGATACCGGCTCACCATGCTAAGTGCGTAAGTTACATCTGGTCTGGTACATAGTATCGCATACATTATAGAACTTACCGCCGAAGCGTAGGGTATAATACTCATGCAAACCCTCTCCTCATCAGTCTTGGGAGATATCTCTTTGGAGAGGGTGATTTTGTGCAATGCGGGTATATTACCGTGCTTGGAATTTTCTATACTAAATCTCTTTAGTATGGACTCTATGTACCTGGACTGTGAAAGTCCTAACAATCTCTTAAATCTATCTCTGTAGATCTTAATCTCCAGAATGTATGGGGTATCACCCAGGTCTTTCATGGAAAACCTTTGTGACAAGAACAGCTTGACCGATTATAGCATAAGAATGTCATTTCCTATCAAAAAAAATATCGTCCACATACAAGACTAGGAATACTACAGTTCTTCCTACAATTTTCTTATAGATATAAGGCTCATCCTCGTTTTTAATGAAGTCAAATTCCTTGACTGTTTCATCAAAACAGATATTCCGGCTCCGCGATACCTGCTTTAATTCATAAATTGATTTAAGCAATTTGCTCACTTTCCCGCTGCTCCCACTGTTTACGAATTCTTCCGGCTGGTCCATATAAATGCACTCTTCCAAACTTCTATTTAGAAAAGCTGTTTTTACATCCATCTGCCAGATTTCATAGTCATGGAAGGTGGCAATGGAAAGTAAGATCCGAATGGATTTGAGCATAGCCACTAGAGAAAGGTTTTGCCATAGTCCACACCCGGTCTTTGATGAAAACCTTTTATTACAAATCTAGCCTTATAGGTTTCCACCTATCCATCTACACCAATCTTCTTTTTGAAGATCCATTTGCATCCAACGGGTTTTACCCCAGGAGGAGCAATATCCAAGGTCTAAACTTAATTGGTGTACATGGACTCCATTTCGGATCACATAGCATCCAGCCATTTATCAGAGTTCCTACTGGTAATGGCCTGCTTGAAACTAGTAGCATCATTTTCTTCTAAGATGCAATCCTCTCGATCCCTGTCCATGAGAAAACTGTAGTATCTTTCGGGCGGATGAAAAATCCTACTACATCTGCGGAGTGGATGAGGTTCGTCGAGTACCGCTGAATCTAGCGGTTCTACTAAATCTTCAGTTATAGTTTGTATTTCTGAAACTTTATCCAGTTATACCATGCTTTCAATAATATTTTTTGCAAGAAATTCTTTTTCTAAAAATGTGGCGTTCCGAGAAATAATAATCCTTTGTTCCTCTGCATGGTAGAATAGATATCCATTAGAATTCTTTGGATATCCCACAAACTTACACAAAACTTGTCGTGTCTCGAGTTTGTCTGAGTTCTGCTTTTTGACATAAGCAGGGCAACCCGATATCTTAACACGTTTAAGATACAAACTCTTACCACTTCATATTTTATATGGAGTTTTAGGCACGGATTTAGATGGAACTTGATTCAAAAGATAAGCTGCTGTCTGAAGCGCATGTCCCCAAAATGAAAGAGGCAGATTAGCACTACTCATCATAGAGCGAACCATATCTAATAGGGTATGGTTTCTCCGCTCCGATACACCGTTGTACTATACTGTATATGGAGGAGTAAACTGAGAGAGAATACCATTCTCTTTTAGGTATTCTAGGAATTCTGTGCTTAAGTACTCCTCTCCTTTATCAGATTGGAGGATCTTGATACTTTTGCCAGTCTGGTTCTCTACTTCGTTTCTATATTCTTTGAATTTCTCAAAAACTTCAGATTTGTGTTTCAAAAGATACACATATTTGAATCTAGAGAGATCGTCAGTGAATGTAATGAAGTATGAGAACTCTCCCCTTTCATGTATAGACATTGGACCACATAAATCACTGTGTATGAGTCCCAAGAGCTCTGTTGCTCTTTCTACATGACCGGTGAACGGAGATTTAGTCATCTTCCCTTTGAGATAAGATTGACAAGTTTCATGGGATGAAAATTCGAATGGATTCAGATATCCATCTTTATGCAACTTAAACAGTCTTTTCTCATTGATATGACCAAGTCTACAATAATACAAGTAGTTTTCGTTTGTATCTGAACTCTTCCTCTTGCATGTGTTTTGTATATTGAAAACTATGTTTTGATTTAAAACGTAGATACCATTACACAATATACCTTCTGCAACCAATACCCGATTAAGGTAAATGTTCATGATATTTCTATCTAGAAAAAAATTATATCCATCTTTATCAAGTAAAGAAACTGATATGATATTGCAAACCATGAAAGGTACATAGTAGCAGTTGTTCAAAATCATAGTATTACCGCTTGTCAATACTATGTGGTATTTACCGACGGCAGCAAAATCAACTTGTGCTCCGTTCTCTACTCTGAGGGACATATCACCAGGTCCAACTATCATACTTTTTCTCAATCCCTGTAATAAATTACAGATATGAGATCTTGATCCGGTATCTAGTACCTAGGAGGTAAGACCGACTGAAAAACAATTCTTAATAACAAGAACACCCGAAGGAGATGCAATGATATGCTTCTTCTTCGCTAGGGTCATCAAGAAATTCATGTAATACCCTTTCTCTTGCTCATACTTGTGACTGTTGTCATAAGTTAGAGCCGAACCGACGTTCCCTAGCCCCGAATAAGAATCCGGGCCGGTCAAGTCATACATATTATTATCTTGATTAAGGTGTGACATGGTTGCTACCTAGAGAGAGAGAAAAGAAACACTCAGCGTGCACTCTTGCAAGTTTAAATTGGTTATTATTTTATCTAAACAGGATGGCTCCCACCGTTTTCTCGAATTCTCCTTCAAACCTTAAAAGGAGAACTATCTGGGATCATTAACAATTTACAAGTTTCCTAATCGTTCATCCAGGTGGGTGTTCCGAGAGAGCTTCCCTGTGCTATCGCACAGACCTAATTAGAATAAACCTCGTTTCCGCAGAGGCGTAACCTCGTTAACACTTTTCCAAACACCTAATAGGTTAGCTAATTATGAACTGAAAAATATTTCTCAAGAGTAATCCTACTCATCAGTGAGATCGGGATCCAACCATCATTGTGTAATAATCTAGATAGAAGCCACTCTAATCACCACACTCCAGAAGATATGCAACACTAGCAAGTTTCCTATATATTTGAAACTCCCGATATGGTTTTTGCCCCTAGGACTCTAGTGACCTTGACACTGTCAACAAATCAAAAGGTCCTAGTCAAGTTCAACCCGTCATTATCTTGATTGCATTAAACCCACCCGTATAATACTTGACACAGTTAATAAGGTTACACAACCGTCCTAACAATCGCATCGTATGGTACAAATAAGCAGTACTTAGCTACCGTACACTATGCCTTTACATAGTCAACAAACGCAGCACGAATACTAAGTATTACTTATAATAAATGACGGAGGGCAACGACTAGTTTTTGGCGAAAACTTTTAACGTAATGAACTTGATATCGTTGAAGGAACCGAGTAGTTTTGAAAAGGAATGGTTTATGCTCCACTTTTGAAAACTAGTGGTTTTTGAAGAAAACCGAGTAATCTATAGTGTCATAAACTTTTGCTCAAGAGGTCACTCCCCGTGAAGGGATCTAGGATCTTGCCTTCTCGAATGAGGTGCTGGATATTCTTAAATGAATACCACTATGCAAAGCGAAAGAATACGACTATAGTTTTTAGAAATTTTTTCCAATAACATCTTTAGGTTTATTTTTCTTGCATTAATCAAAATTAATGCGGTCCCATCATTTAAAACCTATCACACCAGAAAAGAACAAAAATATAATGTACGTATATGCCATCCGCATTCGCCACGGGGCCCCGTCATGCACCGTTAGGTTACTTAACTAACGGCAGAGCGGGGGAAGGATTAGCGCGGATGCAAAACATATACAACATTTACTAATATATATATAACCATTTGTCCCAGGTATGATATAATCAACATCAAAGATAAGCGATAAGCAATATGAAAAGCAGATAAACTTGGAGCCCTGGGTTTCATTCGAGCCGCAAATGAAACTCGACGTTCTCTGGTCGTGTGGATAGCCTATACAATATATAACCAAGACCCCTACGAGCGTAGCAAGATACCCGCTAATTCCTGAAGAGAGGCAAATCCAGTGAACATGGTGAATGGGCTATCCAACACTTCACGAAATCTGGTAACTTGAGCGCTCCACCGTGGGCCATCCTATACCCCCTACGAGTGCCATGAATAGCCCACCAATTCTAGAGTAAGGCACTCCGGTCTCAACGCCATGAGATGGAGTCCCGTTGCCTTCTAGAATCCGGCTACTCGAGCACTTCGCTACGGGGTAATCCTAGTACAGAAAAGAAAAATATATACAGTGGTGACATCGACCTCAACCCGGCCGTACCCCAATAAAAGAATATACAACCAGGAAGAAAAGACAGTTCACATGTTGGACGCTCACCCCGCAATAATTAATATACAAATTAATCAAAACTATACAACAAACATTGCACTATAGGCTATCCATCACGACAATCAGTCAAAACCATCTCAAAGATATCACAAGCAACATCACAAATAAATAAGATGTGTGCAACCCCTTCTAATCGACGTATAGCGATTAAAAGACGTTAAAAAACACATGTACACATCACATAAGTAAGTAAAGAAAACCTCGGTGTTAGAATTCTGTGCACAATTAGCAAACGAAACCAATTTTCCAAAGCTTGAAAATCCAATGAGCTAAAGTCCCCAAAACAAGCGTTTTAAGCTAATTCGGGAGTTGAAACGAACTCGAAACCTGTCCGAATCTTCATGGAAGCGAAGGGGGAAAAATTAACTATCGACTAGAGGCTTAGAGAGGTACCCACCCCTGGGGGCCATCATGAGGTAGCCCCCAAGGGGAGGCAAACCGAGAGCATCCTTTTGGGGGTGCTTTTAGGTCACCACCCCAAGGCCTCTTTGTGGCGGTCTTGGGGGTGGGCCCGGCCTTTGGTCCTCCCGAGGTATCTGGGGTGCCCATGATTCACCCCGCGGCTTCTCGGTTCAAACCGTGAGCCCGCGGGGTGTGCAAATATCTCAAAACATCAATTTTTGGGACTGTTTTTTTCGGCAGTTCGTGCACGACAAAAACGGTGGATTTCTAACGTCGCTATGAGCTATCTAAGCCTTATGGAGTGGCTCTGATACCATGTTAGGCGGTGTCGCACACTCTACTGGGTTCGTAGATGCGGAATTTTCAAAAAATAATTTTTAAGACGGCAACACCGACTAATCCCAAGATTTACCGTAAGCCCTAAATAACAAAACTTGCAATAGTATTAATCTACTATGAATGTGATTATACCTTTATGAACCAAGTCCTTTGGGTCTTCTTTTCCTCTTCTTGAGCTCCTTGTCCATTGGGGTCGAGCTTGGTTGTCGGCCTCCTCGTGTCGAAAACGATCCATCCAATAGTCTATAGTTCAAGCTCCAACCTTAAACTTGAGATAACTAAAGTACCTAGTTTACTAATCTAGATAGCTTAGAAGACGCAGAGTGTTAATTAGATTGGATTATCTCATAAACCTATGATTTTTCAATACACGAGAGTGTTAGGGTTTGAGGAAGAAGAAGAGAGTAAAAGAGGAAAGAGAAAGCAAAGTGAAGAATAAAGTAAGCTTGTGAAGAATGACCAAGTCTTTCAAAATATCAAGCATACATTATCCAACAGAAATAATGCAACCATACTTGAATAGTTAGAATAAATGAATAAATAAAATCAAGTATCCATGCTTCAACCATTCTTCAATACACCTCATTATCTATTTAGATAAATATATATAAAAAACAAAATGAGGTGTCTTCTTCTAGAAATATTCTAGTGAAATTACTAGAATACCCCAACCGTATATACATACCCGTATTCGTACTATAAAAAATACAAATACTAAGAGATAAAATAATTCAATAGTATAATACTAGAATGTGGCTTAATGCTAAGCCCGCTAGTATTATCCATCCGAACAAAATACATGTAGCTAGTACACGTATATGATTGAAACCCTGCACGTAAAACCATACGGCCTCTACATCGTTTCGTCTGAACCAGGAAAACCCTCTGTGTGGGACTCTAAAGACTCGCCAGTACACTGGTAGTGGGCTTAACCATAAGCACGTCAGCGGCACTAGCTGTACGTAACGGCTACCCAGGTACCTGTCGAAAAGAAGACCGATGAGCAAAATTATTCGAACTCCTACTGAGCCTATCCATGTCAATCTCCTTACAGTCTGGTCTGTACGTCTGAGAGTATCTCATGCCGGGTCTAGGGGTGGAAAACGTCAGACCCCTAATAACCTGACAAGTCATGTTGATATCGCTCAAGACCATCCGAGAATCTACTGATTTACCTATCAATAATTCTCAATCCGCCCTGGCCAAGGAGTTATGGTGTTGGCCAATCGAACACAACACGATATCGACTCCCTATATAGGGGGAGACGAATCCCTGACAATCGCTCGCTGCCTCTATGTGGCTCGGGACTTTACCCAATTAAAATCTGTTTGCACGACTCAGTAGAGCCGTGGTAGGGGAGTAATCAAAGCACAGTGGGAACTCACACGAGACAAATGACAACCTCAGGTCGACACACTATCTGCACTCATATCACTAGAGAACTGCTATCAAACGATTAGAATAATACCATCTAGCCAGTTCTCAGCGAGTCCTTCTAGTGTACTCACCCCCAGTGAGCACCCGTATACGATCTTAGGTGCTAAAGACCAATGGCTGCGGGATAAACCATCGCCCTCGTCGGGGTCTCGAAACGTATAGACCAGTCTACTCAGGAGTATCTATGCCTTATCTTGATACTCCCATGACTAAGGACATTTAAAGATATGCTTATCGACTACCCAGCTCCCACAAGTTTGATTTCCATCACAACATTGGTAGTCAAGTAATGATCCTACGGGCTTTATCAACATGTATTAATGATATATAATAACAAGTAAAACATATGCACATGTTAAGAAAAAGACAAACCAAATAGCATACTATCATATGAAACAATATTGTCCTGTACATATATATGTCCAAGCATCCACTTGTATATATATACAATAATGACCTTTAGGGCATACATATCCAACAAGTGCCTTCCATCAATAAATGCACATGTGTATGGGTCGTGTGCATGAAATTGATGGATTTTCTTTCGTGGAGAGGTTAATTTGCTTCCCTTTTGGTGACGTGGAGGTCATTGCTTGGTTTCCTTTTGGCAACTTGGAGGTTGTTGCTTGATTTGGTTCCTTTTTTGCGATGTAGTGGTCGTTGCTTCCCTTTTGACGACGTTGAGGTCGTTGCTTCCATTTTGACGATGTGGAGGTCGTTACTTGGTTCCCTTTTGGTGACGTGGAGGTCATTACTTCTCTTTTGACGGCGTGGAGGTTGTTGCTTGATTTGGTTCCCTTTTTGTGACATAGTGGCCGTTGCTTCCCTTTTGGTGATGTTCATCACAAAAAACTGCATTTCAATACTGCTCATTCATTATTGATTGATTTCTTTTTTCGTATTTCCACCACTTCGATTTTTTAAAGAAAAGATTTAGTAAAGAATAAGCGGCGATGTTTCGTTTTAAGTCGTAAAAGTAACCGCAATCAATAACAGTGTCGCGTGTAGCTAGACCATTAGTGAGTACGGGTCGTCCTATGGGATCCGTGTATTTGATCACTCTTGCTTTAGATGAGTCGAAAGAAATAGTACAGAAAATTCAAGAAATAGTTTGAGATTTAGTTGAATTAATATTTTCAAAAAAATCAAGAAAGTGTTCAAGATTTAGTAATCAAGAAAATGTCCAAGATCAAGTTTAGTTAAGAAAATTGAAGAATAACTTGTAGAATTCGATAGGAATTAGTAGCAATGATGAGTACTAAAAATGATTCATCTTATCTATTGATGGATTATAGCTAGGTTGATGGCGATGAATGAAGATTAGGGATCTATTGAAGAAACTAGAGTTTCTCCTTCACTATCCCATGTCTTATCATTGATCACCATTCAAATCTAGTTTTTAGCAAAGAAAATCATCAATCATCTAATCCCAAATTACTACGAAATTATCAAGAACGGTGATCTCGCTCCCAATTTGGTCGTTGATGATTCTTTTTCCTAAAGTTTATAATTCTCATAAGACTTAAGATGAGTATAGGATTTTCTCACCATCTGATCTACCAAATTCCTTCGAATTCTTAGCAAGCAGAGATTATTCACACATCATGAAAATCGAAGAATCAACAATTAGAGATTTCATAATGTGAAAAATTAAAGAAAGCAATTCTAAAAGTAATGATCACCTTTATTATTCAACTTTAAATTACAACTTTTTCAATCCGAGATTACAAAAAGAAAGCTCTCGATCACTCCTTTGAAGAGGTAATTTCTCCGTCGATATTCACTTTGCTCGATTACCGTGAGTCTTGGATCTATCACAGATCACGTGCTCGTTGATGATGATCGGCTTCGCGTAAAGGATCTTTGTGTTGAATGCTTGATGAACTCTCGATGATTCTTGGTCTTGAAATTTGAGGATCTTGGAATTGGATCTAAATTGCTTTTGTAATTGTCTAAAAAATTAACAACCAATCAACAAAAATTAATATAGGCTTAGATCCCTTTTTATAGCCCCTAATCAAGCTTTCCCAACAAGCTAGGTTGTTATAAAGAAACTTCTAGAACAAATTAGGTTGTTACAAAGAAACTTTCCTAACAAGCTAGGTTGTTATAAAGTAGCTTCTAGAACAAGCTAGGTTTTTACAAAGAAACTTCCCTAACAAGCTAGGTTGTTACAAAGAAGGTTCTAGAACAAGCTAGGTTGTTACAAAGAAGCTTGTGTCTTCTCCTGTTGGTATCTGGGTCTTTAATTGATGTCTGGAATCTTCTTCTCTCTATTGAATCTCTGTTAGATTTTAACTCTTTGATTTCCTATATTTTTATCGGCGAATTTGCGATTCCGATATCTGATCTGGGCTAATTTCCTGCACAAGATCTCTGTGAAGAATGTTAGAGATATACACTATTATGCGTGAAATAATAAACACACAATTTCCTTCCATAATGTTGATTATAATGTATAACACGTGGTAATTGATATTTTCCAAACGAACTTGTAATCCGTGTTATATTTATAATAAACACCCTTAGATGTTTAGAAAAGTAAGGAAATTGTTAAAGATTGCAATTATTTCGACTGAACAAATTCCCCCAAACTTGACTTTGATCGTCCCGAGTAAACTTCTTTTATTCAAGAAAAAGAGAAAATAGAAAGAAAAAGAAAAACTAACTAGCACACTTTCGTAAACAAACACGATTGCATTGAGCACGTGCAACAAGCCTTTAAACCTCTAGCTGTTTCTAGTAAGAGGAGTGTTGTCTCCTGAGGGTTTTCAGCGGTTTGCACCCACAAAATCCTATAATAAAAGGAAGACTGTGAAAGTTACATATAAAGATAAGAATTATAAAGAAAGAACTTGAAAATCAGAGTTTCCAACTACACTAGCTTTTCGGTTGTCATGAGCCCTATCTTAATAGTCATGAAAAGATGTTAGAAATCACATCATCCCTCAATAAAACATCGCCTTTATTCTTAATCCCTACCTTTCTTCCAAACACCGATCATATACCCCGTGTGTGTAAAAAACATCCTTACACTCGGAGAATTCAATTCAAGCTATCATACTCTTGTCCATCTACCTTAGTAATTTTTAGTCGGTGAATATTTTAGATGGAATTGCTCACACATTCTTCTTGTGACCGTTAATACTTTTTGAGGTACTAACCAACCGACTACTCAATGTGCTCACATATTAGGCGTAATTAGCAATTTTCTCGTCTTGCAACACCTAAGGCTTAGTAGTGACTCCCAAACCAGTTAGTCTAAGGCACTAGGTGATGAAGCGCCCTCGCTATATTTTTTTATGCTGCCTTGGTGATTACAAAACCAGTGTTCATTTTTCTTCACAATTTTATACATTTATGCTTTATTTTTATTTTCTTCGTACTTTGGCTTTTAGACAAGAGCATTTCAAGGTATCCTCCACTATCCCGAGTTTCAAGACGTGTATAAGTGAGTATAGTAGGGTATCAACGTTCAGATGTTTGGCTTCCAGAATAGGAACTATTTTTTGAACTTATTTTTATCCTCAGATTAGTGACTTCATTCATCTTACTAACCCTTGGGACAATGACTCATAACTACTTATTACCAGTTTCGTTTAAGAAAACATCTAACTTTCTTGGTTTTCTTAAATTCTTCCAATCTTTTAAATGTAATTTTTCACTTTCTAATCTTTTATTATAAAAGAATTTTTTTTGAAAATTTTGTGCTTATGCAAAGTGTAATGCAAAGTGATGCGTAAATAAACACAAACCTCCCCCAAACCTGTTTACAGCAGTGTTCTCACTGTTGCCTCTTTTAAATCTCAAAAACCTATAGGCTTGGGAGGAAAAGTTATTAATGGAGATAAGAATAATGAACATGAAAATCCTCCCCCAAACTTATTTTTGGATCACAATTTTGTGTACAAATTTTATTTTCAAGTACCAAAAATATACCCCCCAAAACTTGAGTTAACAATATCAAGCATTTTAAGAGGGGGTAAAGTTATTGGTCAATATCAAGCTTTGCAAAGAGCAAAAGTTAATACCAACCATTCAAAGATTTTATCAATATAATGCACCAGTTGGTGGAAGAACATGTTATGTAAAGCCAAGAAGAAGTGGGGAAGAAACAAGAGGTGGTATGGAATGGATTTGCGTCTCGATTTGAAAAGACGACACTATGATAATGATGGATTACTCGCATTCTCGTTATTAAGAAATAGGGGTGATGGTTCAACTTCTTTGGTTTAGGGTTGATTCATCACAACTCCCGTGTCTGCTAAGAATGTGAGTTCATCAGCGAAAATTTCTTCAAAGCTTTCATCGATATCCAAAAAAATATTCTCATTTGAAAGAATGGAATGATACTCAGAATCCATAATAGGTTCATAATAAGTGTTAGATGCTGACCCGGACAACTCGAAAGAAGGGTCCGTATGTGTATAATACATCGCCGGGTCAAACATCAACGTACTGAGGGAGTCTGGATCTGTATCGTGAAGCTGTTCTAATTCACTGCTGTCGACATCCATTAATTCGACAGAAAATACTCGAGCATGAGGTTCGGAGGGTTGACTTCCCAACTTGTAAATGTTAAGCTCAATTGACCTATTCCCGAAGGATAGGTTCATAGAGTCGTTTCCACAGTTGATTACAGTGTTGGAAGTAGCAAAAAAGGGTCGACCGAGAATCATCGGAATTTGGTTCCGTGGGTTCGCTACAGGCTGTGTATCTATAACAATAAAGTCCATGGGGAATATAAATTCCCCGACTTTTATCAACACATCCTCAAGCTCACCCTTAGGTTTGGTGATAGATCGATCGGCCATCTGTAGAGTTGTGTGTGCGGGCTTTAACTCTTCGATACTTAATTGCTCATAGACAGAATATGGAAGCAAGTTAACACTAGCGCCTAAATCGAGTAAAGTGCGATTGATATTTTTACCCCTACTAGAAATAGAGATTGTAGGACAGCCAGGGTCCTTACGTTTCTTAGGTAATTGCTGTGTAAAAGTTGTGCTTACATTACTCGACATGAATACCTTTTTGGGCAATTGAGTTTTTCTCTTCCTAGTGCACAAGTTCTTAAGTATTTTTGCATAAGCCGGAACTTGTTGTATAGTATCTAGGAGAGGGATATTTATGTTAACTTGCTTAAACATTTCCACAATTTTCTCCCGTTGTGCGTTAGGTTTGTTGGGCCTCAACCTATTTGAAAATGGAGTTTTATCAATAAGTGTTTGGTCCAACATTTGTGCAGAAGTTTTTGGGGGTGGAATCGATCCCAGAATTGGAGTGGGGATCATCTTATGTTGACTCGAGGAGGTGGGCGGAGGGTTCGAGCCTTGGGGAAAACAGAGAATAAGCTCGGAGGAAGAAAGTAAACTAGACGAAATAGGGTACGAAGTAGAAGTGGAAGCCGGGGTGTCATTGATTATTTCATCATTATCAGTATCAATCTGTTCACCGACTTGGTTATTCAGCACTCTTCCGGATCTCAACGTGGTAATAGCACTCACATGATGTGAGTAGCCCATGTGAGTAGCCCGGATTAGGTAGGGGTTGAGCTGGAAGTTTCCCTTTCTCTCTAGCACTCATTTCGGTGTTTAATCGTGCAATTTGTGCTTCTATCGATTTAATATTCTCACCGTGGGAGGCAGAGTACTTCTTTATATTAACGATAGAAGAGTTTATCTCAGTCGAAACTTGCATGAATTTTTTCAAAAACAAATTCATGGTTTGTTCGAGTGAAGAGGAATTATCGCTACCAAATTCCTTCGAGTCTTTAGAAAGTGGAGATTATTCACACATCATGAAAATCGAAGAATCAACAATTAGAGATTTCATAATGTGAAAAATTAAAGAAAGCAATTCTAAAAGTAATGATCACTTTTATTATTCAACTTCAAATTACAACTTCTTCAATTCGAGATTACAAGAAGAAAACTCTCGATCACTCCTTTGAAGTGCTAATTTCTCCGTCGATTTTCACTTTGCTCGATCACCGTGAGTCTTGGATCTATCGCGGATCACATGCTCGTTGATGATGATCGGTTTCGCGTAAAGGATCTTTGTGTTGAATGCTTGATGAATTCTTGATGCTTCTTGATCTTGAAATTTGAGGATCTTGGAATTGGATATAAATTGTTTTTGTAATTGTCTCAAAAATTAACAACCAATCAACAACAATTAATATAGGCTTAGATCCCTTTTTATTGCCTCGAATTAAGCTTCCCCAACAAGCTAGGTTGTTACAAAGAAACTTCTAGAACAAACTAGGTTGTTACAAAGAAACTTTCCTAACAAGCTAGGTTGTTACAAAGAAACTTCTAGAACAAGCTAGGTTGTTACAAAGAACCTTCCCTAACAAGCTAGATTGTTACAAAGAAGCTTTCCTAACAAGTTAGGCTGTTACAAAGAAGCTTCTAGAACAAGCTAGGTTGTTACAAAGAAGTTTCCCTAACAAGCTAGGTTGTTACAAAGAAGTTTCCCTAACAAGCTAGGTTGTTACAAAGAAGCTTCTAGAACAAGCTAGGTTGTTACAAAGAAGCTTATGTCTTCTCCTGTTGGTATCTGGGTCTTTAATTGATGTCTGGAATCTTCTTCTCTCTACTGAATCTCTTCCAGATTTTAACTCTTTGATTTCCTGTATTATTATCGGCGAATTTGCGATTCCGATATCTGATCTGGCCTAATTTCCTGCACAAGATCTCAGTGAAGAATGTTAGAGATATACAATATTATGCGTGAAATAATATACACAAAATTTCCTTTCAAAATGTTGATTATAATGTGTAACACGTGGTAATTGATATTTTCCAGATGAACTTGTAATCCGTGTTATATTATAACAAACACCCTTAGATGTTTAGAAAAGTGAGGAAATTGTTATTTTAAAGATTGCAATTATTTCGACTGAACAAATATTAATTTTGTGATATATCGGTACTATTAATCCGTGTCTACTCAATAAGTACAGGATACTGGTAGTCATGACAAAACATTGGAAACACACTCAAAATGCACAGATACGACATTTGTGAGCCGACACTGCAACCGGAACAGAAAACCGATCATTATTCAAGAAGATTTTGCAAAAACAATTCAAGTGTACAACTTTTTCTCCAAATGGTCCAACATGACATGATTAGATACAAGTGTGAACTCATAATTGTGGTGCATGAACCGGCTATGTCATGGCATGAACTCAAAATTGTTCAAGTGGGTAAGTGGATGAGCAAGTGGGCATATGTAATGAGTGCTTGAAAAGTGTTGATGTGATTTAAATCTTGTAATTCTCTTCAAATCTACAGGTTAAAACTCAAGTTGATATAGAAAAATCAAACAATACTAGAGAGATCACAGAGAGAATATGAAATCACTACACAAATACGGTCCCCACCACTCAAAGAAAAACTGTTGGTTTTTGCCAAAACCCCACACTAGCGGCCCAAGTTGCACTAAATTGCTTTATTTTTCTTCTGGGCACTCCTCATTGTCACATCATTTCATTTTTATTGTTTGTTTTTTTATGTTGAAGTGCCTATAAATACCAGAACAGAGAACAAGTTTGGGGCAATACTTAGTTACTCTTTTGCCATTTCAATTCTACATTTTGTAACATTAGTTCTAATTCTTTGTACATAGTAGTTAGTTGGCTTGAGTTCCGTGCCTTCTCCTGATCTTGCAATCTCTTCATTAAGCTTGGAAATTTAGATTTTGGTTATTGAACTCATAACTTGTACCTTGGACTTGAAGATTAATGAAGTTTTAGTTTATTTGCAATTGGTTTCTTTGGTTCTTAGTATCTTCTTACATTTACTTTCTTTCAATTAATTTTCTTGCACTTTACTTACTTGCAATGTTATTTTCTTTGATCTCTTCTATCTTGTATTCTCTTTTTATATTTATAATGGACCATGAGTAGTTGATCTTGTCAGGGAATGAGAAGGATTATTTAAGTTAAGATTTTCATTACACATTTCCTTTGCCCAAAACTTACAATTGAACTTTGCCCAAACCTCATGCAAGCGCTCCGTTAGGCACCCTATCCTCCAAGATAGCGGTGATTCCTAACCATGACCGGTTGCGTTTGGTTTGGCCGGAGGCAAAGGTAAAGAGACAAGAACTGAAGGATAAGGGTCAATAAGCCGGATTTCGTGCACAATCGTAAATACCGTGTTTAAGCACCCTAATCCACGTTATTGCCGATTACCCTAGCATCAATAGTCAAGTAAGGCACAAAGGAATGAGTACGGGTTTTTCTAACTTAAAATAACCTATCTCTATCCCTAATAAGCGTTTCGTTTGCATATATACAAAACACATAGGTTAGAATCACAATTCAGACTTTTGGCTTAACTCATGAGAACAAGAACCTGAAACGTACCATCTCCCTGCGGACAACCCGTCCTCATTACGGCTAGCTACACACGACGTCGTCTTAATTGCGGTTACTTTAGAACTAAATATGACACGTAAAATCCTTACCAATCAAGCGACATGGAGGTCGTTGCTTGATTTGGTACCTTTTTTGCGATGTAGAGGTCATTGCTTCTCTTTTTGGGACATAGCAGTCGATGCTTGACTTGGTTCTCTTTTTACGACATGAAGGTCGATGCTTCTCTTTTTGCGACATAGCAGTCGGTGCTTGACTTGGTTCCCTTTTTGCGACATGTAAGTCGATACTTCTCTTTTTGCGACATTGCGGTCGATGCTTGACTTGGTTCCCTTTTTGCGACATGAAGGTCGATGCTTCTCTTTTTGCGATATAGCGGTCGACGCTTGACTTGATTCTAACACGGAGAGTCGATGTTGATGCATAACTGGTTTTGGGCCTCCAACTTATCCGGCGGAACTTTTGAGCTTGAAAGCATTTTCAGGTGGGACTTTGGAGTCCTTTTTTTTGTACAAGCTTGCGCCCTTGCGGCTTTTCACAAGCCCGCGGGTGGTCCTGCTATTTTTACTCATGAAGCCTTTTCAAGTTTTCAATCGTGCCCCCTTCGCTTGTGGACCGAGCAAATTTTTTCTTTCTTTCTTTTCTTTCTTTGAGGTTTGATTTTGATTTGGACTTGAGTTGGAATTTTGGATTTCAGGCTGACACCAGCGTTGCTAACAACGGAGCACGAGTGCCAGGAACAATTCACCATTTGCCTTTAGAGAACATGGATTTTTAGTTTTGATTCGTCATCAGCATGCTAACACTGAAGCATAGTGCCAGGAGCGACTCATTATTTGCCTTTGGGGATTTGGGTTTCGGTTGGCATCAGTATCGCTACACTAAAATAGTGCCAGGAGCGACTCGTCATTCACCGGTAGAGGACATTTGTTCACACTTTAACGACTTAGGGGTCATCTATTCCCAGTTTAATGACATAGGGGTCATCTATTTCCAGTTTAATGATGTAGGGGGTCTTTTTTTCTTTTCTTTTTTTAATCGCTCTTCACAGGGCTGTGTAGGATTAGCTTATCTGCGATTTGGGGCATTTCATGTGTAGTATTTCTTGAGATATCGGCCATTGATGGGTGGCATAGGCCTATCTCCCTCAACACTCAGTTGGTAGGCTTTTCTGTCAAACACCTTTTCGATGACGTATGGCCTTTCCCAGCTTCGCTTGAATTTTCCTTTTGTATGTCAGTTAGGGATGATTGGTCTTTTAAGGACAAACACCAATTTGCCCGTGATATTTGGGCTCGGTACAACTCCAAATTTTGTTGCACTGTGGGTCTTTTTTTCTCGAGCACGTTGAGCTCTTTAAGCCGAAGGAGAGCATTTTCCTCTTCTGTCAGACTGTGCTGGACGACCATTCTTAAACTTGGAACTTCGACTTCGAAGGGAAGAATTGCTTCTATCCCGAAGAGCAGCGAGTACGGAGTAGCTTGAGTTAGACTGTGGTGCATGGTAGTATATGCCTACAGCGCCTCATGGAGCTTCATATCCCAGTCCCATTTATTGGTTGAGGCATTTTTCTTCAAGAGCTTGCATAGGGTTTTGTTGAACGCTTCGGCCAACCTATTGTAACTGGACGAGGGTTAGGGCCGTGACAATCATGGCCGCGGTGGAATTTGAAAAATAACAATTTTACAAAGTATAACCCCAATTGATCACCAAGGTCATCAAATACAACACAATGTGCAAACTCGAAAACAAGAGAAGTACAACCTTTACAGCGTGTGCGGCTAATTCCGGAAAACCCTTCTAGACTCTGTGAGCTCCCGGACGCATTGGAACGCTGACCGCCTCGCCGTAAATTATCTACGTTGAAAGCAGGCCGCCTGAACTACAACTCCGTCACCGGGTGGAGAAACATCCTCCAGAGGCATCCTACACGAAGAGTAAGGCGATGTGAATAATGTGTGCTCTCTCTTTTTCTCACTCTCTCACTATGGCAACTTTTTCCATTATCCTAGAGAGGTGGAGCTATCATATTATGATGAAGAAGATGAAGAAAATAAAGATGGCTAAAAAGAATAATAATCTCCACTGTCTTTTTTCTTTCATCTCATAATATATGAGACAAGCCTCATCACACACTCTTTCCCCTCTTTGTTGTCACACAAAGAGAGAGAGAGAGGTGGGCGCCACTCACACACATGGTTTCATATTTATTATTCGTGTGTGTGTGTGTGTGTGTGTGTGTGAATCATAAATGGGAGTGGAAAAATATACATATATAAATCATACATTTATATATGTAAAATTAAATCTTGTATATGTATCATATACACATACATATCATGTATCACATACACGAAATGCCATCAATATTTTCTTAGTATCATATACTGTAGAGAGTGGATGTATCATATACATTATACTAGAAACCGCATCATAAATACGGTTATCAAGTCAACACTTGACTTGATATTTCGGCTTTTAAATCGGCTAGTATAACTGTCGTCCGATTAAATGTGAATATCCAATAAACATGTCTAATAGAACTCATGCATGTATCCCTAAATGCACGTCACATCACTTTTTTCCCGGGTAAGCACTTTCGTTGCGTGACTTTAAAGACTTGTCAATACGCTGGCAGTAGGTTATATAGGACCGCATCCGATTGAATCTGAAACACTTTCAGATTCAACCCCCTCTCGGGTTAACCCATAAGCTCGTCAGTGACACTAGCTTTACGTAACGGCTATCCAGGTATGAGCAAGATAAAGGCTGGTCAACGAGTTAACTCATTTGGACTCGACAAAATCTATAAGTGACAGTCACCGTACATTCCGGTCTCTTCGTCAAAAATAGTCACATACCCGGTCTGGGGGTGGAATCTGTCAAACCCCCAATAACCTGATAAGTCGTGCTGACAGAGGACTCATAACCAAAGAGATACAACCGGTAACATTTACCAGTTTATCTATACTGCCGTAACCACGGACTTCTGGTTATAGTCGTGTCCTACACAGCGCAATATCGACTCCCAATACCAAGAGTGACGAATTTCCTGACCCTCACTGCCTCCATATGCTTCGGGACTGTACCCAACTAAAACCTATTTTCACGACTCAATAGAGCCATGGTAGGATAATAATCTAAGTACAGTAGGAACACAAAAGACACTGTGGCGATTTCAGGTCTAGGGACTACCCTGTACCCATGTCATTAGAGAACTGCTATCTGACATTGGCATAACACCAACTAAGAGTTCTCGGCGAGTCCATCCAGTGTAACTCATCCAATGAGCACCTGTATACAATCATCGGTGTCAAACACCAATGGCTATGGGATCAGCCATCGCTCCATTCAGGGTCATGAAATATATACACTAGTCTAAACTGGAGTACCGATACTCAGTCTCCATACTCCTACGACTACGGACATTTAATGATATAAGATGTGTTTATAAACTACCAGGCACCACTAGAATGATCCCTATCATAATCCTGGTAGTCAAGCAAATATCCTATGGGTTTTATCTTATGTAATAGCGATACGTGATAACTAGTTACACATATACACATGACAGATAAAGATAAACCAGATAGTATACTATCATCTCGAGTAAGATTGTTCTCTGTATAGATCCTCATGAATTCAGTAATTGCATTCCTACAATTACGATAATTTCCTTGAGGGCACCTTTATCCAACAATCTTCTACTTGCACTCAAGGCTAATTATTGAAGTATTGCATACACACATCTTATGTGCTACTGTATACCCAACTTCTGTACTAACAGTTTCGCAAACTGTGTTCGAGAAATAGTTTCAGCGAGTGGATCCGCTATAATGTTTCTAACTTTATCTCTCTGAATCAAAATTTTGCGGAGATAAACTATCTCTCAAAATGAGTGATACCTACCTTAGAATTTTGTTTGGATAGCTGATGGGACCTTCTTCACAAATGAACGTATTTATCCAAACAAGTACTTAGGATGTATCCTTTGCTGATTCACAATCAGCATCCAGCGCATTGAATACCTCAGTATCCCGCTTGGAACTTTTCCAATATACTGCTATGTTACCTTATAAAAAAAGAAGAACGAGAAGAGGAAATAAAATAGCCTCCCATGTGCAAAGCATGTGAGCACGCACATGCAAAGCATGAGACCTCCGGCTTCAATAAGGATTAAATCCTGTAATATAGAGCTTCACATGTTAAACACGTGAGCGCTCACATGCAAAGCGTATGAGCATTGAATACAAATCAATTAAACACCAAAACCGGTCCTATGTGTTGAACACGTGAGCTCTCACATGCAAAGCACGTGGGCGTTGTTGACAATTATTTACGACAGCCCTCACGTGAAAGTCATGTGAGTGCATAAATTTGAAGTATTGGCTTTAGATAAAATTAAATTCTATTTAAAACTAGAAAGATTTTCTCTGTTAAACAGAGAACCCTTATCCAATGGTGATTATAATATCATCGACCGAATCAGGAGACAAAATCAAATGCCTTGTTAGGAAAATATTTTCCTAATATTGCTAAAACAAACAAAAAAATTCTGATAAATAAAAGTCACCAGATCAAAGATCCAACGGCGGACAAAATTCCCCGAGTGATCTTTAATATCAATTAAATCAATTGATATCTCTCAATGAAGGTTTTCTCAAACTAATCAACAATTTTTCCTTACCTATATAAAGGACCCGAGATTTTGTTCACACCATAATATTGCTATATTATATTCCCCATTCTTATATATTTTACAAATAAACGGGTGCTTTTGACGCATGTCTGCTACATGTTACAGGTTACAGGTTCTTAGACAGAAAACAGTGAAAATGATGAAAAGATGATGCAAAAGTGGACTTTGACCAACAAACAGAAGACTCTTGATCAAGCCTATATCAAAGATAAAATTCACAAAGTACAAGGCAATGCAAGGTCCAAAATTACAAAGCGAACGGTTAAAAGCCCACCGCAATTATTCACTGGAGATCTGGAAGAAACATAGAAGCTATTTTAATAAAGAACCAAATAATAAGGAAGCCCAAAGATCCAAGGCCCAATACTTTCTTTTAAAGAGACATAAAATTTTACCAAAGCTTGAAGTCTACTTTGAGTAGGTCTTCCTAAGGATATTTTGGTAAATGTAGACATGCAAATCAATTGTAACCTAGGGTTTCTATCTCCTATAAATAGAATCCCAAATCATTGTATTCTTTTGATGCCTCCTTTTAATAATAAATTCTAGAACTCTTTTTGGAGAGCATCGGTGTTTCTTTTCAATTCATGAATTCAGATCTGACAACCCTGCGTTGATGATTGGAGAGATGCATCTGTAAGTAGATTTAATTCCTTACTCTAGTTTAGATTTCAATTCTTGCCCTAGGTAATTTTTATTCTCTGCCCTAGATAAATGTTCTTCAATTCCCTAATGAGTGAGTAGTTTCCTCGCTTGTTAGGGTTAGGAATGGGGAAGGATTTGAGAGACGAAGATCTCTCATCTCTTTTCTTTTCCAATCTTTTATGAAAATTAGAACTCCATGCATACCTTCTTATTCCGCTCCCTACGACACTCTACCCTCGAGGTAATGGTGATTCCGTAGTCTAAAGGCCCGGATTTTAAGGTTTTCCATGGAGGTTAGGGTAAAGATTAAGAAAGGAAGGACAAGGATCTAGAGGAAGAATCAATCTTCCCAATCATCCTAATCCCCTTTGTTAAGATTTACCATAACACTAATATGATATCTTTAATTAAAGGCAATGGAAAGAGATGTAGATCTTTGTTTACCAAATTTTCCCTAAACCTAATCCTAGCAAGTTTCTAATCCTAGTATCATACAACTTTAATTTTTAGATTTAATAATCAATCCGAACACCCTTCGGAATTAACTCGTTAGCGCGATTAGAAAATTCACAACATCCCTGTGGACCGACCCGTACTCACCAGCTAGCTGCAAAGCGACGCCGTTCTTGATTGCGGTTACAAATATTTTTGATCTATCTTTTAGAAAGCGCAAGCACGCTAAATCAAACCAATCAGATTTCAAATCTCAGGAGGAGAATCAACCTCATAAGGTGATAAAAAAAATACAACCGAGAATTTAATTCTCTTGCTAAAGAAAAGATCCTTCTTGCTCCCTTCAAACCCTAAGTAAAAGAAAAAAGCAGAGATCAAAATATCTTTTTTACCTATCGTATACAAATACAAGGGATTAACCTTTTATAAAAAACTTAGTTCTTTCTCTGGGTCTGAGATCCGCAAGACAAATCTGAGCACCTCACATGATACCCACGTGAGCACTGTATAAAATCACTTAACACTATATATTCAAAGTGTTTAAGTGTTTAGCACTAACAGGGCAACACCCAAGCCTGAGCGCTTCACGTGATACCCACGTGAGCGCTGTATAAAAGTGCTTAGCACTATACATTCAAAGTGTGCAAGTGCTTAGCATTGATAGGGCAACGCCCAAGTCTGAGCATCTCACGTGATACCCACGTAAGCGCCAGAGTAGAATTTGGATATTATATCCATAGTCGAAAGACTAAGTGCTCGGCATTAATGTTGAAAAAACCTAAGACTGAGCCTAAAATTGGCTAAGTCTCTGAAATTTTCTTGAACCCATATTGTTCATTGAATCCAAGCCCATATGCTCTATTGATGGATTTTAACAAAATTTAATGATCCTTAACCATATTTCTAAGTTGATCTTAGTCTTATATAAGACTAACGTATCCTTAGATAAAATAAATTGAGCTCACATGCTCATATATTTAAATTGATCTTAACCTGAAATCAGATTAACGGTCCTCAAATAAAATAAAATATCTCTTGAACTGATGGAACATACAACTTAGGTTCAAACCCAAATATATATGTACGGATTTGAATTAATCCGCACCCTATGGGCGATGACATAAACTAGTTTCCGTATACAATCCATGGGCAACCATAATAAATAAAACACCACACGACACGAAGTGACCTACCGGAGAGGGCGAAAGTGGTTATCGCAACGCGATAACGTAATTAACTGTAGGGGATTGCTCCTGCAGTGAAGAACGTCCCCACAATCAAAAATCTCTTAAAGAGGGGGAATCTGATTAAGTCACGTTACAACAGTAGCATCTGTTCAAACCTCCGATATACGGTGCCATAAATTAACTTGGCATTTTCAGAGAGGTGGACGGATATGTCCTAAATAACATCTATCCCCAAATTCAGGCAAGACGACCTATCCCGGTTCGTCTCTGTTTTCAGTGGAAAATAGATTCTGGCACACCTGGTGGGACATCTTCCTCTTTCTACTCCACATTTCGTATGTCGTGTTTCGCAAACAAAATCGTGGTCCGCTATGATCATGGCTGCCGTTGAATTCAAAATACTAAAATTTAGTGTTTCGCCTATGTGCAGAATCAATGGTCTCTCACTGCATTTCCTGCAATAACAACTCCTTCTTTACCCTAGCCGGAGGAGTAACATACGGGCTCAATGCGGCCTCCATCTTCTCAATGCCTGTAGGACAGGTCACTCAGGCCACTACCGGGCTATTCTTCGGTATTATGCTCCCGCCTATGAGCTTCGGCGCCTTAACGCCCAAGGAAGAAGCTCTCTGAAAGTCGGTCTTCTAGCGACTAACTACCGTGATGGCTCTTATTAGCAAACCTTCCAACTCCGAAGGTTCAGTCTTTAACAGGCTGAAAGGAAGCTCAAACTGACTTGTAAAGAAGCCCATGATTCCAAAGGGAGCTGCCCCAAAACGATTGGCCCTCCCTGCTCCTGCCGCACTTGAAGCCAGCAAAAGTGCTTCACCTCCAAGACGATATGTCTTCAACAGATTGGTCAACTATGCGCCAGCTCCGCTAAAAATGTCCATTTTCCAGAGACTGACACCATGTGAAGCTCCCTAGCAACGGTAGGGACATGATGAAGACACCTCTATTACTAAGGCGATTCCTACTGCACGACATGCTCGACGTCGCCACTGGCGCCGAGTGAGACAGTCTGGGGGCAACTTTCCTTCTGGCCTTACCCCACCAGCTCTGATAGTAGATATTGATGTTGCTGTTCCAACTAGAAATAACTTTGATTCACTTAGGAGGGTATGCAAGAATTCCCTGATGGCGGTGTTAAAAAGATCACCTCCGTCTGCAGAAACTGCAGTGCAGGCAAAGCCGGAGCAGCCCTATCAGCGGCTATCCTCACAAATTCACAGAGTCTGGTGAAAAGTCCAAGACTCATTGCTCGATGAAAGTTGTGCCCGTCAACCGAAAAAATCTAAGGTCCGACGAGAAAACGATCACTCTCCGCCATATAACGGAGGACTTCTCATAAAGAGGTGCCTGTCATAGCGGCTTCTTCTGCTTCAACCTCTCATAGAAGAGTGAGGTCGGAGAAAATCCTATCGCCAGTGGCAAAATCCAAAGACGAAAGCTCCAAATGCCCCGAGTCTGGGGGCATAACTATACATACGGTCTATATGACCAATGGTAAAGAAGAGAGCCATGCTTCTGTGCGTCACAGACCGCATACCCGGTCGTTGATGAAAGTTCAGGAGCAACAGCAGAAACTCCAAGAAATGCTTGCCAAGATGGCAACACTTACCGGACCTAAAGAAAGTCCGGACAAAGAAACAGAACAACACCAAGAGAAAGAAACCGATAAAGAGTTCTTGCAACGGATGCTGAAAAAGAAAGATAAGGAAGCTGCAGAGTAGGCTGCTAACAAAAAGTAGATGGCTCTTCTGTTCCAAGATATGTTTGGGATGATGATCCAAACAGAATCACCGGCTGAAGATCCTCCGGTGATTATCGAAGATAACAGAGGGAAACATCGAATTCTTCTCAGGACTTATCAACGGCCAAGGAGGAGATGATCTCCGAGGTAGCCCTGGATGATTACATTGCTCAACAAATTAAAGCTCACCGAGACAATGAAACAGCAAACCAGCTGGTCAAAACTGAGCGACCTTATCCGTCCTGGTCTATCCGGCCTGGTATGACCAGATAAAGTACCCACCGGGATATACGATCCCGAAGTTCGACGTATATAAAGGAATGGGTAATCCCCATCAGCACGTCGCACAATTCAGAGCTCTGTACGTCAATACCAAAGGAAATGACAAATATTTGCTTCTCCAATTCGTCGGAAGCTTATCAGAGACAACATTTGAATGGTATTCGAAGCTCCCAACTGACTTCATGAAAACTTTCTCTGAGATGGAGCTGCTCTTCATGCAAAGTTTTGCCAGTGCGAGTGAGCGCACTTTAATCACAGCGCTGATCAATGCCGGGGACAAGCCAGGGGAAACATGGGTCTAATATGCGATCCGATGGCAGAATCTATGGTCCGAATGCGAACAATGCATTGAGGAGTCTCTGGCCGTAGGAATGTTCATCAGGAATATTGATTCTCAATCGAGCGTGTCCTAGTTCTTGACCTGCTTTAAGCCCACCACGTTCTAAGCACTAATTGATAAGTTAGCACAGATGGATTAAATGGGTTATGGTCCTTCTTTTCAAGCAAGGACCCTCGAAACAATAAGGGCAAAGGAAAAGCAGCCTTTGTCTCCAATGCGCAGCAGCAACCGGGTGGTCCAAAAGCACCTATTCACCAAAACAACACTCGTACACACCCGTCCTTGGATGAAAGGTTGAGATTTGCTTATTCGTTCCCTTGCGACAAGACGAGGAGGTTATTTGAGCTGGCGATGCGAAATAATCTGATCGCATTACCAGACACACGGCGACCCGCACAAGCCGACAACGTCAATAACCCTAACTACTACTCCTACCACAGGATAGTGAGCTATCCAATAGAGGACTGCTATGTTTTCAAAAACTGGATCAAGGACTAGTACCAGCAGGGGAAGTTTGCACCGTCCGATAGCTGGAGGGTAGATCCGCCCTAAAAGTATGCTCCTAAAAAAGTGGATGCGCAGGGAGCATCCTGCTCGCTCATGGAAGAAGATCCATGGGAAGTATGTCTTTCAGCAAAAACTAAAAGAATGCTGAAGGATCTACAAGCACGTCGGGAGATCAAGTGGAAAATCCCGCTTGAGCCCGAAATTATAGAAGGGATGGTGAAACCGCGTCCCACACCAAAAATTGCCGACAAAGGGAAAAGTCCCCAAGTCAAGCCTTCGAAATCTTCGAAGAAAAAGAAGAAGAATAATAAGCATGTGCTGCCTGCTGAATATATCGACAAGCGCACAGACCTCCAGAAATATATAGATGCGCTAGAAGAATACAATCAGAAAGCACGAACACCGGTCACACTCAAAAAATTTCTCAAGCATATTATTGAGGACGAGGTCAGTGATGATGATGAGGAAAAAAACTCATCAGAAGAAACAGAAGAATGTGTAGCAAGCTACCACATGATCTCCTATTCATCTTTATACGATGAAGAAGCTCCATCGGCGTCGGACAATGACGTGGATGAGCTGGGGGAAGAATCGGTGCTAAACTCCCCGAAACTGCTGGAAGAATATCCGATTGAAAGGATACTAAACAAAGCTTTTCAAAAGAGCAAAGATGACCAAGAACGCGAGACGACCATATAAGAAAAGGCTAAGAGTCAACGTCTAAACAAAGAAGCTGCGGTGAGGATGAATCGTAAAGCTCTCCGATCAAACCAAGGCATGCCTGCAACAAATAAGAGCAGGATCAAAGCTGAGAAGTGATTTGCCAAAACTCTATCACTGGGAATGAGGCGGCCACCTCTCATGATATATACTCTTGGGGTCCCATATTTCGACAGTGGAGAAGGACACCCAAAATACTGCGTATATCACCGAAATATTGCCTATCCCATCGAGGAATGCAACGCCTTCAAGAAGTGGTGGCAAGGATATGTTACTCACAGGAAACACTTCAAGAAGGAGAAGGATGAAGCTCGCGCTTTTCGAGATGAAAACGGCGAAACGGGATCACACAAAGAAGCAACCGGTAGCTGTCATATGGCTAGTACCAGTTCAAAAGGGGAAAACCTCGGGTTCTCACGTTCGGGAGCGATTCTGAGTATGAAATACCCCTCAACTCTCTCTTTGAAAGTTCCCCTTGGAAAAAAAGAGGAGGAGAAGGATTGCGAGAACATCCAGCTGTGTAACCGCATGCTGCCTGAAAAGAACCTCGGATCTGCAAACAAGAGTTTGAATAAACAGGATAAAGGGAAGGGGAAAATGCCCAACAAGATTTCCCTTGTTGAAGAGATGGTTAACGAGCTCGCTGCGAAAGACCTGCCTAAGAAAATTAAGGCGGATTATAATTTCCTGTCGCACCTGAGGAAAATACCCTCACAACTGAGTATACTGGATGCTTTGCTCTTGTCTAAAAAGGGAAGAGACTTCTTGATCAAAGCCCTGCAAGAGCCTGATCAGTTTCAAGCCTTCCTCGCAGAAGAGAAGATGAAAAATGAACTGGTAGAGGTTTACACGGCCGACATCACATTCATCGATGAAGATCCACTTCTCGGTACATGCGAACATAATCGACCGCTCTATTTCACCAGGTACTGCCATGACGTCAAGATAGGGAAAATCCTTGTCGACAATGGATCCTTTGTCAATCTTCTCAACGTGAGAGTGCTGAAGGAAATATGTATGAATATTCAGTACCTTACCCAAGACAAAATTACCATCTTGGGGTTCGACTCGCAGTCGTCACAAATGCTTGGGTCCGTAATATTGACACTCCGCTTCGGGCTGCTTGTTACTGACATCAAATTCCATGTCATTGACGATAAGACTTGTTATAATGCTCTACTAGGTAGGTCTTGGCTACATGAGAGAGTACACTATCACAGGACACTTGGGTCCTTCTACATAATATCAGTGTATGAAGTATTTCAAAGATGGCTCGGAGTACACCGTCACGGGAGAGCTCAATCCTTTCTCGGTAAACGAGGATTGAAAGTACGAAGACGTAAAGTGCTTTTAGCCGGATTTTGAAGACACTGAAAGATGCCATAAACCGGAGAATAAGTTAAAGAATGTGGCCACCATCCTAGTCTTCGGAAGTGATATTAAGGAAGGTGAACAAATAGTATACTTGGGACAACCTTAGAAGGAAAACAATAAGCCCGGATCATCGACCCCTATCTTGGTCTTCGGCAGTGATTCTAAAGATGAGACGAATGTGGTGTTCTCCATTCATCCATCAACTCAAACTCTTGCTGAAACCGATCAGAGTCTACACATTATGATGACTCCGCCTTGACACTATAGGGAACTCGACGCGCTCAATACATACAGTGTGCAGGAACTAGAAACTTTCTACGTGCTTCAAAGACGAAGAAATGAAAATGCGATCCTCTTTTACAAATCTATGGAGACTAAGGTGGAAAAAGAAGTCTGTCATGGTGTCGACCCCATTCTTGACAGGTTCCAGCCTATCCGAATGCCAAGATATTATGCGGAGGGATTAAAGTAGCTGTAAAAGTGCTAAGGCGTACCTCTTGAACAAACGGTTCGGCAAACCCAATTCTACAAAAAGATTTGGGATATTCCCTGGACTTAATGAAAGAAGCAGAACGGGAAGATGGAAACAACTGGACTTGGATATGTTCAATCCAAGAAACAGGAGTAAATCTACAGCTGCCATGTTATAAACAGCTCGAATGGAGAAGAAAATATTTCTCCAAACGGCCATGCTGCTGAACAAGGGAAAAGTCTTGCTCGAAAAGACTTAAGTCCGTCACTCAAAGAACAAATTGACAAGATAATAAAAGAATCTTTTCAAGCCATCTGTGACGACCATAGCTGCAAAATGGCCATATATGAAAAGGCCAAGAGGCATCGTCTCAGTCAGCAATCAGTGGAAGAAGTAGATCATGATACTCTCCATCCACAGCCCGCTGTGTGCTCTCGTGAAAAGGGAAAACCCCGAAGCGAAGACAGGAATGCGACAGCAATCGCGAGCAACGTTCAAGGACAACAAAGCAAGTCTAGGACGCCATCTAAGCAAGGAAAGTTCGCTTTTAGCCCGTCCCTCATAAAGAAGATGGGTCAGAAATACTCATTTCCTCGAGACAAGACAGGGAAGATCTTCAGCCTTGTCATGAAGCACCAAATGATAATGCTTTCAGAGTCTCGGAATCCCGAATAGATAAATGAAGTCCATCATCCAGATTATTGCTCCTATCACCGTCACCCTTTTGAAGATTGCTTCATATTCAAGGACCGGGTTAAGGACCAATATTAACAAGGTAGGTTTATGTTATTCGACAGTTGGAGGATAAGCCCGCTGCAAAAGCATGAGCCAAAGAAGACCTATACCATTAGGATATGACCAACTCGACTGCGAAAATGGAAGCGGACTCATACCTGTCATATGATAACACTCTCAAAAGAGGGAGGGGATGAGAATATGATTGACCTTTTCGAATACTTCACAAACGATGACGATGACGAGGAGATCTCAGAATTTCCACCGGCGCCAAAAGATCAAGAGGATGAGATACATACTACGGCAGACAACCTAAGTAAAATCAACTTGCGAACAGAGGATAATTTGAGACCGACATTTGTCAGTGAGCTGTAGTCCGAAAAACAGGTAGCTACATTAAAAGATGTGCTAATGCAGTACAAAGACTGCTTCGCTTAGAACTACTCCGAAATGCTGGGTTTAGATCCAGAAATAGCGGTACACAAGCTGGCCATATCGCTAGACATAAAGTCAGTCAAACAGGCGCTAAGAAGGATCTAGCTCGAACTTGAGATGAGTATCAATGCCGAAGTCAAGAAATTAATCGACTACGGTTTCATCCAAGAAGTTCAATATCCTGACTAGATTGCTAACATCATTCCGGTGAAGAAGAATAATGGGACGGTTCGCATTTGCATTGAATTTCGGGACATCAACAAAGTATGCCCGAAGGATGACTTCCCAGTGCCCGTTACCAAGCTGATGATTGATAACACATCCACCCATGTGGTCTTCTCTTTCATGGATAGATCTTTATGATACAACCAAATAAAAATGTATCCTATGGACCAGAAGCATACCGCCTTCCGGACTCTATTGGGCGTATTCTACTACAAGGTGATGCCCTTCGGTTCGAAAAATGCCGTAGCTATATACCAAAGAGCCATGACGAAGATATTCAATGACCTCATACACAAGATCGTCGAATGTTATATCGACGACCTCATGGTTAAAAGAAAATCCCATGAGGAACCCTGGGTCCATCTAAAGGCCGTGTTCGAACGTCTTCGGAAGTATAATCTGAAGATGAAGCCTCTAAAGTGCCCATTTGGAGTCTCCTCAGGCAAATTCCTAGGTTTCACCATCCGTCACCGAGGTATCGAAATTGATCCTTCAAAAATCAAGGCGATCATAAAAATGCCCTCACCAAGAACCTTCAAACAGCTGTGATATCTCCAAGGAAAACTCATGTATATTCGGCGGTTCATAACCAACCTTTCCGGAAAATATCGTCCCTATAGCCATCTAATGAAGAAAGGGACCCCATTCGTCTGGGTTCAGAAATGCTAAAATGCACTAGACGAAATCAAACAATACCTGCAAAATCCGCCGGTATTGGCCGCTCAGGTTAAGGGAAAGCCCCTTATCCTATATACAACGGCCCTTGAAGGTTCTCTAGGCACGCTATGGGCACAAAAGAACGATCAAGGAAAGGAAATAGATCTGTACTATCTAAGCCGAGTTTTCCTGGGGGCATAAAGCAATTACTCCCTCATCGAAAAGCACTGCCTGGCGCAGATCTTCGCGATAATGTAGCTCAGACATTACGCCTTGGCGCATGAGGT
Organism: Agapanthus africanus; assembly: GCA_030015575.1. NCBI lineage: Eukaryota > Viridiplantae > Streptophyta > Magnoliopsida > Asparagales > Amaryllidaceae > Agapanthus > Agapanthus africanus. The sequence goes on from JASDDO010000010.1 coordinate 335,528,150, forward strand.
CCATCTCATATCAAAGGTGAATCCTCTTAACTATTTGATTTCAAAGGCTATACTGACGGGAAGGCTTGCCAAATGGACCCTACTGTTGATGGAATTCTCGGTAACATGCTGGCCCCTCAAAGCGGTGAAAGGACAAGCCATCGCCGACTTCCTTATGAAACATTCAATACCAGCCGATTCTTCCCTAAACTGCAAGCTACCGGATGAACACGCGTTCTACGCAGTCGAAGAGGAGAAAGAGGAAAATGAGTCCCAATAAGAGCTCTACTTCAATGGAGCATATTCCATGAAGTGGCGAAAGAAGAACACTCCCATAATCAAAGCCGGGATGGGTCTTATCTTTGTGACCCCGCAAGAAAGAATATTGTGTTACGCCCTCTCCTTGACGGAATCCAGGACCAATAATGAAGCGGAATATGAAGCTTTGATAGCCGATCTTAAGATCGCTATCGATATGGGAATCAAGGACCTCCTCATATATAAAGATTCTCAGCTGATTGTCCGTCAAGTAAATAGTGACTACAAAACATGCAAGCCATAATTAATAATGTATGGAGAAAGAGTACAACAGCTGTTGACCCAAATCCCTTCCTTTACCCTGAAATGTATAGCGCGAGCGGAAAACAGCAAGGCGGATGCGTTAGCCAGGTTGGCTAAAGAATTGGTCGATGAAGACCTCGATGACGTAAGGATCATTGCACAAAACTGCAATATCCTAGCGCCAGCAGATATACCTTCGGAAGATCTCATAAAACTATCCAAGGAAAAAAATGATCGAATGAGAAGTTCTCTAAATAGAGAACGAAGACGAGGTCGATGATTGGAGAGAAGTCTTTATAAGCTATTTCAAGTCCTAAAGCACACCTGAAGATGCATCATCTGGACATCAGCTCATGAAACGAGATCTGTCATTCGCCTTCGTCAATGATACTCTATACAAGAGATCCTTCGACTTCATATCGTTAAGATGTCTAGGGCCGAAAGAAGCAAAGAAAGTCATCCAATAAGTACACGACGGACTTTGCGACTCCCATCAAGCAGGACAAAAAATGAAGCCGCAGATAAAAAGGATGGGCTATTACTTGCCCATGATGATTCAAGACTGCCTCAAATATACGAAGCGGTGTCACTCGTGCCAAATACACGGGGACTTCATACATCAGCATCCGAGCCTGCTGCATCCGACAGTAGCTAATTCGCCGTTCGAGATGTGGGGAACCGATATAATCGGCCCTATCGAACTAGAGTCATCCAGAGGACATCGGTTTATACTGGTGTTTCCCTATTAATTAAACACAATAATCAGAGCTAAGCTCTGTTAAATCCAATAAGGCAGCGTCCCACGTGCTCTCCACGTGAGCGCCGGCGCCGACCTTTTGTAGGATTAAATCCTATAGTGGCGCCACACGTGAAGTTCACGTGAGCGCCAATGTGCAAAGCATAGAAGCGCCTTCTATATATAAGAATTTAATTCTTAAGTGATGTCCACGTGCATAACACGTGAGTGCCGACGCCCAAATTAAGAGCAGGTAGAATTAAATTCTACATGGAAATTATTTCCCTAAAACCTGAGATATTCTCTGTTAAACACAGTCGTTGGATCAAAGATCCAATAGTGATGATAAATCATTAAATGAAAGAATTAAATTCTATTAGGAGAAAATATCTCCCTAATCTTTCTAAGTGAGAAAGATATTTTCGGTTGGATAAAAAATCCAATAATAAAATTAAATTCTATTTTGGGAATATATTTCCCCAATCTTTCTAAACAAAGAAAGATTATGCTCTGTTAAACAGAGCACCCTTGGATTAAAATCCAAAGGTGATTAAAAATCACCGTTTGACAGAATTAAATTCTGTAGATGGAAAAATATATCCATAATCTTGTCAAAAACAAGAATAAATATTCTGTAAAACAGAAATCCACTGGATCAAAGATCCAATGGTGGATAAAATCACCCGAACAATTTTTGAGGCCAATTAAATCAATTGATATCTTTCAAATGAGAGATTTTCTCAAATTAGTCAACAAATTTGACACTCCTATATAAAGGATAGGAGACTTCAACATAAAAAAGGAAGAAACCCCCAAAAGATTCTGCAAACAAAAAGATAGAAGCTGCAACTGAGAATTCAATTCTTTTTAAAAAAAGATCAACTTGTTCTTTCAAACCCTGGGTAAAGAAAAAATAGAGATAAAATGTATCTCTTTTGCCTAGCGTAAAGAAAATAAGGGTTCAACCCTTCATAAAAAGAACTTAGTTCTTTCTCTGATCTGAGATTTGCAAAGCAAATCTTCCCACAAGTTGAGAATTTAATTCTCCTTGGGGAGATTTTGTTCTTCAAACTCAAAATCTAGGGGAAAGAACAAGATTAAAAGAAAAAGAGAGAAGAGAACTTATGGTTCTGGGAATTTAATTTCTTTGCAAGCAGGGTTTAACCCTACATAAAAGAACTTAATATAAAAAGAAACTTAGTTCTCTAATAAAACAAAAGAAGATCCCAAATTTTCAAAAACAAAGATCTTGGTGATCATTAATAGCTAAAATACCGTTAACAGAGATTCAATCTCTAAAAAGAAAAGGACTTGGCGCCTCACGTGAAATACACGTGAGCGCCCAAAAGATTCCCTTAAATGAAACCCAACGCCTTATGTGCTTCCTACATGGGTGCCCAAAACAAAGGACTCAGCGCCTCACGTGCTTCCCATGTGGGCGCTCAAAATAGAAGGCCCAGCGCCTCACATGAAATACACGTGAGCGCTGAGTAAAAGTGCAAAAGCACTGTAAATTCAGTCAAAATGACTCAGTGCTTAGCAATGATTGGGCAACACCTAGGTCCTAACGCCTCACGTGAAACACACGTGAGCACCCAATAAAATAAATGAGGTAGTGCCTTACGTGCTTCTCACGTGAGCGCCATACAAAAGTGCTTAGCACTATATATTCAGTCAAAATGGATAAAGTGCTTAGCACCGATTGGGCCGCGTCTATGACTGAGTGCTTCATATGATACACATGTGAGCGCTAGAGCCAAAAATAAGTGCTGAGCACTACTGAAAAAAGGGAGACAACCTAAGGCTGAGCAAACAAAACCACAAATGAGTGCTTAAGCACTTCTGAATAAAAAAAAGAAAAGAAGAAAGACTGAGTAGACCAAATCTAAATTGGCTAAAAGTCTTTGAAGTTTCTTACAGCTGAGCCCAAATACTCTGTTGTTGGATCTCAAATAAAATTTGATGATCCATAAATGTTGCTAAGTTGATCTTAGGCTCAAATAGAACTAACGTATCCTTAGTTAAAATAAATTGAGCCCAAATGCTCATATATTTAAATTGATCTTAATCTCAAACTAGATTAACGGTCCTTAAATAAAACAAAATATTTTTGAAATAAAGGAATATATAACCTAAATTCAAAACCCAAATTCATAAATATACAGATTTAGACTAATCCGCGCCCTACGGGCGACCACATAAACTAGTCTCCGTATACAATCCACGGGCAACCTAAACAAACAAAATAACACACGACACGAAGTGAACATCTGTAGCAGGAGAAAGTGGTTATCGCAACGTGATAACGTAATTAACTGCAGAGGGTTACGCCTGCAGGGAAAAGCGTCCCCACAATAAAAAAAGCCCTCATAAATTGGGAGAAATCTGATGAAGTCTGCTGCATCGGTCGCATCTATCCAAACCTCCGATATACGGTGCCATAAATCAACTTGGTATTTTCAGAGAGGTGGGTGGATATGTTCCAAATAGCGTCTTCCCCCAAATTCATGCTAGACATCCCAACGTCTCGGTCTGGTCTTCGGCGGTAAACAGACTCTTGCACGCTCAGTAGGACTTTTTCCACTTTCCACTCCATACGTCGTGTGTCATGTTTCGCGAACAAAATTGCGGTTTGCTATGGTTGCCCTTGAATTCGAGGTACTGAAACTTGGTGTCTTGCTCCTGTGTAGAAAATCAATGGCTCTCAACTGCACTTCATGCAACAACAATTCCCACTCCACCCCATCTGGAGGAGTGACCTACGGGCACAACACGGCCTATGTTTTCTCAATGCCGGAAGGACAGGTTACACAAGCCACTACTGGACTGGTCTTCGGGACCATGCTCCCACCTGTGAGTTTCGGTGTGTCAACGCCACAAGAATAAGCTCCCCGAAAGTTGATCTTCGATCGGCTGGCAACCACGACGGCTCCCATTAACAAGCCGTCAAACCCTGAAACTTCAGTCTTCAACAGGCTGAGCAAAAGCTCGAGCAGACCCGTAAAGAAGCTCGTGATACCTGAAGAGGCTACACCAAAAATTTTAGCCCTCCCTATGCCTGCTACAGATGAAGCTGGCAAAGGTACTTCCCCCATCAAACGGCCGGTCTTCGAAAGATTGGCCGGCTCTCCTCAAACTCTATCAGGGACACGTCGGTCTTCAATAAGCTGATGCCGATTGAAACCCCTCAGCAAAGCCGGGGGCATGACGAAGCCGCCTCCAAAACTAAAAGGGTCCCTTCAGCAAGGCACGCTCGACATCGTCATGGGCGCTAAATAAGACAGACTGGGGGCAACTCTCCCTCTGGACTCACCCCACCAGCTCTTATGGTGGAGGCCGACACTGCTGTTCCAACTGGGAACAATTTTGAACCGCTTAGGAGGGAGCCCAAAAACTTCCTAAGGGCGGTGCTAAAAAAATCACCCTACCTGCAAAAGTCACAGTGCAGGCAAAATCCGGAGCGGCCTTATCAGCGTCTCTCTTCGCAAATTTATAGGGTCTGGTGAAAAGTTCAAGACTTTGTGATTGACAAAAACTACTCTCGTCAACAAAAGAAATCGAAGGTCCGACAAGAAAAAGACCACTCCTTCGCCGTACAACGGGGGACTTTTTCTAAACTGGTGCCTGTTACAATGGTTCCTTCAACTCCAATCTCTCATAAAAGAACGAGGCTGGAGAAAACTCTACTGCCCGCGGCAAATTCTAAAAACGATGGATCTAAGCACCGGAAGTCCGGGGGCATAATCGTACATACGATCTACATGGCTTCAGGAAAAGAGGAAAGTCATGCCTCGGTGAGTCATCGACCGAAAACTCGACCGCTGACTAAGGCTCAGGAGCAACAGCAAAAGCTCTAGGAAATACTGACTAAAATAGCAGCACTTACTGGACAGAAAGAAAGTCCGGATAAAGAGGCCGAATAGCGCCAAGAGCAAGAGATCGATACAGAATTTCTGCGAAAGGTGCTCGAGAGAAAGGATAAAGAAGCCACTGAGCAAGCTACTAACATAAAGCAGATGGCTCTCTTGTTCCAAGACATGGTTGGAATGATGATCCAACCGGAACCCCTGGCTGAAGATCCACCAATAATCATCGAGGATGATAGAGGGGAAACATCAAACGCTCCTCCGGTTTTATCAACGGCCAAAGAAGAAACAATCTCCAAGGCCGTCCTGGATGATTACACTGTTAAGCAAATAAGAGCTCACAAAGCTAATGAAGCCGCCGGCCAAATTGTCAGAACTGGACGACCATATCCAGGCTGGTATGATCAAATCAAATACACGCCGGGATATACGATCCCCAAGTTCCATGTATACAAAAGAATAGGCAACCCTCACCAACACATCGCGCAATTCAGAGCTCTGTGCGGCAACAGTGGAGGCGAAGACAAACTGTTGCTTCGCCAGTTCGTCGGCAGCTTGTCAGAAACGGCCTTCGAATGGTACTCGGAGCTCCCAAATGACTCCGTGAAAACCTTCACAAAAATGGAACTGTTGTTCACACATTGTTTCACCAGTGCGAGCGAACGCACTCCGATCATGGCATTAACCAATGCCAGGGTAAAACCGGGAGAAACATAGGTCCAATACGCGATCTGGTTGAGGAACCTATGGTCTAAATGCGAACAGCGCATTGAAGAGTGTCCTGCCGTAAGAATGTTCATTGGGACCTTTGATCCTCAAACGACTGTATCCCACTTCATGACGTTCTTCAAGCCCACAACCTTTCAGGCTTTCTGATAGATAAACTGGCCCAGATGGACCAGATTGTCCATGGGCCTTCTGTAAGTCTACGGTAGCACCCCGGCCGTCATTTCGAGGCCAAACGCGGAACAAAAACTTTTATAAAACCGGTGCTAACGTAAGCATTCACCCGGATCGTACCATTAACTCTAAACTAGCTAACTACAAAGACGATAGAATGGCTATACCGACCGATCCGTGTCCTTCGGACTTTAGCCACCATCCTTAGCTCCTCGCGGCATCTCCAATCTCGCTCGATCTCCGGTATTCTCATCGAAGTGGCACCACGTTAAGGAATCTTTTTACGGGCTCTCGCTTCAAAACCGAAGCAACTCGGACATGAAGTTTGCTAGCCGACATGTCCATGGTGAAGTAGAGAATGTGTGTGATTCCTTTGTTTCATGACATCCATTGATTCTCAACGCATGAGATGATATGGATGGAGGTTGAGAAGAAGCCATTAATGGAAGTTGTGAGCACAAGAAGAAAACTAGTGAAGAAGAAGATGAGCTTGCTTATTGTGTGGGATAAATTGTGAGAGCTCTCTCTCCAAATCAAGAGCCAAGCCCCACCTCTAGTGGCTGCCCTCTCACTTTCCACATATCAATTCCATACAATAATCAATCAAGAAAATTGACATGGCACAAAAAATAACACCATGAGTCACTAAACATGCACATGCCACATGCCATATTTAATGCTCTTTATCATGACTAGCACTCACAATTTCCACTTAATAAACATTAACCCAAATGTTTAGAACAATAAATAGAATGGTAACTTCTAAAGTAAACTCGTGACGGACCACAAGGATACCCCTCATCTGTATATACATACATGCATCCACATTCTGACTGAATGCGAATACTACGAGACGAAAATAATCCAACAAATCTAATACTAGGATCCGGCTTAAATCAAAGCCCATTAGTATGATCCGTCCGATCATGATCCGTGCATAAGTGCATGTATATGATCGAACCCTGCCATAAAACCATTCGGCCTCTACAACGTTTCGCCCGAACTTGGGAAACTTTCTGTGGAGGACTCTAAAGACTCGTCAATACGCTGACAGTGGGTTTAACCACAAGCACGTTAGTGGTACTAGCTGTACGTAACGGCTGCCCATGTATTGAGCGAAAGGGAAGCTGACGAGTGAACTCATCCTGAAACCCTACTGAGCTTATCAGTGACAATCTCCGTACAGTCCGGTCTGTTCGTCTATGAGTATCGCATATCGGGCCTAGGGGGATAGTAAACATCAGACCCCCAATAGCGGTATAAGTCGTGTCCAAGTGTAGCCCAGAACAACTTGAGAAACTACTGGAATACCTACCAGTAAATCTCACTTGCCTTGGCCAAGGACTTTGTGTAATATCTCTCCAGACACAGTACGATATCAACCCCCAACACCGGGAGAGACGAATCCTGTCTAACCGCCACTGCCTCCAAGTGCTTTGGGACTGCACCTAACTACTACCTGTTTGCACGACTCCTTTGAGCCATGGTAGGGTAGCAATCAAAGAACAGTGGGAACACACTTGAGGAAATGTAGTATTGTCAAGTTAACGGACTAAGCTATACTCATGTCACCTGGGAACTGCTCCTGACGATAGGTATAGTACCAATCAGCAGTGCCCCTGCGAGTCCGTCCGGTGTACTCATAACCCAATGAGCACCTGTATACTATCTTAGGTGAACCAACTGACACCAATGGCTTGTGAGACCAGCCAACGCCCCTCGTCGGGGTCTCGATCCGTATTCACTAGTCTACTCATGGAGTATCGATGCCCAGTCTCGAAACTCCCACGACTAGGGACACTTTAAGGATGTGCTTACAGACTACCTAAATCTCACGTATATGATCGCCATCATACTACTGGTAGTCAAGCAAGAATCCTAAGGGCTCTATCAACGTGTAAAAGTGATCTGTAATGTCACCTAAAATATGTACATGATGATAAAGATAAACCAGATAGTATACTATCATCTCGAGTAAGACTGTCCTACCGGTATAAGTCCTCCCTCAATTATTGTAATCACGTGCCTGCGATCCAATAATTGACTTTGAGGGCACTATAGCCAACAATCTCCCACTTGCACTTAAGGCTAATTATTGCGGTGTCGCATACTCACAGCCCGTGTGATACCGAACACCCAACTCCTCTACTAATCAGTTTCACAAAGCTCGTTTGTGAAACTATTGATTTCGAGAAATAGCCTCAGAGAGTGGATCCGCTCAGACGTTTCTTTCTATGTCTCTCTTTATCTCAAGTTCGCGGAAAAATCCATCTCCCGAAATGAGCAATGCCTGTCTTAGAATATATCTGGATGTCTGATGGGATCTAGTCCACAAATGAACTCCAAATCCAGCAAACTTCTTAGACTGTATCGTCAACTGAATTTAATCAGTATCCTGCACCATGCCTCCCTAAGTATCCGCTTGGAGCACCTGTCCAAACTACTGCCCCACATCAGAGGGAAAACTATAACTCTGACAGTCACTCTGTCATCCGGTCACTTTGGAAGCCTGAAATGATAACTGTCTCCTGAAGGAGGCTGTCATTATCAAATCCCTAGAACATCCACTTATGTTCTAAAACTGCTTCCGAACGTTTCTCCAGGATTGGATTAATATATCAACTTATTGCATCTAGTGCAAAAACAACATCTGGTGTGGTACTTGATATCTCATGATTGACTCAATTTCCTAAGCAAGTGTTATGACAATCATGCACATTCCTCTCTCCTTTAGACTGTAAGACACCTTCAGAGAGGGTGACTCCATCACCTGCAGGTGTACTACCATGCCAGGAGTCGTCTATTCTAAAACACCTTTAGAATACTATCTAAGTACCCAGATTGGGAAACCACCCAAATCTAGATCTAAAACCATAGATCTAGTAACCAGAATGCCTGATATTATATCCAAATCCTACGTGGAGAAACCACTGCGTGACAACCACAGTATAATCGATTGTAGGATAGGAATTTTACTTCCTATAAAGTGCCTTTCATCCAAATACCAGGACATCACACCCTACTACCTTCTCAACAGATCTATCCCCTATTTTGATGAAGTCAAAACCTATGAATGTCACATCAAAAATAGATGATCTATCTCCGCTATATCTGCTTTAGTCTATAAATAGACATAAGCTACTTGTCCACTATTCTTTCGCTGTTCCCACTGACTACAACAACCCTTTGGAAGAGTCATATACATGTGCACTTCTAAAGCTAGTTTAGAACGACGCTATACTCATCCTCATGCCGGGTCTCATGGTCTGGAACAACAGTAATGGCAAGTCTGGGTAAACAAGAACCTCCCTGTTACCGTCTTTGAGCATACCGAAGTACCTCTCGGGCGCCTGAGGTTACCCACCATATTTGCGGAGTGGCTAATGGAATGTCAAACCTGATTGAATCTTTTGGTCATATTAAATTTTCAGTAATCGTTTGCGGTTCTGGAATCACTTCCAGTTCTACCATACTCCCACTACTGTTTTCTGACCATTTTCCTAAAACTGTGGCGAGTCAAGAACAATATCACTATTGATCCTTCAGATGGTAGAAAGTTAACCCTCGTCATAACCCGAGTTAAGACACAAACAGCCATTAGAGAAACGTGCCTTGAGTTATCCAGAGTCTGGTTTTAAGCATAAGTCGGACAACTCCATATACCTTAACGTCGTTAAGAGATGATCTATTCTATATATCATATAGAAACAGATACACTGATTTAATTGGAACCAGATTCAAATCAAGCAGTTGTCTCCAGTGCATGTCAACTAAATGGAGAGAGGCCGATCAGCATTACTCAACTTAGGAGTGCATTCATTTATGAGTAACCTGAAATAGAAGCAAGTTCTCAAAATCCTTACTATCGACTGAATACCAAACACAAGTATCTTCATCTTCGATCACCTTGAAGAATCCTCATACTTGCAACATATGGTTCTCCACTTTATTCTTGTAGCTATAAGTTCTTAAACTTGGACCTTGTATCTCTACAAAACACTTGTCTAAAACTTGAGAAGTCACAATTAAACAGAATATAGTACGGGGACCAACCCCTTTGTCCTTATGGACACTGGACCACATACAATACTTTGTATAAGTCCCCTGAGTTGAATAACTCAAACCCTGTGCTTCGTAGGTTGAAAACTGTATTATGATTATGAAGAATTACACCGCTGTTTAATGCTCCTTACCTAACCATCAACTGATATAGGTAAATGTCATGGACATAATTTCAAACAGTTATATCTCACTTTATAAAATAAATGTACAGATATATCAATTTGAAATTGGTGCATAACAACGGATATTCAAAACCAAATATTTGTCGTCCGGCAAAAACCCAGGTGATTTGCTCAAATATCACCAATTACAAAGAATCCCGATATAATGAGGATGATCACCTAATTCCCAATAACTTACTCCCACTCATCATCTGTAAAACCATACAGATGTGAGAATCATACCTGGTAAATACATACCCTGGAGTAAGGATCTAATTGGGAAATCAGTTTTCAATTAACAACGCGTAGTGAAACCGAAACATGAATATGTTTCGAAGGGGTATTCGGGTATTCCTAGTAATGCCTATTCTATTATCAGATTCATGACTGTAACCGTATATTTCTTTGCCATATTTCTAAATTCCTTTATTTGTCTTTACTCATTACCTTCTGCACACCATCGTTAGGCTAAATGGTTTTCTTCCTTCCCTACCGTTCGGCATCAGCCTATGGTTCGGAAGAAGACTATCCAATAAGCGTAATAGGTGTACTGTCCTAATCCTAGGAGCACTCGCAACCTGATAGAAGGTAAAAATAAAAGACAACTGAATAAATCTTATTCCTATTTCTCCTGAACCAGAATCCATCCTCGAACTGGAACAAGTTCCTTAGAGTTCATATATAACCATACGATGGATTTATCCAATGGAAGTGGATGTTCGTAGTGATACGGGGTGTTCTGGAGAAATGCAAAGGTGAAGTAGGAGTGGCGATGAAATATGTGGTTTGGTCGTGAATGATAGAAGTCGCAATTTACTTTGCCCTCTTTCTAATCCCTTTATTTGTCTTTACTTATTACCTTATATACACCACACTTAGGCTAATTGGTTTTCTTCCTTCCCTACCTTTCGGCACCTGCCTATGGTTTAGAAGAAGACTATCCAATAAGCGTAATAGGTGTAACCTCTCTTAATCCTAGGAGCCCTCACAACCTGAGAGAAGGAAAAAGGAAAAGACAACCAAATAATCCTATTCAATCTCTCCAGAACCAGAATCCATCCTCGAATTTGGAACAAGTTCTTTCGAGTTCGTATGTAATTATACGATGGATTTATGCAATGGAAGTGGATGTTTGTAGTGATATGGGGTGTTCTGGAGAAATGCAAAGGATAAAAGAAGGAGTGGCAATGATGTATGCAACTCAGACAATCCAAAAAGCCAGTATTTAAAGAAAGTTCGGTTAACTTGGTCACTGAGTCATAGTCTACGGTTGGGCCATGGTCGCAGCCAAAGAGAGAGAGAGAAAAGAAACACTCTGCGTGCACTCTAACCTAGATCAGAATGGTTAATCACTTTATCTAATTAGGATATCTCCCACTGTATCCTCAAATTCTCCTCCAAACCTTAAAGAAGAATTAGTCGGGATCACCCGAGGAGTAAACCAACTCATCAGTGGGAATCGGGATCCAACTATCATCGCATGATAACGTGAAGGAATCCACTCACGTTATCACACTCCAGAAGGTATGCGTATGCCTGGCAAGTTTCAGTTTCTTTAGAAACTCTCGATTTGATTTTTATCCCATGCTCTTATGACCTTGACGAAGGCCAATATATCATAAGTCACATGCCAAGTTCTACCCGTCATTATCCAGGTTAATTTGAACCCACCCGTACATACCCTTGACGAAGGCCAAAATAGTAGTGCAACTGTCCCAAACCAACGCATCTATCTATGCAACAGAAAATTAACAAATAGCTACCATACACTATGCCTTGACGAAGGCCAACATACATAGCATGAATACTAAGTGCTACCCGTCTGAAACGATGGAGGGCTACGAATGGTTTTTGGTGAAAAACCTTTAACGTAATGAACTTGATATCGTTGAAGGAACCAGATAACTTTTTACAAAAATATAGTGGCGAAAAGCTTTGCTAAAGAGGTCACTCCCGGTGAAAGGATCTCGGCTCTTTCCCCGTATAATGAGTTATAGGATATTCTAACTGAATACCGTGATGCGAAGCAAAAAGTAATCGACTACAGTGAAGTTATTACCCTGACACAAACTTCTGTCCAAGGGATCACTCCCGATGAAGGGATCTCGGCCCTTACCTCGTCGAATGAGGTGCCGGATATTCATAACCGAATACCACTGTGCAAAACAAAAAAGAACATCCTTACAGTAATAGCTTTTTGAAAGTTGTTCCAACAACATCGAATATGTTTGTTTTCTTTGCATTGATTAGAATCAATGCAGTCCCATAAATTAATCACACTAAAAAAGAACGAAAATATGATGTACGTATATGCCATCCGCATTCGCCACTGGGTCCAGTCATCACCCGTTAGGTTACTTAACTAACGACAGAGCGGGGACTGGACTAACGTGGATGAAAAACATATACAACATCTACTAATATATATATAGCAATATACAATAATGTCATGACCCGAAAAGTACGGAACATGACCGGCACTTAAATTACGAAACGTCTCGAGGCGTACGTAATCTAAGTAAGCCAAAACCCAGAAATCAAAACCAATAAAGCAGTAGAGTGAAGGAAAACCAATTTAAAGCAAGTAGTTTAACAACATAAGCCGAAGAATGCATTTTTAAAATCCTCAAGTCTTTCTAAAAATTTCGGCAGAGTTTCCTTTGTAAAAACTGACCCTAAACGGGTACAACATGCATAATATAAATAAGGGCATCCCCAAGCGGAAGCTAGCTCTTCATCAATTGATAGTCACAGCCACGCAAGCAATATAATATACAACGCCGAAGGGCGATGATCAAACTCAGAATGAAAACCATCATCATTAAGAAAACCATAATAATACAACACGCGACTCTAGGGTCGAAGAATAAACACTGGTCCTTTATGTCTATCAAATGATACAAGTCTGGTTGATGGAGTTTTACTAGATACAACTGAAATAACAAATATACAATGGTGGTCCTGATACAAAAGAACCCACCTACCAAAGAAATCGCCCGGAAGGTACAGTGTGCCAGCAAAGCCGCAACGAAACCTGTACGGCAAAACCTGCAAGGAACTGTGGCATAACGAGGGTGAGTTGCCAACTCGTGAGTAGAAAACATCACAGAGTAGAAATCGTATGTATGACGCAATCCTAGGTTATATGATCAATATATATTCTCAAATAATATCCTTATCCATCTACATATAAGTGCAACACTATGTGCTGTGTCAGTGCTTCAGATAGCAACATATCAGATATATGATGTATGAATGCATGACGAATAAAACAGAATACATAATGAATGAAACAACTGTTTTCTTTAATTAATGAGATTTCTATATGTATATCAATAGAGTATTATCAATGAAATCAACAGAGAAATCAGTATCAAGTATCGACACAAAACATAAATCTCAATATCTCTGTATCTCAAATCTCAATATCTAGGGCTCCGTCAGTCCGGATCGGTCCATATCATCAAATCACACGACCATGGACAGTATCCTCCGGATATCCGCAGCGCCAGGTAAAATCACCGGTAGGTAGTCTGCCCCTGCCAGGCTCATCGTCTATAACTGGAGCTTATTGTCCCGGGGTACCTTACCGGGCCCACCATGTACCCGAGACGGTTCATTCGGCTTCTCGAATCGGGTCTCGAAATCCAACAGCAATCATGAAAACTCATGGTGGACGACTCATACATCACGAGAAAACCGCAACTTGCATTTTAAAAGAGAGAGAGAGAGAGAGAATTATATATATATATTCTTGCGGTTTTCCCCCAAATCCAGAAATCTCAAGAAGGATCCGAAATCATCAAAATCATGATATCAATAAACGGTGAATACCGGCATAAATCTCCATAATACTGCATGACCAATGAATATATGACTGCATCTGATATCATGCAATGAATGCAATAGTTAAACTAGCATATGAAAGCTATAACATATTGCAACTACCAGCTAGCAAGCTATGTCGATGAATAGTATTCTCTAAAGTGTACGTGATATGACAATTACCGATGATGATGTGTGTGAGCCGACAAGCAGGTGTACGTGGAACATACGCATCATCGGTAATGGTGCTGGTGTCCTGACAGTAGGGTTTCATAATAATTACAAATAACGCATGTACAAGCATGCAATGCGATGAAATATCATGAATACAGAAAGTGATGTAGTAACAACAACACTGAAGAATATACCTATCAAATATACGAGTCATACAGTTTCGTATTTAAAATACTCACAATTCTCCACTTTTGAAAACAAGTATGACTCGAGCCCAGTCTAAAGGGTAAGGAAATCCACCTAAGCCTGAGTCGACCTAAATATATATATCTAGTAGTCGGTGATCTCGTCTCAATAGTATCACGTACGATACAATATATATATATATATATATATATATATATATATATATAACATCCTCGAGCCAAGAGTACAGATCTAACATTATAATTATATCTCTTATGGTAAATCTATCGTACGGCAACACAAATCTGGGTACGGGTCAAATATCATCTTTATCTCATCACTCATCTGGTATCCTTATCATCATATGTCATGAACTGGGGTACAGATCTATGTCTTGTACAAACTGATACCATCAACAAATACATGTGCGTGTTTCTGAAACACATCGTCTAAGGATCAGCTAATATCATGTCGTATCTCCTAATACGAACCAATCACATCACCAATCTCATGGCACCATGTCCAAACTCATCGACTCATCTCCAAAATACTATATACTATCCTCAATCATACGTGTATACGTATATGTATATATAAACCCACGCGTCCACATTTATCCACATACATAAAACGTATACACCCATAACCATATCCCGTGCGTGTATGTGTACGTGTAACAACCTTACTCTAGGATTCGCGACTAAGAAACCAACTAAAACACTTTCCTCAAATCTCGCTAACACTAACCCATGATCTCCTAAATCTTTTCCTGCTAAGGTTCATCTCTCAAAATAACCCATATATGTATATCTATATCACATCACATCATATTCTTACGAAATTGCAGGGGTGTTATACGTCATCCACCCGACTTCCCCCGTAGATATATATCTACTCACCTGCCCTTGCTTGCCGATGTCGATGTCCCCATCATCTTATTTATCATCTCGAATCCACATGGGGGTACCTACATGTCACACGTATTGTATCGCATTAAAATCCAATTCAAAACCGAAACGACATACAAAAACTAAATCGGCACGCGTGTCACGCATATGTCAAAATCTATAGCCTACGCGTGCAAGAATAACTAAACAAACCCTCGATGTCGATGTACCAACGTCAAACCATCGAGTTAAAACACAATA
Source organism: Agapanthus africanus (assembly GCA_030015575.1). Classification (NCBI taxonomy): domain Eukaryota; kingdom Viridiplantae; phylum Streptophyta; class Magnoliopsida; order Asparagales; family Amaryllidaceae; genus Agapanthus; species Agapanthus africanus. Next base: position 335,543,748 of record JASDDO010000010.1, read on the forward strand.
CCAAAACTTAGATTCAAACACATCGCAAAACATAAGGCAGCAACTTTGAAAACATGTCCCGGATTTTGTATAAGGTGAAAACAAGGTGCACAAACAACAATGGGGTAAAGTATATGAAGTATATGAGCTACAGAACCAACTTGGGAACCCAACTCTCCAATGTGGCCGGCCCCTACCCCCTTAATTCCGGCAACCTCCGTTGGGAAGGGGAGGAATGGGTTCGTTTTGTCAGGGTGGTCTCGTGGTGTCTTAATTTGGTCTTTAGAGTTGTTTGTTTTTCTCGTAAAATCCCCAGGTCATCCCAGATTTCCCTGCACACCCTAATAGTTCACAAACCGATATGAAAAGTTCTTTTTTCCGTATTTTGGGTTTTCAGGTTTTACTTCAAGTTTGGTCTGGGTTTTTTAACACTTAGGGGTGTTTCCTAGTCACTAGTACACTCATAAACAACATCACAACTCAAGAATCCCACAACCCTCTTATAGGAATTTTCTAAGTTCACAAAACTTCACTAAATCGATTCTAAACTAGTTTAAAGGCTATAGGAATTTAAATACTACACAATTGGTGAAAGGATTACCTCATTTGGCAACTCAAGAATTTTCTTGAGTTGCCCTAAGTCTCCAAAATCCTTGCTTTCTTGGTCCAAAGTGAAGCTAGTGAGCTTGTGCATGCTTTTTGTGAAAGTGAGATAGACTTTTAATGGATGTTTGATGGATTTGTGAGGAGGTAGAGAGGAGAGGGAGAGAGAGCAGCAGCAGCAGCCATGTGAGAGGGAGAGGAGAGAAAATGAGTGAAGAGAGAATGGCTCAAGACCAAGGTTTGGCCCCTCACCCACTCTTTCTCTCTCTTGCCCATACTTCTATATTCTTTTATTTTCTTTTCTTTTCTTTTCTTTTATTCTCATTTCATTTTTAAAACCAAACACATAAATCCTAAATGAAACCATGGTTATAAAATGTAACACAAGTGTAGAAATGATATGGTGCAAGTCATGTGCACAAAACCGGATTAATGCACGATTAGCGATATATAATCGCGATTAACATTAAAATGAAGTATAATTAATCATAAATTTTCATAATTCACCTAAATCATATAAAACACCCTCATTTAAGTAATTTCTATAATTTTCCAAAATTTTCCCCATTTATCTGTATTTAATTATTCCGCATTATCGAAATATTCACAATATTTATTATTAAATTATAAAAATTCCCAAAAATAATATTTTATTTTTATGAAACATTACAATATTCCCCCTTAATGAAATTCGGTCCCCGAATTTAAATTTAAACCCCTCAATACTAAAACATTTCAGTAAAAAATCCAAGTCGTCGGGGTCCCGAAATCATAAATACGTAAAACACATCATGGCGCAATGCATGCGCATGAAAAAGAGTGTACAACTCAAAAATAAAAACACCGTCAAACATCCCGCAACCATCAGAGTTATGGAGAAGACACCAATGTCCAAATCCAATATGAAAACCAACATGATATGCATCAAAACTATAACCTGTACATAGTACGCATCGTTTTAAACTCGTCAAAACATCTGAAAGGAATGCATGCCAACCCTTTTTCAAATTGTTGCGCGATGCGCGTATCACAGCATAAGTAGCGGACGTTTATTATAAGAAAATATTCCCATATACATATATATACCTTTTGTTTAACATACGTCCCGCTATTTTGAAAATAATTTAGAAGGGTTTCCTTGTTTTAACGTTTCGTGTCATCTCAAACACGTAGGTAAATACTGAGACTATAGCTCTCTTTTTGGAAATCTCTTCGATAACTATCAATGCATGCAAAATATATCCAGGTACTGTCCTCTGACTAGTCCTGCTCGGTACGAAAACAAATAGTAAATATCGTAAAAACGTACTGCTCCATAAGAAATCAATCCCAAAATGTGCATATAAATGCTACGTGCGTCTGGTGCGCACGGAAATCAAAATCCATGAATGTGACATACATGTGCACAGAAACAACATCTAAGTGCAACGGGTGTGCACGAAACACCTGTCAGAAGCAACGGGTGTGCCTGACAGTAATATCAGGTGCATCCGATATGCACGAAGAATCTCGATTTAGTGTATCTGGTGTGCACCAAATCGCATCTAATATCATGCGCCCAACATGCGCGAAAATCCAAATCAGGTGCATCCATCATGCACGAATAAAATCTAAATCATATGCATCTAACACGCACGAAATCACGAAATGCAATATCAAGAGCCGAACATGCGCAAAATCCAATCCAAGCGTGTCAAACATGCGCAAGAATCCAATCAGGTGCACAAGGTGCACAAAACAAATATCGAGTATCACATCGAAATCGACGGTATACAACACATTTTAATCAAAATCCAAATCAGGTATACCGTGATATATAATCTCACAACCATGTGCATCAACGTGCACAAAAGCAAATCAAAATACTAAAAGTGCATGAAAACTATGCCGAAAATATAAGTCAAATCATATGCATGCTCTAGGCATGAAATCAAAATCAATATCTCAAATGATATCAATCGAAGTACAGTGTGACTGTAGTATACAAAATACGTATCAATGCACTACAAACATATGTGAACTATACCGAGTGCAAAAACCAAATCGAATGCGTACCATATGCACAAAATCAACCCAACTGTATGAAATCCATGAAATCATAATCATGTGCAGCCAAGGCACAAAAACGATATCAAGCGCAATAACTGTGCACAAATCATAAATCAACACAACGGTGTATAAAGTATGTCTCAAGTGTAATAACTATGCACAAAATATCAATACCCAATAAGTGCAATCATGGTGCACAAAAGCAAATATCATGAAACTCGGTCATCAAAACTCAATCATGCAATTAATCACCAAAAATACCGAAATCCAAAGTGACGGATACGTGATAGTCAACTCACGAAATCTCAAATTGTAAATACTATCGTCGACGGTGTCGAACTCTGGCCTGCTGGGTGTGCGTAATATGACCGCTCCTGAGTCCAAGTCTTCTCGTAAATTATTCCAGAAAGGTCCTGTCGAGGTCTCTCCCAATTCTCGTTTCTGCCGAACATCCCGAAAGTCGTCATCCTTTATTAATCCTGTTTTCTTGTTCCGAAACGGCTGCATATTCATCGCGACTCCTTCTCGAAGATATATCCCTATATAACACCTCTGCATGCGTATCACATCTCTGATGTCGGCGGAGTGGAACGTCATCTCATCAAGATCTCGTACGAACCTCTTACTCCACTTTTCTCTACTGTCGATTTCTTTGGACTCGTCTCTTCGTGGCTGCATGGACTGTGCTCCTATGGCTATACTCATATATCGAGTCTCCCAAGCAATGCATCCCATCACATGATATCCGAAAGATGTCGAATCATTCGATCGATTCGTCAGAACCTCATAATCCCCAAAGAGCTCAATATCTTGGGTACAGTTTAATAGTATCGAATATATGCCACAGCACCTGCGGACCAGCCATAGAAGGGCAGACCCAAGCCTCACTAATGGAACCGCGGAACTGCCGCAAACCCTAAGGTTCAAAGGCTTTCACATGGTCATTATGTCGGGTTAGAGTTTTCATTCGTCTAGAGGGTTCATATAATTGCTTGCATGTCTTTCCGAATACTTTAAACTTGGAATATGGGTTTCTGACATTCGATCGCCTCTATCGACACTCAACGTACCTGTGTGATGTCATCTCTAGCTGGAATCAATCAATCTGATGACCTCGCATCGGGATAGGCAATGAATCACATGTCCTGGTCTTTCACTTCTGGTGACTAGCGATCTTCTATCATATCTCGAAGTATAACTCGTGCGATATTAGCTCCAAACATCTGGGGCAATATCTCCTCATTCGCAGCAACAACTGGCTCATTCGTCCGCACACTGAATAGTGCCTCAATCACCAAGTATAATTGGTGCATTGACAGTCATCACATTCTGGCTGGCCTCTAGCGGTAGCCCAATCCTCTGGTGCCGATCTGCACGTCCGAGAAATCTCGTAAAAGCGATTCATCAAACGCTCATGGCGTGAAAACACAATAAAATGACGCTTCTATGCAATCGTATGTCTCTGGAATCACACCCTGGTCAGTCCTCATCCGTGAAGAAATCGTGCTGACCGTAACTCTATCTGTAGCTCTCCACGCCCGTACAACCGTGGTAACAAAACCATAAACTGGTACTGAAGGAGATAGATTATAGGAATGAATATAATACTGTGCAAGAAAATGTACATCCTAAGGCTTCTTAAGCAGAGTATCGTATCGTAAATATGCCGCGGAACATACGTACGGTACGCCACTCTACTTAAGCTACCTACTCCATCAACCAAGGGCCATCCTATACTCCGAAGGTAAAACCTAACGCTTTGATACCAACTTTGTCACGACCCGAAAAGTACGGAACATGACCGACGCTTAAATTACGAAACGTCTCGAGGCGTACGTAATCTAAGTAAGCCGAAACCCAAAAATCAAAACCAATAAAGCAGTAAAGTGAAGGAACACCAATTTAAAGCAAGAAGTTTAACAACATAAGCCGAAAAATGCATTTTTAAAATCCTCAAGTCTTTCTAAAAATTTCTACAGAGTTTCCTTTGTAAAAACAGACCCCAAACGGGTACAACATGCATAATATGAATAAGGGCATCCCCAAGCGGGAGCTATCTCTTCGTCAATTGAAGGTCACAGCCACGCAAGCAATATAATATACAATGCCGAAGGGCGAGGATCAAACTCAGAATGAAAACCATCATCATCAAGAAAACCATAATAATACAACACGCGACTCTAGGGTCGAAGAATAAACACTGGTCCTCTATTTCTATCAAATGATATAAGTCTGGTTGATGGAGTTTTATTAGATACAACTGAAATAACAAATATACAATGGTGGTCCTGATACAAAAGAACCCACCTACCAAAGCAATCATCCGGTAGGAACAGTGTGCCAGCAAAGCCGCAATGAAACCTGTACGGCAAAACCTACAAGGAACTGTGGCACAACGGGGGTGAGTTGCCAACTCGTGAGTAGAAAACATCACAGAGCAGAAATCATATGTATGACGCAATCCTAGGTCATACGATCAATATATATCCTCAAATAATATCCTGATCTATCTACATATAAGTGCAACACTACGTGCTGTGTCAGTGCCTCGGATAGCAACATATCAGATATATGATGTATGAATGCATGACGAATAAAACAGAATACATCATGAATGAAACAACTGTTTTCTTTAATTAATGGGATTTATATATGTATATCAATAGAGTATCATCAATGAAATCAACAGAGAAATCGGTGTTAAATATCGACACAAAACATAAATCTCAATATCTCTGTATCTCAAATCTTAATATCTAGGGCTCCGTCAGTCCGGATCGGCCCATATCATCAAATCACACGACCACGGACGGTATCCTCCGGATATCGGCCGTGCCAGGTAAAATCACCGGTAGGTAGTTTTCCCCTGCCATGCTCATCGTCTACAACTCGAGCTTATTGCCCGGGGTACCTTACCGGGCCCAACATGTATCTGAGACGATTCATCCGGCTCCTCGAATCGAGTCTCGAAATCCAACAGCAATCATGAAAACTCATGGTGGACGACTCATACATCATGAGAAAACCGCAACTTGCATTTTCAAAGGAGAGAGAGAGAGAGAAGTTTATATATATATTCCTGCGGTTTTCCTCCAAATCCAGAAATCTCAAGAAGGATCCGAAATCATCAAAATCATGATATCAATAAACGGTGAATACCGGCATAAATCTCCATAATACTGCATGTCCAATGAATATATGAATGCATCTGATATCATGCAATGAATGCAATAGTTAAACTAGGATATGAAAGTTATAACATATTGCAACTACCAGCTAGCAAGCTATGTCGATAAGTAGTATTCTCTAAAGTGTACGTGACATGGCAATTACCGATGATGATGTGTGTGAGTCGGTAAGCAGGTGTACGTGGAACATACGCATCATCGGTAATGGTGCTGGTGTCCTGACAGCAGGGTTTCATAATAATTACAGATAACACATGTACAAGCATGTAATGCGATGAAACATCATGAATATACAGAAAGTGATGTAGTAACAGCAACACTGAAGAATATACCTATTCAATATACGAGTCATACAGTTTGGTATTTAAAATACTCATAATTCTCCACTTTTGAAAACAAGTATGACTCGAGCCCATTCAAAAGGGTAAGGAAATCCACCTAAGTCTGAGTTGACCTAAATATATATATCTAGTAGTCGGTGATCTCGCCTCAATAGTATCACGTACGATACAATATATATATATATATATATATATATGAGATTAATGGAGGAAAGAGGCCATAGGAGGGAATTCCCTCCTATGGCGTCGAAAAAATACCCCCTCCACCAATTTTTCCGACAATCGGCCCCCATCATCGTCATCGTCATCATTTAAGATGTGGGTACACCAAATTTCATGTGATTCTACAACTTTTTCACCGTTGATTTAGTGGGTTCAAAATTAACGGTTTACCGACAATAGAACTTTTTACATTGCTAAATCAACGGTGAAAAAGTTGTAGAATCACATGAAATTTGGTATACCCACATCTTAAATGATGACGACGAAGATGATGGGGGCCGATCGTCGGAAAAATTGGTGGAGGGGGTATTTTTTCGACGCCATAGGAGGGAATTCCCTCCTATGGCCTCTTTTCTCCATTATTCTCTCTCTCTCTCTCTCTCTCTCTATATATATATATATATATATATATACCTCGAGCCAAGAGTGCATATCTAACATCATAATTATATCTCGTACGGTAAATCTATCGTACGGCAACCCAAATCTGGGTACGGGTCAAATATCATATTTATCTCATCACTCATCCGGTATCCTTATTATCATATGTCATGAACTGGGATACAGATCTAAGTACAAACTGATACCATCAACAAATACATGTGCGTGTGTCTGAAACACATCGCCTAAGGATCAGCTAATATCATGTCGTATCTCCTAATACTAACCAATCACACCTCCGATCTCATGGCACCATGCCCAAACTCATCGACTCATCTCCAAAATACCCTATACTATCCTCAATCATCCGTGTATACGTATATGTATATATAAACCCAGACATTCATATCTATCCACATACATAAAACGTATATACCCATAACCATATCCCGTGCGTGTATGTGTACGTGTAACAACCTTACTCTAGGGTTCACGACTAAGAAACCAACTAAAATCCTCAAATCTCGCTAACACTAACCCATGATCTCCTAAATATTTTCTTGCTAAGGTTCATCTCTCGAAATAACCCATATATGTATATCTATACCACATCACATCATATTCTTACGAAATTGCAGGGGTGTTATACGCCATCCACCCGACTTCCCCCGTAGATATATATCTACTCACCTGCCCTTGCTTGCCGATGTCGATGTCGCCATCATCTTCTTTATCAACTCGAATCCACATGGGGGTACCTACATGTCACACATATCATATCACATTAAAATCCAATTCGAAACCGAAACGACATACAAAAACCAAATTAGCATGCGTGTCACGCATAGGTCAAAACCTATAGCGTACACATGCAAAAATAACTAAACAAACCCTCGATGTCGATGTACAAACGTCAAACCATCGAGTTAAAACACAATACCAAAACTTAGATTCAAACACATCGCAAAACATAAGGCAGCAACTTTGAAAACATGTCCCGGATTTTGTTTAAGGTGAAAACAAGGTGCACAAACAACACTGAGGTAAAGTATATGAAGTATATGAGCTACAGAACCAACTTGGGAACCCAACACTCCAATGTGGCCAGCCCCTACCCCCTTAATTCCGGCGACCTCGGTTGGGAAGGGGAGGAATGGGTTCGTTTTGTCAGGGTGGTCTCATGGTGTCTTAATTTGGTCTCTAGAGTTGTTTGTTTTTCTCGTAAAATCCCCATTTCATCCCAGATTTCCCTGCACACCCTAATAGTTCACAAACCAACATGAAAAGTTCTTTTTTTTCCGTATTTTGGGTTTTCAGGTTTTACTTCAAGTTTGGTCTGGGTTTTTTAACACTTAGTGGTGTTTCCTAGTCACTAGTACACTCATAAACAACATCACAACTCAAGAAACCCACAACCCTCTTCTAGGAATTTTCTAAGTTCACAAAACTTCACTAAATCGATTCTAAACTAGTTTAGAGGCTATAGGAATTTAAATACTACACAATTGGTGAAAGGATTACCTCATTTGGCAACTCAAGAATTTTCTTGAGTTGCCCTAAGTCTCCAAAATCCTTGCTTTCTTGGTCCAAAGTGAAGCTAGTGAGCTTGTGCATGCTTTTTGTGAAAGTGAGATGGACTTTTAATGGATGTTTGATGGATTTGTGATGAGGTAGAGAGGAGAGGGAGAGAGAGTAGCAGCAGCAGCCATGTGAGAGGAAGAAGAGAGAAAATGAGTGAATGAGTGTAGAGAGAATGGCTTAAGACCAAGGTTTGACCAAGGTTTGACCAAGATTTAGAATCGCTTCAGGCGTGATAAATGCTACATCACAGATAAGTAATAAGCATCACAGAACAATATAGATAATCTGGGAGCCCGGGTTTCCTTTGAGCCGCAAGTGAAACCCGACGTTCTTCTGGTCGTGTGGATAGCTTGTGCAATGAAAACCTAGACCCCTACGGGCGCGGCAAGTTACCCGCCAAACCTAGAAGCGAGGCAGCCCTCTTCAGCAAAGTGAATGGACCACCCAACACTTCACAGAATCCGATAACTTGAACACCCCTCCATTGGTCAACCTATACCCCCTACGAGTGAGGCGAATAGCCCGCCAATTCTAGAGTGAGGCCCCTTCCTTCTCAAAGCCATGAGTTGTAGACCCGTTGCCCTCTAGAACCCGGCTATCCGTGCACTTCACCGTGGGGTAATTCTAGTACAGAAAAGAAAATATGTACAACGGTGACATCAACCTCAACCCGGTCGTGCCCCAAAAGAATAATATACAAACAGGCAGTGACGTCGGTCCACATGTCGGACGCTCTCCCCGCGATATCAAATATACAAATAAATCCAAACTGCACTAACATTGCACCCAAGCTATCCACCACAACAAATCCGTAACATCACAGCACAACACAAAACATCAACGTGAATGTCACGTTCGCAAACTCGTCTAAAAGGACATATAGCAATTAGACGAGTTATACTGCTCGAATGATATTCACGGTCGCAGATAGTAAGTACTGTAAACTAACATATTTAAAATTTCGATCGAATAAACTTCCCGAAGTGGCCCCAAGTGCAAAACCCAGCACTCAAACTAATCTGGGCCAAACCTAAACATCTCAGAAACCACAATTCCACCCAGAAGAAATATGGTGCACTGTTGCCCCAAAACGACGGCGGAACCGTGGCCAACACATAGGTTGTGCGGTGGTTCCGCGGCAATCTTGTGGGTTCAGTCGACCAAATTTCTTCTATAGTCTTAGAAAAGCCTGCACGATTTTCAGATACACTGAAAATAATTTTTCGACCACTTTTAAATTTCGACAGAAACTTGAAAAATAGAATTGCGGTTTTTGAAAATTCCGTCGATCGATGTTTTAAACATGTTAGAACAAGCTAGTAAGGGGTTAATGGCGTGGCTCTGATACCATGTAAGTCTACGGTAGCGTCCCGGCCGTCAATCCGAGGCCAAACGCGGAACAAAAACTTTTATAAAACCGGCGCTAACATAGGCTTTCACCCGGATCGTACCATTAACTTTATATAAGTCTACGGTAGCGCCCTGGCCGTCTTTCAGACGCCAAATGTGGAACAAAAAACTTTTATACAACTGGCGCTATCGTATACTATATCCCAGGATCTGCCATTAACGCTAAACTAACATACTGTAAAGTGGGTAGAAATGTTATACCGAACGATCCGGGTCCTTCGGTCTTCAACCATCATCCCACGCTTTGTTGCGGCTGCTCCGATCTCGCTCGATCTCCTGTCTTCTCGTCCAGGTGGCACCACGTCGACGGATCTTTAAACGCGCTCCCGCCTCTGAACCGAGGCAACTCGGACATCAAGTTTGCTAAAAGAGATGACCAAGATTGATGTAGAGAATGAGTAGAACACTTTGTCTCGTTACGTCCAAAGCTATGGACGAACGGTTAAAGAAGTTTCCTTTTGAAAATGTGATGGAATAAAATGAGCTATGAAATTTCCATACACCAAACTATCATAATCTTTTCAAGCAGATAACCCATCATCATCAAGAATGAATGGCCGGCCACATTATGAAGCAAGGGGGGTGAGTGTAGGATAAGGGGAGAGTGACCATAACCATTAATGATATGAATGATTCATCTTTACACTTAATGAATCCAAAATGAGTCACTAATGACACTTTGCATTCATTTAATGCACAATGAACTATGAAAACACATCATCATATCATTAAATGTATACTATGAATCATCAATCCTAGAACATTTTAGAATCACGACTCACCTCATGACTCACCCAAGAAAAGATAAATCCGTATTTAACCGAATGTTAAATACGGGTGATAGAAAACTAGAAATTGGCAACTTCCAAAAGCGATCCCGAAACGAATTTCAGGATAACCCCGTAACAGTATAAACATACCCGCATTTGTATTACGACCGAATACAAATGCAACCGAGACAAAGATATTATATCTACATATTATAATACTCGGATCCGGCTTAAACCAAAGCCTGCCAGTATTATCTGCCCGAAATATGACACGTGCGTAAACGCACGTGCATTTTCCGAACCCTGCCATAAAACTATACGGCCTCTACAATGTTTCGACCGAACTTGGGAAACTGTCTATGGGGGACTCTAATGACTCATCAATACACTGGCACTGGGTATAACCACTAGCACGTCAGAGATACTAGTTGTACGTAACGGTTGCCTATGTATTGATTGGAAGGGAAGCTGACGAGCGAACTCATCCAGAAACCCTACTGAGCCAGACAGTGACAATATCCATACAGTCCGGTCCGTTCGTCTATGAGTATCGCATATAAGGCCTAGGGGGCTGGTCAACGTCAGACCCCCAATAGCTGTATAAGTTGTGTCAAAGAGCAACCCAGAACACCCTAAGATACTACTGGAATACCTTCCAATAAATCTCGATTACCCTGGCCAGGGATTTCGTGTAATGGCTCTCCTAAACACAGCGTGATCTCACCCTTAATACCGGGAGAGACGAATCCCCGACGATCTGCTCACTGCCTCCATGTGGCTCGGGACTGTACCCAAAAAATACCTGTTTGCACGACTCCTTTGACCCGTGGTAGGGTATAAATCAAAGCACAGTGGGAACTCACACGAGACAAATGACGATCCCAGGTCGACAGACTAACCTGTACACATGTCACCAGGGAACTGCTATCTGACGATATGTATAATACCAACTAGCATGTTCCCGGTGAGTCCTGTCCGGTGTACTCATAACCCAATGAGCACCTGTATACATCTTAGGTGATCCAACTAACACCAATGGCTTGTGAGACATGCCACCGCCCTTCGTCGGGGTCTCGACTGTATACACTAGTCTACTCTGGAGTATCGATGCCTTATCTCGAAACTCCCATGACTAGGGACACTTTAAGGACGTGCTTATAGACACCAGCTCCCATATATATGATCGCCATCATACTGCTGGCAGTCAAGCAAGATCCTAAGGGCTCTATCAAAGTGTAACAGTGATAAAGACAAACCAGATAGCATACTATCATCTCGAGTAAGACTGTTTTATCGGTATAGGCTCTTCCTCAATCATGACAATCACGTACCTGTGATCCAATAATTGACTTTGAGGGCACTATATCCAACACTTTAAACTAGCTAACTACAAAGATGATAGAATGGCTATAACGATCGATCTGTGTCCTTCGGTCTTTAGCCACCATCCTTAGCTCCTCGCGGCATCTCCGATCTCGCTCGATCTCCAGTCTCCTCATCGAAGTGGCACCACGTCAAGGAATCTTTTTACGCGCTCCCGCTTCAAAACCGAAGCAACTCGGACATGAAGTTTGCTAGCCGACAAGTCCAAGGTGAAGTAAAGAATGTGTGTGATTACTTTGACTCATGACATCCATTAATTCTCAACACATGAGATGGTATGGATGGAGGTTGAAGAAGAAGCCATTAATGGAAGTTATGAGCACAAGAAGAAAACAAGTGAAGAAGAAGAAGGGCTTGCTTATTGTGTGGGATAAATTGTGAGAGCTCTCTCTCCAAATCAAGAGCCAAGCCCCACCTCTAGTGGCTGCCCTCTCTCTCTCCACATATCAATTCCATACAATAATCAATAAAGAAAATTGATATGACATAAAAAATAACACCATGAGTCACCAAACATGCACATGCCACATTTAATGCTCTTCATCATGACTAGCACTCACAATTTCCACTTAATAAACATTAACCCAAATGTTTAGAATGATAAATAGAATGGCATCTTCTAAAGTAAACTCGTGACGGATCACAAGGATACCCCTCATCTGTATATACATACCTGCATCCGCATTCCGACTGAATGCGAATACTACGAGACGAAAATAATCCAACAAATCTAATACTAGGATCCGGCTTAAACTAAAGCCCACTAGTATGATCCGTCCGATCATGATCCGTGCACAAGTGCACGTATATGATCGAAACCTGCCATAAAACCATACGGCCTCTACAACGTTTCTCCCGAACTTGGAAAACTTTCTGTGGGGGACTCTAAAGACTCGTCAATACGCTGGCAGTGGGTTTAACCACAAGCACGTCAGTGGTACTAGCTGTACGTAACGGCTGCCCATGTATTGAGCGAAAGGGAAGCTGAAGAGCGAACTCATCCTGAAACCCTACTGAGCCTATCTGTGACAATCTCCGTACAGTCTGGTATGTTTGTCTATAAGTATCGCATATCGAGCCTAGGGGATGGTAAACGTCAGACCCCCAATAGCGGTAGAAGTCGTGTCGGAGTGTAGCCCAGAACACCTTGAAAAACTACTGGAATACCTACCAGTAAATCTCACTTGTCTTGGCCAAGGACTTTGTATAATGGCTCTCCAGACACAGCGCGATATCAACCTCTGACACCGGGAGAGACGAATCCTGTCTAACCGCTACTGCCTCCAAGTGCTTCGGGACTGCACCCAACTACTATCTGTTTGCACGACTCCTTTGAGACGTGATAGGGTAGCAACCAAAGAACAGTGGGAACACACTTGAGGAAATATAGCAGTGTCAGGTCAACGGACATAGCTGTACTCATGCCACCTGGGAACTGCTCCTGATGATAGGTATAGTACCTATCAGCAGTGCCCCTGCGAGTCCGTCCGGTGTACTCATAACCCAATGAGCACCTGTATACTATCTTAGGTGAACCGACTGACACCAATGGCTTTTGAGACCAGCCACCGCCCCTCGTCGGGGTCTCAATCCGTATACACTAGTCTACTCATGGAGTATCGATGCCCAGTCTCGAAACACCTACGACTAGGGACACTTTAAAGATGTGCTTATAGACTACCTAACTCTCACGTATATGATTGCCATCATACTGCTGGTAGTCAAGGAATATTCCTAAGGGCTCTATCAATATGTAATAGTAATCTGTAATGTCACCTAAAGTATGTACACGATGATAAAGACAAACCAGATAGCATACTATCATCTCGAGTAAGACTGTCCTACCGGTATAGGTCCTCCCTCAATCATTGCAATCACGTGCCTGCGATCCAATAATAGACTTTGAGGGCACTATATCCAACACCTTCCTCCTCAAATAAGGACCCTCGAAATACTAAGGGTAAAGAGAAAGGAGCCTTCATTGCCAATACGCAACAACAATCGAATGGCACAAAACTAGCCGTTCGCTAAAACAACGCTCGTCCGCGCCCGTCCTTGGAAGAAAGACTAAGACGTGCTTACTCATTCCCGCGCGATAAAACGAAGTGACTGTTTGAGTTAGCATTGCGAAACAACCTTATCACATTGCCAGACCCACAGAGTCCAGCACAACCTGGCGACGTCAATAACCCTAATTACTGCTCCTATCAAAGAATGGTGAGCCACCAAATTTAAGATTGCTACGTCTTCAAAAATTGGGTTGAAGACCATTATCAACAGGGTAAATTCGCGATGTCTGATAACTGGAGGGTGAACCCACCCCAGAAGCACATTCCCCAAAAAGTGGACGCGTAGGGGGAATCATGCTCACTCGTGAAAGAAACTCTATGGGAAGTTATTCTTTCAGCGAAAACCAAAAGAGTACTGAAAGATCTACAAGCATGTCCTGCGGTCAAGTGGAAAAACCCACTTGAACCCGAAATAATCGAAAGGATACTAAAACCTTGTCTCGCGCCAAAAATTGCTGACAAAGGGAAAAGCCCCCAAGTCAAGCCTTCGAAGTTTTCAAAGAAAAAGAAGAAGACCAAGAAGCCTGTGCAGCCTGTCGAGTATGACGACAAGCGCACGGATCTACAAAATACATAGATGTGCTGGAGGAGTATAACCAGAAGGCGCGGACACTGGTCACACTTAAAGAATTCCTCAAGTATATTCTTGAGGACAAAGATAGTGACAATGATGAAGGAAATGACTCATTAGAAGACGCCGAAGTCCGTATAGCAATTTGCTACATGGTCTCTCATTCGTCGTTATATGATGAAGAGGCTACCTCAGTGTTAGAAAACAACGCAGATGAACTGGGGACAGAATCGGTGCTAAAATCCCCGGAACTGCTAGAAGAAGACCCGATTGAGAGCCTGCTAAATGAAGCCTTTCAAAAAAGCATAGTTGACCGAGAACGCGAGACAGCCACATATGAAAAGGCTAAGCGTTAGCGTCTAAGTAAAGAAGCCGCTGTGAGGAAGAGTTGTAAAGTGCTCCAACTAAACCAAAGCACGCCTGCAACAAATAAGAGCAGGATCAAAACAGAAAAGCGATTCACCAAAGCACTGTCAATAGGGATGAAGCTGCCACCTTTCATAAAGAACACTCCCAGGGTCATATGTTTCAATGGAGAAGAATCACATCCAAACTACTGCGTATATCATCGGAGGGTCACCCACCCCATCGAGAAATACAGTGCCTTCAAGAAGTGGTGGCAAGGATACATTGCCCATCAAAAACACTTCAAGAGGATGAAGCGCAAAACTCGTGCTCGTTGATAGTAAAATAGTGGGATGAACACGCATAACGAAACGAATGGCAACTGTCATATGGTTGGTACCGGTTCGATGGAGGAAAACCTCATGTTCTTACGTTCGGGAGTGATTCCGAGGATGAAACGCCAGTCAACCCTCTCTTCAAAGACTCCGCCTCTGAAAAAGAAGAGGAGGAGAAGAACTGGGAGAATATTCAGCTGCGTAACCGCACGATGCATGAGAAGAACCTCGGACCTACAAACAAGAGTTCGAACAAAAATAACAAAGGGACAGGGAAAATCCCTGAGGAAATTTCCCTCAACGACGGAGTGGTAAAAGAGCTCACCACAGAAGATCCGCCTAAGAAAAACAATGTGGATTACAACGTCCTGGCACATCTGAGGAAAATACCCTTGCAACTGAGCATATTGGATGCTCTCCTCCTGTCTAAAAAGGCACGAGATTCCCTGATCAAGACATTACAAGATCCTGATCGGTTCCAAGCTTTCTTTGCAGAGGAGAAGATGAAAGATGAATTGGCAGAGGTCTACACAGCCGATATTACATTCAGCGATGAAGATCTACTCGGTATATGCGAATATAATCGTCCGTTATATGTCACTGGGTACTGCCACGACATCAAGATAGGGAAAATCCTTATCGACAACGGATCCTCCATCAACCTTCTCAACATAAGAGTATTGAAGGAAATTTGCATGAACATTCAACACTTTGCCCGAGATAAAATTACCATCTTCAAGTTTAACTCACAGTCATCACGGATGCTTGGCTCCATAAAACTGATACTACGCTTTAGGCTGCTCGTCACTGACATCAAATTTCATGTCATTGACGCCAAAACTTACTATAACGCTTTGCTAGGCAGACTTTGGTTACACGAGTAAAATGTCATCCCTTCTACACAACATCAGTGTATGAAGTATTTCAAGGACGGCTCGGAATACACCGTCACAGGAGAGCTAAATCCGTTCTCCGTAAACAAAGTCCGAAAATATAAAGACGCAAAGTACTTCCTACCAGACTTTGAGGATACTGAAAGGTGCCACAAGCCGGAGAATAAACAGAAATCCATCGCCACTATCCTGATTTTTGGGAGCGATACCGAGGAAGAAGACGAAATAGTCTACTCGGGGCAACCCCAAAAAGAAAATAATAAGCCAGAACTATCTACCCTTATTTTGGTCTTTGGCAGCGACTTAGAGGACAAGGCCAATGCAGTGTTCTCCGTCCGCCCGTCAATGCAGACTTTTGCCAGAGTAGATCAGAGTCTACAAATTACAATTTATCTACCTCGGCATTACAAGGAACTTGATGCGCTCGATACATACAACGTACAAGAATTGCAAACTTTCTACGTACCTCCCAGACGAAGAGGAGAAAAGGCGATCCTCTTCTACCAATCTATGTAGACCAAAGTAGAGAAAGAAATTTGGCACAGTGCCGATTTTGCGCTCAACAGGCTTCAACCCATCGGTTTCCCAAGATATTATGCGGAAGGATTGAAAGAGCCGTTTAGACGATAAGGCGTACCCTTCAAACAAACTGTTCAATAAGCTCAATTCTACAAAAAGATCTGGGATATTCCCAGGACTCAGCGAAGGAAGCCCAACGGGAAGATGGAGACAACCGGACTCGGATATGTTCGGTCTAAAAAAAAGGAGCAAGTTTACAGTTGCCACGTCATAAACTGCTTAGTTGAAAAGGAAAACGCTCTTCCAAGTAACTGTGACGTCAAATCAGAGTGAGATCCAGCTCTAAGAACGTTAAGTCCATCGCTTGAAAAACAAATTAACAAGCTAATAAAAGAAGCTTGTCAAACGAACCGGGACAATCACAGCCGTGAAATGGCCATTTATGAAAAGGCCAAGACGCGACGTCTCAATCGGCAATCTGCGGAGAAAGTAGACCGTAATGCTCTTATTCCCCAGCCCGCTATATGTTCTCGTGAAAGGGGAAAACCCCAAAATGGAGGTAAAACAGGGCAAAAAACGCGAACAACACTCGAAAACAACAAGGCGGATCTAAGACGCCGTGTAAACGAGAAAAACTCGATTGGAGCCCGTCCTTTATAAAGAAGATGGATCGGGAATACTCTTTCCTCTAAGAAAAGACAAGGAAAATATTCAACCTTATCATGAATCACCAAATGATGATGCTTCCGGAGTCTCAGCACCCCGAACAAATAAACGAGGTCTATCATCCGGATTATTGCTCCTATCACCGAGTAATAGGTCATCCCCTTGAAGACGGCTGTAAGTCGATGTCGCTCACCCTGCGGGTTCACGGGGAGGCGGAATACACAAAAAAAACCGATTTTCTTGACTTGCAACATCGACCTAAACTCCAGGATCTTTCAGAAACCCTAACTAGCTAAACTACATAGAGTTCTAAACTACTATGTAAGTGTTTTATATTTTGATGATTCTAGTCCTTTGGGTCTTCTTCTCCTCTCCTTAAGCATCTCGAAGGTCCAGATCGTGCTTGATCATCGGTCTCCTTATGTCAAAGGCGATCCACACGAGAGTCTATGGTTCAAGCTCCAACCTCTAAACCAAGGCAACTAAAATACCTAGTTCGCTAAACTAAGTAGCTTAGGACATGTAGAGTGTTTATTGGAGTGTTTTATCTTAAATGACCCTAGGGTTCACAACACATGTGAGGGTTTAGGGTCTTGAGGAAGAAGGAGAGGAAAAATGGAGAGAGAAAGGAAAATTGCAAATGAGCTACTGTTGTGCTAAGTGAAGTGTAACATTTCAGAAAAATAAAATACTATTTTTGGGAATTTATATAATTGAATAATAAATATTATGAATATTTTAATGTGTGGAGATTAGATTTAAATGGTATGGTATAATTAAATACCGATAAATTGGGAAATATTGGAAAAAAATACATTTGAATGTTGATTTTGAAAGAATATTATATGATTTAGACACCTTATAAAAATTTATAACAATTAATTTTGTATGGGCTATTACTAAACTCGATTAGTGTTTACTAATTTTCATTAAGTGTGATATGTGCATGATATGCAACATGATATGTTGTATAATACATGCTTCATTTCTTTTGTTGATTTAAAGCCATGCTTCATTTCTTTCATTACTTGGTTTTTTATTGTGTTTGGTTTAAAATTTAAAGAAAAAGAAAAGAAAACGAAAAGAATAAAGAAAGGGGTATGGGCAAGAGAGAGAAAAAAGAGAGAGGGTGAGGGGTCTTATTGACCATGACTTCATTCTTCACTTCATCTTAATCATTCTCTCCTTCCTCATCATCCATGGCTGCCTTCTCCCTCCACCACCTCTACTTCCTCGCCACATCACCAAAAACATCTCGAAACATCTTATTCCCTTCATTAAAAATGTGCACAAACTTACTACAAGCATGATGAACCAAGAAAGTTAGGATTTTGAGCTCTAAGGGGATTCTTGAGTTGCTAAAGAGGTAAATCTCACACTTTTAGTTTGGTAATTTAATTTCTTTAACTTCTATTTTAGTTTAGAAGTGACTAAGTGTAGATTAGTGAGCTTTGAAAATCCCAAGATGAGGGTTAAGGCTTTTCATGAGTTGTGATGGTGCAATTAAGGTGAGTTGACTACAGTCCCTTTAGTGTTAAGATCCTGCACCAAGTGAAATCTAGAACCCAAGACGCGAAACCCGAAACTTTCCGTATCGGTTTTGTGAGAATTTATACCCACAGAAAATCTGGAATGACCTGGAACTTTTACAAGAAAACTAGCAACCCTATTGACCTAATTTGACCACTAGGAGGACACCCTGAAAATACGAACCCCAACCAAGACACCCAGGCCGGCCAGATCGGTTTTTTGATGAATGTCACCGGTTGAATCGTGGGTGATGATGCTAGGATTTGTTATGTAGCTCATATACCTTATATACAACACCCCAGTACTGCTAGTTTAGCCTAATTTCACCTGAACTAAAATCTGGAGCAAGTTTTCAAAGTTGCTATTTTGGTTTCATAGTTTTCAATAACTTGGTTTTGGTATTCAAACTGTCGATTTGATCGTTGGACGTTTGTACGTCAACGACGAGAGATTTATGATTATTTTCATATGCGTAGGCTATAGGTTCTAACCTATAGGCACCTCGCGTGTCGTTTTGGTTGCGAATCGGATTTTAATGCGATACGATATGTTATGACATGTAGGTACCTCCGCGTGAACTTCGGGACGACAAGCAAGAGAAAGGCGGCATCGACTTCGGCAAGCAAGGATCAAAGTGAGTAGATGTATATCTACGAGGGAAGTCGGTTGGATGGAGTATAACACCCCTGCAATTTCGTAGGATATGAAGTGTTTATATATGTGTGTGTGTGTGTGTGTGTGTGTGTGTGTGTGTGTGTGTGTACATATGTGTTGTTGTGAGATGTCTATACTTAGCAAGAAAGACTTTAGGAGAGTATGGGTTAGTTTTAGTGTAATTGAAAGATAACATTTTTTTGTTAGTTTCATAGTCGCGAACCCTAGAATAAGATTGACACACATACACATGCACACACGTGATATGGTTTTGGGTGTATATGTTTATATGTATGTGTGTGTGTGTGTATGGATGTACTGATACACACACACACACACATGGGTGATAAGGATAATATATGATACTCGGAGGAGAGTCGATATGATCGGGCATGATGCTGTGAGATCGGTTATATGATTTGGGTCATGTTATGATATACGACATGTTATTATAGTGGATCGATGGTCAATGTGTTTTCATACACACGTAGATATATGTGGATAGTATCAGAATGTACTAGACTTTAGATCAGTACCCCTAGTTTATGATATTATGATAATGATACCAGATGAATAATGAGGTATATGTCATATTGACCCGTACCCCGATTTTGGGATACCGTACGATGGATTTTACCGTACGATGTATAAATATGATGATTGATCCGCACTCTTGACTCGAGGATATCGTATAATATATTTTATCGTACGTGACGCTATTGAGGCGGGATCACCGACTACTAGATATATCGACTCGGACTTTAGGTGGGTTTCCTTACCTTTTCGACTAGTCTCTTAGTTTAGTCCTGTAGGTTATTTGGTAGATGTTAGACTGGGCTCGAGTCATACTTATTTTCAGAAACTAACGAATCGCGAGTATCTTCAAAAGGCAACCAGGGGGATATTACAGATTTTCAAAGGGCGTACCTTTTCTTAAAAACACCGTAGCCCCTATTTTCTAAAAACCACGATTCGTGCTATTTCGAATGCCAAAACTGTATGACTCGTATATATAAATGTATATTCTTATATGTTGCGGTTACTACATCTTTTTCCACATATTCATGTTGTTATTATCGCATTGCATACTTATACATACGTTTTCCTTAATTATTATGAACCCATGTTGTCAGGACACTAGCACCATTACCGATGATGCGTATGTCTACGAACACTTGCTTGCCGGCTCACACACATCATTATCGGTAATTGCCATGTCACGTACAATTTAGAGAATATTATTTCATTGATATCGCTTGCTAGCTGATAGTTCCGATATATCATTACTGTGCTAGTTTAGATATTGCATTCTTTACTTAGATACCATGCATGTATATATTCATTGTTATGCAATACTATGGGGCTTTATGCTGGTATTTCACTGTTATTTACTCTGGAGTTTGGGATTTTGGATTTTCCATAAGATTTCTGGATTTGGAGAAACCGCATGAAATTTTATAAACTCATTTTCATTTCAAAAGATAGAAATTGCGGTTTTTTCGTGATATGATGTTAGAGGTGTCCACCATGAGTTTTCTTGGGTCTTGACCGGTATCATACACCCGATTCGAGGAGGAGGAGGAACCGTCTGCGGGTGCACGGTGGACCCGGTGCGGTACCCTGGGGCAAGATGATCGCAGATGTTGGCGTTGAGCCGGCAGGGGAGCACTACCGACCGGTTATTTGTGACGCGGAGGATATCCGGAGGATACCGACGTAGTCGTGAGATTTGATGATATGGGCCAGTCCGGATTGCCGGAGCCCGAGATATTGAGATTTTATGATATGGGCGAGTCTGGATTGCCGGAGCCCGAGATTTTGAGATTTTATGATATGAGCCAGTCCGGATTGCCGGAGCCTTAGATATTGAGATATTGAGACATTGAGATATTGTGATTTATATTTTGTGTCGATGCTTAACACGGATTCTCTGTTGATTTCATTGATGATAATTCGGTTTTTATATAAGAATCTCACTGAGATATGAAAACAGCTTTCTCATTCAAGAAGTATTCTGTTTTCATGCATTCATACATCATATATGTGATATGTTTCTACCTTAGGCACTGACACGAGCACTTGGTATTCACTTATTTTAGATGATTACCTTGCCATTATTAGATGTTTCAGGTTATATTTATGAGGATATTATTGTATGACCGGATATAGTCATACATGCGATTTCTGCTCGGTGATATTTTCTACTCACGAGTTAGCAACTCACCCCCGTTGTGCCACAGTTTCTTGCAGGTTTTGCCGTACAGGTTTCGTTGCGGTTTGGTGGCACACTACTTCTTTTACGGGTGATTGCTTTGGTAGGTGGGTTCACTTGTATTGTGACCACCGTTGTACTTTTATTTATATTCAGTTGTATCTAGTAAACTCCATCAACCATAATTGTATTATTGATAGACATAGAAGATCAGTTGTATATTCTTTCGATCTTAGAGTCGCGCTTGTATTATTATGGTTTTCTTGCGGATGTTGGTTTTCTTTCGGAGTTTTGATCCTCGCCCTTCGGCGTTGTATATTATATTGCATTGCGTGGTTGTTTCCGCCAATTGGCGAAGAGCTAGCTCCCGCTTGGGGATGCCTTTAATCATTTCTATGTATATTCCTGTTGTACCCGTTTGGGGCCAGTATTTACAAAGGAGACTCTGCCGAAATATTCGGGAAAATATGATGTTATTTTTAAATGTTTAATGCCACTTATTTTATTTAAACCACTTGCTTTAAAACAATTTTTCCTTCACTTCTTCTTTAAAATGGTTTAGATTTCTGGGATTTTGGTTTATTTGAATTAGGTGGGGTCCTATAGACTTCACATGATTCAAGTGCCAGTCACGTGCTATTTCGGGTCGTGACAAAGTTGGTATCAGAGAGCTAGGTTTAACCTTGGTTCGAGTCTAGGATTGACTATGCGGAGTCTAGGGCGTATATATATATATATATATATATATATATATATATATATATATATATATATATATATATATATATTCGGAATCTAGATTCGGAATCTAGACTTGACCTTACGGAACATAGACTTGGTCGAAGGGTATTAGACCCGAACTTTCGTCGCATAGGTTGACCTTGGTTGATGGAGTAGGTGACTTAAGTAGAGTGACGTACTGTGTGTATGTTCCGCGGCATACTTACGATACGCTACTTCGCTTAAGGAGCCTTAAGATGTACATTTTCTTGCACAGTATTATATTCATTCCTATGATCTATCCTCATCGATATCGGTTTGTGGTTTCTGTTACCACGGTTGAACAGGAAGAGAGAGAGAGAGAGCTGCGGCTAGAGTTCCGGTCAGCACGAGCTCGTCTTGGAGGAGGACTGACCAGGGCGTAATTCCGGTGACACACAATTGCATAGATGTGTCGATTTATTGTGCTTTTCGCGACATGAGCGTTTCGACATATAGTTTTACTATGTTTTCTCGTTGACGTGAACGATCAGATCAGCACCAGAGGATTGGGCCACTGCTAGAGGCAGGCTAGAATGTGATGACCATTAATGTATCGTCTATTCTTGATGATTGAGGCATTGTTTAGCGTGCATACGAATGAGCCAGTTTTGCTACGACTGACAAGATATCGCCCCAGATGTTTGAAGCTATTGAAGTATGAGTTTGCACTTAGGGATATGATAGAAGATCGCTAGTCACCCATAGATGAATGACTAGGACATGTAGTTCGTTTGCATACCCCGACGCGAGGTCATCAGATTGATTAAATTCAGCTAGAGAGGACTTCACACAGGCACGTTGTGAGTCGATCGAGGGAGGACGAGTGTAAGCGCATCACTCCGATAATTTGAACAAGTTCCCAAGAAGGTAATTGTTAAGATGCCTACTATAGGATACTGAGCTTTCGAGTTCGTAGTTTCAGAAGGGAGACTCTAGATATGAATATGGCTGTTTGTAGCGCAGTCCATACAGATACGAAGAGACGAGTCTGAATCATTCGACATTAGAGAAAAGTGGAGTAAGAGGTTTGTACGAGATCTTGACGAGATGGCGTTCCACTCCGTTGACATCAGTGATGCAATACGCATGCAGAGACGTTGAATATTGATATTTCTTTTAGAAGAAGTCGTGATGAGTATGCAGCTGTTCCGGAACAAGAAATAGATTTAGTAAGGGGAGATAACTTCCGGGCAGTTCGGCAGGAACGAGATTTGGGAGAGACCCCGACAAAATCTTTCTAGAATACTACACGAGAAGACTTGGACCCAGGATCGGTCGTATTACGCACACCCAGTAGGCCAGAGTTCGGCATCACCAACGAGACATGTTACGAGTGACTATGATAGTTGGCCAGAGATATTTAGAAGATGTGCCAGAGCGGAACTGTTTCCGTCATCATTCCCATATTGGGCCGTTGAGCCGAGGAGCTATATAACTGGAAATTCACAGTGAGAGACGAGAGCCTAAGAGCTCAAGGCGCCAGACCATGAACAGGAGGCAAGTGGATATCTTGCTCTACTAGCTTTGGAGGCACCGACACCTTCTCGACTTTGAAGGAAGGACATATCGACGACAATGTTTACGATTTGCGATTTGGTGATTCGAATATCAAGTGTCCGTCATTTTGGATTTCAGTATTTTGGGCGATTTATTTGCATGATCGAGTTTTCGTGCACCACAGTTGCACTCGATTTAGATTTGATGTCGTTCAAGATGTTGATTTTGATTTCATGCCTATGGCATGTATATGATTTGACTCGTGCCTTTGGTGTAGTTTTTATGCACTTTTGGTACTTTGATTCGATTTTGTGCATGCTGATGCACGTGGTTGTGAGGTTATATACTACAGTATAGTTGATTTGGATTGAGATATGTTGTATACCATCGATTTCGATTGTGGTATTCGATATTTGTTTTCATGCACCTTGTGCACTTGATTGGATTCTTGCGCATACGTGGAGCGCTTGATGCGGTTTTGGTGCACACCAGATGCACTAAATTGGGATTCTTTGTGCATATTAGATGCACCTGATATTGTTCTCAGGCACACTCGTTGCCCTTGACAGGTGTTTTTGTGCACACCCGTTGCACTTAGATTTTGTTTATGTGCACTTGTATGGAACATTCGTTGATTTCGAAATCTGTGCGCACCAGACGCACGTGGCATTCTTATACGCATTTTGGGATTGGTTTCTTTTGGAGCAGTATATTTTATGATATTTACTATTGGGTATAGTAAGTAAGCAGGACTAGTCAGAGAACAGTACCTGAACATGTTTTTGCATGCATCGATATTTTCGAAGGGATTTCCAAAAAGGAGCTACAGTCTCAATATTTTTCCTATGTGTCTGAGATGACACGAAACATTTTACAAAGGAAACCCTTCTAAATTATTTTTAAAACGGCGGGACGTGTATGTTAAACAAAGGATATATATATATATATATAGTTATTTTTCTTACAATGAACGTCCGCTACTTGCGCCGTGATACACGTATCGCACAGCGACTTGAAAAAGTGATTTGGCATGTATTTCTTTTCAGATGTTTTTACGAGTTTACAACGATGCATACTATGTGCATGCTATAGTTTTGATATATATCATGTTGGTTTTCGTATTGGACTATGGTATTGGTATCTTCACCATAACTCCGATGATTGCGTGATGCTTGACAGAGTTTTGATTTGAGTTATATACTCGTTTTTCATGCACATGCATTGCGCTACGATATGTTTTATGTATGTATGATTTCGAAGCCCGACGACTTGATCATTTTACTGAAATGTTTTAGTATTTGAGGGGTTTAAATTTAAATTCGGGGACCGAATTTATTTAAGAGGGGAAGACTGTAACATTTCAGAAAAATAAAATATTATTTTGGGGAATTTATATAATTGAATAATAAATATTATGAATATTTTAATGTGTGGAGATTAGATTTAAATGGTATGGTATAATTAAATACCGATAAATTGGGAAATATTAGAAAAAAATACATTTGAATGTTGATTTTGAAAGAATATTATATGATTTAGACACCTTATAAAAATTATAACAATTAATTTTGTATGGGCTATTACTAAACTCGTTTAGTTTTTACTAATTTTTCAATAAGTGTGATGTGTGCATGATATGCAACATGATATGGTGCATGATACTTGTTACATTTCTTTTGTTAATTTAAAGTCATGCCTCATTTCTTTCATTACTTAGTTTTTTATTGTGTTTGGTTTAAAATTTAAAGAAAAAGAAAATAAAACGAAAAGAATAAAGAAAGGGGCATGGGCAAGAGAGAGAAGAGAGAGAGAGAGGGTGAGGGGTCCCATTGACCATGGCTTCATTATTCACTTCATCTTCATCATTCTCTCTTTTCTTATCATCCATGGCTGCCCTCTCCCTCCACCACCTCTACTTCCTCACTACATCACCAAAAACACCTCGAAACACCTTATTCCCTTCATTAAAAATGTGCACAGCTCACTATAAGCATGATGAACCAAGAAAGTTAGGATTTTGAGCTCTAGGGGGGATTCTTGAGTTGCCAAAGAGGTAAATCTCATACTTTTAGTTTGGTAATTTAGTTTCTTTAACTTCTGTTTTAGTTTAGAAGTGATTAAGTGTAGATTAATGAGCTTTGAAAACCCTAAGATGAGGGTTAGGGCTTTTCATGAGTTGTGATGGTGCAATTAATGTGTAATTAGTTGACTATAACCCCTTTAGTGTTAAGATCCTGCACCAAGTGAAATCTAGAACCTAAGATGCGAAACCTGAAACTTTCTGTAGCGGTTTTGTGAGAATTTGTGCCTACAGGAAATCTGTAATGATCTGGAACTTTTACAAGAAAAACTAGCAACCCTATTGACCTAATTTGAACATTAGGAGGACACCCTGAAAATACGAACCCCAACCAAGACACCCAGGCCGGCCAGATTGGTTTTTTGATGAATGTCACCGGTAGAATCGTGGGTGATGGTTCTAGGATTTGTTCTGTAGCTCATATACCCTATATACAACACCCTTCCTAGTTTAGCCTAATTTCACCTGAACAAAAATCTGGAGCAAGTTTTCAAAGTTGCTGTTTTAGTTTCGTGGTTTTCAATAGCTTGGTTTTGGTATTCGAACTGTGGATTCGATCGTTGGACATTTGTACGTCAACGACGAGAGATTTATGATTGTTTTTGTATGCGTAGACTATAGGTTCTAACCTATAGGCACCTCGCGTGTCATTTTGGTTGCGAATAGGATTTTAATGCGATACGATATGTTATGGCATGTAGGTACCTCCGCATGAACTTCGAGACGACGAGCAAGAGCAAGGCGGCATCGACTTTGGCAAGCAAGGATAAAAGTGAGTAGATGTATATTTACGGGAAGTCGGGTGGATGGCGTATAGCACCCCCGCAATTTTGTAGGATATGAAGTGTTTGTGTGTGTGTGTGTGTGTGTGTGTGTGTGTTGTTGCGAGATGTCTATACTTAGCAAGAAAGACTTAAGGAGAGCATGTGTTAGTTTTAGTGTAATTGAAAGATAACGTTTTTTTGTTAGTTTCTTAGTCGCGAACCCTAGAATAAGGTTGACACACACACACACATATGCACACATGTGATATGGTTTTGGGTGTATATGTTTATATGTATATATATGTGGATGTGTTGATATATATATATATATATACATACATACATACGTACATACATACATACATATACGTATACACACACATGGGTGATGAGGATAATATATGATACTCGGAGGAGAGTCGATATGATCGGGCATGATGCCGTGAGATCGGTTATATGATTTGGGTCGTGTTATGATATATGATATGTTATTATAGTGGATCGATGGGTGATGTGTTTTCATACACACGTGGATATATATGGATGGTATCAGAATGTACTAGACTTTAGATCAATACCCCTAGTTTATGACATTATGATAATGATACCAGATGAATAATAAGGTATATGTGATATTGACCCGTATCCCGATTTTGGGATGTCGTACGATAGATTTTACCGTACGATATATAAATATGATGATTGATCCGCACTCTTGACTCGAGGATGTTGCATAATATATTTTATCGTACGTGACGCTATTGAGGCGGGATCACCGACTACTAGATATATCGACTCGGACTTTAATTGGGTTTCTTTACCTTTTCGACTAGTTTCTTAGTTTAGTCCTGTAGGTTATTTGGTAGATGTTAGGCTGTAACAACCCTAAATTTCCTATACAACTTTCTGTACAAAATTTTTCAAAAAAGTCCATAAAGGGGTATTTTTGACTGAGCATAAGATATTAGTAATTAATTACCGATTTAATTACAAGAAGGAGCTTGTTGCTCATTGGTAATACCTTGCACTGCTGAACCAAGCCACATGAGTTCAAATCCCATAACCCACATTATTTTTAATATTGTTTTATTTTGAGTTTTTAGAATACCAACCGTTTACACGTGCATATCTCACAAAAACCCCACTACACTAGAAAAAGTAACAGTACCAGTGAGATCACCAACGGACGGGGCACCCAACGACCGCCGGACATGGCCGAATCGGCCGGCGCCGTCGGCCGGACTCGGCCGGACCGCCGAGTCCCCAACACAAAAGGTGTGTCGTTTTGGCTCCTCTACACCCCCGTACACTTTAATTCTTCAGACCATTTCCAGAACCCTTTTAAATCAGATTAAACCCAATTTTTTTTACATTTTTATTACATTTTATCACATTTTTCATTTTAACCTTTCATCTACCCTAACCCTAGCCTAACCCTATAAATACAACACCTACACACTACCTACTCACTCCAATATTCTGAGCAAACTCTTAAGAAAATTCCTAGAACCCTACTGTGCATCTGAAGTGAGCAAAGAGGCGAAGCTCTGGCGATTTTTCCGGCGACAACCCTAGGATTTTCCGACAACGAAACGACACACCGGAAACTACGTCCGATCCCCCTCCCTCTCCTCTTTAAGCTAAACCCGTAAGTTCCCCTCCCTCTTCTCTATTCTTGCTCTAAAAATACGAAATTCCAAAACCCGACGAAATCGGAGCAAAACCGATTTCTGATTCGGTTCTTTCTCAAAATCCAACATTTTCTTAAATACAATCACCCAAAACTCTTACATGTTGACTATTAAACATTAATAAACATGTTGAACAAGTTTCATGACAATCTATTTCAATTTGTAAATTTTATCGTACTTTTTCACTAAAATACAATGTAGTTTTATTTCGACATTAAAACATCACAAACTTGCTATACCTTTAAGTAGATCTCGAGATAATGACCTACCTCCTCACAACACTCATATGTAACATAGCACAATACCTTTCGGGAATATAGAATACGGGAAAACGAAACATTACAAATAAATACCATTTACTAATAAAACCATTTTCTAAAAGATCAAGTGTTTTACAAATCTTTGCAAAGCGCCGCTACAACCCATTTGGGGAACCCGTTCGGGATGGTGCGGATTATCGCACATCCTCGGGCTTAGTAATGCGAGATGCATACCTCCGCAAGGATTATTCGGTCTCGAGAGATTTAAAATACGAACATCTAAAGAAAATGAGATTTCTAGAAATATAATATATTTATTAAAAATTATTTTTATAAATATATATATATATATATAAGTAAACATAAAATATCTATTTTGTAATAATATAAATATTCCAACTCTTTTCAAAAATCACAAGGATCACTTTACATTAAAATACCATGAATTCCATACAAGTCAATATTACAAACAAATACCCTTTATTATGAATTTATGATATTTTCACTAGAAATATCACAATTATAAAATCTACATTCATGATAACTCTAAGGACGATAACTAAATACTTGGGGAGTATTTTGAAAAGCATATAAAATTATTTTTACATAAAACCCCCTCAAGTTCTATAAATTATCCTAAGGACCCTAGTAAACATAGATTTAACCGGGACCAATCTCTTGAGCCTCAGGGAGCCGGAGAAGTGGGTGCTTGCCTATCTAAGGTAGAAAACTTAACAACGGTGTTATCACTACGGTAATCGTCTTTAAAAAAGACACAAATCCTGCAGCTCATGTGCAGCGGTTACCGATAACATCAAAACAATCAGGACTTCAATTTCTTTTTAATTGTCTGACTCAGACCGAGTCTCATTATAATCTGACTTGAATATGATTCAAGTACAATCTACAATCTACAATATAACAATTCAACATGAATCCATTATTCCATATATTCAATCTATCAATCTATATAACTTAACTAAACCGAACCATGGATATACATTCTATTTACATGATTTTCCAGTTACATATATTTACATGATTCTACAGTTACATTCGTTTACTAATATCATGGTTTCGGCAAGTCATCCAATTATACAATCTATACAGTTTATAATACAAGACAATACAATACAACTATACAACAAGACATCTCGGAGTAATGGGGTAGTTCATTCGTGAATCCAACAGAAGCTCAGGAGTACCCCTAGATCATGAATCCATGTCTTCTAACACAAGAAAGCAATCATGAAGGCCTGTGTTTCCATGCTCCTGGACAGTGGCCTGTTGAGTTTGGAATATTTCGGCGACGGTCGAAGTCCCGCTACTAACATTTGTTTCGGGCCTGTGGTTCCTTACCCCTGGATTACGGCCTGTTGGGTTCGAGAACACTCTTGAGATTAGTTGACATTTACCCTTAAACTTACGATAACAACAGCATTAACAATATAACAATATCATATAACTTTAAAAGCTACCCTCTCTCTTTCTTCTTTTCTATTTCTCCCTTACCTTTGGGACTTACCGAGCGATTTGTTAGCTGACGATATTCTCTTTCTTTCTTCTTTAAATGTCATCAGGTGATTCGGACCTTCCAGAGATCGAGCCTACCAGCGAGGACTTAGACCTGCTTGCCTACGACCCAGAGCTCTAGCTTCATTGTAAACATTTCATTCCAGTACTTTTCTTTTTCTGTTATGCCATTATTTAGGCATTGTTTCATCATATGTATTTACTTTTCCATGCATTGTACAAAAAGAATGTTAATAAATAAAGTTGTTGTTTCATTATATTTTGCCTCTTGTGTACATTTCTTTATATTTCTTAGATACGCTTAGCGTATTTATTTCAAAGTAAATACGTAGCGGACCTGTGGCGTCCCCTTCGCCGTATACCGGAAAGCGGGACGTGGCAGGTTTTGTTGGCGGC
The DNA here is from genome assembly GCA_030015575.1 of Agapanthus africanus. Classification (NCBI taxonomy): domain Eukaryota; kingdom Viridiplantae; phylum Streptophyta; class Magnoliopsida; order Asparagales; family Amaryllidaceae; genus Agapanthus; species Agapanthus africanus. The sequence goes on from JASDDO010000010.1 coordinate 335,574,432, forward strand.
CCATGCAGGTCAGAGCTATATAGAACTATACTATGCAGTTCTATTCTGCGTGAACAAGCTAAGCAATATAACACAAGAACCAGCAACTAAAACATTCTTTACAATTCATGTTCCTTGAATCTTCCAATTTCATATTCTTTGAATCATATACTTTGAATCTGTCCTAACCTAAATTTTTCTTCTAGGTTATGGATTCCCCAAACAACACAAGCACTAACTTCAACAACACTTCACCTTCATTACCAATCATACCTGCCGTTCCTGCTCCACCCAACGAGCAGATGGTTCTGCTTGGGGAAATCCGAAGCATCCTGGTTGGACTGCAGCAGAAGACTGCTATGTTAGTGAATCGATCAGAAGCAGAAGCAAACGGTATAAAGTGCTCTGCCACCAAGATGGCAAGAGGAGCCTACCCTACCCAACCTGGAAAACCCAAGAGATAGAAGGAAATAATTAACCAGATAAGTTCAAGTTTTTGTAACTACTACCATAGGAACTTGCCCAAACAACCGAACTAATCCTAATTCCGCAGCTAGACCAACTATCCAAGCTCCACCTACTCGGTTAACTCTTTCCGCACCACATCCACATGGACCACCTTTACCTTGACAATCAGCATTGTACCAGCATGCACGAAAAAACGCGCTGAGACGCCACGCTTAAAATTTGGCGGCCGTAAGAACTGAGACGGTTGGCCAGGATAACCCTGGTAATTCTCTTCAACCTTTTCAAACCCTTGTACCACCTTGTTATTTTACACTATTAGTACCAAACTTTTCTTGAATCTGTTATATTTTTCTTTTACAAATTTCGAGGACGAAATTTTTATAAGGAGGGTAGAATGTAACAACCCTAAATTTCCTATACAACTTTCTGTACAAAATTTTTCAAAAAAAATCCATAAAGGGGTATTTTTGCCTGAGCACAAGATATAAGTAATTAATTAGCTATTTAATTACAAGAAGGAGCTAGTAGCTCATTGGTAATACCTTGCACTGCTGAACCAAGCCACTAGAGTTCAAATCCCATACCCCATATTATTTTTAATATTGTTTTATTTTGAGTTTTTAGAATACCAACAGTTTACATGTGCGTATCTCACAAAAACCCCCACTTCACTAGAAAAAGTAACAGTGCCAGTGAGATCACCAACCGACGGGGCACCCGACGACCGCCAGACTCGGCTGACTCGGCCCACGCCGCCGGCCGAACTTGGTCGGACCGCTGAGTTTCCAATACAAAAGTTGTGTCGTTTTGGCTCCCCTACACCCCCGTACACTTTAATTTTTCAGACCATTTCCAGAGCCCCTTTAAATTACATTAAACCCAATTTTTATTATATTTTTATTACATTTTATCACATTTTTCATTTTAACCTTTCTCCTACCCTAACCCTTGCCTAACCCTATAAACACAACTCCTACACACTACCCCCTCACTCCAAAATTCTGAGCAAACTCTCAAGAAAATTCCTAGAACCTTAGTGAAGATCGGACGTAGTTTCCGGCGATTTTTCCGACGACAACCCTAGGAGTTCCTGGCAACGAAACGACGCACCGGAAACTACATCCGATCCCTCTCCCTCTCCTTTTTAAGCTAAACCCGTAAGTCCCCCTCCCTCTTCTCTATTCTTGCTCTAAAAATACGAAATACCAAAACCTGACGAAATCGGAACAAAACTGATTTCCGATTCGGTTCTTTCTCAAAATCCAACATTCTCTTAAATACAATCACCCAAAACTCTTACATGACTATTAAACATTAATAAACACGTTGAACAAGTTTCATGACATCTATTTCAATTTGTAACTTTTACCGTACTTTTTCACTAAAATACCATGTAGTTTTATTTCGACATTAAAACATCACAAACTTTCTGTACATTTAAGTAGATCACGAGGTAATGACCTACCTCTTCACAACACTCATATGTAACATAGCAAAATACCTTTCGGGAATATAGAATACGGGAAAACGAAACATTTTAAATAAATACCATTTACTAATAAAACCATTTTCTAAAAGATCAAGTGTTTTACAAATCTATGCAAAGCGCCGCTACAATCTATTTGGGGAACCCGTTCGGGATGGTGCGGATTATCGCACATCCTCGGGCTTAGTAATGCGAGATGCATAACTCCACAAGGAGCATTCGGTCTCGAGAGATTTAAAATACGAACATCTAAAGAAAATGAGATTTCTAGAAATATATAAATATATAAATATATATATATATGTTAAAAATTATTTTTATAAATATATATATATATAAGTAACCTTAAAATATCTATTTTGTAATAATATAAATATTCCAGCTCTTTTCAAAAATCACAAGAATCACTTTACATTAAAATACCATGAATTCTATACAAGTCAATATTACAAATAAATACCCTTTATTATAAATTTAGGATATTTTCACTAGAAATATCACAATTATAAAATCTACATTCATGATAACTCTAAGGATGATAACTAAATACTCGGGGAGTATTTTGAAAAGTATATAAAAGTATTTTTATATAAAACCCCCTCAAGTTCTATAAATTACCCTAAGGACCCTAGTAAACATAGGTTTAAGCGGGACCAATCTCTTGAGCCTCAGGGAGCCGGAGAAGTGGGTGCTTGCCTATCTAAGGTAGACAACTTAACAATGGTGTTATTAATACGGTAATCGTCTTTGAAAAAGACACAAATCCTGTTGCTCATGTGCAGCGGTTACCGATAACATCAAAACAATCAGGACTTCAATTTCTTTTTAATTGTCTGACTCAGACTGAGTCTCATTATAATCTGACTTGAATATGATTCAAGTACAATCTACAATCTACAATCCACAATATAACAATTCAACATGAATCCATGAATCCATTATTCCATATATTCAATCTATCAATCTATATAACTTGATTGAACCGAACCACGGATATATATTCCATTTACATGATTCTCCAGTTACATTCATTTACATGATTCTACAGTTACATCCGTTTACTGACATCATGGTTTCGGCAAGTCATCTAATTATACAATCTATATAGTTTACAATACAAAACAATACAATACAACTATACAACAAGACATCTCGGGGTATTGGGGTAGTTCATTCGTGAATCCAACAGAAGCTCAAGAGTCCCCTAGATCATGAATCCATGTCTACTAACACAAGCAAGCAATCATGAGGACCCGTGTTTCCACGCTCCTGGAGTGTGGCCTGTTGAGTTTGGAATACTTCGGCGACGGTCGAAGTCCCGCTACTAACATTTTTTTTGGGCCCGTGGTTCCCTACCCCTGGATTACGACCTGTTGGATTCGAGAACACTCTTGAGATTAGTTGACATTCACCCTTGAACTTACGATAACAACAGCATTAATAATATAACAATATCATATAACTTTAAAAGTTACCCTCTCTCTTTCTTCTTATCTATTTCTCCCTTATCTTTGGGAATTACCGAGCGATTTGTTCGCTGACGACATTCTCTTTTTTTCTTCTTTGAATGTCGTCAGGTGATTCGGACCTTCCAGAGATCGAGCCTACCAGCGAGGACTTGGACCAGCTTGCCTACGACCCAGAGCTCTAGCTTCATTGTACACATTTCATTCCAGTACTTTTCTTTTTCTATTATGGCATTGTTTAGGCATTATTTTCATCAGATGTATTTACTTTTTCATGCATTGTACAAAAAGAATGTTAATAAATAAAGTTGCTGTTTCATTATATTTTGTCTCTTGTGTACATTTCTTTATATTTCTTAGATAAGTTTAGCGTATTTACTTCACAGTAAATACGTAGCGGACCAGTCGAGTCCCCTTCGCCGTATACTGGAAAGCGGGACGTGACATACACTGGGCTCGAGTCATACTTATTTTCAGAAACTAACGAATCGTGAGCATAGTCAAAAGGCAACCCGGAGGATATTAAGGATTTTCAAAGAGCGTACCTTTTCTTAAAAACACCGTATCCCCTATTTTCTAAATACCACGATTCGTGCTATTTCAAATACCAAAACTGTATGACTCGTATATATATAAACGTATATTCTTATATGTTGCGGTTACTACATCTTTTTCCACATATTCATGTTGTTATTATTGCATTGCATACTTATACATATGTTTTCCTTAATTATTATTAACCCGTGTTGTCAGGACACTAGCACCATTACCGATGATGCGTATGTCTACGAACACTTGCTTGCCGGCTCACACAGATCATCATTGGTAATTGCCATGTCACGTACACTTTAGAGAATATTATTTCGTTGATATCGCTTGCTTGCTGATAGCTTCGATATATCATTACTGTGCTAGTTTAGATATTGCATTCTTTACTTAGATACCATGCATGTATATATTCATTGTCATGCAATACTATGGGGCTTTATGTCGGTATTTCACTGTTATTTACTCTGGAGTTTGGGATTTCGGATTTCCCATGAGATTTCTGGATTTGGAGAAACCCGCAAGAAATTTTATAAACTCATTTTCATTTTAAAAGATAGAAATTGCGGTTTTCTCGTGATATGATGTGAGAGGTGTCCACCATGAGTTTTCTCGGCTCTTGAGCGGTATCATACACCCGATTCAAAGAGGAAGAGAAACCGTCTGTGGGTGCATGGTGGACACGGTATGGTACCCTGGGGCAAGATCGCAGATGATGGCGTTGAGCCCGGCAGGGGAGCACTACCGACCGGTTATTTGTGACGCGACGGATATCCGGAGGATACCAACGTAGTCGTGAGATTTGATGATATGGGCCAGTCCAGATTGCCGGAGCCCGAGATATTGAGATTTTATGATATGGGCAGTCCGGATTGCCGGGGCCCGAGATATAGAGATATTGAGACATTGAGATATTGGGATTTATATTTTGTGTCGATACTTGACACAGATTCTCTGTTGATTTCATTGAAGATACTTCAGTTTTTATATAAGAATCTCACTGAGATATGAAAACAGTTTTCTCATTCAAGAAGTATTCTTTTTTCATGCATTCATACATCATATATGTGATATGTTGCTACCTGAGGCACTGACATGAGCACTTGGTATTCACTTATGTTAGATGATTACCTTGCCATTATTAGATGTTTCAGGTTATATTTATGAGGTTATTATTGTGTGACCTAGGATAGATTCATACATGCGATTTCTGCTCGGTGATGTCTTCTACTCACGAGTTGGCAACTCACCCCGGTTGTGCCACAGTTTCTTGCAGGTTTATCCATACAGGTTTCGTTGCGGTTTGGTAGCACACTACTTCTTTTACGGGTGATTGCATTGGAAGGTGGGTTCACTTGTATCGTGACCACCGTTGTACTTTTATTTATATTCAGTTGTATCTAGTAAACTCCATCAACCAGACTTGTATTATTGATAGACATAGAAGACCAGTTGTATATTCTTTCGACCTTAGAGTCACGCTTGTATTATTATGGTTTTCTTGAGGATGTTGGTTTTCTTTCAGAGTTTTGATCCTCGCCCTTCGGCGTTGTATATTATATTGCATTGCATAGTTGTTTCCGCCAATTGGCGAAGAGCTAGCTCCCGCTTGGGGATGCCTTTATTCATTTCTATGTATATTCCTGTTGTACCCGTTTGGAGCCAGTATTTACAAAGGAGACTCTACCGAAATTTTCGGGAAAATATGATATTACTATTAAATGTTTAATGCCACATATTTTATTTAAACCATTTGCTTTAAAACAAGTTTTCCTTCACTTCATCTTTAAAATGGTTTAGATTTCTGGGCTTTTGGCTTACTTGAATTAGGTGGGGTACTATAGATTTCACATGATTCAAGTGTCAGTCATGTGTTATTTCGGGTCGTGGCATGAAGAATGGCTCATTCTTTTTCTCACATCAAGCATGCAATATTTCAATAGAAAATATCAACCATGGTTCAATAGTAAGTCCAAACTAATAAACAAAGAATAAGCCATGCTTCACCCCATGCCACAAATATATCCATTTTCCACCTCATTAATCTATTTCCCAAAATAGATAAATCCAATAATGAGGTGTCCCCTTTTAGAAGCATCTCTTGTAAAATTACAAGAATGCCCGCACCGTATATACATACCTGTATTTGTAGTGCAAAAATACGAATACGATGAGATAATAATAATCCCATAATATAATACTAGAATCTGGCTTAAACTAAAGCCCACTAGTATTATTTGTCCGAGCAACATCTATGTAGCCAGTACACGTATATGATCGGAACCCTTCCCATAAAACCATACGGCCTCTACAGCATTTCTCCTGAACCAGGAAACCCCTTTTTGTGGGACTCTAAACACTCGATAGTATGCCGGCAGTGCGTTTAACCATAAGTCTGTCAGCGGCACTAGCTGTACGTAACGGCTATCCAGGTATCTGTCGAAAAGAAGGCCGACGAGCGAACTCATCTGAATCCCTACTGAGCCTATCCATAACATTCTCCGTACATTCTGGTTTGTTCATCTAAGAGTATCTCATATCGGGCCTAGGGGGTGGTAACCGTCAGGCCCCTAATAGAAGTCGTGTCGGTGTAGAGCCTAATACACCGTGAGAAACTATTGGTGTACCTACCAATAATCTCACTTGCCCTGGCCAGGGACTTTGTGTATTGGCTATCCGAACACAGCGTGATATCAACTCTCAATACCGGAAGAGACGAATCCCTTCTAACCCCTACTACCTCCAAGTGCTTCGGGACTGCACCTAACCACTACCTGTTTGCATGACTTATTTGAGTCATGGTAGGGTAGTAATCTAAGTACAGTGGAAACACACTTGAGACGAATAGTGATATCAAGTCAACGGACTAACCTGTACTCATGTCATCTGGGAACTGCTAACTGATGATAGGTATAATACCAACCAGCATTTCCCATCGAGTCCGTCCAATATAACTCATAACCTAATGATCACCTGTATACTATCTCTGGTATCGCATACCAATGACTGCGGGACAGGCCATCTCCCCTGAATGGGATGAGAAGCGTATACATTAGTCTATTCTGGAGTATCGATGCCCTGTCTCGATAATCCTACGAATAGGGACAAGTATAAGGATGTGCTTATAGATTACCTAGCCCTCACTAGTGTGACTACCATTACAACGCGTGGAGTCAAGCAAAGATCCTAAGGGCTCTATCAATATGTATTAGCGATATGTTAAAAGAAACATATACGCATATTAAGATAGATTCAAACCAGATAGCATATTATCATATTGAGCAATACTGCTGTTATGTTTGTATATATCCTAAGCTTCCAAAATGTAATATAAAATCCAGTTCTATACAATAATGGCCTCTAAGGCATATATCACTAACAACTGCTTCACCTTCAAAGACTTGGTGGAAGACCAGTATCAATAAGGCAGGTTCGCTTTATCTGACATCTAGAAGATGAACCCACCACAAAAGCACGAGCCAAAAAGGACCTACACCGTCAGGATAGGACCAGCTCGACAACAAAAAGTGAAGCGAACTTGTACCTGCCATATGACAACACTCTAAAAAAATGGAAGGCACGAGACTATGAATGACCTCTACAGGTGCTCCACAAATGAAGATGGGGACGAGGTGATCTCAGAGTTTTCACCAGCACCAAAAGAGCTGGAAGATAGGATACATACTATGGCGGACAACCAAAGAAAAATTGACTTAGTGACGGAAAATTATCCGAGGCCAACGTTTGACAGTGAGCTACTATCTGAAAAACAGGTGGCCACGTCAAAAGACGCGCTCATGCAGTATTAAGATTGCTTTGCCTAAAAATACTCTGAAATGCTAGGTCTAGATCCAAAAATGGAAGTATATAAACTCACTATATCGCCAAGTTTAAAGCTAATCAAACAGGATCCAAGAAAGATACGACTCGAACTTGAGATGGGTATCAACGCTGAACTCAAGAAACTAATCGACCCTGGCTTCGTCCAAGAGTTTCAATATCCCTACTGGATCACTAACATCGTTCCAGTGATAAAGAAAAACGGGACGGTTCGCATCTGGGTGGACTTTTAGGATCTCAACAAAGCTTTCCTGAAGGATGACTTCTTAGTACCCGTTACCGAGCTGATGATCGATAACACGTCTACCCATGAGGTCTTCTCCTTCATGGATGGATCTTCAGGATACAACCAAATAAAAATGCATCTTGAAGACCAGAAGCATACCGCCTTCCGGACCCATTGGGCATATTCTGCTATAAAGTGACGCCCTTCAGTTTGAAGAACGTTGGCGCTACCTACCAGAGGGCTATGACAAAGATCTTCAATGACCTCATACACGAGATCATCGAATGCTATATCGACGACCTTGTGGTAAAGAGCAAATCTCATGAGGAGCATTGGGAATATCTAAAAGTAGTGTTCCAATATTTTTGGAAGTATAATCTAAAGATGAACCCTTTAAAATGCGCGTTTGGAGTTTACTCAGGCAAATTCCTGAGATTCATCATACGTCACCGAGGTATTGAAATCGATCTCTCAAAAATTAAAGCGATTATGGAAATGCCCACACCGAGAACCCTTAAACAGTTGCTATCTCTCCAAGGAAAGCTCGCGTACATCCGGCGGTTCATAGTTAACATCTCCGGAAAATTTCGTCCCTACAGTAATCTGATGAAGAAAGGGACTCCATTCGCCTGGGATTTGAAATGACAAAACACACTAGATGAAATCAAGAAATACCTACAAAATCCACCAGTATTTGCCGCTCCAGTTAAGAGAAAACCCTTTATCCTATAAACAACGGCCCTTGAGGGTTCTCTAGGCGCATTGTGGGCACAAGAGAACGATATGGGAAAGGAGATAGCTCTATACTATTTTGAAGTGAGCAAAGAGGCAAAGCTCCGGCGATTTTTCCGACGACAACCCTAGGAGTTGCCGGCGACGAAACGACACACCGGAAACTACTTCCGATCCCTCTCCCTCTCCTCTTTAAGCTAAAGCCGTAATTCCCCCTCCCACTTCTCTATTCATGCTCTAAAAATACGAAATTCCAAAACCGGACGAAATCGGAGCAAAATCGATTTCCGATTCGGTTCTTTCTCAAAATCCAACATTTTCTTAAATACAATAACCCAAAATTCTTACATGTTGACTATTAAACATTAATAAATATGTTGAACAAGTTTCATGACAATCTATTTCAGTTTGTAACTTTTATCGTACTTTTTTACTAAAATACCATGTAGTTTTATTTCGACATTAAAACATCACAAACTTGCTATGCCTTTAAGTAGATCTCGAGGTAATGACCTACCTCCTCACAACACTCATATGTAACATAGTACAATACCTTTCGGGAACATAGAATACGGAAAAACGAAACATTTCAAATAAATACCATTTACTAATAAAACCATTTTCTAAAAAATCAAGTGTTTTACAAATCTTTGCAAAGCGCCGCTACAACCCATTTGGGGAACCCGTTCGGGATGATGCGGATTATCGCACATCCTCGGGCTTAGTAATGCGAGATGCAGACCTCAGCAAGGAGCATTCGGTCTCGAGAGATTTAAAATACGAACATCTAAAGAAAATGAGATTTCTAGAAATATAATATATATATTAAAAATTATTTTTATAAATATATATATATATATAAGTAAACTTAAAATATCTATTTTGTAATAATATAAATATTCCAACTGTTTTCAAAAATCACAAGAATCACTTTACATTAAAATACTATGAATTCCATACAAGTCAATATTACAAATAAATACCCTTTATTATGAATTTAGGATATTTTCACTAGAAATATCACAATTATAAAATCTACATTCATGATAACTCTAAGGACGATAACTAAATACTTGGGGAGTATTTTGAAAAGTATGTAAAAGTATTTTTACATAAAACCCCCTCAAGTTCTATAAATTACCCTAAGGACCCTAGTAAACATAGGTTTAAGCGGGACCAATCTCTTGAGCCTCAGGGAGCCGGAGAAGTAGGTGCTTGCCTATCTAAGGTAGACAACTTAACAACGGTGTTATCAATACGGTAGTCGTCATTAAAAAAGACACAAATCTTGCCGCCTATATGCAGCGGTTACAGATAACATCAAAACAATCAGGACTTCAATTTCTTTTTAATTGTCTGACTCAGACTGAGTCTCATTATAATCTGACTTGAATATGATTCAAGTACAATCTACAATCTACAATATAACAATTCAACATGAATCCATTAGTCCATATATTCAATCTATTAATCTATATAACTTGACCGAACCGAACCATGGATATACATTCTATTTACATGATTCTCCAGTTACATACATTTACATGATTCTACAGTTACATCCGTTTACTGATATCATGGTTTCGACAAGTCATCTAATTATACAATCTATACAGTTTACAATACAAGACAATACAATACAACTATACAACAAGACAACTCGGGGTATTAGGGTAGTTCATTCATGAATCCAACAGAAGCTCAACAGTCCTCCTAGATCATGAATCCATGTCTACTAACACAAGCTGACAATTATGAGAGCCCGTGTTTCCATGCTCCTGAACTGTGGCCTGTTGAGTTTGGAATACTTCGGCGATGGTCGAAGTCCCGCTACTAACATTTGTTTCGGGCCCGTAGTTCCTTACCCCTGGATTACGGCCTGTTGGGTTCGAGAACACTCTAGAGATTAGTTGACATTCACCCTTGAACTTACGATAACAATAACATTAACAATATAACAATATCATATAACTTTAAAAGCTACCCTCTCTCTTTCTTCTTTTCTATTTCTCCCTTATCTTTGGGACTTACCGAGCGATTTGTTCGCTGACGACATTCTCTTTCTTTCGTCTTTAAATGTCGTCAGGTGATTCGGACCTTCCAGAAATCGAGCCTACCAGCGTGGACTCGGACCAGCTTGCCTACGACCCAGAGCTCTAGCTTCATTGTACACATTTCATTCTAGTACTTTTCTTTTTCTGTTATGCCATTATTTAGGCATTGTTTTCGTCAAATGTATTTACTTTTCCATGCATTGCACAAAAAGAATGTTAATAAATAAAGTTGTTGTTTCATTATATTTTGTCTCTTGTGTACATTTCTTTATATTACTTAGATACGCTTAGCATATTTATTTCAAAGTAAATATGTAGCAGACCAGTCGCGTCCCCTTCGCCGTATACCGAAAAGCGGGGCATGACAGGTTTTGTTGGCGGCCCATGCAGGTCAGAGCTATATAGAACCATACTATGAAGTTCTGTTCTGCGTGAACAACCTAAGCAATATAACACAAGAACCAGCGACTAAAACATTCTTTACAATTCATGTTCCTTGAATCTTCCAATTTCATATTCTTTGAATCATATACTTTGAATCTGTCCTAATCTAAATTTTTCTTCAAGGTTATGGATTCCCCAAACAACACAAGCACCAACTTCAACAACACTTCACCTTCACTATCAATCACACCTGCCGTTCCTGCTCCACCCAACGAGCAGATGGTTCTGCTTGAAGAAATCCGAAGCATCCTGGTTGGACTGCAGCAGCAGACTGATATTTTAGTGAACCGATCAAAAGCAGAAGCAAACGGTATAAAGTGCTCTGCCACCAAGATGGCAAGAGGATCCTACCTTACCCAACCTGCAAAACCCAAGAGACAAAAGGAAACAATTAACCAAACAAGTTCAAGTTTTTGTAACTACTACCATAGGAACTTGCCCACACAACCAAACTAATCCTAATTCCGCAGCTAGACCAGCTATCCAAGCTCCACCTACTCGGTTAACTCTTCCTTCACCACATCCACGTGGACCACCTTTACCTCGACAATCAGCATTATACCAGCATGCACGAAGAAACGCGCTGAGACGCCAGGCTTACAATTTGGGGGCCATAGAAGCTGAGACGGTTGGCCAGGATAACCCTGGTAATTCTCTTCAACCTTTTCAAACCCTTGTGCCACCTTGTTATTTTATACTATCAGTACCAAACTTTTCTTGAATCTGTTACATTTTTCTTTTACAAATTTCAAGGATGAAAATTTTATAAGGAGGATAGAATGTAACAACCCAAAATTTCCTATAAAACTTTCTGTACAAAATTTTTCAAAAAAATCCATAAAGGGGTATTTTCGCCTGAGCACAAGATATAAGTAATTAATTAGCTATTTAATTACAAGAAGGAGCTAGTAGCTCATTGGTAATACCTTGCACTGCTGAACCAAGCCACCAGAGTTCGAATCCCATACCCCACATTATTTTTAATATTGTTTTATTTTGAGTTTTTAGAATACCAACAGTTTATACGTGCATATCTCACAAAAACCCCACTACACTAGAAAAAGTAACAGTGCTAGTGAGATCACCAACTGACGGGGCACCCGACGACCGCTGGACTCGGCCGACTCGGCCGACGCCGTCGGCCGAACTCGACCGGACCGCCGAGTTCCCAACACAAAAGTTGTGTCGTTTTAGCTCCCCTACACCCCCGTACACTTTAATTTTTCAGACCATTTCCAGAGCCCCTTTAAATCACATTAAACCCAATTTTTTTTACATTTTATCACATTTTTCTTTTTAACCCTTCTCCTACCTTAACCCTTGCCTAACCCTATAAATACAACCCCTACACACTAACCCCTCACTTCAAAATTCTGAGCAAACTCTCAAGAAAATTCCTAGAACCTTAGTGTGCAAAGAGGCGAAGCTCCGGCGATATTTCCGGCGACAACCTTAGGAGTTCCCGGCGACGAAACGACGCACCGGAAACTACGTCCGATCCCTCTCCCTCTCCTCTTTAAGCTAAACTCATAAGTCCCCCTCCCTCTTCTCTATTCTTACTCTAAAAATACGAAATTCCAAAACCCGACGGAATCGGAGCAAAATCGATTTCTGATTCGGTTCTTTCTCAAAATCCAATATTTTCTTAAATACAATCACCCAAAACTCCTTCATGTTGACTATTAAACATTAATAAACACGTTGAACAAGTTTCATGCCAATCTATTTCAATTTGTAACTTTTACCGTGCTTTTTCAGTAAAATACCATGTACTTTTATTTCGACATTAAAATATCACAAACTTTCTGTACCTTTAAGTAGATCACGAGGTAATGACCTACCTCCTCACAACACTCATATGTAACATAGAAAAATACCTTTCGGGAACATAGAATACGGGAAAACGAAACAATTCAAATAAATACCATTTACTAATAAAACCATTTTCTAAAAGATCAAGTGTTTTACAAATCTTTGCAAAGCGCCGCTACAACCCATTTGGGGAACCCGTTCAGGATGGTGCGGATTATCGCACATCCTTGGGCTTAGTGGTGCGAGATGCATACCTCCGCAAGGCACATTCGGTCTCTGAGAGATTTAAAATACGAACATCTAAAGAAAATGAGATTTCTAGAAATATAATATATATATATATATATATATATTAAAAATTATTTTTATAAATATATATATATAAGTAACCTTAAAATATCTATTTTGTAATAATATAAATATTCCAACTCTTTTCAAAAATCACAAGAATCACTTTACATTAAAATACCATGAATTCTATACAAGTCAATATTACAAATAAATACCCTTTATTATGAATTTAGGATATTTTCATTAGAAATATCACAATTATAAAATCTACATTCATGATAACTCTGAGGACGATAACTAAATACTTGGGGAGTATTGAAAAGTATATAAAAGTATTTTTATATAAAACCCTCTTAAGTTCTATAAATTACCCTAAGGACTCTAGTAAACATAGGTTTAAGCGGGACCAATCTCTTGAGCCTCAGGGAGCCGGAGAAGTGGGTACTTGTCTATCTAAGGTAGACAACTTAACAACGGTGATATCAATACGGTAATCTTCTTTGAAAAAGACACAAATCCTGCTGCACATGTGCAGCGGTTACCGATAACATCAAAACAATCAGGACTTTAATTTCTTTTTAATTGTCTGACTCAGACTGAGTCTCATTATAATCTGACTTGAATATGATTCAAGTACAATCTATAATCTACAATCTACAATATAACAATTCAACATGAATCCATGAATCCATTATTCCATATATTCAATCTATCAATCTATATAACTTGACTGAACCGAACCACAGATATATATTCCATTTACATGATCCTCCAGTTACATACATTTACATGATTCTACAGTAATATCCGTTTACTGATATCATGGTTTCGGCAAGTCATCAATTATACAATCTATATAGTTTACAATACAAGACAATACAATACAACTATACAACAAGACATCTCGGGGTATTGAGGTAGTTCATTCGTGAATCCAACAGAAGCTCAAGAGCCCCCTAGATCATGAATCCATGTCTACTAACACAAGCAAGCAATCATGAGGGCCCGTGTTTCCATGCTCCTGAACTGTGGCCTATTGAGTTTGGAATACTTCGGCGACGGTCGAAGTCCCGCTACTGACATTTATTTTGGGCCCGTGGTTCCCTACCCCTGGATTACGACCTGTTGAGTTCGAGAACACTCTTGAGATTAGTTGACATTCACCCTTAAACATACGATAACAACAGCATTAACAATATAACAATATCATATAACTTTAAAAGCTACCATCTCTCTTTCTTCTTATCTATTTCTCCCTTATCTTTGGGACTTACCGAGCGATTTGTTCACTGATGACATTCTCTTTCTTTCTTCTTTGAATATTGTCAGGTGATTCTGACCTTCCAGAGATCGAACCTACCAGCGAGGACTCGGACCAGTTTGCCTACGACCCAGAGCTCTAGCTTCATTGTACACATTTCATTCTAGTACTTTTCTTTTTCTGTTATGCCATTGTTTAGGCATTGTTCTCATCAGATGTATTTACTTTTCCGTGCATTGTACAAAAAGAATGTTAATAAATAAAGTTGCTGTTTCATTATATTTTGTCTCTTGTGTACATTTCTTTATATTGCTTAGATACGCTTAGCGTATTTACTTTACAGTAAATACGTAGTGGACCAGTCGTGTCCCCTTCGCCGTATACCGGGAAGCGGGGCGTGACATAGAATGGGCTCGAGTCATACTTATTTTCAGATACTAACGAATCGTGAGCATATTCAAAAGGCAACCCGGAGGATATTAAGGATTTTCAAAGGGCGTCCCTTTTCTTAAAATCACCGTAGCCCCTATTTTCTAAAAACCACGATTCGTGCTATTTCAAACACCAAAACTGTATGACTCGTATATATATAAACGTATATTCTTATATGTTGCGGTTACTACATCTTTTTCCACATATTCATGTTGTTATTATTGCATTGCATACTTATACATGTGTTTTCCTTAATTATAATGAACCCATGTTGTCAGGACACTAGCACCATTACCGATGATGCGTATGTCTACGAACACTTGCTTGCCGGCTCACACAGATCATCATTGGTAATTGCCATGTCACGTACACTTTAGAAAATATTATTTCATTGATATCGCTTGCTAGCTGATAGTTTCGATATATCATTACTGTGCTAGTTTAGATATTGCATTCTTTACTTAGATACCATGCATGTATATATTCATTGTCATGCAATACTATGGGGCTTTATGCCGGTATTTCACTGTTATTTACTCTGGATTTTGGGATTTCGGATTTCCCATGAGATTTCTGGATTTGGAGAAACCGCAAGAAATTTTATAAACTCATTTTCATTTCAAAAGATAGAAATTGCGGTTTTCTCATGATATGATGTGAGAGGTGTCCACCATGAGTTTTCTCGGTTCTTGAGCGGTATCATACACCCGATTCGAGGAGGAGGAGAAACCGTTTGTGGGTGCATGGTGGACACGGTATGGTACCCCGGGGCAAGATGGTCCCAGATGATGGCGTTGAGCCCGGCAGGGGAGCACTACCGACCGGTTATTTGTGACGCGACGGATATCCGGAGGATACCGACGTAGTCATGAGATTTGATGATATGGGCCAGTCCGGATTGCCGGAGCCCGAGATATTGAGATATTGAGACATTGAGAAATTGGGATTTATATTTTGTGTTGATGCTTGACATGGATTTTCTGTTGATTTCATTGATGATACTTCGGTTTTTATATAAGAATCTCACTGAGATATGAAAACAATTTTCTCATTCAAGAAGTATTCTGTTTTCATGCATTCATACATCATATATATGATATGTTGCTACCTGAGGCACTGACATGAGCACTTGGTATTCACTTATGTTTGATGATTACCTTGCTATTATT
Organism: Agapanthus africanus; assembly: GCA_030015575.1. Taxonomy (NCBI): domain Eukaryota; kingdom Viridiplantae; phylum Streptophyta; class Magnoliopsida; order Asparagales; family Amaryllidaceae; genus Agapanthus; species Agapanthus africanus. Next base: position 335,590,638 of record JASDDO010000010.1, read on the forward strand.
AGATGTTTCAGGTTATATTTATGAGGATATTATTGTATGACCTAGGATAGAGTCAAACATACGATTTCTGCTCGGTGATGTCTTCTACTCTTGAGTTGGAAACTCACCCCCGTTGTGCCACAGTTTCTTGCAGGTTTAGCCGTACAGGTTTCGTTGCGGTTTCGTAGCACACTACTTCTTTTACGAGTGATTGCTTTGGTAGGTGGGTTCACTTGTATCGTGACCACCGTTGTACTTTTATTTATATTCAGTTGTATCTAGTAAACTCCATCAACCAGACTTGTATTATTGATAGACATAGAAGACCAGTTGTATATTCTTTCGACCTTAAAGTCGCGCTTGTATTATTATGGTTTTCTTGAGGATGTTTGTTTTCTTTCGGAGTTTTGATCCTCGCCCTTCGGCGTTGTATATTATATTGCATTGCGTGGTTGTTTCCGCCAATTGGAGAAGAGCTAGCTCCCGCTTGGGGATGCCTTTATTCATTTCTATGTATATTCCTGTTGTACCCGTTTGGGACCAGTATTTACAAAGGAGACTTTGCTGAAATTTTCGGGAAAATATGATATTACTTTTAAATGTTTAATGCCACTTATTTTATTTAAACCACTTGTTTTAAAACAAGTTTTCCTTCACTTCATCTTTAAAATGGTTTAGATTTCTGGGCTTTTGGCTTACTTGAATTAAGTGGGGTCTTATACATTTCACATGATTCAAGTGCTAGTCACGTGCTATTTTGGGTCGTGACATGAAGAATGGCTCATTCTTTTTCTCGCATCAAGCATGCAATATTTTCAATAGAAAATATCAACCATGGTTCAATAGTAAGTCCAAACCAATAAACAAAGAATAAGCCATGTTTCACCCCATGCCACAAATATCTCCATTTTCCACCTCATTAATCTATTTTCTAAAATAGATAAATCCAATAATGTGGTGTCCACTTTTAGAAGCATCTCTTGTAAAATTACAAGAATGCCCGCACCGTATATACATACCTGTATACGTAGTGCAAAAATACGAATACGATGAAATAATAATAATCCAATAATATAATACTAGAATCTGGCTTAAACTAAAGCCCACTAGTATTATCTGTCCGAACAACATCTATGTAGCCAGTTCACGTATATGATCGGAACCCTGCCCGTAAAACCATACGGCCTCTACAACATTTCTCCTGAACCTGGAAAACCTTTGTGTGGGACTCTAAACACTCGACAGTATGCCGGCAGTGGGTTTAACCATAAGTCCGTCAGCGGCACCAGCTGTACGTAACGGCTATCTAGATATCTGTCGAAAATAAGACCGACGAGCGAACTCATCCGAATCCCTACTGAGCCTATCCATGACATTCTCCGTACAGTCCGGTTTGTTCATCTAAGAGTATCTCATATCGGGCCTACGGGTGGTAACCGTCAGACCCCTAATAGCGCAATAAGTCATGTCGGTGTAGAGCCCAATACACCATAAGAAACTATTGGTGTACCTACCAGTAATCTCACTTGCCCTGGCCAGGGACTTTGTGTATTGGCTATCCGAACACAGCGTGATATCAACTCCCAATACCGGGAGAGACGAATCCCTTCTAACCCCTACTACCTCCAAGTGGTTCGGGACTGCACCCAACCACTACCTGTTTGCACGACTTATTTGAGTCATGGAAGGGTAGTAATCTAAGTACAGTGGGAACACACTTGAGACGAATAGTGATATCATGTCAACGGACTAACCTGTACTCATGTCATCTGGGAACTGCTAACTGATGATAGGTATAATACCAACCAGCAGCTCCCATCGAGTCCGTCCAATGTAACTCATAACCTAATGAGCACCTGTATACTATCTCTGGTATCGCATACCAATAGCTGCGGGACAGGCAATCTCCCCTGAATGGGATGACAAGCGTATACACTAGTCTACTCTGGAGTATCGATGCCCTGTCTCGATAATCCTACGACTAGGGACAAGTATAAGGATGTGATTATAGACTACCTAGCCCTCACTAGTGTGACTACCATCACAACGCGTGTAGTCAAGCAAAGATCCTAAGAGCTCTATCAATATATATTAGCGATATATTAAAAGAAACATATACACATATTAAGATGGATTCAAACCAGATAGCATATTATCATATTGAGCAATACTGCTGTTATGTCTATATATATCCTAAGCTTCCAAAATGTAATATACAATCCAGTTCTATAAAATAATGGCCTCTAGGGCATATACAACTAACAACTGCTTCACCTTCAAAGACTGGGTGGAAGATCAGTATCAATAAGGCAGGTTCGCTTTATCTGACATCTAAAAGATGAACCCACCACAAAAGCACGAGCCAAAAAGGACCTACACCGTCAGGATAGGACCAGCTCGACAACAACAAGTGAAGCAAACTTGTGCCTGCCATATGATAACACTCTCAAAAGAGGGAGGGCACGAGACTATGAATGACCTCTACAGGTGCTTCACAAATGAAGATGGGGACGAGGTGATCTCAGAGTTTCCACCAGCACCAAAAGAGCTGGAAGATGAGATACTCACTACGGCAGACAGCCTAAGAAAAATTGATTTAGTGAAAATTATCCAAGGCCAACGTTTGACAGTGAGCTACTATCTGAAAAACAGGTGGCCACGTCAAAAGACGCGCTCATGCAGAATTAAGATTGCTTTGCCTAAAACTACTCTGAAATGTCAGGTCTAGATCTAAAAGTGGCAGTATATAAACTCACTATATTGCCAAGTATAAAGCTAATCAAACAGGCGCCAAGAAAGATACGACTCGAACTTGAGATGAGTATCAACGCTGAAGTCAAGAAACTAATCAACTCTGGCTTCGTCCAAGAGGTTCAATATCCCTACTGGATCACTAACATCGTTCCAATGATAAAGAAAAATGGGACGGTTCGCATCTAGGTGGACTTTTAGGATCTCAACAAAGCTTTCCCGAAGGATGACTTCCCAGTACCCGTTACCGAGCTGACGATCAATGACACGTCTACCCATGAGGTCTTCTTCTTCATGGATGGATCTTCAGGATACAACCAAATAAAAATGCATCTTGAAGACCAGAAGCATACCGCCTTCCAGACCCATTGGGCATATTCTGCTATAAAGTGTTGCCCTTCAGTTTGAAGAACGCTGGCACTACCTACCAGAGGACCATGACAAAGATCTTCGATGACCTCATACGAGAGATCATCGAATGCTATATCGACGACCTTGTGGTAGAGAGCAAATCACATGAGGAGCATTGGGAATATCTAAAAATAGTGTTCAAACTTTTTCAGAAGTATAATCTAAAGATGAAGCCTTTAAAATGCGCGTTTGGAGTTTCCTCAGGAAAATTCCTGGGATTCATCATACGTCACCAGGGTATTGAAATCGATCCCTCAAAAATTAAGGCGATTATGGAAATACCCACGCCGGAAACCCTTAAACAGTTGCTATCTCTCCAAGGAAAGCTCGCGAACATCCGGCGGTTCATAGTTAACCTCTCCGGAAAATGCCGTCCCTACAGTCATCTGATGAAGAAAAGGGACCCCATTCGTATGGGATCTAAAATGACAAAACACACTAGATGAAATCAAGGAATACTTACAAAATCCACCGATATTTGCCGCTCCAGTTAAGGGAAAACCCTTTATCCTATAAACAACGGCCCTTGAGGGTTCTCTAGGCGCATTGTAGGCACAAGAGAATGATCAGGGAAATGAGAGAGCTCTATACTATTTAAGTCGAGTTCTCCTTGTAGGGTTACGGCAGCGCCTCGGCCATCAATCCGTGGCCAAATGCAGAACAAAAACTTTTAAAAACCGGCGCTAACGGAACCCTAATCGACGGATCATACTATTAACCCTATACTAGTTCTATATAAAAGAGTTTAAGAGATTATACCGATCGATCCGTGTCCTTCGGTCTTCAACCTCTGTCCTAAGCTTCTCGCGGCTTCCTTGATCAAGTTCGTTCTCTGGTCTCCCTTGTCATAGAAGATCCATGTCGAGAATTCTTAATACGGTCTCCCGCCTCTAAATCGAAGCAACTCGAACATCCAGTTTGCTAGCCTAGATGCCCAAGATGAAGTAGAGTGTGTGTGTGAATACTTTGTCTTAAAATACCCATGGATTCTCAACTCATGAGAGGGATGGGTGGAGGTTGAAGAAGATGCCCATGGAGGAAAGTGTGAGCTCAAGCTAGAAGCAAGTCAACAAGTGGCTAAACTATTGTGTGCGATATTGTTTTAGAGCTCATGAAAACTAACTCAAGAAAAATCCCATAGCATGAAAAGAACTGCCCCCTCCCCCTCTCTAAAAATATCCCACACAATTATCATAGCCTCAAAAACAATTTTTGTCACAATAAATGATTACAAGAACCAACACCATGAGTCACCAAGTGCAAGCACCATCAAATTATTGCACAAGGCCAAAACTTGCACTCACATTTTCCTCCAATTAAACATTTAAACTAAATGTTTAATCCAACAAATAGAAATGACATCAACTAAAGAAATCTAGTAACGAATTACAAGATTACCCCTCATCCGTATATACATACCCGCATCCGTATTCCGACTGAATACGAATACAACGAGACGAAAGTAATCCAACAATATAATACTAGGATCCAGCTTAAACCAAAGCCCACTAGTATTATGCGTTCGATCATGATCCATGCACAAGTGCACGTATATGATTGAACCCTACCATAAAACCATACGGCCTCTACAACGTTTCGCCCGAACCAGGGAAACCCTCTGTATGGGACTCTAAAGACTCGTCAATACGCTGGCAGTTAGTTTGACCGAGTTCAGCCGGCGGCGGCGGGCTGAGTCGGGCGATCCGCCGGCCCGAATCGACCGAGTCGCACCGAGTCAGGGGTCCATGTGTCTCTTGGCAATTTGTCTACCTCCCTGGGACAGTTTGTTTACATGTGAAGTGGGGTTTTTACGAGTTATGCACGTGTAGACCCTTGGACTTCTAAAAATTTAAAAGAAAATAATATTAAAAATAATGTGGGGGAATGGGATTTGAACTCTGGTGCTTTGGTTCAGCAGTGCAAGGTCACACCAATGAGCTACAAGCTCCTTCTTGCTATAAAAAAGCAAAACAATTACTTATAGTACTCACAGTTAATGCAAATACCCCAAGTATACATTAACTTTTAAACAAATTTTTGTACACTAAAATTGGAGTTGTTATAGTCTACCCTCCTTACAAAAATTTCATCCTCGAAATTTACAAGTTTTATTTTAAGAACTAGTTTACAAAGAGGTGAGGATATCTTGCACGTATCTCATCTTCCCTTTCCCATGTTGATTCTCCTAGAGTGTCTTTTCTCCATATCACTCGAACCAAGCTGACTTCCTTATTCCGGAGTGACTTCATTTTTCTATCCAGGATCTCCACAGGTTGTTGCTCACAAGATAAGTCAGGCTGTACAGTGAGCTCGGAATGATCGAGAATGTGGCTGGGGTCACTCACATACCTTCTGAGTTGGGATATATGGAATACGTTATGCACTCTTTCCAATGAAGGTGGAAGTGCTAAGCGATACACCACTTCACTGACTCGTTCGAGTATGTCGAATGGTCCAATGTCTCGGACTTAGCTTACCCCGTCTTCCGAATCGAATCACTCTACGGTTCGGAGATATCTTTAGAAATACATGATCTCCTGGCAGGAACTCTAAGTGACGTCACTTTGCATCAGCCCAGTGCTTATGTCGATCTTGGGCTATGCGCATTCTTTCCCTGATAGTACGAACCACATCAACACTTGCTACTATCATCTCAGGTCCAAGGAGTTCTCTATCTCCGATATCATCCCAACTTAATGGCAATCCACACTTCCTTCCATATAGCGCTGCAAAAGGTGCCATTCTTATACTTGCTTGGTAGCTATTGTTGTACGAAAACTCCACAAGATGTAGGTGATCTTCCCACGATCCTCCGAAGTCTAACATACATGCTCTGAGCATATCCTCCAAGATCTGAATAGTTCGCTTAGACTGACCATCTGTTTGTAGATGATAAGCCGTGCTGAAGTTCAGACTTGTTTCTAAGCTTGCTTGCAGACTCTTCCAAAATTGCGATCGAAACCTGGTGTCATGATCGGAGACAATGCAGACCGGTACACCATGAAGTCTCACAATTTTCTGTATGAGTTCATGGGTATCAAAGATAGTACATTATGAAGAGTTTTAAATCTTAAGTGGATTCTTACCTACATGTACTTCTTTGCTAGTGTCTCAGTTGATCGGCCGACTCGAAATGGGATGAAGTGAGCCGACTTTGTGAGTCGATCCACAATAACCCATACTGCATCGTTACCCTTTGTGCTGCGAGGGAGTGCCGTCACAAAATCTATTGTAATGTGTTGCCACTTCCATTCTGGGATAGGTAACGGTTGAAGTAGTCCAGCTGTCCTGTGATGTTCAGCCTTTACTTGCTGACACGCCAAGCATTTAGCGACGTTTTTGGCTACTTCACGCTTCATTCCATGCCACCAGTAATTCTGACGTAGATCTTTGTACATCTTTGTACCTCTAGGGTGTATTGAGTAGGGAGAGCTGTGAGCTTCTTTCGTTAACTCTTCCCGAACAGAACCTTTTAGTACACATAATCTGCTGCCGTATCTCAAAGATCTGTCTTCATGGATGATGAAATCTGTTCTGAGTCTATTCTCTACTTGTTCTCTGATCTTTTGCAACTTAGCATCACTTGCTTGAGCTGCTTTGATCTGATTAACAATAATAGATTGAACTTGTAAATTCATCAAATTTGAAGCGTTGCCTGGCACGACTACTTCAATCTCCATCTGATGCAAGTCTTGTTGAAGCTTCCACTGAGCGGTGAGATGCATTGCTAATGGTTGGCGACTGAGGGCATCAGGTACCACATTCACCTTCCCTGGGTGATATTGCAGGTTGATGTCAAAGTCCGCCATGAGTTCTAACCATCGTCTCTGCCACATATTAAGCTCCTTCTGAGTAAACACATATTTCAGACTCTTGTGATATGTGTATATGTTCAATCGTTCACCTAGAAGATAATGGAGCCAAATCTTGAGAGCAAAGATAACGTCTGGCAACTCTAAATCATGCGTCGGAGAATTGCGCTCATGAGTCTTCAGCTGTCTTGAAGCATAAGCCACAACCTTACCGTGCTGATGTAGAACATATCCTAATCCCTTACCGGATGTATCACAATGCACTTCGAAATCTCCAGACTGGTCCGGTATAATGAGAATAGGCGCTGATGTCAACCTTGACTTGAGTTCTACGAAAGCTTGTTCGCATGCTTCTGACCACATAAATTCTTCATCTTTACATGTGAGCTTGGTCAGGGGTCTTGCTATCTTAAAAAAGCCTTCAATGAACCTTTTGTAATATCCAGCTAGACCTAAGAAACTTCGAATGTCCTTCACTGACTTTAGTGTTGTCCATTCGCTTACTGCTGAAACTTTCGCTGGATCCACAGAGATTCCTTCACCTGAAACGATATATCCAAGAAAACCAACTTGATCTAGCCAAAACTCGCACTTGCTGTACTTAGCATAGAGTTGATGTTGTCGTAGAGTTTCCGGGACAATTCTCAGGTGTTCGGCGTGTTCTTTCCGACTCTTAGAATACACCAGGATGTCGTCGAAGAAGATGACAACGAACCTGTCTAAGTACTCCCGGAAAACTTGATTCATCAGGTTCATGAATATTGCTGGTGCGTTGGTCACTCCAAATGGTATCACTAGAAATTCGTAATGACCATAGCGAGTTCTGAAAGCCATTTTGTGAATATCAGTTTCCATGACCTTCACTTGATGATCCACTTAGCTGATCGAATAAGTCGTCGATGCGCGGGAGTGGATACATGTTCTTTATAGTGACTTCGTTCAAGGCTCTATAATCGATGCATATTCTGTATGAACCTTCCTTCTTCTTCGCGAGTAGTACTGGTGATCCCCAACTTGATGTGCTGGGACGAATCCATCCTTTCGCTAATAATTCGTCCAACTGAGTTCGGAATTCCTTCAAATCTTCCGGACTTAATCGATAAGGTGCTTTGATCACCGGTTTTGCTCCTGGTACTAAATCAATACTGAATTCAAGAGCTCGATCGAGAGGCAAACCTGATATATCGTCAGGAAACACGTCGTCGAACTCTCGAACCACTTCTGTCCTTGATTCTTCCTCTGCTTGAGTTGCTGCAACCACTGCTTCCCTTGGCTTCGCTTTGTATGTACTTGGCTCCAGGGTACGGTCTCCACTTTTGAAATAGAAGACCGGATGATCTGGAATCTCAAATACTACCCTCCTTTGACGACGGTCGATGGTAGCATAAAAGGTTCCGAGCCAATCCATACCTAGAACCACATCGAAGTTCGGTATGTCTAGCCTTTTGAAATCAGCATAGAATTCTCTACTGCAGATGACTACTGGACACAAGCTGTATGCCATTGTTGCCTTTAGAATGCCATTTCCTGAGCTGACATTCCAGCTGGATACAAGCGGTGTGACTGGAATCGCATGAGTTCGGATGAACCGTTGCGACATAAAGCAGTGAGATGCTCCAGTATCGAAGAGTGCTAGTGTAGGAAGTGAGGCTACTAAGATTGTACCTAAGGTATGTAGGATATGTTTTAGGTATAGAAAAAATATGTGGATAGATATTAAGACTGAAAGAAAAGCTTTAGAAGAAAGGGTTACCAGTGATAACTTGGCTAGTGGCCTCAGCTTCTTCCACTGTCATCGTGAAAGCCTGTCGCTGTGGTACATTCCTCCTGGCTTGAGGAGCATTCCTCGGAACGTTCCTTTGAGCTTGATGGAACAGACGAGGAGGAAGTACAGCTTGTGGTCCTCTAGGTGGTGGAGCAGGGAGAGCGAGTCTTGGAGCAGGTGCCTATAAGGCTGGTCTCTGCTGGTAGGTGATTGCTGGCCTGGGTGCAACATATGGATTTTGTCTTTTGGGACAAGACTCAATACCATGAGTAGCTGAGCTGCAGACTAAGCAAAGACGGTTGGCTCGCCGACAGTCTTTCATCATATGCCCATCTCTCTTGCAGTAGTTACAAAAGGCTGGGTTAGGACGGTTGTTCGGTAATCCCGGTCTCCTTGGCACAAAAGGTGGTCTTGACAAGATTCCTCCTGTCATCTGGTTGACAGGATGCTTAACTCCTGCAGATTGAGGTCTGTCCCTCGCCCTTACCACTACCTCATAATGGCGGGCAGCTTTCAGAGCCGATTCATGAGTTAGAAAACCTCTTGTGGCTAGTGCAGCCTGGATCTCCGAATCTAAACCTTGTTGAAATCGATGGGCTCTGATCTCATCCCTCGGTATCAGGTGTGCCGCAAATCTGTTAAAGTATTGTGTTAGCTGTGTAATATGTGATATTTAAAAATTCGAATTATTGAGACATATCTTACCGACTGAGCATAGTGAACTCAGTGTCATACTCATCTACTGACTTGGTCCACATCGAACCTTGTTGCAGATGGATGAATTGTTGTTCCATGTCGAACCTGGCAGTCTCAGGGAAGTACTTTGCATCGAACATGTCGCGGAAAGTCTTCCATTCGATGGGTTGTTCAAGACGGCTTTCTTCCACCTTCCATCAATTTCGTGCATTGTCCGTGAGCTGCAGTTTCGCAATATGGACCCAACCTCCCTCTGGCACTTGTGCCGTTGCCAGATCATCTTCGATACTCTGAGCCCATTCCTTAGCTTCCAGTGGGCTTTCCTTTCCTGATAACTGTTTGGGGGTGCAAAGCCCTGAATTGCTTCACCCCAGGTGCTTCTGTCTTGGGATGGTTCATTAAAAGAGCAGTCTGCTGCTGCTGTCCTTCTGGGAGGCTGTGGATTGCCTCAAGCAGAACCGTCTGCTCGTTGAGCGGAGCAGAGACGGCAGGTGTGATTGGTAGTGGAGGTAAAGTGTTATTGAAGTTGGTGCGGGTGTTTTTTGAGGAATCCATAACCCTGAATGAAATTTTTTTGGGTTAGGACAGATTCAAAATATATGAAATGATAAGATTCAAGAAACATGAATTGTAAAGAATGTTTTAGTTGTCGGTTCTTGTGTTATATTGCTTAGGTTGTTCATGCAGAATAGAACTACATGGTAGGGTTCCATACAGCTCTGACCTGCATGGGCCACCAACAAAACCTGTCACGCCCCACTTCCTGGTGTACGGCGAAAGGGACGTGACGAGGCCGCTACGTATTTACTCTGAAGTAAATACGCTAAGCGTATCTAAGCAATATAAATGAAAATGCACAAGAGACAAAAAATATAACTGAACAACAACTTTATTTATTCACATTCTTTTTACAATACATGGAAAAGTAAATACATGGGATAAAGCAATTCCTAAACAGTGGCATAACGGAAATGAAAAGTACTGAAATGAAATGTGTACAATGAATCTAAAGCTCTGGGTCGTAGGCTATCTGATCCAAGTCCTCGCTGGTGGGCTCGATCTCCTGAGTGTCCAGATCACCTGATAATATTCCAAAGAAGAAAGAGAAGGAATGTCGTCAGCGAATAATCGCTCGGTAAGTCCCAAAGATAAGGTAGAAATAGAATAGTCAAAGAGAGAAAATAGCTTTTAAAGTTGTATTATATAGTTAACGTTGTTGTTTGTAGCTTGGTACAGAAGGATGCCAGTGTATACGAGAGGAGTCTCTATATACCAGAGACTAAGGGCAACAGGAGTACAAGGAACCGTTTATGCCACGGTACAACAACAACGGAAATACAGGTTAGGTGTCTTAAGTCTTGCAGTCTCGTGCCACTTCTAACACCTTCCGTACCAATCTACCCCTTAAAACCCGTGATGTCTTGATTGTATTGTATTGCAACTTATATTGTCTTGTAATATAGATTGTATAATTGGATGACTTGCCGAAATCATGATATCAGTAAATGGATGTAACTGGAGAATCATGAATGTAACTGGAGAATCATGTAAATGGAAGTATATCCATGGTTCGGTTCGGTCAATATAGATTGAATATATGTATTCATGGATTCATATTAAATTGCAGATTGTAGATTGTACTTGAATCATATTCAAGTCAGATTATTTATAATAAGACTCGGTCTAAGTCAGAACAATTAGAAAGAGAAATTGAAGTTCTGAATTAAGTTTTCATGTTATCGGTAATCGTTGCACATGGGCGGCAGGATTTGTGTCTTTTTCAAAGAAGATTACCCTGTTGATAACACCGTTTGTTAAGTTGTTTACTTTAAATAGGCAAGCACCCATATCTCCGGCTCCCTGAGGCTCAAGATATTGGTCCCGCTTAAACCTATGTTTACTAGGGCCCTTATTGTTATTTATAAAACTTGAGAGGTTTTTTATGTAAAAATAATTTTGTATAATTTAAAAAATACACGTCAAGTATTTAATTATCGTCTTTAGAGTTTTCATAGCTGTGGATTTTATATTTGTGACATTAGTAGTGAATAAAGCTATTTTTTCATAATACATGGTATTTAATTGTAAAGTGTTGACTTGTATGGAATTTCATGGTATTTTCATGTAACGTAATTCTTTTGATATAGAAAAGTTGGAATATTGATATTATAACAAAGATAGATATTTTGATAATACATATATATTTATATATTTATAAAATTAATTTTTAATTTATTATTTTCTAGAATTCTCATTTTCTTAAGATTTTTGTATATTAAATCTCTCAAGACCAAATGCTCCTTGCGGAGGTCTGAATCTCGCACTACTAAGCCCAGGGATATGCGATAATCCGCACCATCCCAGTCGGGTTCCCCAAAAATAGGTTGTAGCGGCGCTTTGCAAAGATTTATAAAAAAATACATAATCTTGTGAAAATGGTTTTTATAAGTTTAAGGTAGTTTTATGTAAAACGGTATTTTCCGAATCTATATTTCCCAAAAGGTATTGTGCTATATTGCATATGAGTGTTGTGAAGAGGTAGGTCATTACCTCATGATCTATCTAAAGGTATAGCAAGATTAATGATGTTTTAAAGTCGAAACTAAACTACATGGTATTTTACTTAAAAAGAGCGGTGAAGGTTAAAAAATGAAATATTTTTCTATGAAACTTATTCAACATGTTTTGTTAATGATTAATAGTCAAGATGTAAGAGTTTGATAGGGTTGTATTGAGGAAAGTTGAACTTTTTAAGAAAAATCGAATCAGAAGTCGGATTAACTCCGCTTCTGTCGGGTTTTAGTTTTACAAAGTTTTAGTATGGAATAGAGAAGGGGGACTTACTGGATTAGAGCTTATAAAAGAGGAAGGTGGAGTGGAAGAAGGTTCTGGTGCGTTGTTTCGTCGCCGGGAGCTCTTAGGGTCATCGTCGGAATTTCGCCGGAGTTTCGCCCTTCGCAAACTTCACTTGTACACAAAAATTCTAGAGAGTTTTCTTGAGAGTTTTGGATAGAGTTTGTGAGTGAGGGGGGTGTGGAATGGAGTGGTATTTATAGGAAAAGATTAGGGTTAAGGTAGGTGAAAGGGTGTGAGAAAATGTATTAAAAATTGTATTAAAAATTGGATTAATTGGGGTTTTGAATGGATCTGTTAATGTGCAGGAATTTTAAACTATACAGGGGTAATGGGGAGGCCAAAAGGCAGAACTTTCATGAAGACCAACTCGGGTTTTGACCGAGTTCGGCCTGCGGCGGCGGGCCAAGTCGGGCGATCCGCCGGCCCGAGTCGACTATGTCGCACCGAGTCAAGGGTCCACGTGTCTCTTGGCGATTTGTCTACCCTCCCAGGACAGTTTGTTTTACATATGAAGTGGGTTTTTACGAGTTATGCACCTGCAGACCCTTGGACTTCTAAAAATTTAAAAGGAAACAATATTAAAAATAATGTGGAGGGATGGGATTTGAACTCTGGTGCTTTGGTTCAGCAGTGCAAGGTCTTACCAATGAGCTACAAGCTCCTTCTTGCTATTAAAAAGCAAAACAATTACTTATAGTACTCACAGTAATTGCAAATACCTCAAGTATACATTAACTTTTAAACAAATTTTTGTATACTAAAATTGGAGTTGTTACAAGGGGTCTGACGGTTACCTCCCCCTAGGCTCAATATGCGATACTTTTTGACGAACAGACCGGACTGTGTGGAGATTTTCACAGATAGGCTCAGTAGGAGTTCAGATGAGTTTGCTCATCGGCCTTCTTATCGACAGATACCTGGCTAGTCGTTGCGTGCAGCTAGTACCGCTGACGGCTTGTGGTTAAACCCACTGCCAGCGCAGTGTCAAGTCTTTAGAGTCCCACACAGAGGGTTTTCCTGCATCGGGCAAAAGATGTAGAGGCCATATGGTTTTATGGCAGGGCTTCGATCACATATGTGTACTTGTGCACGTATGATGTTCGGACGGATAATACTAGTGGGCTTTGGTTTAAACCGGATCCTAGTATTATATTGATGGGTTATTTTCGTCTCTTTGTATTCGTATTTTTCGGAATACGGATACGGGTATATATATACGGATAAGGGGCATTCTTGTAATTTACTCAAGTTTGCTTCTAGAAGAAAACACCTCATTTTGTATTTAATCTTTTGATTAAAAGATAAATGAAGTGGAGGAAATGAGGTGGAGGATTTCATTAAATGAGGCATGGATCTTAGGTGACTCATGGGGTGACTCATGAGGGTGACTCACTATGTGATATTTTGAAGCATGCTAGATATTTTGTGGTTGCATTATTGGTATGCATTATTCATCACAATGAGAGCCATCTCATTCTAATGTTCTTGCTTCACTCTCTTTTCCTCAAGCTCCCCTTCTTCTTCCTCATACCCTTGATGTCTCATGTGTTGAGAAACCTATGGTATTTAGAGACAACGTAATCTATCTACACTCTCTAAATCATTTAGGACATCTTGTTTAGTGAACTAAGTGCCTTAGTTACCTCGGATTTGAGGTTGGAGCTCGGAATATAGACTCTCGGGTGGATCGTCTTTGACTTGAGGAGACCGATGAGGAGGCCCGATCCATATACTATCCGAGGAGCTTATTACGAGGAGGACGACAGCAAGAAGACCCGAAGGACATGATACTGTGAGGTAAAACATTCTTTCCGAGTAGTTAACCTCATACAGATTTGCTAGTTAGGGTTTAGTATCGACCCTGGAGTTCAAGTCGGTGTTGCGAAGCCCGTAAAAATCTTTTTTTTTTATGTACTCGGCCTCCCTGCGAACCCGCGGGGTGCGTGACATCGACTTACAAGATAGCCATGCCCCATTGTCCCGACCAAGTGATTATAGGAGAACCTCGTTGCCAAAAGCATCCACTTGGGTTCTTGCGGCTACGGTGTTCCGCCTAAGTGCACATCGTCGTCGGCATCGAGGGTGCAGCCATCTACTAAAGTTCCCGACGAGTATTCAATCATTTTATCAGGAATCCTGTTGAACTACCCGACTAGTTATTGAAAAGTGATTTCAATTTGAGACTAAAATGCAGGGTTTATAGGGTTATGCATGTAATTTAGAATATGAGATATTCCGGGTTTATAATGTCTATGGAATATGCGGATTCTAATTATTGTAGTTTTTCATTTCTTTTCTGCGACCGTAAGTGTAATATGTGGGGTATCCCCAATCTCGTTGCTATACGTTAACGACATTCGGGATACGCATATTTACTTACGTTGATGATATGTGATAATATGTGTTGCTGTGATATGTTACATTGGATCGTCTTGATTGAATAGCCGGGGTTTTTATTTGTGAAATGAGAGTTTTTATATTTTCATTCATGTAAAAACTGTATGTAATTTTCTTTTATTGGGACACTTCCAGGTTGAGGATGATGTCACCATTGATGTATATTATTTACTTTTCCGCATTAGGATAGACCAAAGGCGGGGAGCACAAGTAACCGGGTTTTAGAGTCCATAGGAGACCATCTTGAGGAGTCGAGACCGGGTCTCCTAACTAAAGAATTGGCAGGGTTGCTTGCCGCTCTCGTAGGGGTCTAGGGATGTAGGTTTGGCTATTCATCACGACCGCGGAATCCGTGTTTTTCATTACTGGCTTAATTTAAAACACGGACCTCCTAGCATATCCAATATTTCATATGTTTTGCTTATGGTGGTTGAGTTCTGTAATGTGATCATATAACCGCGTGAGACGAATGCTATATATATGATATATATAATAAACGTTGCTTATGTTTTTCACCCGCGCTAGTCCAGCCCCCGCTCTGCTGTTAGTTAAGTAACCTAACGGTTCATGACGGGGCCCCGTGGTGAAAGCGGATGGCATAAGCGTACGTTCTATTTTCGTTTCTTCTGTGATGTTTAGGAAACATAAATGATGGGACTTCATTAATGAGATTAATGAAAATAAAAAAAACCTAAAGATGTTGTAGAATCAATTTTTTCAAAATGGTAGCTCTAGTTATTGCTTTGCATAGCGGTATTCCATTATGAATATCCAGCACCTCATTCGATGAGAAAAGAGCGTAGATCTCTTCACTCGGAGTGACCTCTTTAGCAAAACTAGCAAATGCTACAACCCACTCGGTTTGTTTTGAAAAACTACTCGATTTTAAAAGTGTAGCTTAAACCACTCATTTTCAAATCACTAGATTCTATAACGATATCAAGTTCATTACGCTAAAGGTTTTTCTCAAAACCAGTCATAGCCCTCCGTCATTTAAGATAAGTGTTATTTAGTATTCGTGATCCGTTTGTTGACCATAGCCAAGTCGTAGTGTACGGTAGTTGATTAGTGCTTATCTGCAGCATATGATGCGATTGGATTAGGGTAGTCGTACGGATTTGTTGACCATAGCCAAGGGTCGTACGGGTGGGTTTAATTCAATCACGAAATGATGGGTTGAACTTGGCTAGCGCTTATGATTTGTTGACCATAGCCAAGATTATAAGTTGCTAAGGGTAAAAACGGATATTGGGAATTTCAAGTGTTGAAATTTGCAATGAGATTGCATACCTTCTATAAGATAGTTAGATCCCGATATCCACTGCGAGTAAGAGTTACTCCTGGAAGAGTTTTCCACTTTACAATTAGCTGATCCAGTAGATGTCTAAGAAAGGTGTTAACAGGGTTATGCCCCTGCGGAAACGAGGTTATTTAATTAGTTCCATGCAAAAGCATGGGGAGAATCTCTCGGAGTACCAATACCTGCCTGGCTGACCGATTGGCGAACTTGTAGGGTGTAATTAATCCCGGCTAATCATACCTTTTAGGGTTTGAATGAAGATTTGATAAAAACAGTGGAAGCCATCCTAATTAGATAAGATAATAACCAATCTAATATTGCAAGAGCGCACGCTAAAGTGTTTTCCTCTCTCTCTCCAGGTAGCGACTATGACACACCTTAATCAAGATAATAATATGGATATATTGACCGAACCTGCTTATTATACTAAGCTGGGGAATCCAATAAGTAACACTACCGTACAGTCCGGTCTCTTCGTCTGATATGTCGCATATCCAGCCTGGGGGTGGCATACGTCAGACCCCAATAGCTTGATAAATCATGCCGATGTGATGCCCATAACGGTTCGAGAAACTATTGATAACACTTACCAGTAAATCTCAGCACCCCTGGCCAGGGATTTCCTGTTATAGCCAATCGAGCATAGCGCAACATCAACCCCCAATACCGAGAGAGACGAAATCCCCTCCTATCGCTCATTGCTTCCATATGACTTAGGACTGTACCCAAAAATACCGTTTTGCACGTTCTCTTGAACATGGTAAGATGGAAATCAAAGCACAGTGGGAATCACACAAGACTCTATGACGATCTCGGGTCAACATACTAACCTGTACCAGTGTCACCAGAGAACTGCTATCTGACGTGAGGTATAATACCATCTAGGAGTTCTCGGTGAGTCTTGTTCAGTGTACCCAGTCTCTAATGAGCACTCATATACAATCTTTGATGTCAAACACCAATGGATGTGGGATTATCCATCGCCCATCATATGGGTTAAGAAACGTATACGCTAGTCTACTCTGGAATATCGATGCCCCGTCTCGATACTCTCACGACTAAGAACAATTGAAGGATGTACTTATAGACTACCCTGGCCCCACTAGTATGATCTGCATCATAATCCTGGTAGTCATGTACACACCCTAAGGGCTTTATCAACATGTAACAAAAAGACAATAAGTGTACATGTTAAGATAAAGAGCAACCAGATAGCATACTATCATGTCGAGCAAGAATGTCCTCCCTATATATGTCCAAGCATCCACTATAATATACATCATATGTACAATAATGGCCTCTTGGGCATACATACAACTAACACTTTTAAATAGTCTCGGAATTCTGTGCTCAAGTATTCTCCTCCCCGATCAGATCGAAGGATTTTAATACTTTTATCCGTCTGGTTCTCAACTTCGTACTTATATTTCTTGAATTTCTTAAAAGCTTCAGATTTGTATTTCAATAAGAACACATGTCTGGATCTTGAGAGATCATCGGTGAATGTAATAAAGTATGAGGAACCATTCCTGGCATGTGTAGACATAGGACCGCATACATCACTATGTATTAGTCCTAAGAGTTTAGTAGCTCTCTCTCCGTGTCCCGTAAACGGAGTTTTGGTCATTTTGCCTTTGAGACAGGATTGGCAAGTTTCATAAGATGTAAATTCAAACGGATTCAAATATCCATTTTTATGTAACTTAGCCAGTCTTGTCGTATTGATATGACCAAGTCTACAATACCACAATAAGGATTCGTTAATTTCTGAACTTTTCCTCTTGTGTGTGTTCTGTATGTTTAGAACTGTAGTTTGATTTAGAACGTGTATACCGTTACACAAACTACCAAACCCAATCAACACTCGATTTAGGAAAATGTCCATAACATTTTCCTCCAATACAAAGTTATATCCTTATTTATGTAATAAAGAAACTGATATAATATTGCACATCATTTTTTATACGTAATAACAGTCGTTCAGAATCAATGTATTATCATTTGGTAATACTAGGTGATATTCGCCAACTGTTTTGGCTGCAACAATTGCTCCATTCCCTACTTTGAGAGATATATCATCCTTTCCCAGTTCTCTACCTTTCTTTAACCCATGTAACACATTACAAACGTAGGATCCTGATCCGGTATCCAATACCCAGGACATAGAGCATACCGAGAAACAGTTTTCGGTAACGAACACACCCGAAGAAGATGCATCATCATGCTCTTTCTTCGTTCGGGTTGCGTAGGAATCCAGACATTCTCATATTCCTTTCTCAGACTTATGATAACCATAGCATTTACAGCGCTCCTACTTCTCTTAGTGATTTGGGGAATTTTCCCCACCGTTGGATTTTTGATCGCTCAATACCCGGGTAGCCGTTACGTCCAGCTAGTACCGCTGACGGTTTGTGGGTGACTGATATGATCATCACCTACTGCCGGCGTATTAACGAGTCTTTAGAGTCCTACACATAGGTTTTCTGGCTCAGGCGAAACAAAGTAGGAGCACATATGTGATATGTGCAGGACCGATATTAAGACGCGTACGTGATACCGTATTCTATTCTCGCGATATGAGATATCGGTCGGTAATATGTGATATAGCCGGGTTATCGAATCAAGTGTTGGTTCGATAAGTTGATACAAATAATATTAGTCGGTTATATATGATATAGCCGGATTATTAAATCAAGTGTTGATTTAATAATTTAATGTATGATTATATATTTGATATATTAATTTTACATTAACTAATATTTGCTCACTTAAGCATTTCTTTTTCTCACTTGTGCACTTTTAATATATATGTGGAAGCTTATAGAACCATTGACTTAGTCCACTAATTTTGTCTTAACCTAGATATTTATTAACCCAATCATCATCTTAAGCCATGGTTAAGTCTCTACATGAGTTAATATGAGATATTATCTCATCCATGGTTGCTATTCTCACTCATTGATTCTCATTCCATTCTCATCTTCATCTTCTTCTTCATTCCAATTTTGCTCTCTAACTTTTTGGAAAGTGAAGAAATATAGTGAGAAAAATTATTCTAATGTGAGCAAAAATCTTATTTCATCAACCTATACTAGATTAGTCATTTAGTTTAGGTTATTTGCTTCACTAATTCCCAATTAGTGAAGAGATAGCTTGAGTTGAAGATTTCTCGACGTAGATCATTTTCGGCCTCGAAGAATTCAAGCAAGCTTGTTCTTTTCTCCATGTGAACCCTTACTGGTGTTCGGGAGATCACTACTTGGAGCGAAGGGACTACTACGCGGAGCTTTAGAAGTGAAGGACCGGTCTACAAAGGTTGTATTTCTCATTCACTTAGTGTAATATTTGATTACATGCTAGCTTACTCCTAATTTTCTAGTTAGATCCTTGGCATGGATTGCATAGCTCTCTAGGTTTTTTTAAAAATGCATACTTTATGCCCTCTAAAATCGTAGTTAGGGTGCTATGGAACCCAGCAGTGGTATCAGAGCCGAGCTAGAGCATTATGAGTTGTTTTGACGATGTTAGATGAATTGCGATACCGAAACAACTTCGAAACCCCGACACAACTCATAGTTACAATTCTGGCCGAAACTTGAGGCATGGTTGGCTTCGAATTTTTTTTATATTTCGGGGCTCTGGAGTCTAGTGTTTCGTAGTCTTAATTTTAACATCGTCTCGGGTAACTTTGACGATGTTAAAAAGTTCGAACGAATATCAAAAACCCTTTTTTCACCCATCTCTGGAAAACTTTCCAAAATTTGGATTTTTCCAAATTAAAAAAAATTATTCAAATATCAGGTAATTCTATGGACCCTCTAGAAGAACGATACCCAAACTCGACTCTTTGACCGCGGAACCACGGCCAAACCCTAGGGTTTTGCGGCAGTTCCACGGCGCTATGAGTGAGGCATGGGTCGGCCCTTCTACGGTTGGTCCATAGGTGATGTGGCATGTTCTGGATATTTTTTAAAATGTGCTAAGTGTTGAGCTCTCTAGGAAATTTTGGGTGTTTGTTGATTCGATCAAAATATTTAATATCGTCTAGCTATCTGTGAATTGTGATACAATATTTGGAATCCACAATAATTAGTTTTGTGAAAACTAATTTGAATTTTGTAAACCTAAAAATTTAGTCTTATTTGATTGGTTGCCGTGGGGTTTTGATTCGGATCAAACCTCCGTCGCAATCTCGTATTGTACGTGAATGTTCGCCGGGTAACATTACTAGATAGCCACACCCCAAAGTCTCGACCAAGTGACTTTAGGAGAGCCTCATTGCCAAAAGCATCCCCCTGGGTGCTACGGCCGCGGTGTTCCGTCTAAGTGCACTTCATCGACGGCATCGGGGGGTGCGGCCGTCTACTAAAGTTTTCGACGAGTATTCGATCAACTTGTCGGGAATCTTGTTGAATTGTCTGACTTGTTATTGAAAAGTGTTTTCAATATCGAGACTAAAATGCGGAGTTTATAATGTTAGGCATGAAATTCGGAATATGAGATATTCCGGGTTTATGATGTCTAAGGAATTCATATGGTTAGGCATGAAATCCGAAATATGTGATATTTCGGGTTTATGATGTCTAAGGTGGTTGCGGATTCCAATTGTTGTAGTGTTCACCTTCTTTTCTGCGACCGTAAGTGTAATATGTGGTGTATCGCTGGTTTCGTTGCTATATGTCAACGACAATTGGGATACGCGTATTTACTTAAGTTGATGACATGCGATATTATGTGTTGCTGTGATATATTATATTGGATCGTCGTGTTTGAATAACCGGGGGTTTTTGCGTGAGATGAGAGTTTTTCATTTTCATTCATGTAAAATCTTGTATGTAATATTCTTTTATTGGGGCACTTCCGGGTTGAGGATGATGTCACCACTGATGTATATTATTTATTTTTCCGCATTAGGATGGACCCAAGGTAGGGAGCACAAGTAACCGGGTTCCAGGGTCCAGTGGGAGACCATCTCAAGGAGTCGAGACCGGGTCTCCTAACTCTAGAATCAGTAGGGTTGCTTGCCTCTCTCGTAGGGGTCTAGGGATGTAGGATTGGCTATTCATCATGACCATGGAATCCGTGTTTTTTACTGGCTTAATTTAAGATATGGAGCTGTCTGACCTATGTTAAAAAGCAAAATCCGGACAAGTTTGAAGCAAGGTCTGTTCTGTACAAGTTTGTAGGATATCCAAAAGATTCATATGGATATATCTTCTACCATACTGAGGAACAAAAAGTGTTAGTTTCTCAACATGCCACCTTTTTAGAAAAGGAATTTCTTATAAAAAAAATTAGTGGTGATGAGGTAGAACTGGAAGAAGTTCCAGTTACACAAACCATAACTGACGATTTGGTAGAACCGGAGGATTCAATAGTCCTCGACGAACCTCAGTCACTCCGCAGATCTAGTAGGGTTTCTCATCCACATGAGAGATACTACGGTTTTCTCATAGAAGGTGGGAGTGAGGATTGCATCATGGAAGATGATGATCCAACTAGTTTCGAGCAGGCCATCATAAGTAGGGACTCTGTAAAATGGCTGGATGCTATGCGACTTGAAATGGAATCCATGTACATCAACAAAGTATGGACTTTAGAAGTTGCTCCTGAAAGGGTAAAACCCATTTGGAGCAAATGGATCTTTAAGAAGAAAATTGGTGTAGATGGAAAGGTTGAGACCTTCAAAGCTAGACTTGTTGCTAAAGGTTTTCGTCAACGATCTGGTATCGATTATGATGAAAACTTTTCTCCAGTGGTTATGCTTAAGTCCATCAGGATTCTACTTGCCACTGCTGCATACCATGACTACGAAATCTGGCAGATGGACGTCAAGACCGTTTTTCTAAATGGTGATTTAGAAGAGAGCGTGTACATGACACAGCCAGAGGGCTTCATAGATAGTGAGAGCAGCGGAAAGGTGTGCAAGCTACTTAAATCAATCCACGGATTAAAGCAAGCATCACGGAGTTGGAACATCTGTTTTGATGTAGTAGTCAAAGAGTTTGACTTCATCAAAAACATAGATGAACCTTGTAAATACAAAAAAGTTATAGAGTAAGGTTGTCTTCCTCATATTGTACGTGGATGACATACTCTTGATAGGAAATGATGTTCATATGCTACACTCGGTCAAGCTCTTCTTATCACAAAAGTTCTCCATGAAAGATCTGGGTGATGCCTCCTACATCCTGGGGATAAAGATCTATAGAGATAGATCTAAGCGGATATTGGGATTGTCCCAATTAAGGTACATTGACACCATATTAAAGAGGTTTAGTATGGAAGATTCTAAAAATGGTAATTTATCCGCTTGTTCAGGAATCACTCTCTCCAAAGAGATGTCTCCCAAGACTGATTTGGAGAGGGCTCGCATGCAAGGGATACCCTATGCTTCTGCAGTTGGGTCAATCATGTACGCGATGTTATGCACCAAACCGGATGTAGCTTACACACTCAGTGTAGTAAGTAGGTATCAATTGGATCCTAGGGAGAAACATTGGACAGCGGTGAAGAACATTCTTAAGTACTTGAGAAGGACTAAACAAATGTTCTTGGTGTATGGTAACGAAAAACTCCAGGTGGAGTCTTTTACCGATTCGAGCTTTCAGAGTGATAAGGACGACAATAAGTCGGTCTCGGGTTTTGTCTTCACCCTCAATGGAGGGGCGGTATGTTAGAAGAGTTCCAAGAAAGATACCATGGCAGACTCGACGATGGAGGCTTAATACATCGCTGCCAAAGAAGCTGTTTGGATGAAGAAGTTCATTGCTGAACTTGGTGTGGTTCCATCTATTGAGTATCCAATACTTTTGTATTGTGATAACAATGGAGCTGTGGCTTTGGCCAAGGAACCCCGATCCTATCAGCGATCCAGACATATTCTTAGGCGGTATCACCTGATCCGGGAGATAGTTGATCGCCCGGAGATCGATGTCAGGAGAGTTGACACGAAGGACAACACAGTGGATCCACTCACGAAGACCCTTCCCCAGACGCAGTTTGAGAGATTTTTGGGGATGTTGGATATGAGATACTACAAAAAATGGCCTTAGTGCAAGTGGGAGATTGTTAGTGATATGTATGCCTTAGAGGCCATTATTGTATATTATAGTGGATGCTTGGACATATATATATAGAGGACTTTCTTGCTCGACATGATAGTATGCTACCTGGTTGCACTTTATCTTAACATGTACACTTATATTGTTATACTATCTCTTTGATACATGTTGATAAAGCCCTTAGGATGTAGGCTTGACTACCAGGACTATGATGCAGATCATACTGGTGGGGCTTGTGTAGTTCATAAGCATATTCTTCAACAGTTCCTAGTCGAGAGAGTATCGAGACAGGGCATCGATATTCCAGAGTAGACTAGTGTGAACGTTTCTTGACCCTGTATGGGGCGATAGTTGATCCCATAACCATTGGTGTTTAATATCAAAGATTGTACACAGGTGATCATTAGAGAATGGGTACACCGAACAGGACTCGCCGAGAACACCTAGATGATATCATACCTATCGTCAGATAGCAGTTCTCTGGTGACACTTGTACATGTTAGTCTGTAGACCCGAGATCATGATAGAGTCTTGTATGGTTCCCATTATGCTTTGATTTCCTCCCTACCACGACTCAAAGGAGTCATGCAAACAGGTAGATTTTGGGTATAGTCCTGAGTCACATGGAGGCGGTGAGCGATAGGAGGGGTTTGTCTCTGTCACGACCCAAAATTTGGATGTGACCGGCACTTAGATTTTATAATATCTAAAGAAATCTTCACAATCTGAGTAAGCCAAAAACCAAGATCAAAGCCCTTTTTTGCGGAATTTTAGGAAAATTTAGTTTTTTAGTAAAAATCGCAGTTTTAAGTATTTAGGATTTTAACAGTAACTTCCTAATTAATTAATAATAAAAGCAATTGTAAAGTTTTTAATTTGGTTGCATCCCTAGTTGGGAGCAACAATGTCAACAGCGGAAATAAATATACAACTTTATGTGACATCAATAAGAATCTCAGACATAAGTAAAAGAAATATCATTTAACATAACTAAACGATCTCATCTGCCAAATAATATACATACAACCACCTCTCATTCTAAGTCATAATACAGGGTCTGATGGAGTAATGCTAGATTTAATACAAAACCAAAATAAGAGGTTACTACATAGGTAACCCACCTAGCAAAAAGCAGCGACAAAAGCTGATAAGTGGATATGTACTGCTACTATGCGTCCACACGACCCCTGCAAGGAACTATGGCACAACGGGGGTGAATTGCCAACTCAGTGAATAAGACTAACATATATCGGCCGATAATGTAAGTATGCCGAACTAGAACTAATATCAACAATGATGAATGTGATGCATAATAACATGTGGAATCATGAATATGTACTACTCAATGTATAAATCAAAACTGAAATCTCATCAATTATTTTCCAAATAAGGTTCATTTTCTTTTCGTGTCCAACATCGACACAAATCTTTGGTGTTTCATCAGGCATCGTTCCCCGAACGATCCTGTCAATCAATAACACCGGTCGGTATCACCTAAATATCTGCCGTGTTCACAACTGTCTCTGGTATCGAGTATCCTCGTTAGGCTCCCTGCCTAAAGTGCGGCTTTCCTTCCCCTTGGCCTCGACCGGGTCCACCATGAATCCGGCTGTATAGATACCCCACCTAACCCGGATATACGTAAGAAATTCTGCAACCGTATAGCTACCCCACCCGGTTCGGTACAAAACCAAATCAAAAAACGACATTTCATGGTGAACATGTCACATCAATCATGAAAATCATTGAATCCTTTCGATGGTGTATAAAAACTCAAAACTATAATTCAGTAGTAATCAATGCATCTTATATCAGAACTACAAATACTTGGAAGTAAAACATGATAACATTTATGAAAAATAACTACCATTCTTGATGTTTAAGGTATGATGGGAATCATATTTAGTATAATAAGTACTAAGTGTATATGTGACATGTTAATATCGACGAGGTATAGTGTAACATGTAGATATGTGAATGTGCAGCATGACTCATCGATAATTTGTGCAGTGTTCTAACAATTATTAACATGATAATATTTATATATACGAATGCGTATGATCAAACTTTATAAACGAAGGAAGGATTGTCATTTAAACTTAAACCACGGGCGTATCACGCCATCCATACAAAATCCCCCGGTAGATGTCTAGTCTACTCACCGGAATACGTCATAAACTACTCAGAAATCACCAATCCTTTTCCTTTCCTTGCGGCCTCCGAAGTTCCCGTATTTGAATCTAACATTGAAATTAATTTGAATAAGAAACGGCTAACTTCGATACGGTGAAATATGAAAATACGAGTGTTAAGTATTAACTATACCACATACGACTATTCTAAGTTATCTAACACTTATCTTAACTGGACATTAACCAAACGCTGTTTCGTAACAGAAAACAGAACGCGTTACATACTACCCATGTCATATTTTAGAACTTTGATCCCTTTTCCGATATTAGTTCCCAGATTTTATATACTGTTAAATTAATTTAAATAAACAATACCAAAATATCCCAACACCTATACAGAGACCTGCCCTAAAACCCAAAACACCTAACTCTATCAAAAATCCGGCGACGTCGGATCTGGCCTATGTCTCGCTGGCCCAAATCCGACCATAGGGGTTCGTACTCCTAGGGTTTGTTCTAGGTCCAATATACAATATTAAAGCATTGTTTGGTCAATTTAGTTATCATCTAAACTACAGCAGATTAACACAGAACTAAGATTTACCTAGAATACGATATTCAATTTTCTAAAATTTTACAAATACAGAACAAAAAATACTGAGTTAGGAATTATACCCACTGAGGATGGTTGAAAAGCTTCCTCCAAGACACCCAAATCCTTAGCTCCTAGCTTGATGGTGGAAATCCTTAGCCTATTTCTTCTTCTCACTTCTCTTTTCTTTTATTTCTTTTATTGAGTTCTAAGTGTTATCTTTCTTTTTCCTTTGGAATTTTCAGAATTTTAATTTGGTTAAATGTTCTGAACACCTAATATATGGTAAAAAAAAGAGTGAGGTGTATGAGGAGGTGTCACCAAGCAACGTGTGTCATTCTCATGCAAGGAGGAAGTGTTGTGCATGAAAGGTGCATGCAAGAAGGAGGTGTCCAAGCCTTATCCCTCCAAATTGTTTAACTTGTGATAAAATTCTGAGCTAAAACCTTAGTTACCCCTTTTCCACTTACACCCTCAACAATTTCAAGTTTGCACATTTTCCTAAATTTTTACACAAAGACCCTTCACTACATATGTTATTATATAACCCCATTTTAATTAAAATGAAGCTAAATTTCACACTAAAACCCTTATAATTTATTTATGTTACATATTAAAATTTTAATTTTATTAGTTTCACATACTACTTATGAAAATGTCTTATTTGGTTTTAATAACCTTTTAATTTAACATTTTATTATTTAATTAATTAATTTTATTTATTTCTAAAATTTCAAAATGTTACAGTCTCTCCCGGTATAGAGAGTTGATGTTGCTCTCTTCTTAATTGGCTATAACTGCAAGTCTCTGGTCAGGACTGATGAGATTTACTGGTAGGTGTTATCAGTAGTTTCTCAAAAGGTTATAGGCCACACATCGGCATGACTTATCAAGTTACAGGGGTCTGACGTTTCTACCCCTAGACTCGATATGCGACATATCAAATGAAGAGACCGGAATGTACGGTAAGTGTTGCTTATAGGCTTCACAAAAGTTTGGACAAGCTTGCTTGTTGATCTTCTATTTGTTCAATACCTGGGTAGCCATTACGTCCAGCTAGTACCGCTGACGGCTTGTGGGTATCAGATATGATCAATACCTACTACTGGCGTATTGAAGAGTCTTTAGAGTCCCACACAGAGATTTCCTAGCTCAAGCGAAACGAAGTAGGGCACATATGATGATATGTGCGGCATGATTAAATACAAGTATGTGATACTGTATTCTAATCTCGCGATATTTGATATCGGTAAGGTTATATGTGATATAACTGGATTATTGAATCAAGTGTTGATTCAATAATTTGTTATATGTATATATATTTGATATTGGCCGGTTATATATGATATGACCGGATAATTGAATCTGTTAGTTATATGTATGCCTTAGAGGCATTTACTGTACATACGATGTATATTGTAGTGGATGCTTAGACATATATAGGGAGGACTTTCTTACTCGACATGATAGTACGCTATCTGGTTGCTTTTTATCTTAACATGTTGACTTATATTAGTTTACTGTCTTACTCTCACATGTTGATAAAGCCCTTAGGATATGTACTTGACTACTGGGTCTATGATGAGATCATACTAATGGGGACACGGTAGTCGACGAGTACATCCTATAACTGTTCCTAGTCGAGAGTGTATCGAGACAGGGCATCGATACACCAGAGTAGACTAGCGTATATGCATCTTGACCCATATGATGGGCAATAGACGATCCTATATCCATCGGTGTTTTGACATCAAGGATGGTGTATGGGTGCTCAGTGGAGACTGGGTACACTGGACGGACTCGCCGAGAACTCCCAGATGGTATTATACCTCACGTCAGATGGCAGTTCTCTGGTGATACTGGTACAGGTTAGTCTGTAGACCCGAGATCGTCATAGAGCCTTGTGTGATTCCCACTGTGCTTTGATTTCCATCATACCACGTCCAAGAGGGCATGCAAAAAGGTGGCTTTTGGGTACAGTCCCGAATCACATGGAGGCTGTGAGCGATAGGAGGGGTTTCGTCTCTCCCGGTATAGGGAGTTGATGTTGCGTTGTGTTCGATTAGCTATAACTGGAAATCTCTGGCTAGGGTTGCTGAGATTTACTAGTAAGTGTTATCAGTAGTTTCTCGAACTGTTATACACCTCATATCGACATGACTTATCAAGCTACTGGGGTCTGACGTTTACCACCCCTAGGCGAGATATGCGACATATCAGACGAAGAGACCGAACTGTATGGGAGTGTTACTGATTGGATTCGCAGGAGAATGTACAGGCTTGCTTGTTGATCTTCTGATCGCTCAAAACCTCGGTGGCTGTTACGTTTAGCTGACCACTTGCAGCTTGTGGGTGTTTGATATGATCATCACCTACTGCCGGCGTATTGACTATTCTTTAGAGTCCTACACAGAGGTTTCTTGGCTCAAGAAAAATGGAGTAGGAGCACATATATGATATGTGCGGGACCGAAAACAATACGTGTATGTGATACCATATTAGATTCTCGCGATATGAGATATCGTCCGGGTATATGTGATATAGCCGGGTCATCGGATCAAGTGTTGATTTGATGAACTGATACAGATTATATTTGTCGGTTATTTGTGAAATAGCCAAATTATCGGATCAAGTGTTGATTCGATAATTTAATGTATAATTATATATTTGATATATTAAATTACATTAACTAGTATAAGCTCACAAAAAGATTCTTTTTCTCACTCGGGTAATACATTGATATATATGCGATATATGTTAATTGTATTATTTTATTTTGTTATAATAAATATTATATATGTGATATATAATATTGTAACAAGTTAAGGTTACAAATGCAACATGTTTTGTGGAGATTAAACATGGTTAGGATTTGGATTAGGGTTAAACTTTCTAGTAGCTTCTAGAAGCTTTGCTTTTGTTTGAATTAAAGATATTTGATATGATATTTGTGTTGATATTTCTTAACCAAACCCAAACCCCTAACCATGGTCACATCTCTACAAGGGTTAAGTCTTCTCACTTGAACCATGGTTGTATTTTCTAACCTTACACTACTTTCATTATTCATCACAAAAGAAATAGATCATCTTCTTCCTTCTTCTTCTTTGCATGAAAAGCTTTCTAGCTTTTTATGAAGTGATGAAAATGAGTGAGATTAAGAAAACAAATGAGAGCTAAATTCCTACTTCATCATCCTAATCTATTCTTTCCAATTAGATTAGGGTGTTCACTTCATTAGTAAGTGAGAGCTTGTGTTAAAGAAACTTCAAGGTAGATCATCTTTGTTATCGAAGATCGGAAGCAAGCATGCACCTTTCTCTTCGTGGAGCCTCTCTAGAATCCGGAAACATGATGATCGCAGCGAAGGGAACTCAATACGGAGCTTTAGAAGTGAAGGACCGAACTACAAAGGTTGCAATCCCAAACTCTTAGTGTTAAAATGTTTAACATGCTTTGTTTCGCCTAATCTCTAGTCTAAAGATCTTGGTTAGGGTTGTTCGGCACGTCTAAATTTTAAATCGGGCATGGTTGATGCCTTATAGAACCTTGTGAGAGTTCCTAGTAACTCTATAGTGGTATCAGAGCCAAGCTAGAGCTTTAGAAGGAGTCTAGACGAAGTTTAAAGTCCGATCGAACCCCGATACGTCGTAAAATACCCCTTCTCTGGAAATTTTTCAAAATGTTGATTTTTTCCATATTAAAAATGCTCAGAAAATTCAGCAGGTGATTTTATGGATTACTATGTAAAACGAGCCAATAATCCCTTTAATGCGCCGCGGAACCGCGGCAATAACCTGCTTGCGCGGCGGTTCCGCAGCCAAAATGGGGAATTAGGGTAAGTTGTTGCTACAGTAATTTTCGTAGGTAGTTTTTCATGCTTCTGGGAATTTTTAATTCAACTCAAGTGTTGAGTTTTATGAAGATCTTTTGTATTCGTTGGTTCGATCGGAAAGTTTAACTTCGTTTAGTTTTTCTGGGTAATTTTTAGAACATGTTAAAAAATTCGAACGGATATCAATAACTCACTTTTTCCCCTGCCGGAAAATTTCCAAGTTCTGGATTTTTCCGTAGTTTAAGAACGTTCTTAGTCGTGCAAGTAACGCGGTAGACCCTCTAGAAGAACACAAACCTTAACTCGATTATGTGACCGTCTGAACCGCCTCTAAACCTTAGGGTTTGGGGCAGTACGGCGTTGCCACATGTGAGGCGTTGGTTTGACCCTTCTACGGCTGGACCATTGGTACTGTGACATGTGATGGATGCATTTAAACTCCACTCAAGTGTTGATCCATTTGGGAAAACCTCGGTGTTTGATTATTCGATTAGAAAGTTTAACATTTTCTATTTATCTGGATTGTGATACAATATTTGGAATCCACATGTAGTTATGAGATAACTAATTTGAATGTTATAAATCTAGCAGTTCAGTCTCAGATGATCGGTTGCCATGGAATTTTGATGCGATAAAAAGCCCATCGCAATCACATAGCATACGCGGATACTCGCCGGGCAAACTTAACAGGCAGCCACACCCCATAGCCCCAACCAAGTGACTGTAGGAGAACGTCGTCGCCAAAAGCATCCGTTCGGGTGCTCGCGGCAGCGGTGTTTCGCCTTAGTGCACTTCGTCGATGGCATCGGGGGTGCGGCTGTCTACTAAAGTTTGCGACGAGCATTAGATCAGGATGTCGGGAATCTTGTTGAATTTCCCGACTTGATATTGAAAAGTGTTTTCGAGGTGGAGACTAAAATGCGGGGTTTATAATTGTTAGGCATGAGATGTCTAAGGAATTCATTTGGTTAGGCATGCGATGTCTAAGGAGGTTGCGGATTCCAACTGTTGTAGTTCTACACTTTCTTTTCTGCGACCGTAAGTGTAGTATGTAGTTGTATCGCCGGTTTTCGTTGCTATACATCAACGACAATCGGTGTATGCATACTTACTTACGTTGATGATATGAGATATTATGTGTTGCTGTGATATGTTATATTGGATCATCGTGTTTGAATAGCCGGGGTTTTATGTGAGATGAGAGTTTTTCATTTTCATTCATGTAAAATTCATTATATGTAATATTCTTTTATTGGGGCACTTCCGGGCTGAGGATGACGTCACTATTGTATATTATTTACTTTTCCGCATTAGGTAGACCCAAGGCGGGGAGCACAAGTAACCGGGTTCTAGGATACTGTGGGAGACCATCTCGAGGAGTCGAGACTGGGTCTCCTAACCCTAGAATTGACAGTGTTGTTTGCCGCTCTCGTAGGGGTCTAGGGATGTGGGTTTGGCTATTCATCGCGACCATAGAATCCGTGTTTTATACAGGCTCATATTAAAAACACGGACCTCCTAGTATATCCAATATTTCATATATGTTCTTCTGCTGCAATGTTCTGTGATGAGATCATATTACTGCCTGAGACGAATGTTTATATTATATATATGAGATATATATTATATATTGTTGATTTCGTTTCTAATGTGATGCTTGTGAAGCATAATAAAATGGGACTTTATTAATGAGATTAATGAAATAAAAGAAACCTAAAGATGTTGTAGAAACTTGTTTAAAAACTGGTAGCTCTAGTTCTTGCTTTGCACAGCGGTGTTTCTTATAGAACATCCAGCACCTTATTCGATAAGGAAAGAGCCGAGATCCCTTCACCGTGAGTGGCCTCTTTAGCGAAACTAGCAGATGCTGCATACTCGGTTTGTCTTTTGATTGCTTCTATAGTTTTTGCTTTGCATAGTGGTATTTGTGAAATATCCTGCACCTTATTCGATGAGGAAAGAGCCGACGATCCCTTCACCGGGAGTGACCTCTTTAGCAAAACTAGAAAAGCCTAAAAAACACTCCATTTAAAATCACTCGATTCTACAACGATATCAAGTTCATTATGCAAAGGGTTTTCTTAAAAAGCTGTCGTAGCCCTCCGTCATTTCAGATAAGTGATAGTTAGTATTCGTGCTGCGTTTGTTGGCCTTTGTCAAGGCATAGTGTGCGGTAGCTGATTACTGCTTATCTGTATAAGCATATATGATGTGATTGATTTAGGGTAGTCGTACGACCTTGTTGATCTCTGTCAAGGGTCGTGCGGGTGGGTTTACTTCAATCTGGAAATGACGGGTTGAACCTGAATTGCAGCCTATGGTTTGTTGGCCTTTGTCAAGGTCATAGGAGGCTTGGGGTAAAATATTATTGGGAATTTCAAGTGTTGAAATTTGCAATGAGATTGCATACCTTCTATGAGATAGTTGAATCCCGATACCCGCTGCGAGTAAGAGTTACTCATGGGAGAGTTTTACACATTACAATTAGCCGATCAAGTAGGTGTCTAGAAAGGTGTTAATGGGATTACGCCCCTGGGAAAATGAGGTTTACTTTAATTAGGGACATGCGAAAGCATGGGGAACCTCCCTCAAAGTACCGGCACTGGCCTGGCTGAAAGATTAGCGAACTTGTAGCGTGTAATTAATCCCGGCTAGTCTTTCCTTTTAGGATTTGAAGGAAGATTTGACTAAAACAGTGGGAGACATCCTGATTAGATATATTAGATAACCAATCTAATCTTGCAAGAGCATACGCTGAGTGTTTTCTTCTCTCTCTTTCTCTAGGTAGCGACCATATCACGCCTTAATCAAGATAATAATACAGATGTATTGACCGAACCTACTTGTTATACTGAGCTGGGGAACGTTGGTCCCGCTCCAACTTATAATTGTTATAAGACAAAGCAGGAAATATGGGACTACCAGAATTCCCGTGCCACCCAAACGAAGAAAGTGCATGCTGATGCATCTTCTTCGGGTGTGTTCATTACCGAGAACCGTTTCTCAATATCCTTTACGTTCTGGGTAAGTGATACCAGATCAGGATCCCGCAAATGTAATCTGTTGTATGGGCTACAGATAGGTACAGGACTGAGAACGGATGATAAGTTTCATGAGATAGAAACGGTGCAAGTGTTGCAACCAAGTCTGTTGGTAGTTATCATCCTGTATTAGCAGAATACATTGATTCTGAACGAATGTTATTAGATACCGAACCTGATATACAACATCATATCAGTCTCTTTATTAGTAAAGAAGGATATAATTTTGTATTGTTGGATAATGTTTTGAACATTTCCTATATCAAGAGTTGATCGGTTCAGGCACGTTATCTAAAAGCATTGACGTTCTGAATCAAACTACAGTTCTTAGTATACAGAACACACACAAGAGGAAGAGTTCAGAAATGTGAATCCTTCTTGAGGCATTGTAGACTAGGTCATATCAATGCGACCCGACTAGTTAAGTTACATTTAGATGCATATTTAAATTAGTTTAAATTTACATCTTGTGAAACTTGTCGGTCATGTCACAAAGATAAGATGACCACAGCTCTGTTTATTGGAAACAGAGAAAGAGTTAGTGAACTCTTAGGATTGATACATGATGATGTATGTAAGGTCCCCTGTCTACACATGCCAAGACTGGTTCTTTATACTTCATTACATCCACTGTTTGTCTCTCAAGATTCGGACATATGTTCATGTTGAAAAACAAGTCTGAACCTTTTGAGATATTCACAGAATATAAGTTAGAAGTAGAGAACCAAAAACGGGTATAAGTATTATGTCCTTTGATGAGATCAAGGAGGAGAATACTTGAGCACGGAATTCCTGGACTATTCTAAAGGGGAATGCGATTCTCTCTCAGCATTACTCCTCCATATACACCACAACACGTTGGTGTATCGGGGCGGAGCAATCACACCCTATTAGATATGGTGCGCTCTATGATAAGTACTACTGAGTTTCCTATTTCCTTTTGGGAGTTATGCACTTGAGAAGCTGCATACCTATTGAATAGGGTTCCAATCAAATCAGTTGCCTACCACTTCATATGTGATATGGAATGGGAAGAGCCCATATCTTAAGTATATTAAGATTTGGGGTTGTCCAGCCTATGTCTAAAAGCATAATCCGGACAAGCTCGAGGCAAAGTCAGTTCTGTGAAAGTTTGTTGGATATCCCAAGCATTCGCAAGGGAATATCTTCTACCTAACCGAGGAACAAAAGATGTTTTGTTTCTCAGTATGCCACCTTTGAGAAAGGGAATTTCTTGTGAAAAAATTAGTGGTCATGAGGTAGAACTGGAAAGAGTTCCAGCTATACAAACTGCAGCTGATGATTTGGAAAAACCAAAGGATTCAATAGTAACCAACGAACCTCATCCTATCCGTCGATCTAGTAGGTTCCTCACCCACCTGAGAGATACTTCGGTTTCTCTATGACAGTGGGAGCGAGAATTGCATCATGAGATGATGACCTAACTAGTTTCGAGCGGGCCATCAGGAGTGGGACTCTGTAAGAATGGCTGGATGCTTAGCGATCTGAGATGGAATCCCTATACACCAACAAAGTATGAACTTTGGTTGTTTTATCTGAAGGGTTAAATCCCCCTCAGGAGCAAGTATATCTTGAGAAGATTACTTGGTGTATATGGAAAAGTTGAGACTTTCAAAGCTATGCTTAAGTCCATCCAGATCCTATTTGCCACTGCTACATACCATGACTATGATATCTTGTGGTTGGATGTCATGACTGCTTTTCTAAATGATGTTTTGGATGAGAGCGTCTATAAGTATACAGCCAGAGGGCTTCATAGACAGTGGGAGCAGCGGAAATGTGTGCAAGATGTTTTATGTAATAAAGCAGGCATCGCGGAGTTGGAACGTCTGTTTTGATGTGGTAGTCAAAGAGTTTGACTTCATCAAAATGGTAGATGAACCTTATATATACAAAAAGGTAGTAGAGAGTATGATGGTGATCCTCGTAGAGTACGTGGATGACATACTCTTGATAGGGAAGGAGTTTCCTATGCTACGCTCGGTCAATCTCCGCTTATCACAAGGATTCTCTATATAGGATCAAGGTGATACCTCCTAAATCCTGGGTTTTGGATCTATGAGATAGATCTAATTGGATGTTAGGATTCTCACTAGGTGTAGGATATGGTATCAATCGATCCTGGGGAGAATCACTGGAACGGTTCCACGGTGGTAAGGACAACTGAATGTCAGTCGCAGGCATTGTCTTTACCTTTAGTGGAGGGACGGTATGTTGGAAAAGTTCCAAGCTAGATACCGTGACATACTATACGATAAAGGCAAGATACATCGCTACCAAGGATGCTACCAAAGAGGCAGTCTGGATATATATAAGTTCATGAGATGAACTTCGTTCCAACCATTATGTGACAATGGAGTTATGGCTATGGTCTAGGAACCCCCGTCCCATCAGAAATCCAGATATAATCCTTAGGCAGTATCACCTGATCAAGGAGATGGTTGATCTCCAGGAAGATCGAGGTTAGGAGAGTAGACACAGAGGACAACAGTGCGGATCCACTCACAAAGACCTTTTTCCCAGTAGAGACTTTTATGGGATGGTTGAGGATGAGATACTTTAACCACAGCTGATTGTTGGGTATGCGATACCACAACAGATGGCCGTAGTGCAAGTGGGAGATTGTTAGTTATATGTATGCCCTAAAGGCCATTACTGTACATACGATGTATATTGTAGTGGATGCTTGGACATGTATAGAGAGGACTTTCTTGCTCGACATGATAGTATGCTATCTGGTTGCTCTTTATCTTAACATGTTGACTTATATTAATTTACTGTCTTACTCTCACATGTTGATAAAGCCCTTAGGATATGTACTCGACTACTGTGACTATGATGAGATCATACTGGTGGGGCCACGGTAGTCGACGAGTAGATCCTATAACTGTTCCTAGTCGAGGGTGTATCGAGACAGGGCATCGATACACCAGAGTAGACTAGCGTATATGCATCTTGACCCATATGATGGGCGATGGATGATCCCATATCCATCGGTGTTTTGACATCAAGGATGGTGTATGGGTGCTCAGTGGAGACTGGGTACACTGGACGGACACGCCGAGAACTCCCAGATGTATTATACCTCACGTCAGATGGCGGTTCTCTGGTGACACTGGTACAGGTTAGTCTGTAGACCCGAGATCGTCATAGAGTCTTGTGTGATTCTTACTGTGCTTTGATTTCCATCATACCGCGTCCAAGAGGGCGTGCAAAAAGGTGGCTTTTAGGTACAGTCCCGAATCACATGGAGGCAATGAGCGATATGAGGGGTTTCGTCTCTCCCAGTATAGGGAGTTGATGTTGCGTTGTGTTCGATTGGTTATAACTGGAAATCTCTGGCTGGGGTTGCTGAGATTTACTGGTAAGTGTTATCAGTAGTTTCTCGAACTGTTATAGACCTCATATCGACATGACTTACCAAGCTACTGGGTCTGACGTTTACCACCCCTAGATGAGATATGCGACATATCAGACGAAGAGACCGGACTGTACGGGAGTGTTACTGATTGGATTCGTAGGAGAATATACAGGCTTGCTTGTTGATCTTCTGATCGCTCAATACCTGGGTGGCTGTTACGTTTAGCTGACAGTTTGCAGCTTGTGGGTGTTTGATATGATCACCACCTACTGCTGGCGTATTGACGATTCTTTAGAGTCCTACACAGAGGTTTCTTGGGTCAGGCAAAACAGAGTAGGAGCACATATATGATATGTACGGGACCGACAACAATACGTGTATGTGATACCGTATTAGATTCTCGCGATATGGGATATTGGCCAGGTATATGTGATATAGCCGGGTCATCGGATCAAGTGTTGATTCGATGGACTGATACAGATTATATTAGTCGGTTATTTATGAAATAGCCGGATTATCGGATCAAGTGTTGATTCGATAATTTAATGTATAATTATATATTTGATATATTAAATTACATTAACTAGTATAAGCTCACAAAAGGATTCTTTTTCTCACTCGGGTAATACATTGATATATATGCGATATATATTAATTGTATTATTTTATATTGTTACAATAAATATTATATATGTGATATATAATATTGTAACAAGTTAAGGTTACAAATGCAACATGTTTTGTGGAGATTACATGGTTAGGGTTTGGATTAGGGTTAAACTTTCTAGTAGCTTCTAGAAGCTTTGCTTTTGTTTTAAGCAAAGATATTTGTTATGATATTTGTGTTGATATTTCTTAACCAAATCCAAACCCCTTACCATGGTCACATCTCTACAAGGGTGAAGTCTTCTCACTTGAACGATGGTTGTATTTTCTAACCTCACACTACTTTCATTATTCATCACGAAAGAAATAGATCATCTTCTTCCTTCTTCTTCTTTGCATGAAAAACTTTCCAACTTTTTATGAAGTGATGAAAATAAGTGAGATTAAGAAAACAAATGAGAGCTAAATTTCTACTTCATCATCCTAATCTATTCTTACCAATTAGATTAGGGTGTTCACTTCATTAGTAAGTGAGAGCTTGTGTTAAAGAAACTTTAAGGTAGATCATCTTTGTTATCGAAGATCGGAAGCAAGCATGCATCTTTCTTTTCGTGGAGCCTCTCTAGAGTCCGGGAACATGATGATCGCAGCGAAGGGACTTCAACACGGAGCTTTAGAAGTGAAGGACCGGACTAAAAATGTTGTAATCCCAAACTCTCAGTGTTAAAGTGTTTAACATGCTTTGTTTCGCCTAATCTCTAATCTAAAGATCTTGGTTAGGGTTGTTCGGCACGTCTAAATTTTAAATCGGGCATGGTTGGTTGATGCCTTATAGAACCTTGTGAGAGTTCCTAGTAACCCTACAGAATCAAGTGCTGATTTGATATTGAATATTGAATATTGTCGGTTATATATGATATAAGCGGGTTATTGAATCAAGTGTTGATTTAATAATTTGATATATATTAGTATATTTGATATATACATATAAATTAACTAATATTAGCTCACTAATGTTTTTCTTCTCTTGATATATATTGATATATATATTTGATATATGTATTAATATATATAAATGGATTAATGTATCATGCATGATGATACATTGAACATGGGTATATGAGACTCACACATGAGTTAAAGATTAATGTGATGATTTATATTCGAAGGAAAATTAAAATGGGTAGAAAATGAGTCATGGCTTGGATGCTTGTAGAAACATTGCGAAGCCATGACTCGTCCTCTCACTTTGTCTTATCCTTAGATATTTTTTTCATCTCACCCTTATCTTTAACCCATGGTTCACTCTCTCTCATTATTGATTCATAACCTCACTCACCCAAGTTCATCTTCTTTCTCCTCTAGTCTTTTTTTTTAGTTGGAAAAATAAAGAGAAAAGGATTTCAAAAGTGAGCTAAATTCCTATTCATCAACCTACACTTTACTAGCTCTTTAGTTTAGGTTGTTTGCTTCACCAATACCTTGATTAGTGAAGAGATAGCGTGAGTTAGTGAGACTTCAAGGTGGATCATCTTCGGCCTCGAAGACATCAAAGCAAGCTCGATCTTTTCTTCAAGTGGAGCCAAGAAGAGTTCTAGGGACTACTACTTGGAGCTAAGGGACTACTACTTGGAGCTATAAAAGTGAAGGACTTGGTCTACAAAGGTTGTAATCCTCTTCACTTAGTTATAGAATTTTTTTTTCTTGCATAAAACCCTAATACTCTAATTAGATTCTAGGTTAGTGTAGTTTAGCACTCTAGATTTTTTTAAATTGCATACTTGATACTTGTATAAACCTAGTGGTGGTGCTAAGACACACTTTCAATTTAGGGTGAGTGAAGGAGAAGTAAAGTCCCCAGCGGAGTCGCTATTTTTTTACCCTCTTTAGAAACCTCCAACGCTTGAACGTTGAAACAAAGACGAGTTTAAACAAAACAAAGTTATATAGTATTTTAAAGGTTGACCAGAAAGATCTGAGTTCGATACATCTGACACCGCAAGCGTATATCGTTAATTACATCCTATTGTCTTAAGACGCGTCTGGAAGGATACCTTATTAGCTAGCTTCAAATTGCATCATTTTAAAGGGAAAATCGCATATATGGTAGTAAAATAAATCAAAACACAATATAAACAAAAGAATGTATATTTTATTCGTTTTTTTATGTTTATATACAACTTGAATGTAAGTTACATTTAGCATTGCAAAATAATGTAAAATTGCATTGGATTCTCCTTTGAGATCTGCGTTTAAATACTTGGGTGTATTTTAGCGTCAACCTGGTAAAACTTGATGGGCGCTACCCTATTGTGAGGACCACATCACTACAAGTGGGACACCCTGGGTGGGGTCCATAGACATTTCATTTGAAATGTAAATATCACTTCATTTGAAATGACGAGTAACACTTCATTTGAAGTGTAGATCACACTTCGTTTGAAGTGTATGTGGGACACCCTAGGTGAGGTCCACACCCTAGATAGCGTAAAAAATGTGTTTTTATTTCAGGAATGCGTATCCAGGGGCTCCCGAGGGACCGGGAGGGGTCCCGAAGCAGCAAGGAGGCCTATATTAGGCCTCCTGATGGCCACTTCAAGCTATATCAGAAAACTCTGATATGGAGTTTTCTTAGATGAAACTTATTTATTTGGGTTTCTTGCACATATTGAGAATGCATGGTGTCATTTTTAGCATTTTATGCTCCATGAACACATGGATTTGTGTTCGAGAGTGAGAACATGACTTATGGGCCATGTTTAAGCAATGAATACAGTGTTTTAAGCACTGCATTCACTGAAACAGACATGTTTTCCATGTCTGTAAGGTGAATGGGATATTCCTATTCACAAATAAGTTAAAAATAGGGTTTTCACATTCATGAAGGTCTTGAAGGTATGATTTTTTTTATGTCACAAGATATGAATGGAGTATTCCATTCAAATATGGATTTTATGGACATATCATACACAGACATGTTCATGATTGAAAATGAATATGGGTTTGCCTATTCATAAAGTTTTCCGAGACATGATTTTCATGCCTTAGGATATGAATAGAGTATTCCATTCATACATGTCAGTTATAGACATTTGAGAAAGATGAATAAGGTTTTCCTAATCATATGTCAAAAGACATAATTTCTTGTGTCCTAGAAATAGGGTTTTCCTATTCTATAGATACTCTGAAAACATATTTTCTTGTCTCAGAAATGAATAAGATTTCTCTATTTACATTTTTTTTAATATAAAAGGACATGGGGGTTTTGATCCATAACCTCTAAGAAATAGTTTATCTATTTCTGTCAAATATGCACGGAATAGGATGACCTATTCCAAAATATGCAGAACATCGGTTGGCTCATATTTTTAGTTCTGTTCATATTGGTTAAGTACACATTTGTGTTCTACATCTTCTTCTTCCCTGTAAAGAGACATGGACTTGGCTTTCAAGCTTTTTTATTTAAAAACTGAACTTGAACAAGTTTCCGTCCTCATTTCTGATCAAAGAGGAGGGCTAAGAAGAGGAGATGGAAATAGGGATAGGGAGAAAGAAGAGTGGAGGAATGGGGTTATCCCATTCCTTTATTCTCGCCTTCTTTTTTTCTTCTTCTTCTTTCTCTATTTCTTTCTTCTTCTTTACGGAACTTTAGCCAAAGTTCTAAGGATTGACTGCAACAAAGATTTAATCCTCTATCAGTTGCTCCATAGGGGTATTTATATCGCTCTGTGAGTGGGGGAGTGGTGGTAATTAATCTCTCGATATCAGGGGAAGCGGAAGGTGGAAATCACCCTATTATCTCCTAAAGAATAGGTCAAGCCTATTTTAGAGGAGGGGATCCCAAGCCTGACATCCTAATTAAGGGCCTCCCGAGTTCGGGAGGGGGCATCCTGATAGGGGATGCCACAAAATAACTCATTTTTTGAGTTGTACTAAGGGGGCCCTCCGTAAGCAGAGGGTCCCACCCGTGATGAACAAGCCTGTGGCTTGCTCTTGATCGTGTTTTGATCAAAACTTGATTATTGGGATGTATTTTTGTAAAAATACTTATATAAGTATTTTTGTAAAAATACTTATATAAGTATTTTTTATATTTGAAAGTTAAAATTTAACCCCAACAATGTTTAATCGAACCCCCGCACATATTGACTATACGCACAATACAAATCCACATTATCATTTCGTCTGAGCGGGCACTTTCAACGTAGGACTCTAAAGACTTGATAATACGCTGGTAGTAGGTTAATAGGATTATATTTGATTGAATCTGAAACAATTTCAGATCAATCTCCTAACGGGTTAACCTATAAGCACGTCAGCGGAACTAGATGTACATAACGGCTACTCAGGTATGTGTTAAAAGGTAAGTCGATAAGAAAACTCATCCGCACCCAACAAAGCCTATCAGTGACAATTATCATACAGTCCGGTCTCTTCGGCAATGA
Organism: Agapanthus africanus; assembly: GCA_030015575.1. Classification (NCBI taxonomy): domain Eukaryota; kingdom Viridiplantae; phylum Streptophyta; class Magnoliopsida; order Asparagales; family Amaryllidaceae; genus Agapanthus; species Agapanthus africanus. The sequence continues at coordinate 335,631,702 of JASDDO010000010.1, forward strand.
GTGTCGCATACCGGGCTAGGGGTGGAAAATGTCAGACTCCCAATAACCCAATAAACATGCAGATATCGAACTCATAACCGTTCGAAATACAGTTGATAACACTTATCAGTTTATCTCAACCACCCTGACAAGGGATTTCATCTTATAGACATATCATGTACAGCGCGACATCAACTCTCTATACCGTGATAGACGAATCCCCTCTTGACCGCTCACTGCTTCCATGTGCTTCGGAACTATACCCAACAAAAACCTGTATACATGGCTCTTTAAAGCCGTAATTCGATAGAAATTAAAATATAGTGGAAACACACACAAGACACTATGGCAAACTCAGATCAAAAGACTACTATGTACTATTGTCAGTAAAGAGCTGCTATTTGACAATAGGTATAATACCATCCAAGAGTTCTCGATGGATCCATTTGGTGTACCCATTCTTCAATGATCACCTATATATAATCTTCGATGTCAAACACCGACAGCTGTGGGACCAGCCATCATCCTGGTATACACTAGTTTACTTTGAAATATCGATACCCCATCTTGATACTCCTACAACTAGGAATATTTAAGAATGTGCTTATGGACTACCCAAGCCCCATTAGTATGATCACATCATAATCCTGGTAATCAAGCAAAGATCTTAAGGGGTTTATCAATATGTATTAGAGATACATAATAGAAAATAAAACATATACACATGAATGATAAACCAAACCAGATAATATATTATCATCTCGAGTAAGAATGTTCTATTCATATTGGTCCATGTACAACTACAATAATTGTCTTCAGGGCATCTATATCTAACACCTATATTGCGACAGGATACGAATGTGCGATTGGATCAATGGCAGTGCTTGGTCTATACAGACAAGAAGAAGATGGAAATAATCTGACCACTTACACTATTTTATGTATCGTTCATATATTTATAATTGTTACGAATTATAAAAAAAATAGGCCGAACACAACCTTGAGAACCGCAAGGAGTCCATTTATCTATGCGACATGCCTTCAACTGGGTAGAAAGTCCCGCTTCATGCTGTCTACGACTACGTACGTTTTAAGAAACTCCAACCGTTGTTTTTTTAATTTGCCTATAATATTAACTCATTGCATATATTAACAACCCATGGCAGAAACAGAAAACCCTGAGGCCGACACATCAAGCCAAAGACTAAAGAATTTAATGTAGGTTAGAAAATAACCTAGTTTATTTTGTTCAGATATATATATGATAAATAATATAATGATGTCAATTTGTTATATGTGTAAATACATGCACCGGGTACTAAGGGAGAAGGTGTCCGACATTGCGATGGATGGGCATACCCCTGCTAGAGATCCTTAACCCATCCTTGATACCATTCATCCGCATCATGACGGATATCAGCATGATTTCAGTGCCGGGAACTACCAACAAGACGACCGGATGTTTCTCAGTTTGCATGTACCAAGGATGCCGCAACAGGCCGAGAATGTGGCGAATGTCCGCATGGAACAATTGTTCCTAGAAAAGATGACCCAAATATGTGTGATTGACATGAATTTACATATATGTAAGTTGTGATTTTTATATGTTGTTGGATATATACATTTTATGTGGTATTGTAATATACGCACCCAAATATGTGTGATTTTTATGTGATGTTATTGTTTGTGATCTACTCATCCTATTATATGATTAAAATCCCGCAATTTTTAAATTTCTGCAAAAATTTAAACAGGGCGGATGAATTAATGAAATTTTATTAAAAAAATTTGCAAATTGGGCAGGGTTGCCCCCAATTAAAAAAATTAGCAAATTGGGTACGGCCAATTGGAACACGTAACCCCAATTAGGGGTATTGTTTTACCTATACCCCTAAAAAAATAAGGGTATGGATGAACCCATGCATCCAATTTGGGTACGGTTGAACCCGTACCTGAATTGGGAGAACCGGCCCATAGGGTACGAGCGATTCCTCTTATGAGTACCCGTAAGCCCTTGGGATACGGGTTCACCTGTACCCCCATGCATATCCTATAGTAGTATAAGACTCCCATTTTCCAAGTGAGAGTTTGCTGGTCTGATTCGTATACAGAGGTTGATTCCAAAAGAGAAAAAAAATATTTCTCAGATAAAAAACGAAAAAAATGAATCGGTATCCATGCATGATTCCAATTGACGGCCACAATATATGAAAAATTATCACCTTATCATAAATATCACTAAACAGGTTGACTGCATGCCTTATACATGAAAAACTATAATAAGAGAAAAAGGAAAATTATTTTCCTTGTTAAAAGTATAAGCATTACTATATTACAAATTTCTTTTCTTTAAAAAGAAAACAGCAATAAAAGAATAAGATATTACGGATGAGAAAATTCAAATTAAATAAACATATACATTGGAGTTTTCGTCTGTTGTACCGGCATGATTCCCATCGGTAAACTTATATATTCAAAATTAAAGTTTTATCATAAAAACATCGCTAGTGGCCAGGGCCGTCGGGGCTAGGCCCAGCAGGCAACCTCCCCAACCAACACGAAAGCGTCGATTTCATATTTTGATACGCTTTAGGATACGCTAAATAGGTAGCACCATCGAAGTTCTCCTCCATACTCGCCGTTTTCATCTCCTCGGGCACTCGCCGGGCCGTAGCTTGGTGCATGATCAAAGCCATGCCTAACAATAAAATAAAATTCAAGAAGAGCAATTCCCTTTGATCCCTCATCATATTGAGTTTGGATGTTTGATGAAGGTAAATATGCACGCAATGCAATATATATAATCGAATTTGTAGCAAAATTTGGACTGGGCAGTCTGTTCTTGACCAAATGTCAAAGTCAGCATTGTTTACGTGCTTGTTTTTAATATCAAAACGTGAAATTACTAAAGTAGCCTATAGGAGATCATTGAGTTGACGGGCAAAGGATGACGTAAACGGATTGAATTAGGGTTATTTAGGAATTTGGATATATTTTCAAGTCTTAGCCGTAGTCGACTAATAAAGAGGGGGTTACTTCCTGGCAATATCCTAATAATTCAAAAGTCCAAAAAGTTTAAGAAAATTCCCACATTTTAGGTTTCCCTAGGGTGACAAGCAATCTCAGGATGTTAGATTAACAAGTAACCGGTTTCGCCTTACTTAATTTTTGTTCGTAAGAGCAAAATTTCGTCTTTCAAAGACGATCTAGCACTCATGATGCATCGTTACATTATTTGAGCAGCTGATTGCATGAGTGCGTAAACGGTGTTTGAATGGTCCGTTAAATGACTTTGTCAAACTATCATCCAAATTCTTGTGTATATTTGTGATTAATATCAATATCCCTGCCAAAACATGCACGCACAAAAATCTTGGGAAATCAAGAAAAGAAAATTATTAGCAATTGAAGATTCATCGAAATTTAGATGGAGCATGAGAGAAGTATCTTTGAAGGGGTTGAAGAAGATGACTAGTGGTGAGAGGAATGAATTTTGGCCCCTTGAAGAAAGTTTCATTTTGCGCTTGAAGGTAAGCCCTCTAACTAGGAATTTTCTTTTGCGTTATGAGTTTCCTTTCCAAAGTGAGAAGTTGAATATTCCATTGAAGAAAATGCTGCATAAAAAAGTCCTGCTTCTGATGTGACGGTCGTGATCATGGAGTGTTCAAGTATTGTGTCACTACAACCATTACAGAAAGCTAGATCATCAAAGTTCATGATGAAAATATTCATGGATGAAAGCTTAAGTGTGATATGCAAAATTCCAACAACCCAAAAATCATCCCTTTGAAAGCTTATTGAGGTCCTAGTGAACAATAAGAAATCAACTTTTATGTACCAATAAATTTACATAAAAAGGGAAAGAATTAAAAAGAAATATATTCACGAGGATTCTTAGTGCATTAATTGTCATGACTTGCTATATGTCAAATTGATGGAGGTCATTTTCAGTTCTCCGTCAGATGTTGTCTTCCGTCGATCTTCCGGTGGATCTTGGAGGTGATCTCCTGTTGCGTGTGGGTCTCAATGGATTTTGAGGAGATTGGCGGTTTTGAGGAGTTTGCGCCGAGTAACTTCAAGGAAGTCCCGGGGGTTTGGTACCACCGAGGACCCTCCGACGATCAAGTTAGCACAAGATCCGAGCAGAGCAATGGCTAAGTGGGTGAAAAAAGCTTACTTGACCCCTCTGTGATGGTGGTTTATATAGTGGCGGCAGCACGCAGTAGCAGGCGTGAGAATCTCGCCGGCAGTTACGCTCCCGACGTCACGCCTGCGTAATAAGCGGATCGCCTGTTAATAGGGATCGTGACGGCATGGAACGTAGAATGTTGCCTGCAGAGAATCCGCGCATGGCGAGATTTGCGGAGCGGCGGTTACGTCTATGAGTGGTGGAGTAAGTCGGTCGGAGGGACCGAGGAATATGGCCTCGGCGGGAGAGCTCGGGAACAAGTTGGAGGGTCGAGGTATCTTGGTCTTGTGGTAGCTCGGGGGCGAGCTGAGAGGCCGAGGAGGCCAATTTGTAGGGGCTCTGAGGAGAGCCAGCTTGTGCTTGCAGGTCGGGTACAGGGTGGCCTGGTCGGCCCTTGTGGGCCCTTTCTTCTGAGCTTTGGGACACGTCATCTGCCATGTGTCCCGATCTGGGAGATCGCCAATATAGAGCATCATCATTAGCCCCCACTCTTGTCCCGACCAGCTGACGGGTCGGGTCAAGAGTGGACTGCCGGGCCGTCCGGGGTGAGCTCTCTCCTAAGATTTCGTCGGGACGCGTCCCCGGGCTGTCGGCTGTCTTTTCTGCCAGCAAATCAGGGCGAGATCTCTGCATTTAAGGAAGGTGCGCTGGTTCGTGCATCTTGTCGCTGAAGCGACGGTCCGCGTGTCAAGCGTCGGTTGGCCGACACGACGTGTGCAGACCTGCGGCGTTTGATGGGATGCGGCCCAGTATGGGAACGACAGTGGAGCGATCAGAACCGTTGGATGTGAGGAGGCGCTTTGGCGGGAGATGAAGGGTGCCGTTGGATGAGGGTGATTGCGGAGATAAATAGGGGTGGGGCCCACTCAAGGGCCCCAATTTCTTCATATTTTTCTTCCTTCTAAGTCTTGGCTGCTCGGCGCTCTTCCTCTTTTGGGTTGGATACATGGTTCGTTCCCACTCCTTGGGTTTCTCATTCTGGAATGAGGCCAGCGGTGCGGCCGTGCCCCCGGCTGGCTCGTGCCCTGCGCCGAATGTTTCGCCGGCGGCAGGGCCATCCGCTTCACTGAGGGCTCCTGGTGATTGTTCCGGCGGCGGTCAGAGACGTCCATGGTCATCCGAGCCCCAGGCGAGGGATGCAGGGGAGGGTGAGGACGGGGTCCACCTTAAGAGGAAAAGGACAATCTCTCGTGTGCTGCTGTCGTGGGTCCCTGAGGGGATTCCCGTGCAGGAGGGGGATGCCGTCTCCATGGTTCCATCTGGGTTTTCCGTCGCTGCCGGCCTGCTCGCCGGAATGGAAGAGTCGGCCGGGGGGAGGCTTCCGCATGGCACCCTGAGGGTCCAAATGGAGGCCATAACCCAAAGGGTGGTTCAGGTATGAACTCCTCCACGCATTGTTTTTTTACCTTCCTTTCTTTGGCTCGAGCGTCTCCAAGTTTCTCATCCGCTTCCCGTCAAGTTCTTCAACACTGCACCCTCGTTACCCGTATGGAGGCCGAGGGGGCGTTCCACGCACCGAGGCCGGTCGAAGCGTTTCCTTCAGAGGTCGAGGTCCTGCGACATGACCTGCATCTGGAGAGGGCGAGGGCCGATGTCCTGGAAACCCGAGCGGAGGTTGCGGAGGGAAGCCCGACCCTCCGGCAGACAGCGATGAGGGAAGCGAGGCATACCCCTGGTGGCAAAGCCTACGGTGGTGAAGCCTCCGGTAGACTGCGATGACAGTGATGAGGGAAGCGAGGCGTGGGAGGGGGTTTGTGACTTAGGCCTTTTTGATATTTCCTTATCCCTCTTTTGTAAGCGTCCGGAACTTTGTAAGGCTGGGGAGCCCCCAATACCCCTGGAAAAACATTTTGCTTGTGCGAGTAAAACTCTTGTTGTTTCATTGCTTTGCACTTTATCTTTTGGATGTGAAGAGTACTCATAGAATATCCTTGCTTGCACTGTTGGGCTTCCATGTCAGGCGATCGCACGTTGAGTTGATTTCGATCACTTGTCAAGCGTGCCAAGTGCTGCTGAGAAGGAGGTATCCCCATGTCCCCGGAGTCGAGGGGGATCACTCAGACTTTGATAGACCTGATGTCTCTTGTTGGGGCTTCGGATCCGCTGCGTGTGACGGGCAGAGGGGTGTCCGCCGTAGTTGTGCCGAGCATAAAGGGGATCAGTGGCCTCGTTATGGGGGATACAAACCCGCAGCGTCTGTTGGGCAGGAGGATGCCGGCTAGGGATGACCGAGCAGGGAAGCTGCTCGGTTGATCTTGGAGAGGGCTTTGATCCCTGTCGGTTGTGGTATGAAGCTACCAACCGAGGATAGCCAAGAAAGGGTTGGGCTCGACTTCCTCTGGGAGGACTTTGATCCTTAGCGTTAGAGGGGCCGTAGGGGGCCTGCTAAGGATAACCGGGCAGTTGAAGCTGCGCGGTTTCCTCTTTGTGAGGGCCTTGATTCCTGGCATTGCGGGTAGAGAAGCTACCGGCCAGGGATAGCCGAGCAGGGAAGCCACTTGGCTGCCTCTGGGAGGACTTTGATCCTTAGCATTGGAGGGGATGTAAGAAGCCTAATAAGGATAACCGGGCAGTGAAGCTGCACGGTTGCCTTTTGGCGAGGGATCTGATCTCTGGCATCGTGGGTTGGCAACCACCAGCCGGGGATGACCGAGCGGGGTAGCCGCTCAGATGCCTCTTGCGAGGGCTTTAATCCCTGGCGTCATGGGTAGGGAGCTACCAGCCGGAGATGACCGAGCAGGGTAGCTGCTCGGCTCCCTCTGAGGAGGGCTTCGATCCTTACCACGGGAGGGGCTGTAAGAAGCCAACTAAGGTTAACTGGGCACTGAAGCTGCGCGGTTTCCTCTTGGCCAGGGCTTTGATCTCTGGCGTCGTGGGTAGGCAACTACCAGCCTAGGATGACCGAGCGGGGTAGCCGCTCAGATGCCTCTTACAAGGGCTTTGATCCCTGGCATCATGGGTAGGGAGCTACCAGCCGGAGATGACTGAGCAAGGGTCGGGCTCGGTTGCCTCTTGCGAGGGCTTTTGATCCTTCAGGACGGGGACCGAGCAGGGTTACTGCCCAGTGCCTCTTGGCGAGGAATTTGATCCCTGTCGGTTGTGGTAGGAAGCTACCAGCTGGGGATAGCTGAGCAAAGGTCGGGCTTGACCGCCTCAAAGGAGGACTTTGGTCCTTAGCACGGGAGGGGCTATAAAAAGCCTACCAAGGACCCTTGGCCGGGCAGGGTTACTACCCGGTGCCTCTTGGCGAGGGCTTTTGTCCTGAAGGATAGCCGAGCGAGTGTCGGGCTCGATTGCCTCTGGAGGGCTTTTGATCCCTGTCGGTTGTGGTAGGAAGCTACCAGCCGAGGATACCTGAGCGAGGGTCGGGCTCGACTGCCTCTGAGAGTACTTTTTGATTCCTGGCGTTGCGAGTCGGGAAGCTACCGACCATGGATAGCCGAGCAGGGTAGCTGCTGAGCTGCCTCTAAGGAGGACTTTGATCTTTAGCGTTGGAGGGGCCGTAGGAGGCCTGCTAAGGATAATCGGGCAGTGAAGCTGCGCGGTTGCCTCTTGGCGAGGGTTTTGATCCCTAGCGTTGCGAGTAGGGATGCTACCGGCCAGGGAAAGCCGAGCAGGGAAGCCGCTCGGCTGGCTCTAAGGAGGGCTTTGATCCTTAGCGTTGGAGGGCCGTAGGAGGTCTGCTAAGGATAACCGGGCAGTGAAGCTGCGCGGTTGCCTCTTTGGTGAGGGCTTCAGATCATAAAGACAGAACTATATTTGCAATGTTCTGACGTTCTCTTTATTTGAATGGAAAAGATTTTTTAGAAAACATTTACATCGTCTTCGCGAAAGGAGGGATACACACTCGTTGGCCTTGACCTCATTGGTATAGCTTGAGCTTCTCAGCGTTGTAAGGCCGTGGGAACTTGCGTCCGTCCGCGTCTTGTAGGCGATAGGCTCCGCCAAGGAGTACCTCAGAGACGAGGAAAGGACCGTCCCACTTTGGGGAGAACTTGTGTAGCCTGCCTTGATCGATGAACTCGTTCCGCCGTAGGACCAGGTCTCCAGTCTTGAAGGAGCGGCGCTTGACCCGAGCGTTATAGTATCGGGCCATTTATTGTTGATAAGCGGCAGCCCTGATCTAATCCCGGTCTCTCTTCTCCAACAAAATGTCCAGGTTGGTCCGTAGCACCGAGGTGTTCGCATCGTCGTCGAAGTGCTCGACCCGATGACTGGGTAGCCCGATCTCCACTGGGACCATTGCCTCGGTCCCATAGCAGAGGCTGAAAGGGGTTTCCTTGGTAGGGGTCTTCTTTGACGTGCGCAGGGCCCATAAGACCCGGGGAAGTTCTTCGACCCAACTGCCTTGTCACCCTTCTAGACGGGTCCGGAGACCTCGGAGGACGTCTCGGTTAGCGACTTCGGCCTGCCCGTTGCATTGGGGATGCGCGACCGCGGCGAACTTCATGAGGATATGGTATTCCTTGCAGAAGTCCTTCACTTTCTTGTTCTCAAAGTTCGTCCCGTGGTCGGTGATGATACACCTCGGGATGCCGAACCGGAGTATCAGATTATTTTGCAGGAACCTGATGGTCGTGGCGGCATCCGATTTCCTGATGGGGACGGCCTCGATCCACTTGGTGAAGTAGTCTACCGCGACGAGGACATATTTGTGCACGTCCGTACCGGTAGGGAACTGGCCGATCATATCCAATCCCCACTGGGCGAACGGCCATGGGGATGTTAGGGCGGTTAGCTCGGTAGCGAGGAGGAGAGGGATGCTGCCGTAGAGTTGGAAACTTTTGCATCTTCTGACTAGCTTCTTGGCGTCCTCGTAAACAGTGGGCCAGTAGTACCCCTGGAGAAACGCCTTTTGGATCAAGGTTCGGGCCCCTTGGTGCGCACTGCCAAACCCCTCATGGATTTCACGGAGGACGTAGTCGACTTCGTGGGGGTCGATGCACCGGAGCAGGGGCTGAGTGAAGGATTTCTTGTAGAGGTTCCTATTGCTCCAAATGAAGTGACGGGCTTTGGCCCGGAGACGGCGGACGGCTCCCCGATCTTCTGGGAGCGTACCGTCCTTCAGGAATTCCATGAAGGGCTTCCTCCAATCTTGGTCGCCTTCCTGCGCCGCATATACGTGGAGTGTTGTTGCTCCGTCTTCCACGCTGGGCTGAGGCAAGGTTTCGAAGAGGATAGACCGCTTATTGTTGGCCGAGTATGACGAAGCCAGCTTGCTCAGGGCGTCGGCTTGGGCATTCAGCTGCCTGGGTATTTTTTCTACTTGGACTTCGTTAAAGTTCCTCCCGAGTTTCCTTACCTCGTCTAGATATTTCATCATCAGAGGCTCTCGAGCTTCAAAGCGGCTAGTCACTTGGCCGACGACTGGGGCCGAATCACTGCGGATTCGAATTGTCTTCAGCCCCAGCTCGGCGGCCATGCCCAGTCCATCCAGAGGGGACTCGTACTCTGCCGCGTTGTTCGAGGTTTTGAAACTGAGCTTCATAGAGTACTCCATTTCTGCCTCGTTCGGGCCTTGGATAATGAGGCTGGCACCATAGCCTTCCTCGGTTGAAGACCCGTCGACGTAGATGACCCACTCAGGAACCGAGCCAGGCCTTTCCGCGATGGGACACTGAGTTGCGAGGGTCGGCGTGGACTCCGGTTCCTTGCTAGGGATGGTGCATTCAACGATGAAATCGGCCAGGGCCTGCGCTTTGATGGCCTGCCTCGGGCGATATTTTATGTCAAACTGAGATAGTTCCCACTGTAAGTGCACGGCGGCGCCCCAGCCGTCAATCCGACGACCAAATGCGGAAGCGGTGATAAACTTTAATTTTGCGAACTTAGCAAACCGGCACCACCGCGCACTTTTCACCCGGATCGGGCCATTAAACTAGTTCTAGCTAACTACAAGACGGGTTAGAGATATACCGAGTGATCCGAGTCCTCCGGTCTTCTCGTCATCGTCCCGATCTCCTGCGGAAAGTCCTGTCTCCATATCGTCGCCTCCTCGCCGGAAGGGCACCACATCGCCTGCGTCTTTTGCGGGCTCCCGCCTCAATACCGAGGCAACTCGGACATGAAGTTGGCAAGTCGACATGCCCAAGATTTGCTGTAGAATGTGTAGTGTAAAGGCTATGTCTCATTTGGGGTTTATGTTGCCTTGGAGGATGGAGGAAGAGGTAAGGAAAATTGGTGCTTTCAATTTTCTAGCAAGAAGAAGATGAGATGAAGAATTCCTCACATAACAAAAATGAACTCTCTCATTCTCTTCTCTCAAGTGTGGCCAACCTCTTCTTGTGAGAATGGTGGAGGAATGAATATGAATCCATAACAAGAACGGAGGTGGGTGTAGGAAAAGAGAAAGGGTGACCATATCCAAAACCATCATCACAATATCAAATCAAGTCCTAATCCATTATAATCACCAAAAAGCAAAGGAAAAGACTAAGAAAGCATCTCATGATTATGAAGCATCATGAAGCCCCACAATTGCAAGAAAACCCCTCCACAAATACCAATTTGCACAATTGCAAATTAGTCCCTCCATCGGAAAAGTCCGGCAGTGAAAGAACAAAGGAAAACCGGCCGGAACGGAATGCAAACTGGAAACTCCAGAAAACTGGTCCCATAATAAATTACAGGAAAACCCCGATACTGTGCATACACACCCGCATCTGTATTCCGACAGGATACAAATGCAATAAGACAAAATCTACATTGTACTATACTAGGATCCGGCTTAAACCAAAGCCGGCTAATAATATCCGTTCGATCCTGATCCGTGCAATACCGCACGTATCCGATCGAACCATGCCATATATCTATACGGCCTCTAGTACTAACCGTCCGATCCTGATCCGTGCAATACCGCACGTATCTGATCGGACCCTGCCATATCTCCATACGGCCTCTACAGCGTTTCGCCCGAAAGCTTAAGTAACTGTAAGTGTGGTGGACTCTAAATACTCGTCAATACTATGGCTGTGGATTTAACCACCAGCACGTCAGAGGTATAAGCCAATACGTGACGGGCCACCAGCTATTGACCAAAAGGGACGTCGATGAGCGAACTCATCCTGACACCCTACTGAGCCTGTCAGTGACAATATCCGTACAGTCCGGTCCGTTCGTCTATGAGCATCGCATGGCGGGCCTAGAGGGTTGGTAAAAGTCAGACCCTCAAAAGCGGTACAAGTCGTGTCGGAGTGTAGCCCAGAACACCCTGAGAAACTACTGGAATAGCTACCAGTAAATCTCCTGCCTTGGCCAAGAACTTCGTGTAATGGCTCTCCTAGACACAGCGTGACCTCACCCCCAATACCGGGAGAGACGAACCCCTGAAGATCCGCTCACTGCCTCCATGTGGCTCGGGACTGTACCTAACTAAAACCTATTTGCACGACTCCTTTGAGCCGTGGTAGGTGATTGATTCGAAAGAGTGTTTGTAGTTAACCGCAATCAATAATGGTGTCGCGCGTAGCTAGACCGAGATGAGTACGGGTCGTTCTCAGGGAAACGTTGAATCTTTTACTCTTACTTTAGATGTGTTGAGAAAGAGAGGAGGGATAAAGAATTTTTATAGAAAGATTTCTAGATCTACGTTAAACAAGAATGTAAAATATAGATCTAGATTATTTTTAAAATGTAGATAATATAATAAGAGGGCTTGTAGAGTTCGTTAGGATTTAGTAGTTATGGACAATTAATTAAAAGTTACCATTTTTATCCATTAATAGATTTAGAACTAGAACGACGGTGATGCGTGTAGATTAAGGTTTCTAGAGGGAAAAGGAATCCCACTCGCAACCCTTATCTTGACACGGAACTCCGTTCATATCTAGCCTTTACCAAAACAATCATTAATCTAATCTCTAATCGCGGTCGGAACTAGCAAAGAATTGCTAGCGCGCCCGATTAGGATGTTAATGATTCTTTTGATAAAGTTCCTAAACTTTATAGGACTTAAAAAGGGTTTAATTATTTTCATCGCCCATTAGCCTGCCCTAATCCTACGAACCCTAACAAGCGGAGAATTACTCGCGCATGTTGGGAGAAGAAGATGAAAAGAAAGAGAGGGAGAACATAATGTAAAAAAAAACAATTAAATAAAAAAAACTACCTTTATTAATCAACTCCTTCAAACTACACTTTTAATCCATAGAAAATGATTACAAAACTTGATTTGCTTCTCGATCTTTCCTAAGGAGGTAGTCGAACAGTCGATGATCAGCCTGGATGCGTGAGCGTCGGGAGCTTCGTGATCTCTTCGGCTTGATGATTTTTCCAAAAGACTCTCGGTGCCTTTTTATAGTGCAAACCCAGAATATTATTGTTGAAAAGTTGGTAAAATTCATCAGTTATCAATCTCCCAAAATCTTGCACTTTATCTCCCTTAAATTGCGGCGGATCCGCGGCCCAAGGGTGGGTTTGGCCGCGGATCCGCGCTCAAGGGTGGGGATCATTTGATGATTTTTCTTGTGCTTTCATCTGGTGACATTTGGCAATCCTAGGCATCTTCATATTTCAGAAATCTTCTCTCGGTTGCTTCCAGACTTGGTCTCCAAGTTTGCTTCTTAATTTGGCAAGATTTCTTCAACAGCTTGATTTCTTTGATATATTTTGCATAACAACTTAGAAAATTCTGCACAACAACTCAAATAAGATTTTAGTAGACTTTGTTCTACTAGGATTAGGTCAATAATATTTGCATACATTTTCCTACCAAAATGATAATTAACACATGGAAAATAATGTTTTTACACATAAACCCTCATATGTATAATATATTATAATATAGTCCCTTTTTAATATAAAAATGGTAGGAAAAATGTACTACAAATGTGCAGTTTTATCGACTGAACAAATACCCCCAAACTTATCTTTGATCGTCCCGAGCAAACTAGTTTATTCAAGAGGAGAAAGAAAGGAGAAAACTAAGCACACTTTCGTAGGCAGACACGATTGCACTGAGCACGTGCAACAAGCCGTTAAACCTCTAGGTGTCCCTAGTAGGAGGAGTGTTGTCTCCTGAGGGTTTTCAGCGGATTACACCCACAAAATCCTATAACAAAAGAAAGATGGTGAAATTTACATATAAAGATAAGAATCATAAAAGAAAGGCCGTGAAAAGAAGAGTTTCCAACTATACTAGCTTTTCAGTTGTCATGAGCCCTATCTTAATAGTCATGAAAAAATGTTAGAAATCACATCATCTCTAAATAAAACATTGTCTTTATTCTTCATTCCTACCTTTCATCCAAACATTGATCATATAACCCTACGTGTGTGTAAATAACATCCCTACACTCGGAGAATTCAATTCAAGCTATCATACTCTTGTCCATCTACCTTAGTACTTTTTAATTTAAAGATTTGCTCACACATTTTCATGCGACCGTTAATACTTCTTGAGGTACTAACCGACCGATTACTCATGCGCTTGCTGATTTGGTGATAATATTTTCCTCGTCTTGCACCACCTAAGGCTTAGCAATGACTCCCAGACCAGTTGGCCTTAGGGCACTAGGTGAAGAGGCACCCTCGCTATATTTTTTTATTGCTGCCTTGGCGATAACAAAACCAGTGTTCATTTTTTTCACCATTTTTTATATTTTCTTCATCATTTTTTTTAATTTCCTTCATACTTTGGCTTTTAGACAAGAGCATTTCAAGGTATCCTCTACTATCCCGAGTTTCAAGACGTGTGTAAGTGCAAATAGTAGGGTATCAACATTCAAATGTTTGGCTTCCAGAATAGAAACTATTTTTCAGACTTATTTTTATCCTCAGATTAGTGACTTCCCTCATTTTACTAACCCTTGGGACAACAGCTCATAACTACTTATTACTAGTTCGTGTAAGAAAACTTCTAATTTTCATGGTTTTCTTAAACTATTCCAATCTTTTGGATGTAATTTTTCACTTTCTATTCTTTTGTTATGAAAAAATTTTAATGCCCAGTGTCAAAGATAATTCAGTGAATACAAACCTCCCCCCCAAACCTGTTTTCAGCAGTGTCCTCACTGATGTAGCCTTTTGAGAACAAGGACCTGTATACTAAGGGAGAGATATAAGGGGTAAAATAATAGTTAAATGAAAAATTCCCCCAAACTTATTCTTTGACACGCACAGATATTCAATCAAATCCATTTACTCACCTCCATTTCTTAAAATGAGAAAATTTTATCAAAACATGGAGGTGGGGCGGAGGAATTTTAGTTTTGATAAAGCGGCTCCTGTAAAAACAGGAGCTCCTCCGCGGGGTCAGCAAAAAAATACGGTTTTAATCTATGCCCATTTACTTTAAAAATCGAACCGTTTTTCAAATTTTCGACTTCAACTGCCTCATGCGGGTGTACATACCGCACCACAAAAGGTCCTTTCCAACGAGATTTAAGCTTACCCGGATGAAGATGGAGACGGGAATCGTAAAGAAGGACTTGTTGCCCCGATGTGAAGGTTTTTCTAGAAAGATTTTTATCGTGGAATACTTTAGTCCTATTCTTTACTATCACCGCATTATCGTAAGCTTCATCGCGGAGTTCGCTTAGCTCATTCAATTGCAGCTTCCGATAGCTGCCTGCATGATCAAGATCAAAATTAAGCTCTTTAATAACCCACATTGCCTTATGTTCAATCTCGACAGGGAGGTGACATGCCTTCCCAAACACAAGACGGTATGGAGACATACCAAGATCGGTCTTATAAGCGGTGCGGAATGCCCAAAGAGCATCCGTCAATTTGGTTGACCAATCCTTACGGTTTTTCGAAACCGTCTTCTCCAATATCTGTTTGATCTGCCTATTTGAGATCTCAGCCTGCCCACTTGTTTGGGGGTGATAGGGCGTAGAAAGCTTGTGAGTGATTGAATATTTCCGCATCAAGGCCTCGAAAGACCTATTGCAGAAATGTGTCCCGTTGTCGCTAATGATAGCGCGAGGGTGTCCGAATCGCGAGAAGATGTTTTCTTTAAGGAACTTAATGACAACTTTGTTGTCATTAGTGCGACACGGTACAGCTTCCACCCACTTCGAGACATAATCAACCGCTAACAAGATATATAAATTCCCAAAGGAGTTGGGAAAAGGGCCCATAAAATCAATACCCCAAACATCAAATATTTCAACAACCAATATAGGTTGGAGCGGCATCTCATTCCTTCGTGAAATCCGACCCAAATGCTGACATCGCGGACAAGTTTTGCAATGTTCAAATGCATCTTTAAATAATGTTGGCCAATAAAAGCCGCATTGCAAAACTTTCTCCGCCGTTTTTCGAGGTCCAAAGTGACCGCCGCATGCCTGATCATGACAAAATGATAACACGCTCTTGAATTCATCGTTAGGGACATACCTGCGAATGATTTGATCGGAACAATACTTGAATAGATTTGGTTCATCCCAGTAAAAATATTTTACTTGGGATAAAAAATGAAGTTTGTCTTGTTTCGACCAATCGCTAGGTATAAGTCCCGTCGCAAGATAGTTCACGATATCCACGAACCAAGGTTCGTAGGATACATTCAAGAGCTGTTCGTCGGGAAATGAGTCATTTATCGGCACGGTCACAGTTGGCGAAGAAGTGATGCGTGAAAGATGGTCGGCTACTACGTTTTCACATCCACTCTTGTCTTTGATAACAAGATCAAATTCTTGTAACAATAGGATCCAACGTATTAGCCTGGCCTTTGCATCCTTCTTCGTTAAAAGATGTCGTAGGGCGGAGTGATCTGTGTAAACCACAATAGGCGAGCCAATCAAGTAGGGTCTGAATTTCTCTAATGCAAATACAACTGCCAAGAGTTCTTTCTCGGTAGTTGTGTAATTTATTTGTGCATCATTCAAGGTCCTACTTTCATAGTAAATTACATGTGGTATCTTATCAATATGCTGTCCCAAGACAGCACCAATAGCAAAATCCGATGCGTCACACATAAGCTCGAATGGGTGGTTCCAATCCGGAGATGATAGAACGGGGGCTGTAGTGAGTGATTCTTTAAGCGATTCAAAAGCAGCCTCACAATCCGAAGGATTAAGGGTCTAGCAATTTTGCTAAAGTCCTTAATGAATCTCCTATAAAATCCTGCATGACCAAGGAAGGATCGTATATCTTTGAAGCAATTGGGACGAGGGAGGTTTTGAATGGCATCTATTTTAGCTCTGTCAACCTCAATGCCTTTATGTGAAATTATATGTCCAAGTACAATACTTTCTTGGACCATAAAATGGCATTTTTCCCAATTCAAAGTCAAGTTCTTATCCTTACAGCGGGTAAGAACAGCGTCAAGATTACGAAGGCAGTCCTCAAAGGAGTCCCCAAAAATGGAGAAATCGTCCATAAAAATTTCTAGAAACTTTTCCACTATATCTGAAAATATCCCCATCATGCACCGCTGAAATGTAGCGGGAGTGTTGCATAACCCAAAGGGCATGCGTCTATAAGCGAAAGTTCCGAAAGGACAAGTAAAAGTGGTTTTATCTTGATCCTTTTCGATGATGGGGACCTGGTTGTAACCAGAGTATCCGTCCAAGAAACAGTAGTATTCGTGTCCCGCTAATCGTTCCAACATCTGGTCAATGAAAGGTAGAGGGAAGTGATCTTTCCTCGTCGCGGCATTGAGTTTCCTGTAATCGATACATACGCGCCACCCAGTTTGGGTGCGTGTTTGGATTAACTCATTAGCCTCGTTAGTGATGACCGTGATGCCAGACTTTTTCGAGACCACATGAATTGGACTTACCCATTGACTATCAGATATGGGGTAAATTATTCCACTATCAAGACACTTGACGATTTCTTTCTTTACCGCCTCCTTCATAACGGGATTTAACCGTCTTTGTGGGTCTCGGGTTGGTTTGGCTTCATCCATCAGATGTATGTAATGTTCAACAATTAAGGGACTAATCCCTTTGATGTCAGCCATTGTCCAACCAAATGCTTCCCGATTCGATCTCAACACTGCCAAAAGTGCATTCTCTTGCTCTAAGGCTAGAGAAGCGGAAATAATCGCTGGCAAAGTCTCATTCTCTCCTAAATATGCATATTTAAGATAAGAAGGTAGCGGTTTGAGATCAAGAATTGGCGGAGAGACAATAGAAGGTGGGGTAAGCGAATGATATTCGGACTCCCGAAGAGGTTCAAAACTTGCATAAGATATTGACTCGGAAGGTGCTGCTGACTTTTGCAACGAGTCAACGGGTTCAATCTCAAGGTCGGACTCATTGAACATATCCTCACTGTAAAGTGGTGCAAGATCGAACGATATTTCATTAGTGTTGTCGAGAACATCAAAGCAAAGCTCCTCATCCATGCAGCTTTCGGAAGCTATCTCGTGGATGGAACAAACATCCAGCAATTGAGCAGAAGGTTCTGATGGCTGACTTCCTAGCTTGTAAATATTAAGCTCAATTGTCATTTTCCCGAAGGATAAGTTCATAGAACCGTTACGACAATTAATCACAGCGTTAGAAGTTGCTAGGAAGGGTCGACCAAGTATCACCGGGATTTGATTGCGTGGGTTTGCCACAGGTTGTGTATCTAAAACAATAAAGTCCATGGGAAATATGAATTCCCCGACTTTAATTAACACATCCTCTAGTTCGCCCCGAGGTTTGGTGATAGATCGATCAGCCATTTGGAGAGTACAATGGGCGGGTTTTAACTCTCCAATTCCTAACTGCTCGTATACTGAATAAGGAAGCAAGTTGACGCTAGCGCCTAGATCGAGTAAAGCACGATTTATATTTTTACCCCCAATAGAAATAGAGATTGTAGGACAGCCGGGGTCCTTACGTTTCTTTGGTATTTGTTGGGTAAAAGCTGTGCTAACATTACTCGTCATGAAAACCTTTTTAGGCACTTGAGTTTTTCTCTTCCTAGTGCACAAGTCTTTAAGGATTCTTGCATAAGATGGGACTTGTTGAATAGCATCTAGGAGAGGAATATTCACGCTAACTTGCTTAAATATTTCCACAATCTTTTCCATTTGCGGGTTAGGTCGGTTGGCCCTCAATCGGTTTGGAAATGGAGCTCGATCAATAAGTTTTGGGTCCAACGTTTGTGGAGAAGACTGTGGCGACGGATTCGATCCCAAAATTGGAGTGGGTATCGACTTAGATAGATTTGGCGAAATGTTCGAGCCTTGGGGAAAATGGAGAATAGGCTCGGACGAAGGTGGGAGACTAGACGAATTAGGGGAATAAGAAGAAGAAGAAGGGGTATCAAATGTGTCACTATCATCAAACTGCTCACCCACTTGGTTATTCAGCATTCTCCCCGATCTCAAAGTAGTGACGGCATTCACATTATGACTTTGTGAATGGCCAGGATTCGGTAGGGGTTGAGATGGGAGTTTCCCTTTCTCTCTCGCACTCATTGCGGCGTTTAACTGTGCGATTTGGTTTTCTATTGATTTAATACTCTCACCATGGGAGGAGGAGTTTTTCGTTAGGGTATCAATAGAAGACCTTATCTCAGCCGAATTTTGCATGGATTGTTTCATGAACATATCCAAAGTTTGTGCAAGTGAGTTGTCAGTACCGGCCACTTGTGGTGTAGAAATGTTGGCCGGATTTTGGAAATTCTGTGACTGAAAGGGGGGCTGATTCTGTGGTTGTGGTTGCTGTGGAGGAGGTCTTTGATAATTGCTTTGTTGGTTTTGATTCCAAGCAAAGTTAGGATGATTCCTCCATCCTTGATTGTACGTGGAAGAATAAGGGTCGTTTCTAGGTCGCTGCTGAAAAGTAGCATTAGCTTGAAACGATGCATTCATAAGACATTCTTCCGTTAGGTGTGAAGGATCCGAACAGCAACCACAGACAGTCTTGGGAAGCGTGACCTGATTTAGGGAGACTGATGAAAGTTTGTTCTCAATAGAATCGAGTTTCTTTTGCATCGCTGCCATTTCGGCTTTTACTGTGATGGAAACGTCGAGCTGGTGAATACCTCCCTTAGTTGAAGGTGGTCTTACGCTTTCCCACTGCAACGTGTGTTCAGCGAGGTCTTCCAGATATTTCCAAGCTTCACCGTCATCTTTAGACATGAAATTGCATTGACACATTGTTTCAAGTGTTGGAGATAGTGCCCTCAGAGTCAATTATTAGGTCACAGGTACGTGATTGCAATGATTGATGGAGGACCTATCCCGGTAGGACAGTCTTACTCGAGATGATAGTATGCTATCTGGTTTACCTTTATCATCGTGTACTGCTTTAGGTGACCTGACAAGTCGCTATTACACGTTGATAGAGCCCCTAGGATTCTTGCTTGACCACCAGCAGTATGAGGGCGATCATATAAGTGGGAGCTAGGGTCTATAAGCATATCCTTAAATGGTCCCTAGTCGTGTGAGTTTCGAGACAGGGCATCGATACTCCAGAGTAGACTAGTGTATACAGTCGAGACCCCGACGAGGGGCGGTGGCCGGTCTCACAAGCCACTGGTGTCAGTTGGATCACCTAAGATGTATACAGGTGCTCATTGGGTTATGAGTACACCGGACAGGACTCGCCGGGAACATGCTAGTTGGTCATATACCAGACGTCAGATGGCAGTTCCCTGGTGACATGTGTACAGGTTAGTTCATCGACCTGGGGATCGTCATTTGTCTTGTGTGAGTTCCTACTGTACTTTGATTACTACCCTACCACGGCTCAAAGGAGTCATGCAAACAGATTTTAGTTGGGTACAGTCCCGAGCCACATGGAGGCAGTGAGCGTATCTTCAGGGGTTCGTCTCTCCCGGTATTGGGGGTGAGGTCGCGCTGTGTCTAGGAGAGCCATTACACGAAGCCGTCGGCCGAGGCAAGGAGATTTACTGGTAGGTATTCCAGTAGTATCTTAGGGTGTTCTGGGCTACACTCCGACACGACTTATACCGCTTTTGGGGGTCTGGCTTTTACCAACCCCCTAGGCCCGCCATGCGATGCTCATAGACGAACGGACCGGACTGTACGGATATTGTCACTGACAGGCTCAGTAGGGTTGTCAGGCTGAGTTCGCTCACAGACGTCCCTTTTAATCAATACCTGGTAGCCCGTTACGTATTGGCTTATACCTCTGACGTGCTTGTGGTTAAATCCACAACCAAGGTGTTGACGAGTCTTTAGAGTCCCCCACATTCAGTTACTCAGCTTTCGGGCGAAAAGCTGTAGAGGCCGTATGGAGATATGGCAAGGTCCGATCAGATACGTGCGGTATTGCACGGATCAGGATCAGACAGTTTGTACTACAGGCCGTATGGGTATATGGCAGGGTTCGATCAGATACGTGCGGTATTGCACGGATCAGGATCGAACGGATATTACTAGCCGGCTTTGGTTTAAGCCGGATCCTAGTATAGTACAGTGTAGATTTTGTCTCATTGCATTTGTATTTCGGTCGGAATACAAATGCGGGTGTGTATGCACAGTATCGGGGTTTTTCCTGTAATTTATTACGGGACCAGTTTTCTGGAGTTGCCAGTTTGCTTTCCGTTTCGGTCATTTTCATTTGTATCGTTCATTGGCCGAAGTTTGCTGGAGGAGGGCTTATTTGCATTGTTGCAAATAAGCATTTGTGGAGGGGGTCTTTGCATATTTCCTTGTATCATGATGGTGCACCATTCTTTTGACCTTGACTTCTTCTTCTATCATGATTGCTTGACTTTGTGAGCAATCATGGTTGTAGTAGGTGGGTTTTTGGAGTATGGGTTTGATTTTGTGATCATTGCCTTTCATGATAACCATTCCTCTCTCTCTCTTGCATGATATGAGAATGGCTCCCATTTTTGATACACCCCCACTCTCTCATTCACCCCACCACCATGTCATGGCCAGCCAAAGCATTGCAAGGGCTGTCCAAAATTTTTGGAGTGTGGAATTTTGTTCACTTCATGCTCCAAAAATCCCCTAGTTCCTCCACACATTTATTGTATCATCCCTCCACCAAAATGGCACCTCCATGAATCCCAAAATGAGACATAGCCTCTACACTATATTCTACAGCAAATCTTGGGCACGTCGACTAGCCAGCTTCGTGCCCGAGTTGCCTCGGCATTGAGGTGGGAGCCCGTAAAAGAAGTAGGCGATGTGGTGCACTTCCGGCGACGAGGTGGAGACCGGAGCTTCCGCAGGAGATCGGGACGACGACGAGGAGACCGGAGGACTTGGATCAGTCGGTATATCTCTCTTCCCCATCTTGTAGTTAGCTAGGACTAATTAATGGTTCGATCCGGGTATTAGTGCGCGGCGGTTTGCCAGTTCAAGAAAAATTAAAGTTTATCGCCGCTTCCGCATTTGGCCGTCGGATTGACGGCCGGGGCGCCGCCGTGCACTTACAGTGGTATCAGAGCCTCGCCATTAACTTAGTCTAGCTTGGTTTAATGTGTTTTGCATTTCCGATCGACCAAAATTCCAAAATCCGCATTTTTGCTTGCATCAGTTTTCTGTTAAAATTTTTTGGAGTCGAAATTTTTTTCAGGTTACAGAAAAGTGATCTACTAGAAAAAATAAGAGTTCTGTGAAAATTCGATGCACTAAGCCCACTGTTGGAGCGCGGAACCGCGGCCAAACACCCCTTTGGGCCGTGGTTCCGCCGCACAATGATGTGTTCGCTGCACCAAATTTGTACAGTATCTTTCTGGGGTGAAAATAGGGGTTTTGGAATATTAACATAGGGCCCAGAATTTCTTGATCTGCTACAGTAATGCTTGGGGGCCCACTTGTTAAAATTTGAGCGATCGGATATTTTAAACACATTATTTCACAGTATTTACATTATATCTGCGACCGTGAATGTCACTCGATCGGTAAATCCTATCTAACTGCTATAGCCCGGTTAGACGGATTTGCGAACGTGACTTTCACGTTGATGTTCTGTTTTTGCTGTGATGTTACGGATCAGTCGTGGGGGATAGCCTGGATGCAATGCTAGTATAGTGTTTTGTTGTATTATGTACATTTGATATTGCGGGGCGAGCGTCCGACATGTGGACTGCCGTCACTGCCTGATTGTATTATTATTTTGGGGCACGGCCAGGTTGCGGTCGATGTACCCGTTGTATGTATATTTTACTTTCTGTACTAGGATTACCCCGCGGAGGGGTGCACGGATAGCCGGGTTTTGGAGGGCAACAAGCCCGCATCTCATGGCATTGAGACGGAAGGGGCTTCACTCTAGGATTGGCGGGCTATTCGCCGCACTCGTAGGGGGTACAGGTTGACCCAGGAGGGGTGCCCAAGTCACCGGATTCCGTGAAGTGCTGGGTGGTCCATTCACGGTGCTGAATGGGGCTGCCTCGCTTCAGGTTTTGGCGGGTAACTTGCCGCGCCCGTAGGGGTCTAGGCTTTCATTGCACAGGCTATCCACACGACCAGGGGAACGTCGGGTTTCAGTAGTGGCTCTGTGAAACCCGGGGATCCCAGATATCTGTATTGTTTCTATGATGCTGTTCATTTTCTGTGATGTTGCATTTTATCACGCCTTGAGCGAATATAATATATTGGTATATATATTAGTAGATGTTGTATATGTTTTGCATCAGCGCTAGTCCAGTCCCCGCTCTGTCGTTAGTTAGCTAACCTAACGGGTAATGACGGGACCCAGTGGCGAATGCGGATGGCATATACGTACATCAGTATATTTTCATTCTTTCTGGTGTGATCAATTGATGAGACTGCGTTGATTCGGATCAATGCAAGTTAAAAACAAACCTAATCTGATGTTGTTGGAACACTTTTCAAAAAGCTGTTATTGCAAGGACGTTCACTTTTGTTTTGCATCGTGATATTCAGTTGGAATATCCTGCTCCTCAGTCGACGAGGCAAGGGCCGAGATCCCTTCACCGGGAGTGACCCCTTGGACAAAAAGTTTGCGTCAGGGCAATGACTTCACTATAGCCGATTACTTTTGCTTTGCACCGTGGTATTCAGTTGGAATATCCTGCACCCCATTCTACGGGGAAAGAGCCGAGATCCCTTCATCGGGAGTGACCTCTTTAGCGAAGGTTTTCGTCACTATATTTTTAAAAGCTATCAGTTCCTTCAACGATATCAAGTTCTTTACGTTAAAGGTTTTCGCCAGAAACCATTCGTAGCCCTCCGTCGTTTCAGACGGGTAGCACGTAGTATTCATGCTATGTTTGTTGGCCTTCATCAAGGCATAGTGTATGGTAGCTGCTTGTTGCCTTTCTGCAGCATAGATAGATGCGTTGGTTTGGGACAGTCGTATAGCCTTGTTGGCCTTCGTCAAGGGCTTGTGCGGGTGGGTTCAAATCAACCTGGAGAATGACGGGTAGAACTTGACATGTGACTTATGATTTGTTGGCCTTCGTCAAGGTCATAAGAGCATGGGGCAGAAATCACATCGGGAGTTTCAAAAGAACTGAAACTTGCCAGATATACGCATACCTTCTGGAGTGTGATACCGTGAGCGGATTCCGTCACGTTATCATATGATGATAGTTGGATCCCGATTCCCACTGATGAGTTAGTTTACTCCTCGGGTTATCCCGACTAAATCTTGTTTCAGGTTTGGAGGAGAATTTGACGGTACAGTGGGAGGTTTCCAGATTAGATAAATTGGTAACCATTCTGATCTAGGTTAGAGTGCACGCTGAGTGTTTCTTTTCTCTCTCTCTTCGGCAGCGACCATTGACCTGACCCTAAGACTATGACTCAGTGACCAAATTAACCGAACCTTCTTAAACACTGGCTTTTGGATTGTCAGAGTTGCAAACCTCATTGCCACTCCTACTTTTACCCTTTTCTCCAGGACACCCCGTATTACTACGAACGTCCACTTCCATTGGACAAAACCATCGTATGGTTAGATACGAACTCGAAGGAATTTATTCGAGGATGGTTTCAGGTTCTGGAGGAAACGGATAGGACTATTCAGTTGTCTTTTCCTTTTACATTCTCTCAGGTTGCGAGTACTCCTTGGTTTAGGAGATAGTACACCTATTACGCAAATTGGATAGTCTTCTTCCAAACCATAGGCAGGTGCCGACCGGTAGGGAATGAAGAAAACCAATTAGCATAACGATGGTGTGCAGAAGGTATTAGGTTAAGACAAAGCAAGGGATTAGTAAGAGGGCAAAGTAAATTGCTACAGATATTCACGACCAAACCAAGTATTCCTTCGCCAATCCTAAATCAGCTTTGTATTTCTCCAGGACACTCCGTATCACTACGAAGATCCACAGTTTATTTGGATACTCCATCGTATGGTTATATACGAACTCGAAAGGAACTTGTTCCAGTTCGGGGATGGATTCTGGTTCAGGAGAAATAGGAATAAGATTTATTCAGGTGTCTTTTATCTTCACCTTCTCTCGCATTGCGAGTGCTCCTAGGATTAGGACAGTACACCCATTATGCATATTGGATAGTCTTCTTCCAAACCATAGGCTGGTGCCGAACGGTAGGGAAGGAAGAAAACCATTTGGCCTAAGGGGTGTGCAGAAGGTAATGACTAAAGACATATGGAGGGATTTGGAGAGGTGGCAAAGAGATATACGGTTACAGTTGTGAATCTGGATACTGGAAGAGGCATTACTAGGAATACCGGGATACCCCATCGAAACATTTTAATGTTTCAGTTTCACTGTGTAATGTTAAAAGAAAACTGATTTCCCGATTAGATACTTACTCCACGGTATGTATTTACCAGGTTTGATTCTCACATCTGTATGGTTTTACAGATGATGAGTGGGAGTAAGTTATTGGGAATTGGGTGATCATCCTCATTATATCGGGATTCGTTGTAATCGGTGATATTTGAGGAAGTCACCTGGGTTGTTTGCCGGACGGCAAATATTTGGTTTTGAATATCCGCTGTTATGCACCAATTTCAAATTGATATATCTGTACGTCTATTTTCATAGAGTGAGATATACCTTTTTGAAATTATGTCTGTGACATTTACCTATATCAGTGGATGGTTAGGTAAGGAGCATTAAACAACGGTGTAATTCTTCTTAACCATAAGTACAGTTTTCAACCTACGACACACAGTGAATGAGTTATCAGACTCAAGGGACTTATACAGAGTATTGTATGTTGTCCAGGGTCCATCAGGACAGAGGGAATGGTCCTCGTACTATATTCGGTTTACTTATGACTTCTCTAGTTTTTAGACAGGTGTTTCGTGGAAACACAGGGTCCGAATTTTGAGAAGTTATAGGTATTTGAATACAGTAGAGAACCAGGTGTAGCAAGTATCGGGATTCTACAAAGTGATCGAAGATGTAGATACTTGTGTATGGTATTCAGTTGATAGTAATGATAAAGAGATCTTGCTTCTCTTTCAGGTTACTCATAATTGGAAGCATTCCTAAGTTGAGTAACGCTGATCGTCCTTCTTCCATTTAGTTGACATGCACTGGAGACAGCTGCATGATTTGAATCTGGTTCAATTAAATCAGTGCTTCTGCTTCTATATTGGATATAGAAAAGTTCATATCTTACCGTTGTTAAGGTACGGGGAGTTGTCCGGCTTATGATTAAAACCAGACTTTGGAAAACTCAAGGCACGTTTCTGTAATGGCTGTTTGTGGGTTGACCCAGGCTATGACGAGGGTTGACTTTCTACCATCTGGATGAACAATAGCAATATTGTTCTAGACTCGCCACAGTTTTATTAAAAATGGATTTTTTCAGAAAACAGTAGTGGGAGTATGGTAGAACTGGAAGTGATTCCAGAACCACAAACGATTACTGAAGATTTGATAAGGAACCTAAAGACTCAATCCGGATCGACATTCCATTGGCCACTCCGCAGATAAGGTGGGTAACTTCAGACACCCGAGAGGTACTACGGTAGCCTCAAGGACGGTGACAGGGAAGTTCTTGTTTACCCACAATTACCATTGCTGTTGTTCCAGGCTGCGAGACCCGGCGGGAGGATGAGTATAGCGTCGTTCTAAACTAGTTTTAGAAGTGTACATCTATATGACTCTGCCAGAGGGTTGTCGTAGTCAGTGGGAGCAGCGGAAGCATTGGTGGACAGGTAGCTTATGTCTATTTATAGACTAAAGCAGATGTAGCAGAGATAGATCATCTATTTCTGACATGACAGTCATGGGTTTGACTTCATCAGAATAGGGGATGGATCTGTTGAGAAGGTAGTAGGGTGTGATGTCATGGTATTTGGATGACATACACAGAATAGGAAAAGAAACTCCTATACTATAATCGGTTATGTTTTGGTCGTCACACAGTGGTTTCTCCACAAAGGAAATGGATTTTATGTCAGACATACTGGTTACTAGATCTATGGTTTTAGATCTAGATTTGGGTAGTCTCCCAATCTGGGTACTTAGACAGCATTCTAAGGGTATTTAGAATGGACAACTCCTGGCATGGTAGTGTACCTGCAGGTAATGGAGTCACCCTCTCTAAAGGTGTCTTATAGACTAAAGGGGAGAGGGATGTGCATGGTTAGCAGATCACTTGCTCAGGCAATTGAGTCAATCATGAGATGTCAAGTACCACACCAGATGTTGTTCTTGCACTAGCTGCAATAAGTTGACATTGATCCAATTCTGGAGAAACAGTTGGAAGCAGTTTTAGAACATAAGTGGATGTTCTAGGGATATGATAACGACAGCCTCATTCGGAAGACAGTTATCATTCCAGGCTTCCAAGGTGACATGGACGACAAGGAGGTTGTCAGAGTTATAGTTTTCCTTCTGATGAGGGGCAGTATTTTGGACAGGTGGTCCAAGGCAATACTGAGGGTGGCATGGCGCAGGATACTGATTGAGTTCAGTTGACAATACAGTCTAAGAAGTTTGGATTTGGAGTTCATTTATGAGCTATGTCCCATCAGACATCCAGACACATTCTAAGACAGGTATTGCTCATTTCGGAAGATGGGATTCTCCGCGAACTTGAGATATAGAGAGACATGGAAAGAGACAACAAAGCGGATACACTCACTAAGGCTATTCCTCGAACGCAATAGTTTCGCAAACGAGCTTTGTGAGACTGACTAGTAGAGGAGTTGGGTGTTCGGTATCACACAGGCTGTGAGTATGCGACATCGCAATAATTAGCCTTGAGTGCAAGTGGGAGATTGTTGGAGATAGTGCCCTCAGAGTCAATTATTAGGTCACAGGTACGTAATTGCAATGATTGATGGAGGACCTATCCCGGTAGGACAGTCTTACTCGAGATGATAGTATGCTATCTGGTTTACCTTTATCATCGTGTACTGCTTTAGGTGACCTGACAAGTCGCTATTACACGTTGATAGAGCCCCTAGGATTCTTGCTTGACCACCAGCAGTATGAGGGCGATCATATAAGTGGGAGCTGGGGTCTATAAGCATATCCTTAAATGGTCCCTAGTCGTGTGAGTTTCGAGCCAGGGCATCGATACTCCAGAGTAGACTACTGTATACAGTCGAGACCCCGACGAGGGGCGGTGGCCGGTCTCACAAGCCACTGGTATCAGTTGGATCACCTAAGATGTATACAGGTGCTCATTGGGTTATGAGTACACCGGACAGGACTCGCCGGGAACATGCTAGTTGGTCATATACCAGACGTCAGATGGCAGTTCCCTGGTGACATGTGTACAGGTTAGTTCATCGACCTGGAGATCGTCATTTGTCTTGTGTGAGTTCCCACTGTACTTTGATTACTACCCTACCACGGCTCAAAGGAGTCGTGCAAACAGGTTTTAGTTGGGTACAGTCCCGAGCCACACGGAGGCAGTGAGCGCATCTTCAGGGGTTCGTCTCTCCCGGTATTGGGGGTGAGGTCGCGCTGTGTCTAGGAGAGCCATTACACGAAGCCCTCGCCCGAGGCAAGGAGATTTACTGGTAGGTATTCCAGTAGTATCTCAGGGTGTTCTGGGCTACACTCCGACACGACTTGTACCGCTTTTGGGGGTCTGACTTTTACCAACCCCCTAGGTCCGCCATGCGATGCTCATAAACGAATGGACCAGACTGTACAGATATTGTCACTGACAGGCTCAGTAGGGTTGTCAGGCTGAGTTCGCTCACAGACGTCCCTTTTAGTCAATACCTGGTAGCCCGTTACGTATTGGCTTATACCTCTGACGTGCTTGTGGTTAAATCCATAACCAAGGTGTTGACGAGTCTTTAGAGTCCCCCACATTCAGTTACTCAGCTTTCGGGCGAAAATCTGTAGAGGCCGTATGGAGATATGGCAAGGTCCGATCAGATACGTGCGGTATTGCACGGATCAGGGTCGGACAGTTTGTACTACAGGCCGATTGTTAGTTATGTATATGCCCTAGAGGCCATTGTTGTACATATGATGTATATTATAATGGATGCTTGGTTATATATAGAGATGACTTTCTTGCTCGTCATGATAGTATGCTATTTGGTTTCACTTTATCTTAACATGTTGACTTGTATTGGTTTACTGTTTTACTCTCACATGTTGATAAAGCCCTTAGGATCTGTACTCGACTACGGGGACTATGATGAGATCATACTAGTGGGGCCACGGTAGTCGATGAGTACATCCTATAACTGTTCCTAGTCGAGGGTATATCGAGACAGGGCATCGATACACCAGAGTAGACTAGCGTATACGCATCTTGACCCATATGATGGGCGATGGATGATCCCATATCCATCGGTGTTTGATATCAGAGATGGTTTACGGGTGCTCAGTGGAGACTGGATACACTGGACGGACTTGCCGAGAACTCCCAGATGGTGATATACCACACGTCAGATGACAGTTCTCCGGTGACACAGGTACAGGGTAGTCTGTAGACCCGAGATCGTCATGGAATCTTGTGTGATTCCCACTGTGCTTTGATTTCCACCTTACCACGTCCAAGAGGGCGTGCAAAACGGTGGCTTTTGGGTACAGTCCCGAATCACATGGAGGCAATGAGCGATAGGAGGGGATTCGTCTCTCCCGGTATAGGGAGTTGATGTTGTGCTGTATTCGATTGGCTATAACTGGAAGTCCCTGGCCAGGGCTGATATGGAGATTTACTGGTAAGTGTTACTAGTAGTTTCTCGACCCGTTATGAGCCACACATCGACACGACTTATCGGTTACTGGGGTCTGACGTATACCACCCCTAGACTTGATATGCGACATATCAGACGAACAGACCGGACTGTACGGGAGTGTTACTGGTTGGATTCACAGGAGAACGCACAGGCTAGCTTGTTGATCTTCTGATCGCTCAATACCTGGGTGGCTGTTACGTTTAGCTGACCGCTTGCAGCTTGTGGGTATTTGATATGATCATCACCTGCTACCGGCGTATTGACGATTCTTTAGAGTCCTACACAGAGGTTTCTTGGCTCAGGCGAAACAGAGTAGTGGCACATATGTGATATGCGCAGGAACGAGAATAATGCGATATGGGATACCGTATTATATTCTCAGGATATTTAGATGTGAACCGGGACATCGGATCAAGTGTTGATTCGATGAATCGGTACATGATATATTAGTCGGTAATATTCGATATAGCCGGATCATCGATTCAAGTGTTGATTCGATGATTTAATGTATAATAATATATATAATATATTGTATTACATTATCTAATAATGGCTCGCTTTATTATTTCATTTTCTCAGTTGATGATACATTGATATATATGCGATATATGTTAATTGTATTATTTTCTTTTGTTGCAAATATATAATATATATGTGATATATATTATTGTGACATGTTATGATTAATTGTTAAACATGTTTAAAGATGATTAATTGAGATTAGGGTTTAATTTGGGTTAGATGTTTCATGCATCTTCTAGAAGGTTTCTTCTTTTGTCATTCTTAAGATATTTTCTTTAACTCAACTAAACCCTAACTCTAGTTATTTCTCTACAAAATCCTAGCCACTCATCCTTGACCTTGGTTAATAATCAATCATATAGTTTTATTCTATTCATCACAAAAGAAAAGAATTATCATTATTCTTTTTCCATTCTCATCTTCTTGCTTCTTGAAAAGCTTGCTAGATTTTCTTAAGTGATGAAATAATATGAGAAAATGATATAAAAAGAAAGCAAAATTACTACTCTCTCATGCTCATCTCATCTAGCCCATGGGATTAGTGAGTTCTTCTCTTTTGAGTGAGAAAGCTTGAGTCGTAGCAACTTCAATGTAGATCATCTGAGATTTGGAATACGACAAGCTAGAATGGATCGTTCGAGTCGTGGAGCCTCTCATGAGTCCGGGAGATCGTGGATCGCGGCAAAGGGACTTCTACTCGGAGCTTGTGAAGTGAAGGAGCGGACTACAAAGGTTGTAATCCCTCACACTTAGATAAAAGTTATCTTCTTACATGTTTAAACCTAATAATCTAGCAAAGATCCCGGCTTTGGGTTGTTCGGCACGTCTAATTTTTTATCCGAGCATGTTTGATGCCTTTTGAACCTTCATAAGAGTGCCTAGGAACCCTACAGTGGTATCAGAGCCTAGCTAGAGCATTAGGCGATGTGTTTACGAAGTTAAAACTCCGATCGAACCCGAAACGACAAAACTTGACCCCTCTCTGGAAATTTTTTAAATTTTGGGATTTTTCTGAATTAAAAATATGTAAAAAAAATCAGCAGGGAATTCTAAGAATTACCATGAAACACGTGCCCACAATTCCACCAACTCAGCGCGGAACCGCGGCATGAACATGGTTCTCGCGGCGGTTCCGCGGCCGAATTGTAGGATTGTGACACGTGGCTTCATGGTATAGACCGTAGGTACTTGCTGACTATTCTGGGTATTTTTAATCTGTTTCAGGTGTTTAAAATTCTGGGGTTTGTTTTGTAATAGTAGACTCGATTGGAATATTTAAATTCGTATTTCTTTCCGGATATTTAGAAACTGTTAAACTATTTGAACGGATATCATTAACTTACTGTTTCCCGGTACGGCAAATTTTCAAGTGTTGAAATTTATTCGGGTTTAAATCTTTCGGAAAAATTATACAAGTTAAGCGGTGGACCCTCTAGAAGACAACAAACCTTAACTCGATTATGTGACCGTCTTGAACTGCCTTTTGAACCTTCGGGTTTGGGGCAGTACGGCGTGCCACATGTGAGGCGTTGGCTTGACCCTTCTACGGCTGGATCACCGGTACTGTGACATATTCTGGGATTATTTGAACCCCGCTCAAGTGTTGAGCAGTTTAGGAAATTTTGGGTGTTTGATTATCTGTTCGAAAAGTTTAATACTGTTTATTTATCTGGAATGTGATACAATATGTGGAATTCATAGAGTTAGGCATGAAATACGAAGTATGTGATATTTCGGATTTATGATGTCTAAAGTGATTGTGCATTCCAAATATTGTAGTTTTACACTTTCTTTTCTGTGACCGTAAGTGTAATATGTGATATCGCCGGTTTCGTTGCTATATGTCAACGACAATTGGGATGTGCATATTTACTTACGTTGATGATATGAGATATTATGTGTTGCTGTGATATGTTATATTGGATCGTCGCGTTCTGAATAGCTGGGGGTTTTATGTGAGATGAGGGTTTTTATTTTCATTTATGTAAAATTCATTTGTAATGTAATATTCTTTTATTTGGGGCACTTCCAGGTTGCGGTTGCTGTCACCAGTGTATATTATTTACTTTTCCGCATTAGGTAGACCCAAGGAGGGGAGCACAAGTAACCGGGTTCTAGGGTCCAGTGGGAGGCCATCTCGAGGAGTCGAGACCGGGTCTTCTAACCCTAGAATTGGCAGTGTTACTTGCCGCTCTCGTAGGGGTCTTGGGATGTGGGTTTGGCTATTCGTCGCGACCGTGGAATCCGTGTTTTATACAGGCTCGTATTGAAAACACGGACGTCCTAGTATATCCAATATTTCATATATGTTCTTCTGCTGCAATGTTCTGTGATGAGATCATATTACTGTCTGAGACGAATGCTTATACTATATATATATATGCTGATATATAAATATTACTGCTTTCTTTTCTTCTGTGATGCTTAGGAAGCATAAGCTGATGGGATTTTTATTAATGAGATTAATAAAAGAAAAGAAACCTAAAGATGTTGTAGAATCAAAACTTTATAAAAAGGGTAGCTACAGTTTTGCTTTGCACAGTGATATATATGATATATCCTGCACCTTATTCGATGAGGAAAGGACCGAGATCCCTTCACCGGGAGTGACTCCTTTAGCAAAACTGGCAGATGCTACAAAACGCGGTTTGTCTTTTGATTGCTTTAAGTGTTTTGCTTTCCACAGCGGTATATATGATATATCCTGCACCTTATTCGATGAGGAAAGGGCCGACGATCCCTTCACCGGGAGTGACCCCTTTAGCGAAACTAAGAAAAGCCTCAAAACACTCCTTTTCAAAAATCACTTGATTCTACGACGATATCAAGTTCATTACGCTCAGGGTTTTCTGAAAAACCTGCGTAGCCCTCCGTCATTTCAGATAAAGACCAGTTAGTATTCGTGCTACGTTTGTTGACTATGTTAAGGCGTAGTGTGCGGTAGCTAATTAGTACTTATCTGCTAAAACATGAGATGTGATTGAATTAGGGTAGTTGTGCGACTTTGTTTACTATGTTAAGGGTCGTGCAGGTGGATTTAATTCAATCGGGAAATGACGGGTTGAACTTGGCTAGCAAATATGATTTGTTGACTATGTTAAGGTCATAAATTGCTAGGGGCAAAATATTATCGGGAATTTCAAGCGTTGAAATTTGCAATGAGATTGCATACCTCCTATGAGATAGTTGGATCCCGATACCCACTGCGAGTAAGAGTTACTCCTGGGAGAGTTTTACACAGGACAATTAGTCATTCAAGTAGGTGTCTAGAAAAGTGTTAACGAGGTTACGCCTCTGGGAAAACGAGGTTTACTTTAATTAGGTCCGTGCGAAAGCACGGGGAACCTCCCTCAAAGTACCGACACTGATCTGGCTGAAAGATTGACGAAGTTGTAAGGTGTAATTAATCCCGGCTAATCTTACCTTTTAGGGTTTTAAGGTAGATTTGATAAAAACAGTGGGAGACATCCTGATTAGATAAGATAATAACCAATCTAATCTTGCAAGAGCATACGCTAAAGTGTTTTCTTCTCTCTCTCTCCAGGTAGCGACCATGTCAGGCCATAATCAAGATAATAATATTGATGTATTGACTAAACCTAATTATTGTACTGAGCAAGGAAACGTTGGACCCGTTCTTTCTTATAAGAGTTATAAGACTGAACAGGAAACAGGAGAATATCTAGATTCTCACGCCGCCCAAAAGAACATGCATGTTGATGCATCTTCTTCGGGTGTGTTAGTTATTGAGAACTGTTTCTCAGTTCACCCTACGTCCTGAGTATTAGATACCGGATCAGGATCCCACATATGTAAACAGTTACATGGGCTACGTAAAGGTAGAGAACTGGGAAAAGGTGATCATTCCGTTCAAGTAGGGAACGGTGCAAGTATTGTAGCCAAAGCAGTTGGCGAATATCACCTTGTATTGCCAAGTCGTGATACACTGATTCTAAATGAGTGCTATTATATACCGAACATGATGTGCAACATTATATCAATTTCTTTATTGAGTAAAGAGGGATATAATTTTGTAGTACAGGATAATGTTATGAACATATTCCTAGATCAAAAGTTGATTGCATCAGGCTCGTTACATAATGGCATATTCATTCTAAATCAGAATACAGTTCTAAATATACAAAACACATACAAGAGGAAAAGTTCAGATATGAACGAATCCTTCTTGTGGCATTGTAGACTTGGTCATATCAATGCGACACGACTGGCTAAGTTACATAGGGATGGTTATTTGAATCCGTTCGAATTATCATCTTATGATACTTGCCATTCATGTCTCAAAGGAAAAATGACCAAAGCTCCCTTTAGTGGACACGGAGAAAGAGTTACCGAACTCTTAGGACTGGTACATAGTGATGTATGCGGTCCCATGTCTACGCATGCCAGGAACGGTTCTTCCTACTTCATTACATTCACTGACGATCTCTCTAGATTCGGACATGTATTCCTGATGAAATACAAGTCTGAAGCTTTTGAGAAATTCAAAGAATATAAACACGAAGTAGAGAATCAAACGGGCAAAAGTATTAAGATTCTTCGATCTGATCGAGGAGGTGAATACTTAAGCAATGAGTTCCTAGATTATCTAAAAGAGAATGGGATTCTCTCTCAGCTTACTCCTCCTTATACACCACAGCACAACGGTGTATCGGAGCGGAGGAATCGCACCCTATTAGATATGGTGCGCTCGATGATGAGTACAGCTGAGTTACCTATTTCCTTCTGGGGGTATGCACTTGAAACAGCAGCATACCTATTGAATCAAGTTCCATCTAAATCTGTGCCTACCACACCGCATGAGATATGGAGTGGGAAGAAACCATATTTTAAAAGAGTTAAGATATGGGGTTGTCCGGCCTATGTCAAAAGACAAAATCCAGACAAACTCGAGGCACGATCAGTTCTTTGCAAATTTGTGGGATATCCTAAGAATTCTCAAGGATATATTTTCTATCACGCTGAGGAACAAAAAGTGTTTGTTTCTCAATATGCCACCTTTTTAGAAAAGGAATTTCTTACAAAAGAAATTAGTGGCAAAGAGGTAGAGCTGGAAGAGGTTCCAGAAACACAAATTGCAACTGAAGATTTAGTGGAACCAGAAGATTCAGTAGTACCCGACGAACCCCAGCCTCTCCGCAGATCTAGTAGGGTTTCTCGTCCACCTGAGAGATACTACGGTTTTCTCATTGATGGTGGAAGCGAGGATTGCATCATGGATGATGATGACCCGACTAGTTTCGAGCAGGCCATCACGAGTGGTGACTCTGTGAAATGGCTGGATGCAATGCGATCTGAGATGGAATCCATGTACACCAACAAAGTATGGACTTTGGAAAATGCTCCTGAAGGGGTAAAACCCATTGGGAGCAAGTGGATCTTTAAAAAGAAATTTGGTGTAGATGGAAAAGTTGAGACTTTCAAAGCTAGACTTGTAGCAAAGGGTTTTCGTCAACGACCAGGTGTGGATTATGACGAAACCTTTTCTCCAGTGGCTATGCTTAAGTCCATCCGGATCTTACTTGCCATTGCTGCATACCATGACTACGAAATCTGGCAAATGGATGTTAAGACCGTCTTTCTAAACGGTGATTTAGAAGAGTGCGTGTACATGACTCAGCCAGAGGGCTTCGTAGATAGTGGGAGCAGCGGAAAGGTGTGCAAGCTGCTTAAATCCATTTATGGGTTAAAGCAAGCATCGCGGAGTTGGAACATCTGTTTTGATGTAGTAGTCAAAGAGTTTGACTTCATCAAAAATATAGATGAACCTTGTATCTATAAGAAGGTAGCAGAGGGTAAGGTTGTCTTCCTCGTATTGTACGTGGATGACATACTCTTGATAGGAAATGATATTCCTATGCTGCAATCAGTCAAGCTCTTCTTATCACAGAGATTCTCAATGAAAGATCTAGGTGATGCCTCCTGCATATTGGGAATCATGATCTATAGAGATAGATCTAAACGGATACTGGGATTGTCCCAATCCAGGTACATTGACACCATACTAAAGAGGTTTAGTATGGAAGAATCCAAGCGTGGGAACCAACCCACGATCTCTGGACTCACTCTCTCCAAAGAGATGTCTCCCAAGACTGATTTGGAGAGAGCTCGCATGCAAGGGATACCCTATGCTTCGACAGTAGGCTCTATCATGTATGCGATGCTATGTACCAGACCCGATGTAGCATTCTCACTAAGTGTAGTGAGTCGGTATCAAGCAGATCCTGGAGAGAGTCATTGGACAGCAGTGAAGAACATTCTCAAGTACTTGCGAAGGACTAAGGAGATGTTCTTGGTGTATGGTAACGGAGAACTCCAGGTGGAGTCCTTTACCGATTCCAGCTTCCAAAGTGATAAGGACGACTCTAAGTCGCATTCGGGTTTTGTCTTTACCCTCAATGGAGGGGCGGTATGTTGGAAGAGTTCCAAACAGGATACCGTTGCAGACTCGACGATGGAGGCTGAATACATCGCTGCCAACGATGCTGCCAAAGAGGCTGTCTGGATAAAGAAGTTCATTAGTGAACTTGGTGTGGTTCCATCTATTGAGCATCCAATACCTCTGTATTGCGATAACAATGGAGCTGTGGCGTTAGCCAAGGAACCCAGGTCCCATCAGAAGTCCAGACATATTCTGAGGCGGTATCACCTGATCAGGAAGATAGTTGATCGCCGGGAGATCGAGGTCAGGAGAGTAGATACGAAGGACAACACTGCGGATCCATTCACGAAGGCTATTCCCCAGATACAGTTTGAGAGATTATTCGGGATGCTAGCTATGCGATACTACAGCAGCTGGCCTTAGTGCAAGTGGGAGATTGTTAGTTATGTATATGCCCTAGAGGCCATTGTTGTACATATGATGTATATTATAATGGATGCTTGGTTATATATAGAGATGACTTTCTTGCTCGTCATGATAGTATGCTATTTGGTTTCACTTTATCTTAACATGTTGACTTGTATTGGTTTACTGTTTTACTCTCACATGTTGATAAAGCCCTTAGGATCTGTACTCGACTACGGGGACTATGATGAGATCATACTAGTGGGGCCACGGTAGTCGATGAGTACATCCTATAACTGTTCCTAGTCGAGGGTATATCGAGACAGGGCATCGATACACCAGAGTAGACTAGCGTATACGTATCTTGACCCATATGATGGGCGATGGATGATCCCATATCCATCGATGTTTGACATCAGAGATGGTGTACGGGTGCTCAGTGGAGACTGGGTACACTGGACGGACTCGCCGAGAACTCCCAGATGGTGATATACCACACGTCAGATGGCAGTTCTCCGGTGACACAGGTACAGGGTAGTCTGTAGACCCGAGATCGTCATGGAGTCTTGTGTGATTCCCACTGTGCTTTGATTTCCACCTTACCACGTCCAAGAGGGCGTGCAAAACGGTGGCTTTTGGGTACAGTCCCGAATCACATGGAGGCAATGAGCGATAGGAGGGGATTCGTCTCTCCCGGTATAGGGAGTTGATGTTGTGCTGTGTTCGATTGGCTATAACTGGAAGTCCCTGGCCAGGGCTGATATGGAGATTTACTGGTAAGTGTTACTAGTAGTTTCTCGACCCGTTATGAGCCACACATCGACACGACTTATCGGTTACTGGGGTCTGACGTATACCACCCCTAGACTTGATATGCGACATATCAGACGAACAGACCGGACTGTACGGGAGTGTTACTGGTTGGATTCACAGGAGAACGCACAGGCTAGCTTGTTGATCTTCTGATCGCTCAATACCTGGGTGGCTGTTACGTTTAGCTGACCGCTTGCAGCTTGTGGGTATTTGATATGATCATCACCTGCTACCGGCGTATTGACGATTCTTTAGAGTCCTACACAGAGGTTTCTTGGCTCAGGCGAAACAGAGTAGTGGCACATATGTGATATGCGCAGGAACGAGAATAATGCGATATGGGATACCGTATTATATTCTCAGGATATTTAGATATGAACCGGGACATCGGATCAAGTGTTGATTCGATGAATCGGTACATAATATATTAGTCGATAATATTCGATATAGCCGGATCATCGATTCAAGTGTTGATTCGATGATTTAATGTATAATAATATATATGATATATTGTATTACATTATCTAATAATGGCTCGCTTTATTATTTCATTTTCTCAGTGGATGATACATTGATATATATGCGATATATGTTAATTGTATTATTTTCTTTTGCTGCAAATATATAATATATATGTGATATATATTATTGTGACATGTTATGATTAATTGTTAAACATGTTTAAGGATGATTAATTGAGATTAGGGTTTAATTTGGGTTAGATGTTTCATGCATCTTCTAGAAGGTTTCTTCTTTTGTCATTCTTAAGATATTTTCTTTAACTCAACTAAACCCTAACTCTAGTTATTTCTCTACAAAATCCTAGCCACTCATCCTTGACCTTGGTTAATAATCAATCATATAGTTTTATTCTATTCATCACAAAAGAAAAGAATTATCATTATTCTTTTTCCATTCTCATCTTCTTGCTTCTTGAAAAGCTTGCTAGATTTTCTTAAGTGATGAAATAATATGAGAAAATGATATAAAAAGAAAGCAAAATTACTATTCTCTCATCCTCATCTCATCTAGCCTATGGGATTAGTGAGTTCTTCTCTTTTGAGTGAGAAAGCTTGAGTCGTAGCAACTTCAAGGTAGATCATCGGAGATTTGGAATACGACAAGCTAGAATGGATCGTTCGAGTCGTGGAGCCTCTCATGAGTCCGGGAGATCGTGGATCGCGGCAAAGGGACTTCTACTCGGAGCTTGTGAAGTGAAGGAGCGGACTACAAAGGTTGTAATCCCTCACACTTAGATAAAAGTTATCTTCTTACATGTTTAAACCTAATAATCTAGCAAAGATCCCGGCTTTGGGTTGTTCGGCACGTCTAATTTTTTATCCGAGCATGTTTGATGCCTTTTGAACCTTCACAAGAGTGCCTAGGAACCCTACAGTGGTATCAGAGCCTAGCTAGAGCATTAGGCGATGTGTTTACGAAGTTAAAACTCCGATCGAACCCGAAACGACAAAACTTGACCCCTCTCTGGAAATTTTTTAAATTTTGGGATTTTTCTGAATTAAAAATATGTAAAAAAATCAGCAGGGAATTCTAAGAATTACCATGAAACACGTGCCCACAATTCCACCAACTCAGCGCGGAACCGCGTTATGAACATGGTTCTCACGGCGGTTCCGCGGCCGAATTGTAGGATTGTGACACGTGGCTTCATGGTATAGACCGTAGGTACTTGCTGACTATTCTGGGTATTTTTAATCTGTTTCAGGTGTTTAAAATTCTGGGGTTTGTTTTGTAATAGTAGACTCGATCGGAATATTTAAATTCGTATTTCTTTCCGGATATTTAGAAACTGTTAAACTATTTGAACGGATATCATTAACTTACTGTTTCCCGGTACGGCAAATTTTCAAGTGTTAAAATTTATTCGGGTTTAAATCTTTCGGAAAAATTGTACAAGTTAAGCGGTGGACCCTCTAGAAGACAACAAACCTTAACTCGATTATGTGACCGTCTTGAACTGCCTTTTGAACCTTCGGGTTTGGGGCAGTACGGCGTGCCACATGTGAGGCGTTGGCTTGACCCTTCTACCGCTGGATCACCGGTACTGTGACATATTCTGGGATTATTTGAACCCCGCTCAAGTGTTGAGCAGTTTAGGAAATTTTGGGTGTTTGATTATCTGTTCGAAAAGTTTAATACTGTTTATTTATCTGGAATGTGATACAATATGTGGAATTCATAGAGTTAGGCATGAAATACGAAGTATGTGATATTTCGGATTTACGATGTCTAAAGTGATTGTGGATTCCAAATATTGTAGTTTTACACTTTCTTTTCTGTGGCCGTAAGTGTGATATGTGATATCGCCGGTTTCGTTGCTATATGTCAACGACAATTGGGATGTGCATATTTACTTACGTTGATGATATGAGATATTATGTGTTGCTGTGATATGTTATATTGGATCGTCGCATTCTGAATAGCTGGGTGTTTTATGTGAGATGAGGGTTTTTATTTTCATTCATGTAAAATTCATTTGTAATGTAATATTCTTTTATTTGGGGCACTTCCAGGTTGCGGTTGCTGTCACCAGTGTATATTATTTACTTTTCCGCATTAGGTAGACCCAAGGAGGGGAGCACAAGTAACCGGGTTCTAGGGTCCAGTGGGAGGCCATCTCGAGGAGTCGAGACCGGGTCTTCTAACCCTAGAATTGGCAGTGTTACTTGCCGCTCTCGTAGGGGTCTTGGGATGTGGGTTTGGCTATTCGTCGCGACCGTGGAATCCGTGTTTTATACAGGCTCGTATTGAAAACACGGACGTCCTAGTATATCCAATATTTCATATATGTTCTTCTGCTGCAATGTTCTGTGATGAGATCATATTACTGCCTGAGACGAATGCTTATACTATATATATATGCTGATATATAAATATTACTGCTTTCGTTTCTTCTGTGATGCTTAGGAAGCATAAGCTGATGGGATTTTTATTAATGAGATTAATAAAAGAAAAGAAACCTAAAGATGTTGTAGAATCAAAACTTTATAAAAAGGGTAGCTACAGTTTTGCTTTGCACAGTGATATATATGATATATCCTGCACCTTATTCGATGAGGAAAGGACCGAGATCCCTTCACCGGGAGTAACTCCTTTAGCAAAACTGGCAGATGCTACAAAACGCGGTTTGTCTTTTGATTGCTTTAAGTGTTTTGCTTTGCACAACGGTATATATGATATATCCTGCACCTTATTCGATGAGGAAAGGGCCGACGATCCCTTCACCGGGAGTGACCCCTTTAGCGAAACTAAGAAAAGCCTCAAAACACTCCTTTTCAAAAATCACTTGATTCTACGACGATATCAAGTTCATTACGTTCAGGGTTTTCTGAAAAACCTGCGTAGCCCTCCGTCATTTCAGATAAAGACTAGTTAGTATTCGTGCTATGTTTGTTGACTATGTTAAGGCGTAGTGTGCGGTAGCTAATTAGTACTTATCTGCTAAAACATGAGATGTGATTGAATTAGGGTAGTTGTGCGACTTTGTTTACTATGTTAAGGGTCGTGCAGGTGGATTTAATTCAATCGGGAAATGACGGGTTGAACTTGGCTAGCAATTATGATTTGTTGACTATGTTAAGGTCATAAATTGCTAGGGGCAAAATATTATCGGGAATTTCAAGCGTTGAAATTTGCAATGAGATTGCATACCTCCTATGAGATAGTTGGATCCCGATACCCACTGCGAGTAAGAGTTACTCCTGGGAGAGTTTTACACAGGACAATTAGTCATTCAAGTAGGTGTCTAGAAAAGTGTTAACGAGGTTACGCCTCTGGGAAAACGAGGTTTACTTTAATTAGGTCCGTGCGAAAGCACGGGGAACCTCCCTCAAAGTACCGACACTGATCTGGCTGAAAGATTGACGAAGTTGTAAGGTGTAATTAATCCCTGCTAATCTTACCTTTTAGGGTTTTAAGGTAGATTTGATAAAAACAGTGGGAGACATCCTGATTAGATAAGATAATAACCAATCTAATCTTGCAAGAGCATACGCTAAAGTGTTTTCTTCTCTCTCTCTCCAGGTAGCGACCATGTCAGGCCATAATCAAGATAATAATATTGATGTATTGACTAAACCTAATTATTGTACTGAGCAAGGGAACGTTGGACCCGTTCTTTCTTATAAGAGTTATAAGACTGAACAGGAAACAGGAGAATATCTAGATTCTCACGCCGCCCAAAAGAACATGCATGTTGATACATCTTCTTCGGGTGTGTTAGTTATTGAGAACTGTTTCTCAGTTCACCCTACGTCCTGGGTATTAGATACCGGATCAGGATCCCACATATGTAAACAGTTACATGGGCTACGTAAAGGTAGAGAACTGGGAAAAGGTGATCATTCCGTTCAAGTAGGGAACGGTGCAAGTATTGTAGCCAAAGCAGTTGGCGAATATCACCTTGTATTGCCAAGTCGTGATACACTGATTCTAAATGAGTGCTATTATATACCGAACATGATGTGCAACATTATATCAATTTCTTTATTGAGTAAAGAGGGATATAATTTTGTAGTACAGGATAATGTTATGAACATATTCCTAGATCAAAAGTTGATTGCATCAGGCTCGTTACATAATGGCATATTCATTCTAAAGCAAAATACAGTTCTAAATATACAAAACACACACAAGAGGAAAAGTTCAGATATGAACGAATCCTTCTTCTTCTATCATGATTGCTTGACTTTGTGAGCAATCATGGTTGTAGTAGGTGGGTTTTTGGAGTATGGGTTTGATTTTGTGATCATTGCCTTTCATGATAACCATTCCTCTCTCTCTCTCTTGCATGATATGAGAATGGCTCCCATTTTTGATACACCCCCACTCTCTCATTCACCCCACCACCATGTCATGGCCGGCCAAAGCATTGCAAGGGCTGTCCAAAATTTTTGGAGTGTGGAATTTTGTTCACTTCATGCTCCAAAAATCCCCTAGTTCCTCCACACATTTCTTGTATCATCCCTCCACCAAAATGGCACCTCCATGAATCCCCAAATGAGACATAGCCTCTACACTATATTCTACAGCAAATCTTGGGCACGTCGACTAGCCAGCTTCGTGCCCGAGTTGCCTCGGCATTGAGGTGGGAGCCCGTAAAAGAAGTAGGCGATGTGGTGCACTTCCGGCGACGAGGTGGAGACCGGAGCTTCCGCAGGAGATCGGGACGACGACGAGGAGGCCGGAGGACTTGGATCAGTCGGTATATCTCTCTTCCCCATCTTGTAGTTAGCTAGGACTAATTAATGGTTCGATCCGGGTATTAGTGCGCGGCGGTTTGCCAGTTCAAGAAAAATTAAAGTTTATCACCGCTTCCGCATTTGGCCGTCGGATTGACGGCCGGGGCGCCGCCGTGCACTTACATCAAGCATCTACTTTGTCGCTGGATTAATGCCCTCATATATAATCCGACATAAATCCCATCTTTGTATTCCGTGATGGGGGCATTGGACAAGCAGATCTTTAAAACGTTCAAAGCACTTCCAAAATGGTTCATTGGGAAGCTGGGTGAACTGGTTGATC
Source organism: Agapanthus africanus (assembly GCA_030015575.1). Classification (NCBI taxonomy): domain Eukaryota; kingdom Viridiplantae; phylum Streptophyta; class Magnoliopsida; order Asparagales; family Amaryllidaceae; genus Agapanthus; species Agapanthus africanus. The sequence continues at coordinate 335,674,528 of JASDDO010000010.1, forward strand.
TCGCTCCTAACATGTGCAGTCTTATGATTTGGGTAAAACTTCTTAAGAAATGCTACGACGAATTCATCCCAATTAGTGATAGAGTGTGCGGCAGTATTGTAAATCCATTTTTCTGCCAAGTCGCACAATGTGAATGGGAGAAGACGTAAGCGCATGGCATCTAAAATCAATTGTGAAGTACCCATCATTGCGCATACGTTTTCGAATTTGGTGATGAAAACGTACGCGTCTTCCGACTCAAGCCCGTGAAATTTGGGCAGCAGATTGATGTAGTGGGGTTTGATTTCGAAATTATCCCCATTAGGTGGTGGAAGAGATAGACAAGTAGGAAGGGGACCACGAATAGGATAGCATCTCTCTTGGAGAGAGATGCGCGGTGGATTCTGCGCACCTTCGGGCGGTGGCAGCGTGGTGTTATACTCTGATGGAGTGTCGTCCATCTCCATTGATGTGGTGTGTGGTGGGGGAAAAGAAGATGAAGAAGTACCGACTTCGGCGTCGATAACAGGAACGCGGACAAGACGGGCACTAGGATCCCGTGTCCAGCCGAGCATGCACTAAGCGGGTTTAGTGCAAGTGGCAGCGTGTGTGTGATTTAAAATTGGCTTGTTTTGAAAAAGTGGGACTCAAGACAAATCATCCTATGATGCACAAGCAACCCTAGAACTAAGGTTACCTAGGTCAGTCTCTAGACCGCTCCTAGACTTCCAAAGGACAAGCCGCAGGATCAATCCTCTACCGCCTCCGTACTACCCTTGTAGCCAGATAAGTGCCAGGTAAGTGGGAAGGAACCACATCGTGGGCCTAATTAAAAACCACTAGCCTTTGTCACACTTGTCTAGACACTACAAAAGTAATGCGGATAAACGATAGATTACCCACGACCTTCCTCTGTCCTTATTGAGCGCGACAGTCCTTAGAGTCTGGTCTAGATATTTTTTAAATTAATGAAGGGTTGATCTATATGCTCGGTTTGTGATTTGTGGGGCTTAGGAAGGGTGATGAAATCCCCACCTAATCTTGATTTGGTCTTTGCCCCTTAAAGTCCGTATTAAATATGCAAAACAAAACCAATCACAAAACTTTTGCAAAAAGATTTTTTTTTTAGCGGCGCAGTTTTTGCAAAGAATCCTGCAGAAAATAGAGTTTATTGGATTTGAGGGGAGAGAGGAGGAGTTGAAAGAAAATACCAGAGAAGATTGAAGCCCTAATTGCCCTAACCCGCCGCGATTCCGCCGCCGATAGGGTGCTTTTGCCGCGGTTCCGCCGCGTGGCAGAGGGATCACTTGATAAAAAATTTTGTAAAGCCTTCTGTGCTCCTCTGGATCTCTAAAAATGTCTCTGTTCCCTGTTCTCCTTAATTCTGTGACTCCAGATTTCCTTGCAAAATTCACGCACAAATCGTTAAATATGCAATTTGCAGTTTTGTGTTAATAATGATATGGCTAGTCTAAGAATTCAACACAAATAGTAAAAATAAAAAATTATGCACGTATCCCCGGCAACGGCGCCATTTGATTGATGTGAAAAAAGTTGTTTGTAGTTAACCGCAATCAATAACGGTGTCGCGCGTAGCTAGACCGAGATGAGTACGGGTCGTACTCAGGAAAACGTTGAATCTTTTACTCTTACTTTAGATGTGTTGAGAAAGAGATGAGGGATAAAGAATTTTTATAGAAAGATTTCTAAATCTACGTTAAACAAGAATGTAAAATATAGATCTAGATTATTTTAAAGATGTAGATAATATAATAAGAGGGCTTGTAGGGTTCGTTAGGATTTAGTAGTTATGGACAATTAATTAAAAGTTACCCTTTTTATCCATTAATAGATTTAGAACTAGAACGACGGTAATGCGTGTAGATTAGAGTTTCTGGAGGGAAAAGGAATCCCACTCGTAACCCTTATCTTGACACGGAACTCCGTTCATATCTAGCCTTTACCAAAACAATCATTAATCTAATCTCTAATCGCGGTCGGAACTAGCAAAGAATTGCTAGTGCGCCCGATTAGGATGTTAATGATTCTTTTGATAAAGTTCCTAAACTTTATAGGACTTAAAAAGGTTTTAATTATTTTCATCGCCCATTAGCCTACCCTAATCCTACGAACCCTAACAAGCGGAGAATTACTCGCGCATGTTGGGAGAAGAAGATGAAAAGAAAGAGAGGGAGAACATAATGTAAAAAAAACAATTAAATAAAAAAAACTACCTTTATTAATCAACTCCTTCAAACTACACTTTTAATCCATAGAAAATGATTACAAAACTTGATTTGCTTCTCGATCTTTCCTAAGGAGGTAGTCGAACAGTCGATGATCAGCCTGGATGCGTGAGCGTCGGGAGCTTCGTGATCTCTTCGGCTTGATGATTTTTCCAAGAGACTCTCGGTGCCTTTTTATAGTGCAAACCCAGAATATTATTGTTGAAAAGTTGGTAAAATTCATCAGTTATCAATCTCCCAAAATCTTGCACTTTATCTCCCTTAAATTGCGGCGGATCTGCGGCCCAAGGGTGGGTTTGGCCGCGGATCCGCGCTCAAGGGTGGGGATCATTTGATGATTTTTCTTGTGCTTTCATCTGGTGACATTTGGCAATCCTAGGCATCTTCATATTTCAGAAATCTTCTCTCGGTTGCTTCCAGACTTGGTCTCCAAGTTTGCTTCTTAATTTGGCAAGATTTCTTCAACAGCTTGATTTCTTTGATATATTCTGCATAACAACTTGGAAAATTCTGCACAATAACTCAAATAAGATTTTAGTAGACTTTGTTCTATTAGGATTAGGTCAATAATATTTGCATACATTTTCCTACCAAAATGATAATTAACACATGGAAAATAATGTTTTTACACATAAACCCTCATATGTATAATATATTATAATAAAGTCCTTTTTTAATATAAAAATGGTATGAAAAATGTACTACAAATGTGCAGTTTTATCGACTGAACAGTAGGGTAGTAATCAAAGCACAGTGGGAACTCACACGAGACAAATGACGATCCCCAGGTCGATGAACTAACCTGTACACATGTCACCTGGGAATTGCTATCTGACGTCAGGTATAAGACCAACTAGCATGTTCCCGGCGAGTCCTGTCCGGTGTTCTCATAACCCAATGAGCACCTGTATACATCTTAGGTGAACCAACTGACACCAGTGGCTTGTGAGACCGGCCACCGCCCCTCGTCGGGGTCTCGACTGTATACACTAGTCTACTCTGGAAAATCGATGCCCTGTCTCGAAACTGCCACGACTAGGGACCTTTTAAGGATGTGCTTATAGACTCCAGCTCTCACTTATATGATCGCCCTCATACTGCTGGCAGTCAAGCAAGAATCCTAGGGGCTCTATCAACGTGTAATAGCGACCTGTCAGGTCGCCTAAAGCAGTACACGATGATAAAGGTAAACCAGATAGCATACTATCATCTTGAGTAAGACTGTCCTACCGGGATAGGTCCTCCCTCAATCATTGCAATCACGTGCCTGTGATCCAATAATTGACTCTGAGGGCACTATCTCCAACAATCTCCCACTTGCACTCAAGGCTAATTATTGCGATGTCGCATACTCACAGCCCGTGTGATACCGAACACCCAACTCCCCTACTAGTCAGTCTTACAAAATCCGTTTGCGAAACTACTGCGTTCGAGGAATAGCCTCAGTGAGTGGATCCTCCTAGATGTTTCTTTCTATGTCTCTCTATATCTCAAGTTCGCGGAGAAAGCCATCTCCCGAAAAGAGCAATACCAGTCTTAGAATGTCTGGATGTCTGATGGAACCTAGCTCATAAATGAACTCCAAATCCAAACTTCTTAGACTGTATCGTCAACTGAACTTAATCAGTATCCTGCGCCATGCCTCCCTCAGTATCTGCCTGGATCACCTGTCCAGAATACTGCCCCTCGTCAGAGGGAAAACTATAACTCTGACAATCACCCTGTCGTCCATGTCACCTTGGAAGCCTGGAATGATAACTGTCTCCTTAATGAGGCTGTCGTTATCATTTCCCTAGAACATCTACTTATGTTCTAAAGTTGCTCCCGACTGTTTCTCCAGGATTGGATCAATATCAACTTATTGCATCTAGTGCAAGAACAATATCTGATGTGGTACTTGACATCTCATGATTGACTCAATTGCCTAAGCAAGTGATCTGCCAATCATGCACATCCCTCTCTACTTTAGTCTATAAGACACCTTTAGAGAGGGTGACTCCATCACCTGCAGGTACACTACCGTGCCAGAAGTCGTCCATTCTAAATACTCTTAGAATGCAGTCAAAGTACCCTGATTGGGAAACCACCCAAATCTAGATCTAAAACCATAGATCTAGTAACCAGTATGTCTGATACAAAATCCATTTCCTTTGTGGAGAAACCACTGTATGACGACCAAAGTATAACCGATCGTAGTATAGGAATATCACTTCCTACTTTGTGTATGTCATCCAAAACCCGGATATCACACCCTACTACCTTCTCAACAGATCCATCCCCTATTCTGATGAAGTCAAACCTATGACTGTCACATCAGAAATAGATGATCTATCTCCGCTATATCTGCTTTAGTCTATAAATAGACATAAGCCTGATGTCCACCAATGCTTCCGTTTCTCCCACTGACTACGACAACCCTCTAGCAGAGTCATATAGACGTGCACTTCTAAAGCTAGTTTAGAACGACGCTATACTCATCCTCCCACCAGGTCTCGCAGCCTGGAACAACAGCAATGGCAAGTGTGGGTAAACAAGAACCTTCCTGCCACCGTCCTTGAAGCTACCGGAGTACCTCTCGGGTGCCTGAGGTTACCCACCGTATCGGCGGAGTGGCCAATGGAATGTCAAACCAGATTGAATCTTTAGGTTCCTTATCAAATCTTCAGTAATCGTTTGCGGTTCTGGAATCACTTCCAGTTCTACCATACTCCTACTACTGTTTTTGAAAAAATCCATTTTTATTAAAACTGTGGCGAGTCTAGAACAATATTACTATTGATCTCCCAGATGGTAGAAAGTCAACACTCTTTATAGCCTGGGTCAACCCACAAACAGCCATTACAGAAACGTGCCTTGAGTTATCCAGAGTCTGGTTTTAATCATAAGCCGGACAACTCTCCGTACCTTAACAATGTTAAGATATGAACTGTACTATATCCAATATAGAACCAGAGGCACTGATTTAATTGAACCAGATTCAAATCATGCAGCTATCTCCAGTGCATGTCAACTAAATGGAAGGAGGCCGATCAGTGTTACTCAACTTAGGAATACTTCCAATCATGAGTAACCTGAAAGAGAAGCAAGATCTCTTAATCATTACTATCAACTGAATACCATACACAAGTATCTACATCTTCGATCGCTTTGAAGAATCCCGATACTTGCTATACCTGGTTCTCTACTCTATTCAAATACCTATAACTTCTCAAAATTCGGACCCTGTGTTTCCACGAAACACTTGTCTAAAAACTAGAGAAGTCATAAGTAAACCGAATATAGTATGAGGACCAACCCCTCTGTCCTGATGGACCCTGGACAACATACAATACTCTGTATAAGTCCATTGAGTCTGATAACTCATTCACTGTGTGTCGTAGGTTGAAAGCTGTACTTATGGTTAAGAAGAATTACACCGTTGTTTAATGCTCCTTACCTAACCATCCACTGATATAGGTAAATGTCACAGACATAATTTCAAAAAGGTATATCTCACTTTATGAAAATAAACGTACAGATATATCAATTTGAAATTGGTGCAAAACAGCGGATATTCAAAACCAAATATTTGCCGACCGGCAAACAACCCAGGTGGCTTCCTCAAATATCACCAATTACAACGAATCCCGATATAATGAGGATGGTCACCTAATTCCCAATAACTTACTCCCACTCATCATCTGTAAAACCATACAGATGTGACAATCATACCTGGTAAATACATACCCTGGAGCAAGTGTCTAATCGGGAAATCAATTTTCATTTAACAGTACACAGTGAAACTGAAACATTGAAATGTTTCGATGGGGTATCCTGGTATTCCTAGTAATGCCTCTTCCATTATCCAGAATCACAACTATAACCGTATAATTCTTTGCCACCTCTCCAAATCCCTTTATATGTCTTTAGTCATTACCTTCTGCACACCCCTTAGGCCAAATGGTTTTCTTCCTTCCCTACCATTCGGCACCAGCCTATGGTTTGGAAGAAGACTATCCAATAAGCATAATGGGTGTACTGTCCTAGTCCTAGGAGCACTCGGAATGTGAGAGAAGGTGAAGATAAAAGACAACCGAATAAACCTTATTCCTTTTTCTCCTGAACCAGAATCCATCCCCGAACTGGAACAAGTTCCTTTCGAGTTCGTATATAACCATACGATGGAGTATCCAGTAAACTGTGGATCTTCATAGTGATACGGAGTGTTCTGGATAAATACAAAGGTGATTTAGGATTGGCGAAGAAATACTTGGTTTGGTCGTGAATATCAGTCGCAATTTACTTTGCCCTCTTACTAATCCCTTGCTTTGTCTTAATCTTAATACCTTCTGCACACCATCGTTATGCTAATTGGTTTTCTTCATTCCCCACTATTCGGCACCAGCCTAAGGTTTGGAAGAAGACTATCCAATTTGCGTAATAGGTGTACTATCTCCTAAACTAAGGAGTACTCGTAACTTGAGAGAAGGCAAAAAGGAAAAGACAACTGAATAAACCTTATCCGTTTTCTCCAGAACCGGAAACCATCCTCGAATTCCTTCGAGATCGTATCTAACCATACGATGGTTTTGTCCAATGGAAGTGGACGTTCGCAGTAATACGGGGTGTCCTGGAGAAAAAGGTAAAAGTAGGAGTGGCAATGAGGTCTGCAACTCTGACAATCCAAAAGCCAGTGTTAAGAAGGTTCGGTCAACTTGGTCACTGAGTCATAGTCTAGGGTCGGGTCAATGGTCGCTGCCAAAGAGAGAGAGAAAAGAAACACTCAGCATGCACTCTATCCTAGATCAGAATGGTTACCAATTTATCTAATCTGGAAACCTCCCACTGTACCGTCAAATTCTCCTCCAAACCTGAAAGAAGAATTAGTCGGGATCACCCGAGGAGTAAACCAACTCATCAGTGGGAATCGGGATCCAACTCTCATCGCATGACAACATGACGGAATCCGCTCACGTTATCACACTCCAGAAGGTATGCGCATATCTGGCAAGTTTCAGTTCTTTTGAAACTCCCGATGTGATTTTTACCCCATGCTCTTATGACCTTGACTTTGGCCAACAAATCATAAGTCACATGTCAAGTTCTACCCGTCATTCTCCAGGTTGTTTTGAATCCACCCGTACCTACCCTTGACTTTGGCCAACAAGGCAGTACGGCTGTTCCAAACCAACGCATCTATCTATGCTGCATATGAATAACCAACAGCTACCAAACACTGTGCCTTGACTTTGGCCAACAAACACAGAATACTATTGACTACCCATATGAAACGACGGAGGGCTACGAATGGTTTCTGGCGAAAACCTTTAACGTAATGAACTTGATATCGTTGAAGGAACGGATAGCTTTTTAGAAAATATAGTGACGAAAACCTTTACTAAAGAGGTCACTCCCGGTGAAGGGATCTCGGCTCTTTCCTCGTAGAATGGGGTGCAGGATATTCCAAATGAATACCATGATGCAAAGCAAAAGTAATCGGCTATAGTGAAGTTAATGCCCTGACGCAAACTTCTGTCCAAGGGGTCACTCCCGGTGAAGGGATCTCGGCCCTTGCCTCGTCGACTGAGGAACAGGATATTCCAAATGAATACCACGATGCAAAACAAAAGTGAACGTCCTTGCAATAACAGCTTTTGAAAAGTGTTCCAACAACATCAGATTAGGTTTGTTTTAACTTGCATTGATCCGAATCAACGCAGTCCCATCAATTGATCACACCATAAAGAACGAAAATATACTGATGTACATATATGCCATCCGCATTCGCCACTGAGTCCCGTCATTACCTGTTAGGTTAGCTAACTAACGACAGAGCGGGGACTGGACTAACGCGGATGCAAAACATATACAACATCTACTAATATATATACCGATATATTATATTCACTCAAGGCGTGATAAGAAATGCAACATCACAGAAATCTACAGCATCACAGAACAATACAGATATCTGGGATCCCCGGGTTTCACAGAGCCACTACTGAAACCCGACGTTCCCTTGGTCGTGTAGATAGCCTGTGCAATGAAATCCTAGACCCCTACGGGCGCGGCAAGTTACCCGCAAAAAACAGAAGCGAGGCAGCCCCTTCAGCACCGTGAATGGACCACCCAGCACTCCACGGAATCCGGTAACTTGGGCACCCCTCCTGGGTCAACCTGTACCCCCTACGAGTGCGGCGAATAGCCCGCCAATCCTAGAGTGAAGCCCCCTCCGTCTCAATGCCATGAGATGCGGGCTTGTTGTCCTATAGAACCCGGCTATCCGTGCACCCCTCCGCGGGGTAATCCTAGTACAGAAAGTAAAATATACATACACCAGGTACATCGACCGCAACCTGGCCGTGCCCCAAAATAATAATACAAACAGGCAGTGACGGCAGTCCACATGTCGGACGCTCGCCCCGCAATATCAAATGTACATAATACAACAAAACACTGTACTAGCATTGCATCCAGGCTATCCCCCACGACCGATCCGCAACATCATAGCAAAATCACAGAACATCAACGTGAAAGTCACGTTCGCAAATCTGTCTAACCGGGCTATAGCAGTTAGACTGGATTTACCGATCAAGTGACATTCACGGTCGCAGATATAATGTAAATACTGTGAAATAATGTGTTTAAAATATCCGATCGATCAAAAATTAACAAGTGGGCCCCCAAGCAATACTGTAGCACTCACAGAAATTCTGGGCCTAAGTTTAATATTCCAAAACCCCTATTTTCAGCCCACAAGCCCACGGGAAAATTTTGACGCATTGATCCCTCAAACCTGCGGCGGAACCGCGGCGCCAAGTGGGGTTTGGCCGCGGTTCCGCGCTCTACCTGAACGATCAATGTCTCGAATTTTCCCAGAACTCTTAGAACTTCTTGTACATCAGTTTTCTACAACCTAAAAAATTTTTAGAGCCAGGAAAAATTCGACAGAAAACTGATGTGAAGAAAACGCGGGTTTTTGGAATTTTGGTCGATCGTAAATGCAAACACATCAAACAAAGCTAGACTATGTTAATGGCGAGGCTCTGATACCACTGTAAGTGCACGGCGGCGCCCCGGCCGTCAATCCGACGGCCAAATGCGGAAGCGGTGATAAACTTTAATTTTGCGAACTTAGCAAACCGGTACCACCGCGCACTTTTCACCCGGATCGGGCCATTAAACTAGTTCTAGCTAACTACAAGACGGGTTAGAGATATACCGAGTGATCCGAGTCCTCCGGTCTTCTCGTCATCATCCCGATCTCCTGCGGAAAGTCCTGCCTCCATATCGTCGCCTCCTCACCGGAAGGGCACCACATCGCCTGCGTCTTTTGCGGGCTCCCGTCTCAATACCGAGGCAACTCGGACATGAAGCTGGCAAGTCGACATGCCCAAGATTTGCTGTAAAATGTGTAGTGTAGAGGCTATGTCTCATTTGGGGTTTATGTTGCCTTGGAGGATGGAGGAAGAGGTAAGGAAAATTGGTGCTTTCAATTTTCTAGCAAGAAGAAGATGAGATGAAGAGTTCCTCACATAACAAAAATGAACTCTCTCATTCTCTTCTCTCAAGTGTGGCCAACCTCTTCTTGTGAGAATGGTGGAGGAATGAATATGAATCCATAACAAGAAGGGAGGTGAGTGTAGGAAAAGAGAAAGGGTGACCATATCCAAAACCATCATCATAATATCAAATCAAGTCCTAATCCATTCTAATCACCAAAAAGCAGAGGAAAAGACTAAGAAAGCATCTCATGATTATGAGCCATCATGAAGCCCCACAATTGCAAGAAAACCCCTCCACAAATACCAATTTGCACAATTGCAAATTAGTCCCTCCATCGGAAAAGTCCGGCCGGGAAAGAACAAAGGAAAACCGGCCGGAACGGAATGCAAACTGGAAACTCCAGAAAACTGGTCCCGTAATAAATTACAGGAAAACCCCGATACTGTGCATACACACCCGCATCTGTATTCCGACCGGATACAAATGCAATGAGACAAAATCTACACTGTGCTATACTAGGATCCGGCTTAAACCAAAGCCGGCTAGTAATATCCGTTCGATCCTGATCCGTGCAATACCGCACGTATCCGATCGAACCTTGCCATATATCTATACGGCCTCTAGTACTAACCATCCGATCCTGATCCGTGCAATACCGCACGTATCTGATCGGACCCTGCCATATCTCCATACGGCCTCTACAGCGTTTCGCCCGAAAGCTTGAGTAGCTGTAAGTGTGGTGGACTCTAAATACTCGTCAATACTATGGCTGTGGATTTAACCACCAGCACGTCAGAGGTATAAGCCAATACGTGACGGGCCACCAGCTATTGACCAAAAGGGACGTCGATGAGCGAACTCATCCTGACACCCTACTGAGCCTGTCAGTGACAATATCCGTACAGTCCGGTCCGTTCGTCTATGAGCATCGCATGGCGGGCCTAGGGGGTTGGTAAAAGTCAGACCCCCAAAAGCGGTACAAGTCGTATCGGAGTGTAGCCCAGAACACCCTAAGATACTACTGGAATACCTACCAGTAAATCTCCTGCCTTGGCCAAGGACTTCGTGTAATGGCTCTCCTAGACACAGCGCGACCTCACCCCCAATACCGGGAGAGATAAACCCCTAAAGATCCGCTCACTGCCTCCATGTGGCTCGGGACTGTACCCAACTAAAACCTGTTTGTACGACTCCTTTGAGCCGTGGTAGGATAGTAATCAAAGCACAGTGGAAACTCACACGAGACAAATGACGATCCCCAGGTCGATGAACTAACCTGTACACATGTCACCTGGGAACTGCTATCTGACGTCAAGTATAAGACCAACTAGCATGTTCCCGGCGAGTCCTGTCCAGTGTACTCATAACCTAATGAGCACCTGTATACATCTTAGGTGAACCAACTGACACCAGTGGCTTGTGAGACCGGCCACCGCCCCTCGTCGGGGTCTCGACTGTATACACTAGTCTACTCTGGAGAATCGATGCCCTATCTCGAAACTCCCACGACTAGGGACCTTTTAAGGATGTGCTTATAGACTCCAGCTCTCACTTATATGATCGCCCTCATACTGCTGGCAGTCAAGAAAGAATCCTAGGGGCTCTATCAACGTGTAATAGCGACCTGTCAGGTCGCCTAAAGCAGTACACGATGATAAAGGAAACCAGATAGCATACTATCATCTTGAGTAAGACTGTCCTACCGGGATAGGTCCTCCCTCAATCATTGCAATCACGTGCCTGTGATCCAATAATTGACTCTGAGGGCACTATCTCCAAGACCCACCTCCACTTCTCTAAGCGGCCCGAGGATTCCGGTGATGCAAGGATGGCCCTTAACGGGCGCTCAGTGAGAACGAGAATGGTGTGTGCTTGGAAGTAGTGCCGTAGCTTCCTTGAGGCCGCCACGAGGGACAAGACAATCTTCTCTATGGCTGGATATCTCGTTTCTGCGTCCTTAAATACATGGCTCACATAGTACACCGACTTCTGCACTCCACTGAACTCTCGGACGAGCACCGAGCCCGCTGCTTGGTTGGATACCGCCAGATATAGCGACAGCTCGTCTCCTTCAACCGGTCGGGTGAGCAGTGGTGGCATCGCGAAGTGCTTCTTCAACTGGTCGAAGGCGGCCTGGCATGTAGGGCTTGCCTAGCACCTCGTCAAGAGTTCGTTAGCATCACACATGCCATAATCAAAAATTTAGAGGTGTTAAGTTAACCCGACAAGAATCGAAACTAGAAGTTTTAGGGATTATACAACTAAACATCACATGCAATTGTAAAACTATCACTAAGAGAAAAGATTACAACCTTTGTAGATCTCCCTCGGTGACTCCTTGGCACTATGAGAGTTTGGAACGGATCGATGGTAGCCTTCCTTGTCCACGATGATCCACCCGAAGTCCCTTTGCCCAAAGCTCCTTACCTTACTTGTTTCGCAAACGAAGTAGAGTAAACACCCTACACAAATCGGCTAGAGGTGTGTAGTATGATGATGTGGTTTATGTTCTTCAATTAAAATCCTTTCTTTTGTCAATCTTCACTCAAGAGAGAAATCTAGAGAGGAAGAAGAAAATAATGGTGGCTTGAGCTTTCTTTCATATTACATATGATAACTTGTATTTTTCACACCCTTGCACTCAATTTTTTTCCTTGTTGTGTGCTTCTTGTTTCATATCACATATGAAGCTATTTATAGTGATAATAAAGGAATAATCACCATTATTCCATTACCACCATAATTATGAGTGGAAATTCTTTTCCTAAAGAATTAAGCATGGTGGAAATTCTTTTCATTAAGTTAAATAAAACTTACCCACTAAGTAATAATGGAGCATTAGTGGATATTCTTTACATTAACTTAAAATGATGAATACAAATTAAAAGCTTCAATATAAGTCTTATATTGCCATCATTCTTGTATCAACAACCATGATACTATGTATGCATGTATGTGTCCATGCACATCATCATGTGCATACATGCATGCATACAAAAGGATTTACTTAAAGAATTTATCTAAATGTAATTAGTTAAATCAACACTTGATTTTACCAAACCGGTCATATCTCATACGATCGGACAAATAGAAAATGCCCGATTAATATACGTTATCACATAACCGTATTTAATCGGGTCCCGCGCATATCTCATATGCACACCACATCGTTTTGCCTGAGCCAGGAAACTTCATTGTGGGACTCTAAGACTCGTCAATACGCCAGTAGTAGATGATGATCATATCAAACATCCACAGGCCGCAAGAGGTCAGCTAAACATAACGGCCACCCGGGTATTGAAACGATCAGAAGAAAACCAGCGAAGCTGTAAAAACTCCCGTCGAGCCAACTGGCAACACTTACCGTACAGTCCGGTCTCTTCGTCAGATATGCTGCATATCAAGTCTAGGGATGGTATCGTCGACCCCAGTAACTCAATAAGTCATGCTGGTGTATGGCTCATAACAGATTGAGAAACTACTGATAACTCTTATCAGTAAATCTCAGCAGCCCTGGCCAGGGACTTCATGTTATAGCCAATCGAGCATAGCACAACATCAACCCCCAAATACCGGGAGAGACGAAACCCCTCCTATCGCTCATTGCCTCCATGCACCTCGGGACTGTACCCAAAGACCACCTGTTTGCACGACTCAGTAGAGCCGTGGTAGGGTGGAGATCAAAGTATAGTGGGAGGACACACAAGACTCTATGACGATCTCGGGTCTACAGACTAACCTGTACCAGTGTTCCTTGAGAACTGCTATCCGACGATAGATATAATACCACATAGGAGTTCTCGGCGAGTCCGTTCAGTGTACCTAGTCTCCACTGAGCACCCGCATACAATCTTTGGTGTCTCCTCACCAGATGGATATGGGATCATCCATCGCCCATCATATGGGACAAGAATAGCATACGCTAGTCTACTCTGGAATATCGATGTCCTGTCTCGATACACCCTCGACTAGGAACAGTTCAAGGATATGCTTATAGACTACTTGTGCCCCACTAGTATGATCCGCATCATAATCACAATAGTCAAGCAAATATCCTTTGGGCTTTATCAACATGTGTAAATGATTAAATCTACATCTATAGATAAAGTAAACCAGATAGCGTACTATCATTTTGAGTAAGAAATACATCTATCTCCATAGATAATATGTCCAAGTTTCCACTATCCATATAATGGCCTTTAGGGCATACAAATTACTAACAATCTCCCACTTGCACTAAGGCCAATTATTGGCGTATCTCATACCCAACATTTCAAACAGTCGCTCATGCTGAGGCTGTGGAAGTGCCTTGGTGAATGGATCCGCTGTGTTATCCTTTGTATCTACTCTCCGAATCTCGATCTCCTGGCGATCAACTATCTCCCGGATCAGATGATATCTCCTTAGGATGTGTCTAGATTTCTGATGGGACCTTGGTTCTTTAGCTAATGCTATAGCTCCATTATTATCGCAATACAATGGTATTGGATCAACAATGGTTGGAACTACTCCTAGTTCCGCAATGAACTTCTTCATCCAGACGGCTTCCTTAGCAGCATCACTTGCAGCAATATACTCAGCTTCCATCGTGGAGTCTGCAACGGTGTCCTGTTTGGAACTCTTCCAACTAACCGCTCCTCCATTTAGGGTAAATACAAACCCTGAGATTGATTTACTGTCATCCTTGTCACTTTGGAAGCTTGAATCGGTAAAGGCCTCCATCTGGAGATCCCCATTACCATACACCAAGAACAATTCTTTAGTCCTTCGTAAGTACTTAAGAATGTTCTTCACTGCTATCCAATGTTTCTCCCCTGGGTTGGATTGATACCTGCTTACTACAGCCAGTGCATAAGCCACATCAGGGCGGGTACACAACATCGCATACATTATAGATCCCACGGCTGAAGCGTAGGGTATAATGCTCATGCGAGCTCTCTCTTCATCAGTCTTTGGACAGTAATCCTTAGAGAGAGTGATTCCATGACTAGCAGGCAAGGCACCACGCATGGAATCTTCCATACTAAACCTCTTTAGAATGGTGTCTATGTACTTTGATTGGGACAGTCCCAATAACCTCTTGGATCTATCTCTATAGATCCTAATGCCCAAAATGCGCGAGGCATCACCCAGGTCCTTCATGGAGAACCTTTGTGATAAGAATAGTTTGACCGATTGTAGCATAGGAACATCATTTCCTATCAGGAGAATGTCATCTACGTACAATACGAGGAATGTGACAGTACTCCCTACAATCTTCTTATAAATACATGGTTCATCTTCATTTCTGATAAAATCAAACTCTTTGATTGTATCATCAAAGCAGATGTTCCAGCTCCTTGAGGCCTGCTTTAATCCATAAATGGATTTAAGCAATCTACATGCTTTCCCGCTGCTCCCACTATCAATGAAGCCCTCTGGCTGATCCATAAAAACACATTCTTCTAAATCACCATTTAGAAATGCAGTTTTCACGTCCATCTGCCATATTTCATAATCATAGTGAGCAACAATAGCAAGTAGGATCCTAATGGATTTAAGCATTGCTACCGGAGAGAAAGTTTCATCATAGTCCAAGCCTGGTCTTTGACGAAAACCTTTCGCTACAAGCCTTGCTTTATAGGTCTCCACCTGTCCATCTACACCAATCTTTCTCTTAAAGATCCATTTGCACCCAACGGGTTTTATCCCAGGAGGCGCAACGTCCAAAGTCCATACTTTGTTGGTGTACATTGACTTCATTTCGGATCTCATTGCTTCCAGCCATTTCACTGAGTCACCACTCGTGATAGCTTGCTGAAAACTAGTAGGGTCATCATCATCCATGATGCAATCTTCTCTATCACCATCTATGAGAAACCCATAGTATCTCTCTGGTGGGTGAGAAGTTCTACTAGACCTCCTGAGCGGCTGAGGTTCTTGAAGTTCTACTGCAACATCAGTTTCAACCAATTCCTCCTGAGTAATTTGTGTCTCTAGAACCTCTTCTAGTTCTACCATATTGCCATTAGTACTTTCTGTAAAGAACTCATTTTCCAAAAATGTGGCATGCTGAGCAACAAACACCTTTTGTTCTCTTTGTGGTAGAATAGATATCCATACGAATGTTTTGGATACCCCACAAATTTACACATGACCGATCGTGTCTCGAGTTTGTCTAGATTCTGCTTTTTAACAAAAGCCAGACAACCCCAAATCCTAAACCTTTTAAGAGATGGTCTCTTTCCATTCCACATCTCATATGGAGTGGTAGACACGGTCTTGGTTGGCACCCTGTTCAATAGATACATTGCTGTCTCCAATGCATGTCCCCAAAAGGAAAGCGGTAACTCAGCATCACACATCATGGATCGTACCATATCCAATAGAGTACGATTCCTCCGTTCTGACACACCATTGTGCTGCGGCGTATAAGGAGGAGTGAGCTGAGAGAGAATCCCATTCTCTTTTAAGAAGTCTAGAAACTCTGTACTTAAATACTCTCCACCTCGATCCGATCGAAGTTTCTTGATGCTCAAGCCTGTTTGCTTCTCTACTTCAAGTTTATACTCCTTGAATTTCTCAAAAGCTTCAGATTTGTGCTTTATCAAAAAGACGTGTCCGAATCTTGAGAAATCATCAGTAAAAGTGATGAAGTATGAAAAACCACCTCTTGCAAGTGTAGACATTGGTCCGCATACATCACTATGTATGAGGCTTAAGAGTTCACCAGCTCTCTCTCCGTGTCCACTAAACGGAGTTTTGGTCATTTTACCTTTGATACAAGACTGGCAAGTCGCATAAGATTTATATTCAAACGTATTCAAATATCCATCTTTATGTAGCTTGTTTAGTCTTGTTTCGTTAATATGACCAAGTCTACAATGCCAAAGAAAAGCTTCATTTATATCTGAAAACTTTCTTTTACTAGTATGTTGTATATTGAAAACTGTGTGTTGGTTCAGGATGTAAATACCGTTATTTAGTGTACCATACCCAATCAACTCTTGATTCAGGTTAATATTCATAACATTATTTTGCAATATAAAATGATATCCTTCATTGTCCAACAAAGAAACGGATATAATATTACATAACATACTTGGTACAAAATAACACGGGTTCAAAACCAAAATACTTCCTGAAGGCAACCCTAGATGATACTCTCCCACGGATACAGCATGTATATTGGAACCATTTCCAACCCGCAGAGTATGATCTCCTGTTTTTAAAACTCTACTATTTCTCAATCCCTGCATACAATTGCAGATGTGAGAACCAGAACCGGTATCCAATACCCAGGATGCAGAGTTTAAGGAAAAACAATTTTCAGTTACAAACACACCTGAAGTGGAAGCATCAGCATGCTTCTTCTTCTTGAGATCAGCAAGATATTCAGCACAGTTGCGTTTCCAATGTCCTGACTTTTTACAGTAAAAACATTCTCCTTTTCCACTTCCCCCAGCCCCTGCTTTGTCTTTCCCCTTCGCCTTTCTAACTCCACCTTTCTGTTTGATGGACTTCTTCTTCTTCTTTCCCTTGGCCTTAGCTTTTGGGAATGAAGAGGAAGATAGCCCAGCAACCAGAGCGGGAGTCCTTGCCGTTTTCAATGTGTTCTCTGCACTCCTCAACATATTGAGAAGTTCAGGCAATGATTTCTCCAAACCATTCATATTGAAATTTACTATGAACGGAGCAAAGGCAGGGGGGAGAGACTGAAGAACAATATCCGTATATTGCTCATTATCCATGGTCCATCCCAGACCCTCAAGTTCTTCAATAAGACCAATCATTTTCAAAACATGGTCTCCAACTGATGTACCAGCGGCCATTCGCATCTGAAACAGCTTTCTAGATGCCTCGTATCTCAAGGTACGAGTTTGCTCTTCATACAACTCCTTTGTATGAAGAAAGATGGATTGGACATCCATATTCTCGTGTTGCTTCTGATGGACATTGTCCATAGAAGCGAGCGCGAGGCACTTGGCCGTGTTGCAGTCAATTTCCCAAGTTTTACGGATCTCCCTATCCGCAACAGATGATTCAGGTCCTGGGACGGATGGGGGTTCAGTATTGAGGACATATGATACCTTATCATATGAGAGTGCAATGTTCAAGTTCCTCAACCATTCTTTATAATTTGGTCCTGTAAGTTTATTTTTCTCAAGTAGAAGCTTAAGTCCTGACATCTGTAACTGCCATTTAGAGAGAGAAAAGGATACACTTAGCGAATTGCTCTTTCAAAGAATTAGATTGGTTATTATTTTATCTAATCGATGTCTCCCACTGCTTTTAATCAAATTTTCTTTCAAAACCTGAAAAGAAAACTAGCCAGGAAAGTTTTCCTGGAAGTAACACTTACTTACAGTGAGATCGAGATCCAACTATCATATAGATGGTATGCAATCTCATTGCAAATTTCAACTCTTGAAATTCCCGATATGGTTTTTATCCCTAGTCACTTATGACCTTGGCTATGGTCAACATATCATAAGTACTAGTCAAATTCTACCCGTCATTTCGTGATTAACTAGACCCACCCATATGACCCTTGACTATGATCAACATAATCACATGAATGTCCTAACTAATCGCATCATATGCTTTGTAGGAAGACATCACTTAGCTACCGTACACTACGCCTTGACTATAATCAACATACGCAGCACGAATACTAAGTACTCTACTTCCTAAAATGACGGAGGGTTGCGGATGGTTTTTAAGAAAACCTTTAACGCTTTGAACTTGATCTCGTTGTAGAATCAAACGGTTAAGAAAAGGAGTGGCTTAAGCTCCGCATCCTTTTGAAACTTGCATTTTTCATAAAAAGCCGAGTTTGTTTCAGATCTGATTCTACAACATCATTAGGTTTCTTTTCTTTACATTAATCTCATTAATGTGATCCCATCATTTAAGTTCCTAAGCCATCACAGAATAGAACGTATACTTATACCATCCGCATTCGCCACAGTGTCCCGTTATGCACCGTTAGGTTACTTAACTAACGGCATAGCGGGGCGGGACTAGCGCGGGTGTAAAATATAAGCAACGTTTATTATATATCATATATATAATAATAATCCATTCGTCTCAGATACTAAGTAATCACATTACAGAATATCAACAGCAGAAGCATATAAAAGGACATCTAGGACGTCCGTATTTTGTATTGAGCCAACAATAGAAAATACGGATTCCACGGTCGTGATGAATAGCCAAGCCCACACCCTTAGACCCCTACGAGAGCGGCAAGTGATCCCGCCAATTCTAGAGTTTAGGAGACCCGGTCTCGACTCCTCGAGATGGCCTCCCACTGAATCCTAGAACTCGGTCACTTGTGCTCCCCTCCTTGGGTCTATCCTAATGCGGAAAAGTAAATAATATACAATTGATTTTACATGAATGAAAAATAAAACTCTCATCTCACATAAAAAAACCCCCGGCTATTCAATCGCGACAATCCTGCTCATCATATCTCAGCAACACATAATATCTCATATCATCAACGTAAGTAAATATGCGTGTCCCGATTGTCGTTGACGTATAGCAACGAAAACGGCGATACACCACATACTACACTTACGGTCGCAGAAAATAAAATGAAAAACTACAACATTTGGAATCCACAATTACCTTAGACATCATAAATACGAAATATCATATACTTCGTATTTCATGCCTAACTATATGAATTCCACATATTGTTTCACATTTCAGATAAATAGACAATGTTAAACTCTTCGATCGAATAAACAAAACATCCTAGATTTCCCAAACTGCACAACACTTGAGCCGAGTTCAAAAGTTTCTAGAACATGCCACAGACCCTTATGGACCAACCGTAGAAGGGCCAAACCAACGCCTCACATGTGGCAACGCTAAACTACCACAAACCCTAAGGTTCAGTGACAGTTTTGACGGTCACATAATCGAGTTAAGGTTATGTTCTTCTAGAGTGTCCATAGATGCGCTTGCATGTTTTTCGAAGGTTTTGAACTAGGGAAAAATCCAACACTTGGAATTTTTCCAATACGGGAAAAACTGTGTTTGTAATATTCGTTCAAACATTTTAACAAGTTCTAAAAATCTGAAAATCTGAACGAAATTAAACATTTCCAATCGAATCACCAAATTCAATTTATCTCCAGAAAACTCAACAGTTGAGTATGTTTTTAAATATTCCAGAGGCATGTACTAATTAAATCAGGTCTTTTGCAAAAAAAAATTTCTCATGATGCTACAGTACGGCCGCTAAAGCGCCGCCAAAACCATGTTTTGGCCGCCCTTCCGCCGCGCTTTAGAGAGATCGTTCAAAAATTTTTACATGGTAATTCTTAGTTTTGCGTGCTGATTTTTTTAGGACATTTTAATTTGGAAAAATCCAATTTTCAAAAAATTTCCAGAGAGCTGTCAAAATTGATGTTTTGCGGTTCGATCGGACGTTTAATTTCGCCTACGCATCGCCTAATGCTCTAGCTTGGCTCTGATACCACTGTAGGGCTTGCCTAGCACCTCGTCAAGAGTTCGTTAGCATCACACATGCCATAATCAAAAATTTAGAGGTGTTAAGTTAACCCGACAAGAATCGAAACTAGAAGTTTTAGGGATTATACAACTAAACATCACATGCAATTGTAAAACTATCACTAAGAGGAAAGATTACAACCTTTGTAGATCTCCCTCGGTGACTCCTTGGCACTATGAGAGTTTGGAACGGATCGATGGTAGCCTTCCTTGTCCACGATGATCCACCCGAAGTCCCTTTGCCCAAAGCTCCTTACCTTACTTGTTTCGCAAACGAAGTAGAGTAAACACCCTACGCAAATCGGCTAGAGGTGTGTAGTATGATGATGTGGTTTATGTTCTTCAATTAAAATCCTTTCTTTTGTCAATCTTCACTCAAGAGAGAAATCTAGAGAGGAAGAAGAAGATAATGGTGGCTTGAGCTTTCTTTCATATCACATATGATAACTTGTATTTTTCACACCCTTGCACTCAATTTTTTTCCTTGTTGTGTGCTTCTTGTTTCATATCACATATGAAGCTATTTATAGTGATAATAAAGGAATAATCACCATTATTCCATTACCACCATAATTATGAGTGGAAATTCTTTTCCTAAAGAATTAAGCATGGTGGAAATTCTTTTCATTAAGTTAAATAAAACTTACCCACTAAGTAATAATGGAGCATTAGTGGATATTCTTTACATTAACTTAAAATGATGAATACAAATTAAAAGCTTCAATATAAGTCTTATATTGCCATCATTCTTGTATCAACAACCATGATACTATGTATGCATGTATGTGTCCATGCACATCATCATGTGCATACATGCATGCATACAAAAGGATTTACTTAAAGAATTTATCTAAATGTAATTAGTTAAATCAACACTTGATTTTACCAAACCGGTCATATCTCATACGATCGGACAAATAGAAAATGCCAGATTAATATACGTTATCACATAACCGTATTTAATCGGGTCCCGCGCATATCTCATATGCACACCACATCGTTTTGCCTGAGCCAGGAAACTTCATTGTGGGACTCTAAGACTCGTCAATACGCCAGTAGTAGATGATGATCATATCAAACATCCACAAGCCGCAAGAGGTCAGCTAAACATAACGGCCACCCGGGTATTGAAACGATCAGAAGAAAACCAGCGAAGCTGTAAAAACTCCCGTCGAGCCAACTGGCAACACTTACCGTACAGTCCGGTCTCTTCGTCAGATATGCTGCATATCAAGTCTAGGGATGGTATCGTCGACCCCAGTAACTCAATAAGTCATGCTGGTGTATGGCTCATAACAGATTGAGAAACTACTGATAACTCTTATCAGTAAATCTCAGCAGCCCTGGCCAGGGACTTCATGTTATAGCCAATCGAGCATAGCACAACATCAACCCCCAAATACCGGGAGAGACGAAACCCCTCCTATCGCTCATTGCCTCCATGCACCTCGGGACTGTACCCAAAGACCACCTGTTTGCACGACTCAGTAGAGCCGTGGTAGGGTGGAGATCAAAGTATAGTGGGAGGACACACAAGACTCTATGACGATCTCGGGTCTACAGACTAACCTGTACCAGTGTTCCTTGAGAACTGCTATCCGACGATAGATATAATACCACATAGGAGTTCTCGGCGAGTCCGTTCAGTGTACCTAGTCTCCACTGAGCACCCGCATACAATCTTTGGTGTCTCCTCACCAGATGGATATGGGATCATCCATCGCCCATCATATGGGACAAGAATAGCATACGCTAGTCTACTCTGGAATATCGATGCCCTGTCTCGATACACCCTCGACTAGGAACAGTTCAAGGATATGCTTATAGACTACTTGTGCCCCACTAGTATGATCCGCATCATAATCACAATAGTCAAGCAAATATCCTTTGGGCTTTATCAACATGTGTAAATGATTAAATCTACATGTATAGATAAAGTAAACCAGATAGCGTACTATCATTTTGAGCAAGAAATTCATCTATCTCCATAGATAATATGTCCAAGTTTCCACTATCCATATAATGGCCTTTAGGGCATACAAATTACTAACATGGCACTCCTCTGACCACTCGAACCTCGGGATCTTCCTCAGAGCTTTGAAGAACGGGAGGCATTTCTCCCCCGACCTGGACATGAAATGGCTCAGAGCAGCTACTTGTCCCGTGAGTCGTATGATCTCGACGTTGGTCTTGGGCGCGGCCATGTTGAGGATAGCGTCGATTTTCTCTGGGTTAGCTTCGATTCGACGGTGAGTGACCATGAAACCGAGGAACTTTCCCCCGGTGACTCTGAATGCGCATTTGGCAGGGTTTAGCTTCATCTTGAACTTGCGAAGCACTACGAAGGCCTCGCCTAGATCCTTGGCATGGTCGTACGATAAGATGGATTTGACGAGTATATCGTCAATGTGGACCTCCATATTCCTGCCGATCTGTGGCTTGAACATGTGATTGACCAACCATTGGTACGTGGCCCCGGCGTTCTTGAGGCCGAAGGGCATCACCTTGTAGCAGTATACCCCCCGGTCCGTTGTGAATGCGGTAAGATCTTCATCTTCCGGATTCATACGGATCTTATTGTAGCCGGAGAAAGCATCCATGAAACTCAATAGCTCGTGGTCGGCCGAGCTGTCGACGAGCTGATCTATCCGAGGGAGAGGATAGTTGTCCTTGGGACAGTCCTTATTGAGGTTGGTGAAGTCGACGCACATGCGCCACTTCCCGCTTGACTTCTTGACCAGAACTATATTTTCCAGCCACTCCGAGTAGGGTACATTCCGGATGAAGTTGGCGGCGAGAATTCGATCAACCTCGTCTTCGATAGCCTTCTGTTTGACCGGGGCGAAGCTTCGCTTTTTCTGTCTGACGGGTCAGGCCGTAGGATCAACCCCGAGCTTGTGAGAAATGATTTTGGGGTCGATCCCAGGCATGTCAGCAGGCACCCAGGCAAAGATGTCGGAGTTATTTTTGAGGAAACCGACCAGGTCATCTCGCTGAGTTCCTGTCAGGAGTGATCCGACCTAGACGGTTTTTTCATCGTCCCCCTCTGTCAGGGGCACCTCAGTCTGTGGTTCGACCGGTGTCCCCCGTACCTCCTTCTGCTCGTCTCGGGTGTCCAGAGAACCCTTGATGTCGTCTTTTACCTCAGCGGCGTCGGCCAGCTGCTCAGACGAAGATGTTTCGGTAAGGCATACCTTCGCGACCCGCTGGACTCCATAGACCCGACCTATCCCGCCCTGATCGAGAGGGAACTTCATCGCCAGGTGGTAGGTCGATATCTGGGCCTGGAGGGAGTTCAACGTCGGGCGGCCGAGGAGGACGTTGTAGGCCGATGGGACCTTTGCTACGATGAAGTCCATAGGCAACGTAAGTGTGTGGCCGGGCTCCCTGACGTTGAACTGCAGGGTGACCACCCCTTCCGCTCGGTTGGAGTGGTTGGTGATCCCTGAAAGGACGTGGGAGGTCGGTTTCAAGTCTGCTGGGGTGAACCCCATGCGCAGAAAGCAGCCGTGGAAGAGGATGTCTGCCGAGCTGCCCGAGTCGACAAGTATCCGGTAGACCTCGTATCGGTGGATTCAGGCCGTGATCACCATAGGGTCGTTGTGGGGCATGGATATGCCGTGGAGATCCCCTTCGCCAAAGGTGATAGGCTCGTGGTCCCTAGCCTTTTTGCTCGGGCGGCCATTGGCCTCCGTTGCCGGCGTAGGGTGCTGAGTCTCGCAGGTGCTCGACTGACCCCCTATCGTCATGACCATAGTTCTTGATTGGCCTCGGTTCTTTCCGGCGAGGTCCCTTAGGCCCCGTGGTGAGGTTGTCTTCGAGCTGCCTTGGCGGGCCTCGTGGTCGCGACCCCATAGAGGGAGGGGGTGCCGGTCATGCCTGGAAGCAGGCGAGCTGACCACCACCGCCTTGGTAGGGACAGGGGTGCGACGAGGCTCGAGGAGAGGCTCTCCGACGTGGGATCTCGAGGTTGAATGGGACGGATTGAGGGACCTGGGACCACTGGAGCCTGTGAGGCGGTGGCCGAAGGAGGGGTTGGCGACATTCGGCGGAGGTTCACCCGCGCCTCCGTTGAGGGGGAAGCGGCGGCGGGTGCTTGGATCTTCAGGGTGATCGCTTACCATGTGGATGGAGATCGGAAGGCCAACTTTGTTTTTTGTGGAGTTTAGTTTCCCACAGACGGCGCCAACTGATAGAGGTCCTTTTCGGGTCTCCGTCAGATGTTGTCTTCCGTCGATCTTCCGGTAGATTTTGGAGGTGATCTCCTATTGCGTGTGGGTCTCAATGGGTTTCGAGGAGATTGGCGGTTTTGAGGAGTTTGCGCCGAGTACCTGCAAGGAAGTCGCGGGGTGGTTTGGTACCACCGAGGACCCTCCGAGGATCAAGTTAGCACAAGATCCGAGCAGAGTAACGGCTAAGTGGGTGAAAAAAGATTACTTGACCCCTCTATGATGGGGGTTTATATAGTGGCGGCTGCACGCAGGAGCAGGCGCGAGAATCTCGCCGGCAGTTACGCTCCCGACATCACGCCCGCGTAATAAGCGGATCGCCCGTTAATGGGGATCGTGATGGCCTGGAACGTGGGATGTTGCCGGCGGAGAATCCGCGCATGGCGAGATTTGTGGAGCGGCGGTTACGCCTGTGAGTGGCGGAGTAAGTCGGTCGGAGGGACCGAGGAAGATGGCCTCGGCGGGAGAGCTCGGGAACGAGTGGGAGGGCCGAGGTATCTTGGTCCTGTGGTAGCTCGGGGGCGAGCTGAGAGGCCGAGGAGGCCAATTTGCAGGGGGCTCTGAGGAGAGCCAGCTTGTGCTTGCAGGTCGGGTACAGGGGTGGCCTGGTCAGCCCTTGTGGGCCCTTTCTTCTGAGCTTTGGGACACGTCATCTGCCACGTGTCCCGATCTGGGAGATCGCCAATATAGAGCATCATCACAAATGAAGAAAACATATGCATAATAAAAACGGACTATATGCATCTACTGCCTATCAAATTTTTATACTAAACAATTTTACATACCTCGAAATCCTCTATCATAATAACAGATTTTGTTTTCAACATAAACTACAGGTGCAGAAATCTCCAACCAAGTCCGCTTGTCTTTTGAGCAAGATGAAAATTAACCAATAGGGTTGATAAAAACATTATAGTTTAAAAGGTAAATTTCATCAAGAGAGAATAAATATAATGGCATGATGTTGCTCCTTGTTTTATAAGGTTGGGGCACGATACCTCAACCTTAATTATCAATACAACAATTGTATTCTAAATTTTGCGGGGTAACGATAAAACAATTGATCATGATGTCGTATCTGAATTCAGCACCTGATCTAACACGCGACAGAGTAAAACTAAACGCCTAAGCATTAGATAGAAGACTCATAGTAAGCGAGTCGATGGTGCAGGTTATTAGTGTCAAGTGCCCAAGACAGAAGAAGACGTCTGAAGAAGACGTTGCAGACATTTGCCAGACGTCTCCCAAAATAACAGAGCGGAGGCAGACGTCTGACCAAGGCGTGACAGACGTCTGCACAATTCTGTCCAAACGACAGAGCAGAGTTAGACGTCTGATGAAGAAAATCCAGATGTCTGGTCATGAGTCTTCAGCAAAAATAGAGAGCGGGCAAATGTCTGAAGGATACTCGTCAAACGTCTTCTTATCACGAGTGCAGCTGTCGCAGATCTAAATCAAACAAATCAAATCTTACCAAATTGGTTATGGAAAGATTCTATTTTGATTTTATTTTCCATCATGTAATTGTATACATATATTGCAAGTTTCAATACAATATTCACCTAATTGAAAACCCTAAAAACTATCTTCTTCAAGATTTTATATGGTTTCAGAGCCCTGCGATTAAAAGCTCAATTTTGATCCATGGCTTCCTCTCAAAACTCAATCCCCATCATCTCCAAATTCCCTTTTCTAGCAAAACTTTCCCACACAAACTTCACTATGTGGACATCCCAAATTCAATTAGCCTTAATCGGCCACGATCTCCTTGGTTATATCGACGACTCAAAATCTCCTCCTCCGAAGACTATCACTGACGTCAACAACAACACCAAGCGTGTTGAAAATCCAGACTATCATCAATGGTACTGTCAGGATCAACTCATTCTCAACGCTATTCTCAGCAGTTGTGTCGAGACAATCCACCCCATATATTCTCTGTTTTCTCATCCAAGGAAGTATGGGATCGACTTGTTATTCTCCTTGCGAACAAATCTCACTCATGAGTTATGTCGCTCAAGAAACGCCTTATCAACAATCAACGCAGATCGCGGTCTATAAACGAGCAATTACAAGAGACGTGATCAATCTCCGATGATCTTGCTCTCGCCGATCACTCTTTTCCCAAAATGACCTTATTCTCCACATCCTCGCTGGCTTCGGACCTGAATTCAAAGAAGTCACAGCTGCTATCGGAGTCCGTGCCATCATTTTCGACTCATAAACTATGAACGCCATTTGAAGAAGGAAGACACGGGTGTGTCTCCCTCTCGCAACTGCCAACTATGCCAACCAACCCAATCGCTCCTTCTATCACCCTCCGCAACAACGTAGAAGTGTATTCTACGATCGCAAAAACAACAACAACGAGTATTCCGTCGCACGCAAAAACAACTCTCCCCGCTCCAACTCCTATTTCAACTTCTGCAATCGTCCCGGTCACAACACCAAAGACAGACGTCAACTCGCTCGTTTCCTTCGTGAGAATGCAATGCAAACCTATCTACTGCAACAACCATCGCAGACGCTCTCACAACCTATGGCCAACAACACAAATTCCAACCAGCCCACTCCATCCTCCTAAATATTGGACACTAGTGCTTCTCATCACTATATCCGATGTTGGGACTCTTCATGGCTACACCGATTATGGTGGTCCCGATGAGATCAACATAGGTGATGCTTCAGGTTTGAAAATTTCTCACATCGGTAAAACAACATTGTGTAAGTCGATGTTGCACACTCTACGGGGTATGTAGAGAGGCGGAATATTCAAAAAACGAGTTTTAGGCATGCAATATCGACAATAAAACCAAGAACTATTATATGCCCAAGCTAGCAAAAACTTTATAGATACTAATCTACTCGGAAAGAGATTATACCTATGAGATCGAGTCCTTCGGGTCTTCAAAGTCCTCTTCTTAAGGTTCTCGCGGGCCTGGATCGAGCTTGGTCGTCGGTCTTCTCGCGTCAAAGACGATCTCCCCAAGAGTTTGGGTTCAAGTTTCAACCTCAAAAAGGAGGTGACTAAAAGACCTAGTTTGCTAATCTAGGTAATTTAGAAGATATAGAGTGTGTTAATTGGATTTGTTTATCTCAATAACCCTATGATTCTCAATTCATGAGAGGGGTTAGGGTTTTAGAAAGAAGAAGAACTCAAAAGAGGAGAAAGAATGGCTATATGAGAATCAATGAACAATGGCTAGAAAAATGATATGTATCATAATATTTTTCAAATAAAATATCAAGCCATACTTGAATAGTTTTCGCAAATGAATAAATAAAAACAATAGCCATGATTCTCACCATACTCAAAGTCACCTTACCCCTCCATCTCATTTTGCATTTCTAATAAATAGAAACAAATATAATGAGATGTCCTCATTTAGAAGCATTCTTGTATAAATACAAGAATACAAAAACTGTATATACATACCCGTATTCGTACTACAAAAAATATGAATACCAAGAGATAAAATAATCCAATAATATAATACTAGATTATTATTAAATCAATACTTGATTCAATAATGTGGCTTAATCCTAAGCCCGCTAGTATTAACCGTCCGAACATAAATCCATGTAGCTAGTACACATATATGATCGGAACCATGCACGTATAACCATACAGTCTCTATATCGTTTCTCCTAAACCAGGGAAACCCTCTGTATAGGACTTTAAAGACTCAATAGTATGCTGGCAGTCGGTTTAACCACATGCACGTCAGTAGCACTACCTGTACATAACGACTACCTAAGTACCTGTCGAAAAGAATGCCGACGAGCAAACTCATCCGAACCTCTACTGAGCCTGTCCATGACAATCTCCGTACATTCCGGTCTGTTCGTCTGAAAGTATCGCATTCCGGGTCTAGAAGGGTGGAAAATGTCAAACCCCTAATAACCTGACAAGTCATGCTGATGTGGCTCAAGACTATCCGAGAATCTACTGATCTAACTATCAGTAATTCTCAACCGCCCTGACTAGGGACTTATGGTGTTGGTCAACTGAACATAATGCGACATCGACTCCCTATACCGGGACAGACGAATCCCTAACAATCGCTCACTGCCTCCATGTGGCTCGGGATTGTACCCAACTAAAACCTGTTTGCACGACTCAGTACAGCCGTGGTAGGGTAGTAATCAAAGCACAGTAGGAACTTACACGAGACAGATGACGATCTCAGGTCGACAGACTATCTGTAATCATGTCATCTGAGAATTGCTATCTAACGATAGGTATAATACTATTTTCATCACGAAAAACTGCATTTCAATACCGCTCATTCACTATCATTTTATTGATATATTGGTACTATTAATCCGTGTCTGCTCAGTAAGTATAGATTACAGGTATTCATGACAAAATACTGGAAACACGCTCAAATACATGGATACGACATTTGTAAGCCGACACTGCAACCGGAACGGAAAACCGATTCAAAATTAAGGATTTGCAAAAACAATTCAAGTGTACACATTTTTATTCAAAATGGTCAAACACGATACAAGTGTGAACACAACTCTTTTGATGCATGAGCCATGGTGGAGCTACCTAGCACAAGTGGGCACACAAGTTAGCTATAAAAATCATGACTTGTGCATGTAGATGAGCAAGTGGGCTTGTGATGAGTACTTGATAAAATGATATGTGATTTAAAGTTACATTTTCGCTCCAAATATACAAATTGTAACCTAAGTCTATATAGAAAAATCAAACAATACCAAAGAGATAATGGAGAGGACATGAGATCACCACACAAAAACGGGCCCCGCCACTTGCAAGAAAACCGACAGAATATGCTATTCCCCCGCCACCCCCGGTCCAACCTACTTTTGTTGGCTCCATCTTTCTTCTGGCCATTCCATATTGTCACAATCATCTTTGTTTTATTGTTTGTTTATTCTGATGAGGTGCTTATAAATACCAGGACAGAGAGCAAGCTCAAGGGGATACTTTGTCATAGTTTAACACACTTCATTCCATTTTCATTTTATAATTTTGTTGAAGCTTTGTAAATAGTAGTTAGTTTACCTTGAATTCCTTACCTTCTCCTGATCTTGCAACCTCGTCATTGAGCTTGCAAGTTTAGGTTTTGGTTATTGAACTTATGGTTTGTATCTTGGATGTTGGACTTAATAAAGCTTTCATTTTGATGCACTTTGGTTCTTAGTATTCTCTTCTCTTTACTTGCAATTTAATTTCTTGCAATTTACTTACTTGCAAATGTTGTTTGCTTTGATATCTTCTCTTTTGTATTTTCTTTTGATATTGATCATGGTTTGTGAATAGTGTATCTTGTCAGGGAAAGAGAATGTTTGTATAAGTTAAGTTTTTCTTTTGCTCATTTCCTTTGCCCGATACTTGCTAATCGAACTTCACCCAAAGCTCACGCTAGCGTTCCGTTAGGCATCATATCCTACCACGGTAGCGGTGATTCCTAACCGTGACCGGTTGCATTTGGTTTGGCCGGAGGCTAAAGTTAAGAGTCAAGAATGGAAGGACAAGGGTCAATAAGCCGGATTTCACAAATACCGTGCTTAAGCACCCTAATCCACGTTGTCGCCGATTACTCTAGTTTCGATAGTCAAGTGAGGCACAAAGGGACGAGTACAGATTTTCCTAACTTACACGAACCTATCTCTATCCCTAACAAGCGTTATTTTGCATATACAAACACATAGGTTAGAATTGAACTATTCGGTCCTTCGGCTTAACTCGTAAAAACAAGAACGTAAAACGCACCATCTCCCTGCGGACGACTCGTACTCATCACGGCTAGCTACACGCGACACCGTCTTGATTGCGGTTACTTTAAAACTTAAGATACGACATGTAAAATCCTTATCAATCAACCATTTAGCCAGCTCTTGGCGAGTCCATCCAGTATTCTCACCCCCAGTGAGCACATGTATACAATCTTAGGTGAAACACACAAATGGTTGTGAGACCAACCACTGCCCCTCGTCAGGGTCTAAAAACATATACACTAGTCTAATATGGAATATCGATATCCAGTCTCGATATTCCCATGACTACGGACATTTAAGGATGTGCTTATCGACTACCTAGCTCCCACAAGTATGATTGTCGTCACAACGCTGATAGTCAAGCAACAATCCTACGGACTTTATTAATATGTACTAGCAATATGAAATAACAAGTAAAACATATACACGTGTTAAGATAAAGTCAAGCCAAACAGCATACTATCATATCAAACAAGATTGACCTGTACATACATACCTCTAGCATCCTATGCAATAAAGGTCTCTAGAGCAGACATATCCAATAATCTCCTACTTGCACTAAGGCCTGTTGTTGGCGTATCGAGTACCCAACGTTTGCACTAGGGCCAGCTAGGGCCAGTAGTTGGCGTATCGCATACCCAACATCTCGAATAGTCTCTCGAACTGTACTTAAGGGATGGCCTTGGTGGATGGATCTGCCATGTTGTCCTTTGTATCTACTCTCCACACCTTGATCTCCCGGTGATCTACGAACTCCCTGATTAGGTGATACCGCCTCAAGGTATGTCTAGATTTCTGATGGGACCGTGGTTACTTTGCCAAATCCATGACTCCATTGTTATCGCAATACAAAAGTATTGGATTAGTAATGGATGGGACCATCTAAAGTTTATAAATGAACTTTCTCATCTAGATTGCCTCTTTTGCGGCATCATTAGCAGTGATGTGCTCAGCCTCCATCGTCAAGTCTGCTACGGTGTCCTGCTTGGAACTCTTCCAATAGACCACCCCTCCGTTGAGGGTAAACACATAACCCGAAATGGATTTAGAGTCATCCTTGTCACTTTAGAAGCAAGAGTCGATAAAAGTCTCGATCTGGTGGTCCCCATTACCGTACACTAAGAACATTTCCTTAGTCTGTCTCAGGTACTTAAAAATGTTCTTTACTGCTATCCAATACTTCTCACCTGGGTTAGACTAATACCTGCTTACAATGCTAAGTGCGTAAGCAACATCTGGTCTGGTACATAATATCGCATACATTATAGACCCTACCGCTGAAGCATAGGGTACAATGCTCATGCGAGCCCTCTCCTCATCAGTCTTGGGAGACATCTCTTTGGAGAAGGTGATTCCGTAACAAGCGGGCAAATTACCGTGCTTGGAATCTTCCATACTAAATCTCTTTAGCATGGTGTCTATATACCTTGACTATGAAAGTCCCAACATTCTTTTAAATCTGTCACGATAGATCTTAATCCCCAGAATGTATGAGGCATCACCCAGGTCTTTAATAGAGAACTTCTGTGGTAAGAAGAGCTTTGCCGATTGTAGCATAGAATTATCATTTCCTATCAAGAGAATGTCATCTACATATAAAATGAGGAATATCACAGTTCTCCCTACAATCTTCTTATAAATATAAGGTTCATCTACATTTTTGATAAAATCAAATTCGTTGACCGTCTCATCAAAGAAGATGTTCCAACTCCACGATACCTGCTTTAATCTATAAATGGATTTAAGCAACTTGCAAACCTTCCCGCTGCTCCCACTGTCTATAAAACCCTCAGGCTAATTCATATAGACACACTCTTCTAATTTCCATTTAGAAAAGCAGTTTTAATATCAATCGGCCAGATGTCATAGTCATGGAAGGCAGCAATGGCAAGTAGGATCCGAATGGATTTAAGCATAGCCACTTGTGAAAAAGTTTCGTCATAGTCCAATCCTAGTCTTTGACAAAAACCTTTTTCAACGAGTCTAGCTTTGTAGGTTTCTACTTGTCTATCTATAACAATCTTCCTTTTGAAAATCCATTTGCATCCAACGGGTTTTATCCTAGGAGGAGCAACATCCAAAATCCATACTTTGTTGGTGTACATGGATTCCATCTCGGACCGCATAGCATCCAGACACTTCACAGACTCTCTACTTATGATGGCATGCTGAAAACTAGTAGTCTCATCACCATCGATGATGCAATCTTCTCGATCCCCGTCTATAAGAAAACCGTAGTATCTCTCGGGCGGATGAAACTACTTACTAGATCTGTAGAGTGGCGTAGGTGCGTCTAGTTCTATTGAAGCTTCATGTTCTACCAAGTCTTCAGTAATACTTTGTGGTTCTGGAATTTCTTTCAGTTCTATCGCATTCCCACTAGTTTCTTTTTCAAGAAATTGAGTTTCCATAATGCGGGCATGATGAGAAACAAAAACCTTTTGTTCTCAGCTTAATAGAAAAATACCCCTTAAAATTCTTTGGGTATCCGACAAACATACACAATACTAAGCATGCCTCGAACTTGTCCGGATGATACTTTTTGACAAAAACTGAACACCCTCATATCTTAAGATACTTAAGACAGGGTTTCTTCCCACTCCACATTTCATATTAAGTTGTAGGCACAGACTTAGTTGAAACTTTATTCAATAGGTATGCAGCAGATTCTAATGAAAACCCCAGAAGGATAACGACAACTCAGCATTACTCATCATGGAACGCACCATATCTAGCAAGGTGTGATTCTATGTTTGTGATACACCGTTGTGTTGTGGTGTGTATGAAGGAGTAAACTGAAAGAGAATTACATTCTCTTTTAAATATTTCAAGAACTCGAAACTTAAATATTCTCCACCCCGATCAGATCGAATCATCTTGATACTTTTGCCAGTTTGCTTTTCCACTTCATTCTTACACTCTTAGAATTTCTCAAAGGTCTCAAATTTATGTTTCATCATGAATACATGTCCATACCTTGCGAAATTATCGGTAAAAGTGATAAAGTAGGAATAACCACTTCTTACATATGTAGACATCGGACCACACACGTCGTTGTGTATGAGTCCTAGGAGCTCAGTGGCTCTTTCTCCATGTCCAGTGAATAGAGTTATGGTCATCTTACTTTTGATACATGATTGACAGGTTGCATAAGATAGATATTCAAACGGATATAAATATTCATCTTTATGTAACTTAGTCAATCGTGTTTTATTGATATAACCAAGTCTACAATACCATAAGAAAGCTTGATTTAATTCTGGAGTCTTTCTTTTTAGTGTGTTTTGGACGTTGAAAACTTGTTGATTGAGTACGTATATTCTGTTATTTAGTGTACCCGACCCAATCATTTCATGATTCAGGTGAATGTTTATGACATTGCTTTCAAGTGCAAAATTATATCCTTCATTAGATAACAAAGATATAGATATAATATTACACATCATGCTGGGTACACAAAAGTAGTTATGCAACAACAAAATATGTCCACTCGCCAATCCAAGGTGATATTCTCCCACTGCAACAGCATCCACACTTGCTCCGTTGCCAATCTTAAGGGTCATATCACCTTTTCTCAAAAATCTAAGGATTCTCAGCTCCTGCAAAAAATTACAGATGTGAGATCCTGATCCGGTATCCAATACCCAGGAAGTAGAGTTAATAGAGAAATAGTTTTCAATCACGAACACACCGGAAGCCGAAACCACAACTTGCTTCGTGTCCTTATTCTTGGCTTTCAAAGCCAGCAGTATTTCTTCCAATGTCCCTTCTTATGACAATAGAAACATTCCTCTTTTGTTGCTGATCCCCCAATCTTATCCTTTCCCTTTCTCTGCACCTTCTGCACACCTTCTGTCGGTTTGGTAGGGGCTTTCTTCTTCTTCCGCTTGGCCTTAGCCTTGGATTTAGAGAAAGAAGATTCCCCAACAAACAGAGCGGGTATTTTCTTGGTTTTCTTCAAGGTGCCCTCCGCAACCCTCAACATATTGAGGAGCTCAGGAAGTATAACTTCCGTCTTTTGCATATTGAAATTCATTACGAATTGGGCATAGGTGGAGGGAAGGGACTGCAGAATCAAGTCGGTATACAACTCATTCTCCAACGTAGTTCCTAGGTCTGTGATCTCTTCAATGAGAGCAATCATCTTTACGACATAGTCCCCTACAAATGATCCGACAGCCCACCTCGCCTGAAATAACTTCTTCGAGATCTCGTATCTTGCGATACGAGATTGATCTCCATATAAGTCTTTGGTATGGAGGAAGATGGAAGCAAGGTATATCTTCTTGTGCCACATATAATGTTCATTATCCATGGAGGCCAGCACGAGACACTTGGCTTTCGCACTGTCAGGATCCCAAGTCTTACGGACCTCAATGTCCGCGACTGAGGATTCTGGACCTGGAACATGGGGGCTTTAGCCGTGAGCACATATGCAACCTTATCATAAGTAAGGGCCATGTGGATGTTCCTCAGACAGACCTTATAGTTTGACTCAGTCAGTTTGTTTTTATCTAGTATAACCTTAAGTCCCTTCATGGTCGCTGCAATTAGGAAAGAGAGAACAGAAACACTCAGCATATGCTCTTGCAAGTTTAGATTGGTTATTAGTTTATCTAAACAGGATGGCTCCCACTGTCTCCTCAAATTCTCCTTCAAACCTTAAAAAAAGAATTGGTCTGGATTA
Source organism: Agapanthus africanus (assembly GCA_030015575.1). NCBI lineage: Eukaryota > Viridiplantae > Streptophyta > Magnoliopsida > Asparagales > Amaryllidaceae > Agapanthus > Agapanthus africanus. The sequence continues at coordinate 335,709,411 of JASDDO010000010.1, forward strand.
ATTGCACTTCTACAAGTTCGCTTATCTTTCGGCCAGGCCAGTGTTGGTACTTCGGAGGGAGGTCCCTCATGCTTTCGCACGCACCCAATTAAATAACCTCGTTTTTCCAGAGGCATGGCCCCGTTAACACCTTTCTAGACACCTACTTGATTAGCTAATTGCAAAGTGAAAAGCTCTCCCGAAGAGTAGCTGATACTCACAGTAGGATCGGAACCCAACTATCATCGTGTGATAATTTTGAAGGAAGCCTACCAAGACTACTACATTCCGAAAGGTTTGCAATACTGGCAAGTTTCCTGTATGTTTGAAACTCCCGATGTGATTTTTGCCCCAAGCGCTTATAATCTTGACGAAGATCAAAATATCATAAGTCGCAAGTCAAGTTCAACCCGTCATTGTCTAGATTAATCTAGACCCATTCGTACAAGCTCTTGACGAAGTTCAAAACAGCTGTATGCATGTTCTAGATTAATGCATCTATCTATGCAACAGATAAGTACCCGCTAGATACCAAACAGTATGCATTGGCAAAGGTCAAAACACATAGCATGCATACTAGTTGATACCTCTCTGAAATGATGGAGGGCTTCGGCTGGTTTTGGCGAAAACCGTGAACGTAATGAACTTGATATAGTTGAAAGAAACAAATAGCTTTGAAAAGGAGTGGTTTAAGCTCCGCTTTTAAAAGTTATTTTTGAAGAAAACCGAGTGGTTTTATAATTATTCCAACGAAATAAAATTTAGGTTTGTTTCTTTGCATTAAGTGAGATTAATGTGGTCCCATCAATTAGCCTTATCACACCAGAAAATAACGAAAATAGAATGTACGTATATGCCACCCGCATTCACCACGGGGCCCAATCATGCATCGTTAGGTTACTTAACTAATGGCAGAGCGGGAGCTGGACTAGCACGGATGCAAAACATATACAATATATATATATAACCATTCTTCACAGGCATGATAAATATCACAGGCAAATATCAACATCACAGAGAATGGAAAAATAGATCAACTAGGAACATTTGTATTTTATTGAGCCACCTATGAAATACAATCCTCCATGGTCGTGTGAATAGCCAAATATGAACTATCTTAGACCCCTATGAGTGCGACAAGCTATCCGCCAATCCTAGAATTGGGTGGCCCGGGTCTCGACTCCTCGAGATGGCCACCCACTGAATCCTAGAAGCCGGTAGCTTGTGAACTCCTCCATGGATCAATCCTAGATGCAGAAATGAAAAATATAATATACAGCCGGTGGCATCATCCTCAACCCGGATGTGCCCCAATAAAAGAATATATCTATTATTACATGAATTCCATTATCCACTCACATCTCACATCAAAATTCACACGAGGCTTTTCACACGACGATCCATCAAACCATTACCAACACAGAACATCATAAGATATGTGCAGCCCCTTCTAAACGACGTATAGCGACTAGAAGACGTTTAAAAAAACATATACGCATTACAAGAGCAAGTAACGAAAACTACGATATTAGAATTTCGCGCACAATTAGAAAACTTAACCAATTTTTCCACAACTAAAAATCTGGTTTTACTAAAGACCCAAAATCACATGTTTTAAGCCAATCCGAGAGTCGAAATGAACTCGAAACCACCCGAATCTTCGAGAGGGCGAAGAGCACAAAATTAACATATGCCTAGAGGGGTACCCACCCCTCGGGGCTACCATGAGGTAGCCCCTATGGGAGGGCAGACCCGAGAGCACCCTTATGGGGTGGTCGTAGGGGTAGGCCCGACTTTTGGTCCCCCTGGGGTTTCCCCGGGTATCCAAGAATCACCTTACGGCTTCTCGGTTCAAATTATAAGCCCGCGGGGTGTGAAAACAAGTTAAAACATAAATTTTTGGGACTATTTTTGTCGGCAGTTCGTACGCGACAGAAACGGCAGAATTCGAACACCGCTACGAGCTATCTAAGGCTTATGAGGTGGCTCTAATACCATGTAATTCGATGTTGCACACTCTACGGGGTTTGTAGAGAGGCGGAATATTCAAAAAATGAGTTTTAGGCATGCAATATCGACAATAAACCAAAGAACTACCATAAGCCCTAGCTAGCAAAAACTTCATAGATACTAATCTACTCGGAAAAAGATTATACCTATGAGATCGAGTCCTTCGGGTCTTCAAAATCCTCTTTTTAAGATCCTCGCGGTCCTGGATCGAGCTTGGTCATCGGTCTCCTCGCGTCAAAGACGATCCATCCGAGAGTATGTGGTTCAAGCTTCAAACTCAAAAAGGAGATGACTAAAAGACCTAGTTTGCTAATCTAGGTAATTTAGGAGATATTTTGGTTATATAAGATCTACGTGGTAATTTCCTAAGGTTGCCCGTAGGGTTAAACCCTATTTTTAGAGGAATTAAATTCTTAGAACATATGTTCTTCTTTTTCTTTTTCTTTCTTTTTAACCTAGTTCTTTTCCTATAGATTTTGAGTTTGAAGAACAGAACCTTCCCGATGAGAATTAAATTCTCAACTTGTGGGAAGATTTACTTTGCAAATCTCAAATCAGAGGAAGAACTAAGTTCTTTTTATGAAGGGTTAAACCCTTATTTCCGTTTATACAATGAAAAGGAGATATTTTGATCTCTTTTTTTCTTTGCCTAGGGTTTGAAAGGAGGGAGATCTTCTTCTTCTTTTGAGAATTAAATTCTCGGTTGTTTTATGACTTTTGTCTTTTTGTTTGCAGAAGGGGAGTTAATCCTCTCTGTGTGCGCCTTTGAGACTTGAAATCTCAGGTCCTTTATATTGGAGAGCAAGTTTGTTGATTAGTTCTTGAAAATCTGTCATTTGAGAGATACCAATCGATTTTGTTGATCTCAAAGATTATTCGGGGGATTCTAGCCACCATTGGATTTTTGATCCAGAGAGTTTCTATTTAACAGAATATATTTTCTTGTTTTTAACAAGATTAGGGAAATATTTTCCATATACAGAATTTAATTCAATAAAACGGTGATTTTTAATCACCATTGGATTTTTAATCCAAGGGCTTTCTATTTAATAGAGCACATCTTTCTTTGTTTAGAAAGATATAGGGGAAATATTTTCCCATCTCATTAGATCTTTGATCAAATAACTTTCTGTTTAACAGAAAATATCCTTCTCATTTAGAAAGATCAGGGAGATATTTTCCCCCAATAGAATTTAATTCTATATTTGGTGAATTTTAATCACCATTGGATCTTAGATCCAACGATTCTCTGTTAACAGAGAATATCTTTCCTTTTTCGAAAGATCAAGGGAGGTATTTTCCTAAGAATTGAATTTAATTCTCACGTGTTTAACACATGACCCTGGTATAGGTTTCAGCCTGTTTTATTTAGCGCTTATATGATTTACATATGAGCACTCACGTGTTAAACACGTGAGACTGGTTTGGCCTTTAGTTACTTTTATTCTCATCGCTTATATGCTTTTGCATATAAGCACTCACGTGTTTAACACGTGAGGGTCATTTAGCCTTTAGGTTATTTATTCTCAGCGCTTATACGCCTTGCACATAAGTGCTCACGTGTTTAATACATGAGGCCAGTTTGGCCTTTAGCCACTTACTCTTGGTGCTTATATGCTATAAAAAATAGAATTTAATTCTATATAGAGAGTTTAATTCTCTCTGAAGCTAATGCTTCAAAAGGATATTCTCACGTGTTTAACACGTGGCCCCAATGTGGGTTTTAATCTGTTTATTTAGTGCTTATATATTTTGTATATAAGCACTCACGTGTTTAACATGTAAGGCATGTTTAGCCTTTAGTCGTTTGCTTTTAGCGCTTATATGCTTTTCATATAAGTGCTCACGTGTTTAATACGTGAGGCCTCCTTTTTTTCATCTCTCCCCTTTTTATAAAGGAACAATTCTCAACTCATGAGAAGGATTAGGGTTTTAGGAAGAAGAAAAACTCAAGAGAGGAGAGAGAATGGCTAAATGAGAATCAATGAAGAATGGCTGGAAAAATGATATGTATCATAATATTTTTCTAAATAAAATATCAAGCCATGCTTGAATAATTTCCACAAATGAATTAATAAAAACAATAGCCATGCTTCTCACCATACTCAAAGTCACCTCACCCCTCCACCTCATTTTGCATTTCTAATAAATAGAAACAAATATAATGAGGTGTCCTCATCTAGAAGCATTCTTATATAAATACAAGAATACATAAACCGTATATACAAACCCTTATTCATACTATAAAAAATATGAATACCAAGAGATACAATAATCTAAGAATTTCATACGAGATCATTATTAAATCAATACTTGATTCAATAATGCGGCTTAATCCTAAGCCCGCTAGTATTAACCGTCCGAACATAAATTCGTGTAGCTAGTACACGTATATGATCGGAACCCTGCACATATAACCATATGGCCTCTACATCATTTCGCCTGAACCAGGAAAACTCTCTATGTACGACTCTAAAAACTCGACAGTACGCTGGCAGTGGGTTTAACCACAAGCACGTCGGTGGCACTAGCTGTACGTAACAGCTACTTAGATACCTGTCGAAAAAAAGGCCGACGAGCAAACTCATCTAAACCGTTACTGAGTCTGTCCGTGACAATCTCCGTATAGTCCGGTCTGTTCATCTGAGAGTATCGCATGCCCAGGTGGAAAACGTCAGACTCCTAATAACCTGACAAGTCATGCAGATATGGTTCAAAACCATCCGAGAATCTACTGATCTAACTATTAGTAATTCTCAACTGTCCTGGCCAGGGACTTATGATGTTGGCTAACCGAACACAGCGCGACATCAACTCCCTATATCGGGTGAGACGAATCCCTAACAATCGCTCATTGTCTCTATATGGCTCAGGATTGCACCCAACTAAAACATATTTGCACGACTCAGTAGAGCCGTGGAAAGGTAGTAATCAAAGTATAGTGGGAACTCACACGAAACAAATGACGATCTCAGGTCGACAGACTATCTATATTCATATCACCAGAGAACTGCTACCTAACGATAGGTATAATACCATCTAGCAAGTTCTCAGCGCGTCCGTCCAGTGTACTCACCCATAGTGAGCACCTGTATACAATCTTAGGTGAAACACACCAATGGCTGTGGGACCAACCACCGCCCCTCGTCAAGGTCTAGAAACGTATACACTGGTCTACTCTGGAATATTGATACCCTGTCTCGATATTCCCACGACTAGGGATATTTAAGGATATGCTTATCGACTATCCATCTCCCACAAGTATGATTACCATCACAACGCTGGTAGTCAAGCAAGGATCCTACAGGCTTTGTCAACGTGTATCAATGATATGAAATAACAAGTAAAATATATACACATATTAAGATAAAGTCAAACCAAACAGTATAATATCATATCGAGCAAGATTATCCTATACATACAAACCCTAGCATCTTATAAAATAAAGGCATCTAGGTCATACATATCCAACACAATGCAGTCTCCCCAAAAACCATTTCTTTTAGATAATGTTCTATATGCACCATCTATTACTCAAAACTTAATTTCTATTGCTAAATTTTGCAAATCAAACACAGGCACACTTGAGTTTTTTCCTTCTCATTTTTTGGTGAAGGATCTTCGCACGGGGGCGCCTTCTTTGCAGGGATAGCCATAATGATGTCTACTACCTCCCACGCTCCATCCAACCTCAAATTCACGCTACCTCCAAATCCAAAATAAGTAATTAGCACTGTCATCTTGGTCATCCCTACATTCAAATTCTTCAGTCATTCGTTAGGAGAAATAAATTATTGTCTAATATCTTGGTAGTTAATAATTTTCAATATAACTCTTGTAATTGCAATAAAAGTCATAAACTTCCTTTCTCTGAAAATTCACTTCATACTTCTAAACCTTTGCAATTAAACTATAATGATGTTTGGGGACCCACTGAGTTGTCTTATGATGGCTTTCGTTATTGTTAGATGTAGGTACTCTTAGAAACAATTAGTTGTAATTATGACCTACATGTATAGAACTTTCTCGTTCGTAATAATAGTATGCTATTTGGTTTTTTCTTTATTGATATATCTTTTATTACTCTTTTTATTATTGATTACTAATAAAGTCCGTAGAATAATACTAGACTACAGGATTCTGAAGTAGATCACAATAGTAAGACCTGACTAGTAGATATGTATATTCTTAAATGTTCTTAGTCGTAGGAGATCGAGACAGGACATCGATACTCCGGAAAACTAGTGTATATTATACTTACTCATCAGAAAGAGTAATGACTGTTCTCATAGTCATCTGGTATGGTGATATCAGAGTATCGTATGCAGGTGCTTATAGATGATAGGTACACCAAACGACTCATTTTGAATTTTCAGTTGGTAATTATACATAACTGTCAGATGGAAATTCATATAGTGACAACCGGTACGACTTAGTCTTCAGACCTGAGACTCGCAATAGTACCTTGCTGTCACGACCCGAAATTGGCACGTGACGGCCCTAATACTACGCAACGCCTAAAGACGTAACGCAGAAAAAGAAAGCCAAAACGCAGAAATCTAAACTATGAAAATACGGAAAAGACAATATAAGTTTTTTCGAAGCATTTGAAATCACAACCCAAATTCTTTAAAATTCCAACTTTCTTTCTTAAAATTTTGGCCACACCCCTTTTGTAAAAACTAGCCTAAAGACGGAAAACAATCACATCACAAATATACGACGCCATAGCGAAGAAATAAGAGACAATAGGAAGGAAACTGTATGTAAGAGACAACAAATCCACAAATAATATACAATATCGTCCTCACCAAGTCTCTAAGTCAACAACATAATAGTAGATGGAGAGTACAAGATACAACGAATGTATAATACAAAATACAGATAACCACCAATACCCACCTAAGCAAAATAGCACACTGTGAGCCGATGCGGTATCTGTAGCAAAAGATGATAAGTGGATAGCCTGTCTCGACTACTCTAGGGAAACACCCTGCAAAACAACTGTGGCACAACAGAGGTGAGTTGCCAACTCGTGAATAGTAGGTAACATATGCAGGTTTCGCAGGAATGTACGTACAGTATGAATCTAAGATATGCAATTTACAGTAATAACAGGTCATGTGAATGCAGAATAATGGAAAGTACACTAGCAGGTACGATCAATATGTGAAGAAATAATACTATGACAATAGTATGCAATAACCATGCGATAGGGATATGAGAATGTAGATATGCAGTAATCATAAAAGGTACTCCTAATATATGGATCAGTGCATAAGTGAATAGGTATGAGGTATGGAGTAAAATATGCTATTCCCACGGAAACTTGACATCGTGGTAGGATCACAATCCATTAGGACACTCAAATCCCAAATCCTCAAATCAACCCCCAAGTTGGGCTTTCATATCATATAAGTCTCACATCTCCTCAACATACAATATCGAATAGATCTCCTATATCCCGAATATACAAATCAGCAATCTTATTCATATATCCAATCTCAATGAATCACCTGATATCCCAAGTCAAATCTCAAGTAAGATTCTAGCATCCTAAATATATATATATATATATTTGCAGAAATAAATATGATTGGGGCAATACACATATATTAGCGTCCCACTCCACTAATATTGGTGTAAGGGTATATATAACAACGGCTAAGTCCCCTGTTATATATACAAAGGTATTAAAAGAAATATCACGAAAACAATGTGCCAAGCATCGACACAGAAATCCTGATTGGTACGTATCATACGCTATCCCGAAAGCACGAGTGCCTAGCTCCGACCCTCGCCTTTCGACGAATGCTTACGTACATGACTCCCAAAGGTATCTCCATGATCCCCGTCAAGTCATTGGTACTGTCACCAGTAGGTACTCGCCCGCCTCCAGGCTCAATCGGAAAGTCCATCGATCTTCTTGCCGAGGGGAACCATACCGGGCCCCACCATGTACCCTCTACGGTCTCGACGCCTCCTCGTAGGGGTATATATATAAATCAGCACCGATAAAACTCATGGTAGATGCGCAAATATCATATCTAGGAAACCGGGTTTTTCAATGTATGCATAATTTCATGAACACCCGCGGTTCCCAAATCCAGAAAACATCATGTAAAATCCAAATAACAATGCGCAAATCCAGGAATAAATATGTTCGATATATCGGAAATGCGAGCATATAAATGAAAATATGTAGCTGAAACCAGATGTATGCGAAATCAATAAGGTACAGCTAAGTATAGGTGTCTACCTATAAGTAAATTATATGGTATACCCCACTGGGTATAAGTAAAATATGAGTAAGGTATACCTGTAGATGTATCGTAAAGGGTATGTGTACCTATCACTAATGGTACGATACTCTATAGGTATACAGGTATGGAAATGTCATATGTGATAAGCAGCACGAATCAATGTCACAAGGTCCCTAACCAAGCAATAGAGTATCTATAATGGTTTGTGTGTGACATGGCAATTATTGACGGTGTGTGTGTAGCATACAATCCGTGCTCGTGCAACATGAACCGTCAATAATGTGTGCAGTGTCCTACGGCTACTAGTCACAGTACAACTATATCTAAATAATAGGGTAAATGCGCAATTCTAACAATGACGTAGAATATGCGACAAGTATTAGAATTCTAGCCCAGACGCATAACGCCATGCGTGCGATTCCCCTGTAGATGTTAAATCTACTCACCTGGTCGCGTGCTACACGTAGCCGACCACCTTCTTCCCTTTTGCTGCTGCGTCTGATGTACCCGCCTGCAAACCAGAAAATTAGACAAGGAATCCATATATAAGCCAAATATCTCGGAAAACGCGATATCGACACTAAACAAGAAACTCGCGTCACGAACTAAACACGCGTGTGCACGATATGCTGAAATGTGTGTATACGCGTCTAAAACTACTGCGACACGCCGCGATACGCTGGATCGCAGAACCCACTCATGTATCGCGCGTATCGCGCAAACACAACGAACAAAAAATACGATATATTTCCCCAGATTTCCTACAGGTCAAATCTTACAAAACTACACATGCCAAAACACTACATAACACTGCAGAGAACCCTAGCCAAGACCCCAACACCCCAGCCCCCAACCTGGCCGCAATTTGCGGCCAATCCTGACAAATCTGCGGCCTGAGTTTGGAGATAGGGGCTCGTGTTCAGGTGGTGTGTTCTAAACCTAGTGTGTTTGCCCCAGTTTTCTCAATTTTAACCTGAAGGGTCTGGGTCAGTAGCAGATCACAGAATGCCAAAATATCGCCTTAAAACGCTAATTTTGCACAAAACACAAACCCTATGGTATTTTAGTGAAATCTGGGGAATTTCTTAGTTGAGATGACCCTAACAACACTAAAATAAGCTATGCTAGCTAACACAAACATCACTTAATCAACATTCTACACAAATCACCACAATTAGCACTAAACTCACTAATTAACACAAACCGACGCTAATTAACACATAAGCTCAGCAACTAGGGAATAGAGTTTAGAAAATATACCCTAAAGGGACCCTAAGAAGCAGGTGAAGAAGAAGAACTGAGTTGCTACAGCTGCTGGTGATGCAGGGCCTGCATGTTGCTGATGCTGCCTGTGCTGATGCTGATGCTGCTTGCTTCTGCTGCTGCTAATGCCTCTGCTGCTGTTGCTGCTTCATCTTCTGCTGCTGCTGATGCTTCTGCAGCTGCTGCTGATGCTTCTGCAGCTGCTGCTGATGCTTCTGCTCCTCTTGCTTCAGCTGAAGATGTATGGGTGTGTGAGTGAGAGAGTGAGAAAAATGAGAGGAGTGAAAAGGATGAGAGGCAAGAATGATAACACAAACAAGTCAACCCCCTTCTCTCTCTCTCTCTTCATTAATTGAAGCATAGCAAGGCCATTATGCCCCATCATGCACTCTCTCTCTCTCTCACCAAGTCAAAGCCAAAACAATTCAAATGGTTACCCATTTAAAAAAAGAAAAACAACTATACTAATTTAAGAACCTAAAACACTTATTTTAAATTTTAAAATAGCTTAAGGAAATAGTTAGTCCACCATGGTTGCTAATCATGGTTTAGCCCCATGTCTTAACCCTAGTTTACATGCACAAGTGTGCGTATGCCTAGAAAAATTCTAATAAAATATTCAATAAATAGGATAAAATAATTAAAAACCAATTGGGTAAACTTTTTATTAAAAACCATATATTAAAATATAATTAGCCACAAAACACATTCTAAGGTGTTACAATCTCCCCCCTTAAAAGAAATTCGTCCCCGAATTTAAAAAAAATATACTGCTACGCGTACCTTCAAAGAGAAGATTACAACTCTCAAATATCGCTCGCAGCCTCCCAAGTGTTTACCTCACTATACGGCTATGTCCAAGAAAACCCTTCACAGATGGAAAGACCCTTAATCGACGTTTCTCCACCTGCCGAGCCATTAACACAAATGGCTGCCGGTGAGCGAAACGATCGCGTCCATGCCAAATGGTCTGGTGAAAAATCATGTAAGAAGGTCATGAAGGTAATTCTAAAGTATCATCACAAGGAATACGGGGTGAAAATCCAATAATCTGGGCGGAAGAGCCAAATTAAAGGCAACGAAACCAACTTGCTTATAGGATCTTGAAAGGACCTAAAATCCTGGGAAAAGCTTCCCAAAATTCCAACACGTTATTTATCGGAAAAATCCGCAGGAATACATGATCTGTCCCTGCGAACTCGAGTCTACGACCAACATAGTCGGCATAAGACTTTTATCTGCACTAGACAATTCTCATCATGATCTGAATCAACTGGATCATCTCCGAAGTCTCTAGGCTAGCTGGGGTCCAAAATCCTACTTACACAGAGTCAGAAAAACAACAGACTGGTGATCGACATGACCTAACCCATCCCCTAAACCTAAAGGTTGCCAATTGGAGTGTCTCCTGATAACAGCTATCGAAGAAGAACCCTAAACATGGCGAGTGACGATCCCCAACTGCCGACACAAATAACATAAACACACAGCTTAACATAGAACAACTGAGTAAAACCGGACGACAAGAATCCGAATGGAGTCACACCCTGGCTAACCCTGGATAGACATCATAACGAAATTCATGGAGATCTTCTCCCACTCCTACTTCGGAACGGTTAAAGGTTGCAATTCTCCAACCGGCCTCAGATGCTCAACCCAAACACACAACAAGACAGACACCTTGAAACGAAACCTGTAATTTCTCTTTACATTCCTTCTCACCCGTAACTATCTCACAAGTCACGCCAATGCTGGTGGAACATGAATGAATGCAGAGAGTTGACTGATGTGCCTGTTCTAGGATTTCACGTCTCTACCCGATAACATCAGGTACACAAACGCGTCCCTAACTTAGCACACCATTGTCACAAATCAAGGACTCCGAATCATTACCCAGCCGAGTATGCTCAAGTATCTTTGACGAACGAGCATCGGCGGGCAGTGTCTCGCGAAAGCGATTAACGAAAAGTGGTCGGGCGCGGACATGAGTAAGCTGTCCCCTCCGTAGAGATGAGCTTAAGCTGTACTCAACGATCGCACAAGAACCGTAATCTGCAGAAGACTATCACAACAAATCAAATCCGCTGCAGGAAGATGTACATTAAGCTCTAGTGGTTCATGAAAATATGACACGACTCTCGAACAAATAGTGTCTCCAAATCTCCAACGCAGAACCACCGCGGCCATCTCCAGATCATGAGTGGAATATCCTTCTCGTACTTCCTCCACATGTAGGGAAGCAAAAGCGATAACTCTATAGTGTCACCTCGGTACACCCTCGATCCCACTCAAGAAACATCACAGTTAAACAACAAGGTCGTCCGAACTAGAGAGCAAAGAAAGAACTGATGCAGTTGTTAACAGAATCTTCAACTGCCGAAAACTCCACATACATGACTCGGTTCAAAAGAAAAGAAATCACCATTTCGGTCAATTCAGTCGACGGTGCAGCACTACTCTAACAATCCTGCACGAAACGGTGGTATAAACCTATTAAGCCCAATATCTGCGGACCTCCGTCCTGCGCACAAGCCTGGGCCTAAGCTGTACGGTCACGATGTTCCTCGGAACCATACAAAACTGTCTCCCGTAACTACAAGACCTAGGAGTCCACACGAACAAGCCTGAAGAAACACTCCGAGAATCTAGCAAACGGCTGGTGCTCTCCCAGTATCTGCTTAAAATATCCTCAAGTGTTACTCCTGTCCATCAAGACACATTAAATAGACCAGAATGTCGTAAATAACACAACAATAACTGGTCGAGGAACGGCTTGAAGAAATCTGGTTCATCACATCTACGAATGCTACTAGGGCATCAGTGAATCCAATGACTCACTAAAACACACAAAGCCCGTAGCACGCACAAGGCAGTCTTCGGAATGCCATCACTCCGAACCCGCAATAATGATGACCTGATCCTAAACAAACTTAGAAAATATCTCGCACTCTGGAGCTGATCGAAGAAATCGTCAATGCGAGATAAATGATACACATCCGCACCGTAATCCGGTTCAATTAACGATCTGTCAATACACAATCCTAAACTGCCGTCTTTCTCTTGACGAACAGAAATAGGAACTTCCAAAAGCAAAACACTCAGACGCACAAAACTCCCCAAACGACAACTCTGCAGCTGATCCTTAAGCTCCCTAAGCTTCGCCGGCTCATCTGGAACAACGTCGGAAAACTCTCGCACGAAGGGAACCCAGTTCAACAATCCCGCCGTGGCTCCGGTATCACGAATGCACTCCAAGAATCTACGGCATCTCCTCAAAAGCCGACTAGCGAAAAAGGCTGAATTCAAGCTGTGAGAGGCGGCACAACTATCCACCTGCACAACAAGAACTGACTCGCCGGGAAAACAATTCCTAACTGTTTTCTCACGGTAGTCCACAGACGCCTAGCACGTAGCAAACCAGTCCGTGCCCAGGAGAACGTCAAATCCAACATTTCTAGAAGGACCAAAACGACGTATGAATCTCTATCTCCTATCTGATTGGCACACAACCGAAATACGTGTCGCGCAACAAAAGAATCGCTGGCAGAAGTTAACACAAACAACTACTAATCTACCTAACACGGTACAAGTGTGAAAAACAACCGAATACATCAAAAGAACATGCGAATTAAGGATACCTGAAAACTCCACATTGGACACATGCGCATCCCGATGAGTAGAAGCAACCTCCTGTGTCTGCCCTCTACCTGCAACTGACTGAACTCCCCTGGTAGGCTGACCCCCCTGAGCGAACCTTCCACATCCACGGCCTCTCTGAGTACGATCCTGACGCCGTGCTGAGGAACAATCCCTGACGAAGTACTGAAGGTTTCCGCATCGAAAGCATCCATGCGCTGACTGCTGACCCTCTTGAGAATGAGAGCTGAACGACTGTCCTCGTCCTAAGCCTCTGCCACTCCCGCGACATCTACAAAATCTGTCTCGATGACCAAACCTCTGTCTCTGGGCTAGTACACTGGTACGAGTCCTCCACTGTCCTCGAACTCTCAACGTCTCTGGAATATGTACCTCATCAACTGGAGCTGCAACCATTGGTGCTATGTAGGTGACGGACTGCTGCATGCTGATCGTAAGGGACAACTGAGTAACAGGGGTGACAACCTCCTGTCGTAGCTCCCGAACGACATCAACCAACGAACTCATAGTCTGGAGGAAGTCCTGCATCTCTGCCACAAGTCTATCGATACTATATGTCGAAGGCTGATCTGTCTGCACCTGTGCAACTGGAGTGCCATCCTGGTCAGTGCTCGTCTCACCCGAGCTAACTCTGACCTCGGCCCTCGCTGCATCACTCTGAGTCCCCATAGTCATCGGAGGCAAGGCTATAAATAGATATAAGATTCGATAAGAATAAAGAAATCGAATCACAAGGATATGAATCATCAAAGAAGGAATTTCAAGAAATTTGTACTTAGGTCACTTAAGGCGAAGTACCGCATCGTGGGTATGCTGCAGACATACACACACTACGTTACTTTGCTTAAGATACCTACTCCATCATACTAAGGTCATCCTACACTCCGAAAGGTAAAACCTAGCGCTCTGATACCAACTTTGTCACGACCCGAAATTAGCACGTGACGGCCCTAATACTATGCAACGCCTAAAGACGTAACGCAGTAAAAGAAAGCCAAAACCTAGAAATCTAAACCATGAAAATACGGAAAAGACAATATAAGTTTTTTCAAAGCATTTGAAATCACAACCCAAATTCTTTAAAAGTCCAACTTTCTTTCTTAAAATTTTGGCAACACCCCTTTTGTAAAAACTAGCCCAAAGACGGAAAACAATCACATCACAAATATACGACGCCGTAGCGAAGAAATAAGAGACAATAGGAAGGAAACTGTATGTAAGAGACAAAAAATCCACAAATAATATACAATATCGTCCTCACCAAGTCTCTAAGTCAACAACATAATAGTAGATGGAGAGTACAAGATACAACGAATGTACAATACAAAATACAGATAACCACCAATACCCACCTAAGCAAAATAGCACACTGTGAGCCGATGCGGTATCTGTAGCAAAAGATGATAAGTGGATAGCCTGCCTCGACTACTCTGGGAAAACACCCTGCAAAACAATTGTGACACAACGGGGGTGAGTTGCCAACTTGTGAATAGTAGGTAACATATGCAGGTTTCGCAGGAATGTACGTACAGCATGAATCTAAGATATGCAATTTACAATAATAACAGGTCATGTGAATGCAGAATAATGGAAAGTACACTAGCAGGTACGATCAATATGTGAAGCAATAATAACATGACAATAGTATGCAATAATCATGCGATAGGGATATGAGAATGTGATATGCAGTAATCATAAAGGGTACACTAACAGGTACTCCTAATACATGGATCAGTGCATAAGTGAATAGGTATGAGGTATGGAGTACAATATGCCATTCCAACGGAAACCTGATATCGTGGTAGGATCACAATCCATTAGGACACTCAAATCCCAAATCCTCAAATCAGCCCCTAAGTTGGGCTTTCATATCATATAAGTCTCACATCTCCTCAATGTACAATATCGAATAGATCTCCTATATCCCGAATGTACAAATCTGCAATCTTATTCATATATCCAATCTCAATGAATCACCTGATGTCCCAAGTCAAATCTCAAGTAAGATTTTAGCATCCTAAATATATATATTTGCAGAAATAAATATGATTGGGGCAATACACATATATTAGCGTCCCACTCCACTAATATTGGTGTAAGGGTATATATAACAACGGCTAAGTCCCTTGTTATATATACAAAGGTATTAAAAGAAATATCATGAAAACAATGTGCCAAACATCGATACAGAAAACCTGATAGGTACGTATCATAGGCTATCCCGAAAGCACGAGTGCATAGCTCTGACCCTCGCCTTTTGACGTATGCATACGTACAGGACTCCCAACGGTATCTCCATGATCCCCGCCGAGTCATTGGTATTGTCACCGGTAAGTACTCACCCGCCTCCAGGCTCAATCGGCAAGTCCATCGATCTTCTTGCCGAGGGGAACCATACCGGGCCCCACCATGTACCCTCTACGGCCTCGACGCCTCCTCGTAGGGGTATATATATAAATCAGCACCGATAAAACTTATGGTGGATGCGCAAATATCATATCAAGGAAACCGGGTTTTTCAATGTATGTATAATTTCATGAACACCCGCGGTTCCCAAATCCAGAAAACATCATGTAAAATCCAAATAACAATGCGCAAATTCAGGAATAAATATGTGCGATATATCGGAAATGCGAGCATATAAATGAAAATATGTTGCTGAAACCAGATGTATGCGAAATCAATAAGGTACAGCTAAGTATAGGTGTCTACCTATAAGCAAATTATATGGTATACCCCACTGGGTATAAGTAAAATATGAGTAAGGTATACCTGTAGATGTATCGTAAAGGGTATGTGTACCTATCACTAATGGTACGATACTCTATAGGTATACAGATATGGAAATGTCAGTGATAAGCAGCATGAAATCCGTGTGTGTACAGGTTTGTGTGTGACATGGCAATTATTGACGGTGTGTGTAGCATACAATCCGTGCTCGTGCAACATGAACCGTCAATAATGTGTGCAGTGCTCTACGGCTACTAGTCACAGTACAACTATATCTAAGTAATAGGGTAAAGGCGCAATTCTAACAATGACGTAGAATATGCGACAAGTATTAGAATTCTAGCCCAGACGCATAATGACATGCGGGCGATTGCCCTGTAGATGTTAAATCTACTCACCTGGTCGCGTGCTACACGAAGCCGACCACCTTCTTCCCTTTTGCTGCTGTGTCTGATGTACCCGCCTGCAAACCTGAAAATTAGACAAGGAATCCATATATAAGCCAAATATCTCGCAAAACGCGATATCGACACTAAACAAGAAACTCGCGTCGCGAACTAAACGCGCGTGTGCACGATACGCTGAAACGTGTGTATACGCATCTAAAACTACCGCGATACGCTGGATCGCAGAACCCACTCATGTATCGCGCGTATCGCGCAAACACAACGAACACAAAATACGATATATTTCCCCAGATTTCCTACAGGTCAAATCTTACAAAACTACACATGCCTAAACACTACAAAACACTGCAGAGAACCCTAGCCAAGACCCCAACACCCCAGCCCCCAACCTGGCCGCAATTTGCGGCCAATCCTAACAAATATGCGGCCTGAGTTTGGAGATAGGGGCTCGTGTTCAGGTGGTGTGTTCTAGACCTAGTGTGTTTGCCCCAGTTTTCTCAATTTTAACCTGAAGGGTCCGGGTCAGTAGCAGATCACAGAATGCTAAAATATCGCCTTAAAACACCAATTTTGCACAAAACACAAATCCTATGGTATTTTAGTGAAATCTGGGTTATTTCTTAGTTGAGATGACCCTAACAACACTAAAATAAGCTATGCTAGCTAACACAAACATCACTTAATCAACATTCTATACAAATCACCATAATTAGCACTAAACTCACTAATTAACACAAACCGATGCTAATTAACACATAAGCTCAGCAACTAAGGAATAGAGTTTAGAAAATATACCATAAAGGGACCCTAAGAAGCAGGTGAAGGAGAAGAATTGAATTGCTACAGCTGCTGGTGATGCAGGGGTTGCGTGTTGCTGATGCTGCCTGTGCTGATGCTGATGCTGCTTGCTTTTGCTGTTGTTAATGCCTCTGCTGCTGCTGCTGCTTCATCTTCTGCTACTACTGATGCTTCTGCAGCTGCACCTCCTCTTGCTTCAGCTGAAGATGTGTGGGTGTGTGAGTGAGAGAGTGAGAAAAATGAGAGGAGTGAAAAGGATGAGAGGCAAGAATGATAACACAAACAAGTCAACCCCCTTCTCTCTCTCTCTCTTCATTAATTGAAGCATGGCAAGGCCATTATGCCCCATCATGCACTCTCCCTCTCTCTCACCAAGTCAAAGCCAAAACAATTCAAATGGTTACCCATTTAAAAAAAGAAAAACAACCATACCAATTTAAAAACCTAAAACACTTATTTTAAATTTTAAAATAGCTTAAGGAAATGGTTAGTCCACCATGGTTGCTAATCATGGTTTAGCCCCATGTCTTAACCCTAGTTTACATGCACAAGTGTGTGTATGCCTAGAAAAATTCTAATAAAATATTCAATAAATAGGATAAAATAATTAAAAACCAATTGGGTAAACTTTTTATTAAAAACAATATATTAAAATATAATTAGCCACAAAACATATTCTAAGGTGTTACACTTGCATGTACTAGAGATTACTTTAGTTACTACCCAACCATAGATCCATTGAAACTGTGTATAATAGTATTAGTTAGGTATGATCGAATACATGTGAAGGCTGTAAGGAGTTAACATGGGATTCGTCTCTCCGGTATATAGAGAAAAGTGTTCTGCAGTGTGCGATATATCAGTGACCTAAAATCTTTGGCCAGAGTACTAGAGAGCAAATGTTAAGTGGTTATCAGTTTGATCTCAAGGTTACGTGATAATATCAAAACAATGGTTATTTGAGTTATTACGGTTTGACAGTACTACCAAGCTTTAGACCAAATAAGGAGCACTAGTTGACAAAGAGACTGGACTGTACGGTAGTTGCAACTTATAGGTATTGATTTTCTTAGATAGTTTTTTCCTATTCCAATCCAGTCATCGACAGTTTACCTAGATAATCTAAATACGTAACTATCGTCCCTATAGACTTGTGGATTTTTGCCACGCCCCACTTCCCAGTAGATAGAGACGGTGACGTGGCAAGCTGCAACGTATTTACTATGAAATAAATACGTTAAGCGTAATTAAGAATATATAAAAATGAACAAGAATGATAAGAGTAATAAAAATAAAAAACAACTTTATTTAAATTCAACTTTACATACAATTGTTTTAGAAATAAAAGATACAATAAGCAAAGCAGTGCCTAAACAATGGCATACAAAAAGTAAGTGCAGAGGAACTAGTAGTCAGGCTGAGCGGTAAACTGGTCCAAGTCCTCCTGGCTCGGCTCGATCTCTTTAGAGTCTGGTCCTCCTGACGAACATTCCAAGGAAAGAAACAGAAAGGAATGTCGTCAGTGAACTAACGCTCGGTAAGTCCCAAAAGAAGAAAGAGAAGATGGTATATAAAGTGACATGAATAGGTAAAGTTGTATATGACTAATTACTGGTATATGATAGTTATTACAACGTGGTTGTTTATAGTTTGGTAAGGAAGGTATTCATGTATACGAGAGGAGTCCATCTTACCCCGTGGACTATGGTAACATGCAGTATAAGACCCCTTCATAACACACAGGACAACGGCATGAGAATTCATGTATGTGTCTTTTAAGTGAGTTCTCATGCCACTATATACGTTCCGTACCAATCTACCCCTTTATCCCCGCGTAATGTATTATATAGATTATGTTTACAAGTCTTTCCGAAACCATGGATACAAAATGTTCAAGTATTCATGTTCAGAATGTAATCATGTATTCAACTAGGCAAGTCAAGTTATAACCATGGTTCGGTCATGTCGAGTCAAGTATACATGTTTGGATTTCAAGTTTGAATTCGAGTAATTCAAGTTCATGATCAAGTATTCGTATTTGAGTTTGGATTCAGATTTGAGATTAGACTCAGACTGAGTCAGACACTTGTACTGATTTAACTCTTGAATTTCTTAGGTTCGGAAGTCATCGACAACTGCTGCACATGGACGGTAGGATTTATGTCTTTTTCCAAGACAATTGCCATTGATAACTCCTGTTAAGTTTTCTCACCTGAATAGGGAAGCCCTTATTTTCTCCGGCTTCCTGAGGCTCAAGAGAATTGATCCCGCTTAAACCTATATTTACTAAAATCCTTAAAATATTGTTTTGTATATCTCGAGGGGGTTTTATGAAAAATATATTAATATGGATTAAAAATAAAACCTCGAGGGTGTTTTATATTACTTAGGGTTTTCATGAGCACGTGTTTTAAGTATTGAGGTATTTTGATGATGAATGCCTAGCTTATAAAAGTTTATGGTATTTTATTGAAAACTAGTTCTTTTTAGTAACTTGATACTATTTTATTGAAAACTAGTTCTTTTTAGTAACTTGATGATATTTTATTGAAAACTAGTTCCGTTTAGTAACTTGATGATATTTTATTGACATTTTTAAATCTTTCATTTTTATAAAATATAGTTTCATAATATAATGAAAATATGTATTTATAATTTTATATAAATTTTAATTTTAAAAAAAAATCGTTTTATTTTAGAAAATTCGTTTTTCTTAAAAACCACATTTATATCCTTTCGAGATCGAATGCTCCGTGAGGAGATCTGCATCTCGCTCTACTATTCTCAGTATGTGTGAGAATCTGCACCATCTATTAGTGAACCCCTAAAAAGAGTCATAGATGCATAATTGCAAAAGAATACGAAATATTGTTTTAAAAGAAATCCGGTTTTAAAATATGTGGTATTTTATTGTAAAATTTTTATTTCAAACAAATGTACATACAAATAGGTATGGTGCTATGAAACTAAAGTGTACATGTGGGGTAGGTCGTTACCCCATGAAGTTTTTCCTAAAGGTACAGTTTTAACAAAACGAAAAGAAAGGATAATGAAGTTCAAGGTATTTTGATGAAAATGTTTAATTATGGTTGTTTCACATCAGATTTTTGGTTAAACTTGATTCTAAACATTGGTATTTAAGATTACAAGTATTGTGTACAAATTAGTGTCACGCCTCGCTTCCCAATATACGGGCAGAGGGCGCGACGAGGCCGCTACGTATTTACTGTGAAGTAAATACGCTAAGCGTATCTAAGCAATATAAATGTAAATGCATAAGAGATAAGATATAATAAAACAACAACTTTATTTATTCACATTCTTTTTACAATACATGGAAAAGTAAATACAACTGAATGAAAGCAATGCCTAAACAATGGCATAACAGAAATGAAAAGTACTGAAATAAAAATGTGTACAATGAAGCTAGAGCTCTGGGTCGTAGGAAAGCTGGTCCAAGTCCTCACTAGTAGGCTCGATCTCCTGAGTGTCCAGATCACCTGACAACATTCCAAAGAAGAAAGAGAAGGAATGTCATCAGCGAACAATCGCTCGATAAGTCCTAAAGATAAGGGAGAAATAGAATAGACAGAAAGAGAATGTAGTTTTTAAAGTTGTATTATATGGTTAACGCTGTTGTTTGTAGCTTGGTACAGAAAAATTCCAGTGTATACGCCAGAGACTAGAGGCATGTGTAGTATAAGGAACCGTTTATGCCACGGTACAAAAGCAACGGAATATAGGTTAGGTATCTTAAATCTTACTGTCTCGTTCCACTTCTAACACCTTGCGTACCAATCTACCCCTTAAACCCCGCGATGTCTTGATTGTATTGTATTGCAACTTGTATTGTCTTGTAATATAGATTGTATAATTGGGTGACTTGCTGAAACCATAATATCAGTAAATAAATATAACTAGAGAATCATGGATGTAACTGGAGAATCATGTAAAAGGAAGTATATCCATAGTTCGGTTCAGTCGATACAGATTGAATAGATTGAATATATGGATTCATGGATTCATGTTGAATTGTAGTATTGTAGATTGTACTTGAATCATATTCAACTCAGATTATTATAATGAGACTCAGTATGAGTCAGAACAATTATAAAAGAAATTGAAAACCTGATTGTTTTGATATTATCGGTAACCGCTGCACATGGGCGGCAGGATTTGTGTCTTTTTCAAAGACGATTATCGTGTTGATAACACCGTTTGTTAAGTTGTCTATCTTAGATAGGCAAGCACCCATATCTCCGGCTCCCTGAGGCTCAAGAGACTGGTCCCGCTTAAACCTATATTTACTAGGGTCCTTAGGGTAATTTATAGAACTTGAGGGGGTTTTATGTAAAAATACCTTTGTATACTTTTCAAAATACACCCCAAGTATTTAATTATCGTCTTTAGAGTTGTCATAGATGTAAATTTTATATTTGTGATATTTCTAGTGAAAATAAGCTAATTTCATAATATAGGGTATTTAATTGTAATATTGAACTTGTATGGAATTCATGGTATTTTAATGTAAAGTGATTCTTGTGATTTTAGAAAAATTTGGAATATTGATATTATAACAAAAATAGATATTTTGGTAATACATATATATATTTATATATTTATAAAAATAATTTTAATTTATTATTTTCTAGAAATCTCATTTTCTTAAGATATTTGTATTTTAAATCTCTCGAGACCGAATGCTCCTTGCGGAGGTCTGTATCTTGCACTACTAAGCCTAGAGATGTGCGATAATTTGCACCATCCCAGTCAGGTTCCCCAAAATGGGTTGTAGCGGCGCTTTGCAAATATTTGTCTAAAATACATAATCTTGTAGAAAACAGTTTTAATAGTAAATGATATTTATATGTAAAGTTTCGTTTTCCCGTATTCTATGTTCCCGAAAGATACTGTGTTATGTTGCATATGAGTGTTGTGAGGAGGTAGGTCATTACCTCGTGATCTAATTAAAGGTATAGTAAGATTAATGATGTTTTAAAGTAGAAAGTAAACAAAATGATATTTTATTGAAAAAGAGCGGTAAAAATTACAAAATGAAATATTTTGCTATGGAACTTGTTCAACATGTTTTGTTAATGATTAATAGTCAAGATGTAAGAGTTTAATATGGTTGTGTTAAGGAAAAATTGAAGTTTATAAGAAAACCGAATCGGAAGTCGGATTTAACTCCGCTTCTGTCGGGTTTTATTAAAAGAAGTTTTAAGACTAGAGAATAGAAGAGGAAGGTGAGACTTACAGGTTTAGAGCTTAGACAAGAGGGAGAGGAAGCGGTAGGAGACGCCGGTGCGTCGTTTCGTCGCCGGGAGCTCCTAGGGTTGTCGTCGGAATTTCGCCCCTTTACTAACTTCAATTGTACACTACACTTCTAGGGATTTCTTGAGAGTTTTGATCAGAATTTTGGAGTGGGGGGTGTCTAGGGGTTGTATTTATAGGGTAAGGCTAGGGTTTAGGGTAGGTGAAATGGTGAATTGAAATTTGTAATAAAATGTATTAAAATGGAATAAAAAGGGTTTTAAAGAGTCTCTGGAACCGATCCAAAGAAATTAAGTGTACAGGGTACTGGGGAGTCCAAGAGATGCAACTTTGCAGTTGACGACTCGGCGGTCCGGCCGAGTCCGGCCGGCGGCGGCGGCCCGAGTCGCCGACCGATTTGGCCGATCCCGGCCGAGTCTGACGATTATCGGGTTCCTCGTCGTCTTGTCTACCCCTTGGGCCATTTAGTTTTACAGGTGTAGTGGGGTTTAACGGGTTTAACACGTGTAAACTCTTAGAATTCTAAAAATATTAAAATAAAACAATATTAAAAATAATGTGCGGTATGGGATTTGAACTCTGGTGGGTTGGTTCAGCAGTGCAAGGTATTACCAATGAGCTACAAGCTCCTTCTTGCCATTAAAAGCAAAACAAATTTATATCTTGCGCTTAGAAAAAAATAACCCTTTCTCTATTTTTGAAAAAATTGTACAGAAAGTTGTACAGAAAGTTTAGGGTTGTTACAATTAGGTTGATCAATGTATAAAGAAAAAGGATCTTCTAGGGTTTAGAAAAAGAATATCGGCAATAACTCTCCACTTAACGATATAAGTTTTAAAGTGGAAATTTTAATGATGAGAAAAGGAGTTTGGGAGGGACTTACGGTTTGAAGAACTCAAAGAAAGGGTTATAAAGGAAAGAGTGTCATCGTGGCGTCGCGGGAGCTCCAGAATTGGCTTTGATCTTCGATGGAAGAAGCTTGCTCGCTAACTCCACTTTACTCCACTTGCACTTAGGAACTTTTTAGAGAGTTTTTGCTATAATTTTCAAAATGGTGTTGAGCCAAGGTGTGGGGTGGTATTTATAGTGGAGAATTAGGATTTGGAAATTAAAATTGTGGATTAAAAAGAATTTAAATGGTGTTAAATTATGAAATGAAAGGCCTCTGTTTGATTGCATGGAAATCAAACAGTGCAGAGGGGTTAAGGGGAGTTGGAGAGCCAAGTGTGCAAAGCACGGAGTTCGTTGGGCTCATCCAAGCCGTCGGTGCCTGTCTTTTGGCTAGTTTGGCCGGTCGATCTTCGAGCTCTGGCCTCGAGATTTGTGTCATCAGATGAACTCAATATTTACACTATTTTCCACATATTTGATTTTTCTGAACTTTTCATTTCCCCATGTATTGCACCTGCAATCTTTTGGGCTTTCAAAAAGTTAGAAAGAAAAATCAGAAAAAAATAATTGTGTCTGATGGGAATCGAACACAGGGGCTATGTCACAGCAGTGTAAGGGATTTACCAGTGAGCTACAAGTTGCTTCTTGCTTTTATTTAATAAAAGTAACTTATAACTCATACAAAGGCTGTAATACTCTTTTCTTGTATATTAACAGGAAAATTTTCTATACAAAGATTTTAGAGTCGTTACATTCTACCCTCCTTATAAAAATTTCGTTCTCGAAATTTACATTTACATAGGAACTAATTTTCAAATAGATAAGGGTATCTTGCACGCATGTCTTCTTCTCGTTCCCATGTTGATTCTCCTGGCAAATCCTTTCTCCACATCACTTGGACCAAGTTTACTTCCTTGTTCCGTAATGTCTTCACCTTTCGGTCCAGGATCTCAACTGGTTGTTGCTCGCAGGTTAAGTCAGTCTGTACTGTGAGCTCTGAGTGATCAAGTATGTGGCCGGGGTCGCTCAGATATTATCGTAGATGGGATATGTGGAACACGTTGTGCACTCCTTCCAATGATGGTGGTAGTGGTAAACGGTATGCCACTTCTCCAACTCGTTCGAGTATGTCGAACGGTCCTATATATCTTGGACTTAGCTTACCCCTTTTGCCAAAACGGATCATTCCTCTGTTTGGAGAGATCTTCAGGAATACATGGTCTCCAGGTTGGAACTCCAAATGTAGACGCTTTGCATCTGCCCAATACTTCTGTCAGTCTTGGGCTATGTGCATTCTTTCTTTGATCGTGCGAAATACGTCCATAGTTGCCACAATCATTTCTGGTCCAAGGAGTTCACGATCTCCAATGTCGTCCCAACTTAACGGTGAACGACACTTCTATCCGTAGAGCGCTGTGAATGGTGTCATTCAATGCTTGCCTGATAGCTGTTATTGTATGAAAACTCCATAAGGTGTAGGCGATCTTCCTACGAACCTCCGAAATCTAACATACAAGCTCTTAGCATGTCTTCCAGAATCTGAATTGTTAGCTCGGACTGTCCGTCCATTTGTGGTTGATAAGCCATGTTGAAATTCAGACTCGTTCCTATACTAGCTTACAGACTCTGCCAAAATTGTGACCAGAATCTTGTATCACGATTGGAGACGATGCAAACAGGTACTCTATGTAATCTCATGATCTCCTGCATGAGTTCATAGGTATCAAATATAGTACAATTTGAAGGTTTAAATCTTACTTTAGATTTATGCTTACCTCCATATACTTCTTTGCTAACATCTTGGTTGACTGACCAACTCGAAATGGAATAAAGTGAGCCGACTTGGTGAGTCGATCCACAATAATCAATATTGCGTCGTTACCCTTTGTGCTGCGAGGAAGCGCAGTCACGAAGTCCATGGTAATGTGCTACCATTTCCATTCTGGGATTGGTAACGGCTAAAGTAGACCAACAGTTCTGTGATGTTCATCCTTCACTTGCTGACATACCAAACACTTGGCTACGCTTCTAGCTACTTCGCGCTTCATTCCATGCCACCAGTAGTGTTGCCATAGATCCTTATATATCTTTTTACCACCGGGGTGTATCGAATACGGAGAGTTGTGAGCTTCTTTCATCAACCCTTCTCGAACTGGGCCGTTGGGTATACATAATCGACTTCCATATCGCAAGGATCCATCTTCGTGGATGATGAAGTCAGTTCGAAGTCCACTATCCACTTGTTCTTAGATCTTTTGTATCTTGGCATCATTTGCTTGAGCTGCCTTAATCTGATTGACAAGAGTGGACTGGAATTATAAGTTCATCAAATATAAAGCGTTACCTGGCACAACTACTTCAATCTCCAATCCGTGCAATTCTTCTGTAGCTTCCACTGAAGGGTGAGGTTCATTGCTAATGGCCGGCGACTAAGTGCATCAGGAACTATGTTCACCTTCTCAGGATGATACTGTAGGTTGATGTCGAAGTCCGCCATGAGTTCTAGCCATCTTCTCTGCCGCATGTTTAATTATTTGTGAGTAAATACATACTTCAGACTCTTGTGGTCAGTGTATATATTCACCCATTCTCCCAAAAGGTAATGACGTCAAATCTTAAGTGTGAAGATGACGGCTGCCAACTCCAAATCATGTGTTGGATAGTTGCGCTCATGAACCTTCAGTTGTCTTAATGCAAAAGCCACAACTTTTCCATGCTGGTGTAGAACACATCCTAATCCTTTACCGGACGTATCATAATGCACAACGAATTCTCCAGATTGACCCAGTATTATGAGGATAGGAGCAGAGGTTAATCTTGACTTGAGTTCTATAAAAACTTTTTCACATACTTCTGACCACACGAATGCTTCATCTTTATATGTAAGCTTGGTCAGGGGTGCTACAATCTTTAAGAAGCCTTTAATGAATCGTCGGTAGTATCCTGCTAATCCCAAGAAACTTCGTATATTTTTCACCGTCTTTGGTGTAGGCCACCCACTGACAGCTGAAACCTTAGATGGATCTACTGAGATTCCTTCGTCTGAAACGATATGTTCGAGAAATCCGACTTGATCTAGCTAAAATTCACACTTGTTGTACTTGGAGTAGAGCTGATGTTGTCGCAATGTCTCCAGGATAATCCGTAAGTGATCGGCGTGTTCTTTCTGATTCTTTGAATACACCAGGATGTCGTCGATGAAGATGACAACGAACCTATCTAAGTACTCTCGGAAAACTTGGTTCATCGGGTTCATAAATATGGTAGGTGCATTGGTCACTCCAAACGGCATTACGAGATACTCGTAATGACCATATCGAGACCTAAACGCCGTTTTCGAAATGTCGGACTCTTTGACCTTCACGTAATGATAACCCGAACGAAGATCTAGTTTTGAAAATACAAAAGACCCACTTAACTGATCGAAAAGATCATCGATGCATGGTAGTGGATACTTGTTCTTTATCGTCACTTCATTCAGAGGTCGATAATCCACACACATCCTGTATGAACCTTCTTTCTTCTTCACTAGTAATACCGGAGATCCCCAACTTGAAGTACTAAGTCGGATCCATCTTTCCTTCAACAGTTCGTCTAACTGAATACGGATCTCCTTCAATCCTTCTGGACTTAACCGATACGGAACTTTGATTACAAGTTGCACACCAGTTAGTAAATCAATACTAAACTCAAGAGCTCGATCGGGAGGCAAACCTGATATATCTTCAGGGAACCCATCCTCAAACTCTCGAACTACTTCGAGCTTTTCTTCTTCTACCGGTAGCGAGAAAACTTCTGCATTCTTTGGTTTAGCCCGGTATCTTCCTGGCTCCAAAGTTCTATCTCCACTTTTGAAGTAGAAGACTGGATGATCTGGTATCTCAAATACCACTCTTATTTGACGGCAGTCAATAGTAACATAGAATACTCCCAGCTAATCCATTCCCAACACAGCATCGAAATTTAGGATGTCCAGTACTTTGAAATTTGTATAGAATTCTCGTCCGCAAACTACAACTAGACACTGATCAAACCCCATAGTTTCTTTCAAGACTCCATTCACAGAACTGATATTCCAGCTTGGAATGAGTGGCTTCACGGGAATCGCATGCGTTCTCAAGAATCGTTGGGACATGAAGCAGTGTGAAGCTCCAGTGTCGAAAAGTGCGAGTGCAGGAAGGTTGGCTACTAGTATAGTACTTAAGTTGTGTGAGGTTGGGTTTAGATATAGAAAAAATATAGTGATACTCAAGGATTGAAAAGATTTGAAAGAATAGTGAATTTACCAGTGATGACTTGGCCTGTGGCTTCGGCTTCCTCGACCGTCATTGTAAAAGCCTGACGTCGTGGTACATTCCACTTTGCTGGAGGCACATTCTTCTGTCCTTGGGGCATGTTTCTCTATGCCTGATGGAATTAACATTGAGGCTATGTAGGAGGTCTACGTGGAGCTGGTACAGGGAGAGCTAGACAGGTTGCAGGTGTTTGAATGGCTGGCCGCTGCGGGACTGTGATTGTGGGTCTGCGTGCTGGTGTTGAATTAAAACGATATGGGCATGCTCCTATAGCGTGAGTGGATACGCCATAAACCAAACACAGGCCATTTGCACGCCTGCGGTCCTTCGCCAGGTGTCCAGTCCTCTTGCAGTAAAAACAGAAATCTGAACTGGACCGGTTAAATGATCCTCTCGGTCTCCTGGGTGCAAAGATCGGCCTAGAAGAGGCTCCACCTGTCATCTGAGTGGCAGGGAGTTTCACACCTGCAGTATGCGGCCTGCCCTTCTTCTTCACAACTGTTAGTGTATATGCCCTAGGGGCCATTATTGTATCATACTAGCTTGTATATTACTTAATGGAAGCTTGGGATATCCACAGTTATATTAACAGTCTTACTAAACATGGTAGTATGCTACTTGGTTTATATCTATCTTAATATGTGTATATGTTAGCATATCGCGAATACATATTGATAGAGCCCTTAGGATCTTGCTTGACTACCAGCGTTGCGATGGCAGTCACACTAGTGGGGGCTGGGTAGTCTACAAGCACATCCTTTTTCAGGTCTCTAGTCGTAGGATTATCGAGACAGGGCATCGATACTCCGGAGTAGACTAGTGTGTACGCTTCTCATCCCAACAGGGGAAATGGTCTGTTCCACAGCCATTAGTACGTTGTACTGGAGGTAGTATACAGGTGCTCGTTGGGTTATGGGTACACCGGACAGGACTCGCAAGGAACTGTTGGTTGGTATTATACCCGTCGTCAGTTAACAGTTCCCAGGTGACATGAGTACAGCATAGTCCGCAGACTTGACACTGCTACTTCATCTCGAGTGTATTCCCACTGTTCTTAGATTGCTACCCTACCACGGCTCAAAGGAGTCGTGCAAACCGGTAGCAGTTGGGTGCAGTCCTGAAGCACTTGGAGGCAGTGGCGGTTAGATAGGATTCGTCTCTCCCGGTATTGGGAGTTAATATTGCGCTGTGATTGGAGAGCCATTACACAAAGTCCCTAGCCAGGGAAAACAAGATTTACTGGTAGGATTTCTAGTAGCTTCTCAAGGTGTAATGGGCTTCACTCCGACACGACTTATACCGCTTTTAGGGGACTGATGCTTGCCGCCCCCTAGGCCCGATATGCGATAGTCCTAGACGAACAGACCGGACTATACGGAGATTGTCACATCAGGCTCAGTAGGAGTTCGGATGGGTTTCCTCATCGTCCTTCTTATCGACATCTACCTGGGGACCGTTACGTACAGCTAGTACCGCTTGCGGCCTGTGGTTAAACCCACTGCCAGCGTAAGTGTTGAGTCTTTAGAGTCCCACACAGAGAGTTTCCCTGCTTCTGGCGAAATGATATAGAGGTCGTATGGTTTTACGACAAGGTTCGGACACATACGTGTTTTTATGCACATACGATGTTCGGACAGTTTTTACTAGCGAGTTTTAGTTTAAGCCAGATTCTAGTATTGGATTATTGGATTTATACAGTCTCAGTATTTCCGTGTTTTCACGGATGGGAGGGGTATTCTCGTAATTAGTCGAGAAGCTTCTAGAAGATTGATGAGTTAGAGGGCTTAGGTGTTATTTGCATTAAATGGATTAGTGACTCATGGTGTGACTCATCCAAATGAGTTAATGAAGCATTTATTGCTTAATGACTCATGAGATGATTCACCCAAAGAGACTTAATGAAGCATGGTTGATATTATTATTATTATGTTATTCTCTTTAATAATTATCATGCTTCATATATTCTAAAATGAGACGTAATTCATGATGATTCTCACTCACACCTTCTCTCTCCTCAAGCTCTCTCTCTCTCTTCAAAGTACTAACAATAATCCTCTCATGTGTTGAGATCCTAGGGTTAGCAAGACTAATAGATCCCTAATCATCTTCTATATCCTCTAGGTTGCTTTGATTAGCACTCATAGTTACCTAGTTACCTCAAGTGAGAGGTTAAAGCTTGGAGAAGCAACTCTCGGGTGGATCTTCTATCACATCGAGGAGGCCGACGAAGAGGTGATCAACGAGAACAAGAAGGAATTGATTCATTAGGTATAATCATCTATCATAGTAGCTAATTACTTCTATATAGTTGTTAGTTAGGGTTTAGCAAAGATCCGTAAAGTTAGTCGATGTTAGTTTAAACAAAATGATTGTTTTACCTATTCCGCCTCCCCGCATCATGTGGGGTGTCTAACTTTGACTTACAGTGGTATCAGAGCCTCGCTAAACCATAACTAAATTGTTAGCAAAGTCGTTAGAAATTCGATCGCAAAACGAACCCGAAAAAACATCATTTTCACCATATTTCTGCCGTTTTTAAAACGGGGTCTAAAAATTTTTCAGGGACCCTTAAAAATACAAGCAGGGAATTTTAAGAATTGTGAAGAAATTTAGGACTGTGACTCGACCATAGCTCTGCGGAACGGCCACCGATCCAAGCGATCCGCCGCGGATTCACGGCCGAGTTGACTCCGAGTCAACCCAAATTTGCTCAGTTATTCTTCTGTGTTGATATTGTGTTTTCTGGGATGATTTGTTTCTGCTCAGGTTTTATGTGCACAGGGAATTATTTGGAGTAGATTCATTTGTGTTTGCTTGATCGAAATTCTAAGATGTTTGGCTAACTTGATTATATCTGTGATGTGTTTAATGTGTTCGTAAACCTCCCCTAACTGTTAGTATGTCGGTTAGCAGGGGGCTGCACATTTCTGTAATGGTTTTTATTGGTTTGTGTTTGTGGACTTGTTGGATTGTCGTGAATGGATAGCCGGGGATGTGAGACGAGTGTTTCTTTCATTCAAATGTAATTTGTAAATTATTGTAATATTCTTTTGCGGAGCACATCCGGGTTGAGGTTGTAGCCATCGTTATATTATTTCATTTACTGTTTTCTGCTCCTAGGATAGACCCAAGGTGGGGTGCACAAACTACCGGGTACTTTGAAGTGTTTAGTGGCCTACTCACGTTGTTGACGGAGACCACTTCACTTCGGGTACTTGGCGGGTAGTTTGCCGTACCCGTAGGGGTCTAGGGTGGGGTTTTGGCTATTCATCGCGACTGTGTAATCCGTCTTTCTTTGCAGGCTCAAAAGGAATGCGGATTCGTAGAAAATCCAATATGTTCATCTGTGATCTGGAATGCCTATTATCGCGTCTGACGAATGTACAATATCTATATATGATATCTATTAGGCGTCACTTATGTTTTGCACCCGCGCTAGCCCAGCCCCCGCTCCGTCGTTAGTTAAGTAATCTAACGGGTGAATGAAGGGGCCCAGTGGCGAATGCGGATGGCATAAGAGGACGTTGTATTTTCGTTGTTTTCTGCAATGATAGGTTAATTGATGGGACGCATTATATTAATGCAAAGAAAATAAACCAAAGTTGAATCGTTGGAACAGTTTAAAAGAAACCACTCCATTATTTTTAAAATAGAAGATATTTTTAATTGCGGAGCTTTAACCACTCCTTTTAAAAGCTATCAGGTTCTTTCGATCATATCAAGTTCACTACGTTCACGGTTTCGCCAAAACCATTCATAGCTCTCCGTCATTTCATTTGGGTATTCAGTAGTATTCAAGCTATATATTTTGACCAACGCCAAGGCATAGTGTTTGGTAGCTGCTGGGTATTCATTTGTTGCATAGATAGATGAGTTGGTTTGGGACAGTCGTATTATCATTTGGCCAACATCAGGGGTATGTACGGATGGGTTCAAATTAACAAGATAATGATGGGTAGAACTTGACATGTGACTTATGACATTTTGACCAACGCCAAGATCATAAGAGCATGGGGCAGAAATTTATATCGGAAATTTCTAAAGAAACTGAAATTTGCTAAGAGTTGCATACCAATTGGAGTGTGATAATTTTGGTAGGATTACTTCATCTTTATCACACGATGATATTTGGAGCCCGATCCTACTGTGAGTATCCGCTACTCATCAGGAGACTCATCATTTAACGATCAATGCTATAAACTAAGTAGGTGTCGAGAAAGGTGTCAGCGGGGCTACGCCCCAAGAGAAAAGAAGTTATTTAATTAAGGAACTTCACGAAAGCGTCGTAAAACCTCCCTCGAGGTACCGACACCGGCCTAGCTGAACGGTTAAGCAAGTATTGTACGGTGAGAATAGTCCTGACTAGTTCTTCCTTTTTGGTTTAAGGAGGGATTCGAGAAACAGTGGGAGCCATCCAGTTTAGACAAACTAAAAATCACTCTAAACTTGCAAGAGCATCATGTTAAAGTGTTCCCTCTCTCTCTCAATTGCAGCAACCCAGAACATGACAGGCCTTAAGTTACTATTAGATAAAAATATTTTGACAAGGCCAAACTATAAAGACTGGTTCCGGAATGTCAAGATGGCAATAACTTATGACAAATTGGGGTATGTCCTTACTACTAAGACACTTGTTGTCCCTGGTCCAGAATCCAGTGCCGCGGATAAGAAAATCCGCAAGACCTGGGAAATTGACAGCGCGAAGGCCAAATGTATCGTGCTTGCCTCTATAAATAATGAACATCAGAGGAGGCACGAGAATATGGATCTTGAATCCATATTTCTCCACACCAAGGAACTTTATGGAGAGCAATCTCGTATAGCAAATTATGAGACCTCGAAGAACTTGTTTCAGTCGAGGCTGGCCATCGGATCATCTGTAGGAGAACATGTCCTAAAGATGATTGGCTATATAGAAGAGCTCGCAGACCTCGGGAAGACATTGGAGAACGAGCTATATACAGACTTGGTTCTTCAGTCCCTTCCTTCCACCTACGCCCAGTTTATTCTGAATTTCAACATTCAAGGAAAAGAAGTTGAACTTCCAGAACTCCTTAACATGTTGAGGATTGCAGAAGGCATCTTGCAGAAAGCAAGGGAAACACCCACTATGTTTGTTCGCAGTGCTTCCTTTTCCGGGTCCAAGACAAGGGCCAAAGGAAGGAAGAAGAAGGCCGCTACCAAACCAAGAGGTGGTGTTGGTAAAGTGGGAGTTAAGGGAAAGGCAAAGGTTGCGGTGCCAGTAGTGACAAAGGACAAGTGCTTCCACTGTCGTAGAAAAGGCCATTGGAAGAAAGATTGCTAAGCTTGGATTGCCAAGAACCAGGAACCGAAGCAAGCTGTGGGTTCGACTACAGGTGTGTTTGTAATTGAAAATTGTCTGTCAATCAACTCTACTTCCTGGGTATTGGATACCGGATTAGGATCTCATATATGCAATTCATTGCAGACACTGAGAAACCGTAGAGTGCTCAAGGTTGGTGATATGACCCTCCAGGTTGCTAACGGAGCTAGCGTGGGTGCTGTGTCCGTAGGGGATTATCACCTTAGATTGACGAGTGGACATATTTTGGTTTTGCATAACTGTTTTTGTGTACCCATTTTAACATGTAATATCATATCAGTATCGTTGTTATCAAAAGAAGGTTATGATTTCACGTTTGTAAGCGATATTGTTAATATCCACCTTAATCATGGATTGATTGGGTCCGGTACACTAGATAACGGTATATATGTGTTAAACCAATTATAGATTTTCAATGTCCAGAACACACTAAAAAGAAAGTCTCCTGATATTAATCAGGCTTTCTTATGGCATTGTAGACTATGTCACATCAGTGAGACAAGGTTAACTAAGTTACAAAGAGAAGGATATTTGGATCCGTTCGAATATCAATCTTATGCCACTTGCCAATCATGTCTCAAAGGAAAGATGACAAAGACTCCATTCACTGGACATGGAGAAAGAGCGAGTGAGCTCTTAGGACTCATACACAGCGATGTATGTGGTCCAATGTCTACACATGCAAGAGGTGGTTTTTCCTATTTCATTACTTTTACGGATGATTACTCTAGGTATGGATTCATTTTCTTAATGAAACATAAATCCGAGGCCTTTGAGCAATTCCAAGAATATAAGAATGAAGTAGAAAACCAAACCGGCAAAAGTATCAAGACACCGAGATCTAATCGAGGTGGTGAATACTTAAGTGCCGAGTTCCTGGGTTACCTAAAATAGAAATGAATTCTCTCTCAGCTTACTCCTCCATACACTTCACAGCATAACGGTGTATCGGAAAGATGGAACCGAACCCTATTGGATATGGTACGTTCCATGATGAGTAATGCTGAGTTACCGCGATCTTTCTAGGGTTATGCGCTAGAATCAGCTACATATCTTTTGAACATGGCTCCTACCAAGACTGTGCCTACCACGCCATATCAGATGTGGAGTGGGAAGAAACCCTATCTTAAGTATCTGAAGATATGGGAATGTCCAGCTTTTGTTAAAAAGCAGCATGCGAACAAGCTCGAGGCACGATCAGTGCAGTGTCAGTTTGTGGGATATCCAAAGAACTCCAATGGGTATTTCTTCTATTACGCAGAGGAACAAAAAGTTTTTGTTTCTCGTAATGCCTATTTTCTAGAACAACGGTTTTTAGAAAAGGAAACAAGTGGGAGCGCAATAGAACTGGAAGAAATTCCAGAACCACAAACTACTACTGAAAGTTTGGTAGAACCAGAAGTTCAAGAAGAACAGGACATTCCCGTACCCCTTCGCAGGAGTAGTAGGCCGTCTCATCCGCCTGAGAGATACAACGGTTTTCTGATAGACGGGGATAAAGAAGATTGCATCATTGATAATGATGAACCTACTAGCTTCCAGCAGGCCATCCAGAGTGGCGACTCAGTAAGATGGCTGGATGCAATGCGGACCGAAATGGAGTCCATGTACACCAACAAAGTATGGACTTTGGACTTTGCTCCAGATGGGGTAAAACCCATAGGATGTAAGTGGATCTTCAAGAAAAAGATTAGTGTAGATGGACAGGTGAAAACCTATAAGGCTAGACTTGTTACAAAGGGTTTTCGTCAAAGACCTGGTTTGGACTATGAAGAAACTTTTTCTCCAGTGGCTATGCTCAAATCCATTCGGATCCTTCTTGCCATTGCTACCTTCCATGATTATGAGATCTGGCAGATGGACATAAACTAGGCTTTTCTAAATGGTAATTTAGAAGAGTGCGTCTATATGGATCAGCCAGAAGGTTTCAATTAGAGTGGGAGCAGCGGGAAAGTGTGCAAGTTGCTTAAGTCCATTTATGGACTAAAGCAGGCATCGCGGAGTTGGAATATCTGTTTTGATGAAACGGTCAAGGAATATGACTTTATCAAAAATCCAGATGAACCATGTATATGTAGTAAAATTGTAGCACGAACTATCGTATTCCTCGTCTTGTACGTGGATGACAATCTCTTGATAGGAAATGACATTCCTATGCTACAATCTGTCAAAGGATTCTTGTCACACAGGTTCTCCATGAAAGACCTGGGTGATGCCTCTTACATTCTGGGGATCCGGATCTGTCGTAATAGATCTAAGAGGATGTTGGGACTTTCATAGTCCAGGTATATCAACACTATACTGAAAAGATTCAGTATGAAAGATTCTAAGCACGGTAATTTACCGGCTTGCCACGGAATCACCATCTCCAAAGAGATGTCTCCCAAGACTGATTTGGAAAGGGATCGCATGTCGATTATACCCTACGCTTCTGCGGTAGGCTTTATAATGTATACGATGTTGAGCACAAGACCAGATGTAGCTTACACACTGAGCGTGGTAAGCCGGTATTAGTCAGACCTAGGAAAGAAGCACTGGATAGCAGTAAAGAACGTTCTAAAGTACCTAAGAAGGACTAAGGATATGTTCTTGGTTTACAGCGGAAAAGACCTCAAGATCGAGGGTTTTACTGACTCCAGCTTCCAGAGTGACAAGGATGACTCCAAGTCCATGTCAGGTTATGTCTTTACCCTCAATGGAGGGGTGGTGTGCTGGAAGAGTTCAAAGCAGGACACCGTTACTGACTCGACGGTGGAAGCGGAGTATATCGCTGCTTGCAATGCCGCAAAAGAACCAGTCTGGATGAAGAAGTTCCTAACAGAAATTTAGGTGGTTCCATCCATTATTGATCCAATACCTCTGTATTGTGACAACAACGGGGCTATAGCTTTAGCAAAGGAACCCAGGTCCCATCAGAAGTCCAGACACATCTTAAGGCGGTATCACCTGATCAGGGAGATCGAGGTCCGGAGAGTTGCTACAAAGGAGAACACTGCAGATCCATTCACAAAGGCTTTACCTCAGATTCAGTTCGAGAGACTACTCGAGATGATAGGTCTTCGATACGTCGGTACATGGCCCTAGTGCAAGTGGGAGATTGTTAGTGTATATGCCTTAGGGGCCATTATTGTATCATACTAACTTGTATATTACTTAATGGAAGCTTGGGATATTCACAGTTATATTAACAGTCTTGCTAAACATGGTAGTATGCTACTTGGTTTATATCTATCTTAATATGTGTATATGTTAGCATATCGCGAATACATATTGATAGAGCCCTTAGGATCTTGCTTGACTACCAGCGTTGTGATAGTAGTCACACTAGTGGGGGTTGGGTAGTCTACAAGCACATCCTTTTTCAGGTCCCTAGTCGTAGGATTATCGAGACAGGGCATCGATACTCCGGAGTAGACTAGTGTGTACGCTTCTCATCCCAGCAGGGGAAATGGTCTGTCCCACAGCCATTAGTACGTTGTACTGGAGATAGTATACAGGTGCTCGTTGGGTTACGGGTAAACCGGACAGGACTCGCAGGGAACTGTTGGTTGGTATTATACCCGTCGCCAGTTAACAGTTCCCAGGTGACATGAGTACAGCATAGTCCACAGACTTGACACTGCTACTTCATCTCGAGTGTGTTCCCACTATTTTTAGATTGCTACCCTACCACGGCTCAAAGGAGTCGTGCAAACAGGTAGCAGTTGGGTGCAGTCCCGAAGCACTTAGAGGCAGTGGCGGTTAGATAGGATTCGTCTCTCCCGGTATTGGGAGTTGATATCGCGCTGTGTTTGGAGAGCCATTACGCAAAGTCCCTGGCCAGGGGAAACGAGATTTACTGGTAGGATTTCCAGTAGCTTCTCAAGGTGTAATGGGCTTCACTTCGACACGACTTATACCGCTTTTAGGGGACTGACGCTTGCCGCCCCCCTAGGCCCGATATGCGATAGTCCTAGACGAACAGACCGGACTATATGAAGATTGTCACATCAGCCTCAGTAGGAGTTCGTACGGGTTTCCTCATCGGCTTTCTTATCGACATCTACCTGGGGTCCGTTACGTACAGCTAGTACCGCTTGCGGCCTGTGGTTAAACCCACTGCCGGCGTAAGTATCGAGTCTTTAGAGTCCCACACAGAGAGTTTCCCTGCTTCAGGTGAAATGATATAGAGGTCGTATGGTTTTACGACAACATTCGGACACATACGTGTTTTTATGCACGTACGATGTTCGGACAGTTTTTACTAGCGGTCTTTAGTTTAAGCCAGATTCTAGTATTGGATTACTGGATTTATACAGTCTCAGTATTTCCTTGTTTTCACGGATGGGAGGGGCATTCTCGTAATTAGTCGAGAAGCTTCTAGAAGATTGATGAGTTGGAGGGCTTAAATGTTATTTGCATTAAATGGATTAGTGACTCATGGTGTGTTTCATCCAAATGAGTTAATGAAATATTTATTGCTTAATAACCCATGAGATGATTCACCCAAAGAGAGTTAATGAAGCATGGCTGATATTATTATTATGTTATTCATTTTAATAATCATCATGCTTCATATATTCTAAAATGAGACATAATTCATGATGATTCTCACTCACACCTTCTCTCTCCTCAAGCTCTCTCTCTTCAAAGTACTAACCCTAATCCTCTCATTTGTTGAGATCCTAGGGTTAGTAAGACTAATAGATCCCTAATCCTCTTCTATATCCTCTAGGTTGCTTTGATTAGCACTCATAGTCACCTAGTTACCTCAAGTGAGAGGTTAAAGCTTGGAGAAGCAACTCTCGGGTGGATCTTCTATCACATCGAGGAGGCCGACGAGGAGGTGATCAACGAGAACAAGAAGGACTTGATTCATTAGGTAAAATCATCTATCATAGTAGCTAATCACTTCTATATAGTTGTTAGTTAGGGT
The DNA here is from genome assembly GCA_030015575.1 of Agapanthus africanus. Lineage (NCBI taxonomy): Eukaryota > Viridiplantae > Streptophyta > Magnoliopsida > Asparagales > Amaryllidaceae > Agapanthus > Agapanthus africanus. The sequence goes on from JASDDO010000010.1 coordinate 335,747,237, forward strand.
TTAGCAAAGATCCGTAAAGTTAGTCGATGTTAGTTTAAACAAAATGATTGTTTTACCTATTCCGCCTCCCCGCATCATGTGGGGTGTCTAACGTCGACTTACAACAACTGCCTCATAGCGTCGGGCAGCCTTAAAAGCAAGTTTATGGGTTAGAAAATCCCTTGTAGCGAGTGCAGCTTGAATTTCCGGGTCCAACCCTTACTGAAATCGTCATGCACGGATCTCAGCAGTAGAAATAAAGTGTGCAGTGAACTTATTACGGCCTTGTGTTAGCAATATAGTGAGTGAGATCAGGAATTTGAATTTGAGACAATATCTTACCTGCTGAGCATGGTAAACTTAGCATCGTATTCATCCACGGACTTGACCCACATCGAGCCTTGTTGTAGATAGATGAACTGCTGCTCCATGTCAAAATAGGCAGTCTCAGGGAAGTACTTCGCATCGAACATATCGCAAAACGTCTTCCACTCTATGGGTTGGGTGAGACGGCTTTCTTCATCCTTCCACTATACTCTTGCATTGTCTGTCAGTTGCAGCTTAGCAACCCTCACCCTGGCAATATCCGGCACTTGAATTGCTGCCAGATCATCTTCGATCACTTGGGCCCATTCTTCTGCCTCAAGTGGGCTCACTTTTCCCGAAAAGTATTTTGGGTGCAGTGCCCGAAATTGCTTGACTCCGGATGCCTCGGCTTCAGGGCGGTGCATGAGGATAGCAGTCTGCTGCTGCTGACCCTCCAAGGGGCTATTGATCGCCACAATCAATACCGTTTGCTCATTGATAGGAGCTACAATGGTAGGTGGTGGTGGTAGAGTAGGCGGTGGAGTGTTGCCATTGACATTGATACTGGTGTTGTTGGGAGAATCCATGACCTTGATAGAAAAGGAATAGTTATGATAGATTCAAGAAATTTGAAATGTAAGGAATGTAGAGTTGCCGATTCTTATAATTCTTACGATATATTGCTTAAGACTTCATGCAGAACTGACCTACATAGGCCACCAACAAAACCTGTCACGCCCAACTTCCCAGTAGACGGAGACAGTGATGTGGCAGGCCGCAACATATTTACTATGAAATAAATAGGTTAAGCTTAATTAAGCAATATATAAAAATGAATAAGAATGACAAGAGTGATAAAATAAACAGCAAATTTATTTACATTCAACTTTACATACAATTGTTTTGGAAATAAAAAATACAATAAGTAAAGCAGTGCCTAAACAATGGCATACAAAAAGTAAGTGCAGAGGAACTAGTAGTCAGGCTGAGCGGTAAGCTGGTCCAAGTCATCCTAGCACGGCTTGATCTCCTCAGAGTCTGGTCCTCCTGACGAACATTCCAAGGAAAGAAACAGAAAGGAAGGAAAGAAATAGAAAGGAATGTCGTCAGTGAATTAACGCTCGGTAAGTCCCAAAAGAAGAAAGAGAAGATAGTTTATAAAGTGACATGAATAGGTAAAGTTGTATATGACTGATTACTGGTATATGATAGTTATTATAACGTGGTTGTTTGTAGTTTGGTAAGGAAGGTATTCATGTATACAAGAGGAGTCAATTTTACACTATGGACTATGGTAACATGTAGTATAAAGCCCCGTCATAACCCACGAGACAACGGCATGAGAATTCATGTAGATGTCTTTTAAGTGACCTCTCGTGCTACGATACATTCTGTACCAATCTACCCATTTATTCCCGCGTAATGTATTGTATAGATTATGTTTACAAGTCTTGCCGAAACCATGGATACAAAATGTTCAAGTATTTATGTTCAGGATGTAATCATGTATTCAAGTAGGCAAGTCAAGTTATAACTATGGTTCGGTCAAGTTGAGTCAGGTATATATGTTTGGATTTGAAGTTTGAATTAGAGTAATTCATGTTCATGATCAAGCATTCGTGTTTGAGTTTGGATTCAGGTTTGAGATTAAACTCAGACTGAGTCAGACACTGGTACTGATTTAACTCTTGAATTTTATAGGTTCGGGAGTTATCGGCAACTGCTGCACATGGACGGCAGGATTTATGTATTTTTCCAAGACAATTGCCATTGATAACTCCTGTTAAGTTTTCTAACCTGAATAGGCAAGCACTTTCTCCAGCTCCCTGGGGCTCAAGAGAATTGATCCTGCTTAAACCTATATTTACTAAAATTCTTAAAATATTGTTTTGTATATCTCGAGGGGGTTTTATGAAAAATATATTAATATGGATTAAAAATAAAACCTCAATGGTGTTTTGTATTACTTACGGTTTTCATGAGCATGTATTTTAAGTATTAAGGTATTTTGATGATGAATACCCAGCTTATAAAAGTTTATGGTATTTTATTGAAAACTAGTTCTTGTTAGTAACTTGATGGTATTTTATTGACATTTTTAAATCTTTTATTTTTATAAAATATAGTTTCATAATATAATGAAAATATGGATTTATAATTTTATATAAATTTTAATTTTAAAAAAATTTAGTTTTATTTTAGAAAATTCGTTTTTCTTAAAAACCGTATTTATATCCTTTCGAGATTGAATGCTCCGTGAGGAGGTCTGCATCTCGCTCTATTATTCTCAAGATGTGCAATAATCCGCACCATCCATTAGCGGGTCCCCTAAAGAGGGTTGTAGATACATAATTGCAAAGAAATACAAAATACCGTTTAAAAGAAATCCGGTTTTAAAGTATGTGGTATTTTATTGTAAAGATTTTATTTCAAACAAATGTACATACAAATAGGCATCGTGCTATGAAACCAGAGTGTACATGTGGGCTAGGTCATTACCCCGTGAAGTTTTTCCTAAAGGTACAGTTTTAACAAAACGAAAAGAAAGGATAATGAAGTTCAAGGTATTTTAATGAAAAATTTTAATTATGGTTGTTTCACATGAAATTCTTGGTTAAACTTGATTCCAAACATTGGTATTTAAGGTTAAAAGTATTGTGTAAAATTTACATTGCTCAATATATAAAGAAAAAGGATCTTCCAGGGTTTAGAAAAAGAATATCGGTAATAACTCCACTTACCGATATGAGTTTTAAAGTGGAAATTTTAATTAAAAAAAAGAGAATTTGGGAGGGACTTACGGTTTGAAGAACTCAAAGAAAGGGTTAGGAAGGAAAGAGTGTCGTCATGGCATCGCGGGAGCTCCGGAATCGGTTTCGATTTTCGACGGAAGAAGCTTGCTCGCTAACTCCACTTTACTCCACTTCCACTTAAGAACTTTTATAGAGTTTTTGCTAGAATTTTCAGAATGGTGCTGAGCCAAGGTGTGGAGTGGTATTTATAGTGTAGAATTAGGGTTTGGCAATTAAAATTGTGGATTAAAAAGCATTAAAATTGTGAAATGAAAGGTCTCTATTTGATTGCAGGGAAATCAAACAGTGCAGATGGGTTAAGGGGAGTTAAAGAGATGAGTGTGAAAAGCACGGAGTTCATTGGACTCATCCAAGCCGTCGGTGCCGGTCTTTTAGTTAGTTTGGCCAGTCGATCTTCGAGCTCTAGCCTCGAGATTCATTCCATCAGATGAACTAAATATTTACACCATTTTTCACCTGTTTGATTTTTCTAAACTTTTCATTCCCTCGTGTATTACACGTGCAATCTTTTGGGCTTCCAAAAACTTAAAAAGAAAAATCAGAAAAAAATAATTATGTCTGATGGGAATCGAACACAGGGGCTACATCACAGCAGTGCAAGGGCTTTACCAGTAAGGTACAAGTTGCTTCTTACTTTTATTTAATAAAAATAACTTATAACTCATACACAGGCTCTAATACTCTTTTCTTGTGTAATAACAGGAAAATTTTATGTACAAACATTTTAGAGTCGTTACAATTTTATTATTCACAGAATTAGCTTGAATTGTTCCAATTAATTATCCACTGCTGAGTAAACATCGAGCCTCCAGAGTCACACATAAGTGAACTCCTGCTTGCCAAACATGGAAGTATAAACTAAAGAAAAAATAGTATATGTTTTGTATACAAAATAATTTAATTAAATAAGTATATTTGATATACTATTGATATTTAATTAAATAAGGGTAAAATCGTCAAATGTGATTTGGCGTACGACTCAAGATAATATGTGATATTAGAGGAGTAAATAATATGTGTGTGTGTGTGTAATTATAAATATTTATGTTGATATATGTATATAAAATAAAATTAATGCGCACTTGAGGTGTAGGAAATATTATGTGTGACATATACATATGTAAGGTATATGTAAGGTATATGTATGGGCCAAAAATTACAAGAGCCCAACATGCATTAAGTTGAAACTAATTAGTTTGTTTAAGGAGTTAAATAAATAAATAAATTATGTGGTTTTAAATTAGATACAAATCCTAACCCTAACAATTTCCTCTTCCTCTCTACAAAATGTTTTGGCCCTTCCCTTCTTTCTCTTTGGCTGAAAATTTTTATCTTGGAGATTTGTATGGAGGCAAATAAGGAGACCGTCAAGATGTAATCAAGTTGTCTTGATTGGAGTAGGAATCGTTAGCCCAACGAGTGAAACACAAATCTGATTGCGCGCAATGGTATAATTCTTCTCAAATCAATTAAGTGTTAATTGATTTCTTTAATTATTAACATAATTTATAAATCCTAAATTGGTGTTGATGTAAAAAAATTAATTTTTCCTTCCGCTATGTTTACACCAATTTTCACCAACATGGTATCAGAGCGAAGATTTATAAATTAAGTTAATTGATTTTATCTTGATTCGTTCTTGAGAATTGCATATATTAATTATGTATATATATTATTGTTGTTATAATTAGGATTAATCAATATGTTCTAAGCATTAGAATATTATTGAGTGCATATGTCAAAATTGTATAAAATTTAATAGTATTAGATTTGAAACATTAGATGTTTTTAATGGTATTAAAAATGTCGCCTTTAAAATTGTTTACGCTTAAAAATTTTGGAAATTTTAAAAACAAGAAAATAACAACAAAATAGATTTTTTTCACCAACAAAATTTTCAATCATATTCTATCAATAGGGCGGGCCAATATTTTTAAAATAAAAAAATCCAAGTTTTTGGAGTTTGCTGAATTTTTTGTTGGAGCTTATTTAAATTTAAATTCCAATTTTGTTGAAGTTTGTGAAAAATTTATTTTCAAATATATTCCAAGTTTGTAGGAGTTTGTTTAAAATCTATTTTTCAAATATATTCCATGTTTGTTGGAGTTTGTTTAAAATCTATTTTTTAAATATATTCCAGGTTTGTTGGAGTTCTTTAAAAATATGTTTTAAGATTTTTTCTGTTTTATTTTGACACATAAATGCACACATGTTATGTTGTTAACATACAGCATAATCTATTTAGTTATCTTTATAAGTTATTAATAAAGATAATTAAATATTTTTATTTCTAATTATAGCAACTATTTAATATAATAAATTATATTTATAAACTTGATTTATATATGTGTGTGTGCGCACGCGCAAATTATTATATGTGATATAATAAGTTATGGTTGTGATGCGATCATATGCCTGCAATGTTTTTTTTTTTGTATGTGATGTGCGGTGATTAGATTAGTATATTGGAATGGAATTGGACAAACTCTCTGTGATTTGTGATGTAATTATTTATAGTGGTATGCGAGTTACTTGGTAATGGTTTAACCAAATGGGGCCTGCGTGTCTCGATTTATTTTACGCACTAGTTTGTGAATTTTTGAGGGCAAATATTTGAGGCAAGAGCTAGGCATGATTGAAGGAGTTTAATGGAGTGTTCAAGTAGCTCAAGAACTTCTCTTTTATTATTAGTTTATTTACATTTGATGTAAAATCCTAAAGTGAATTATCGTGTTTTAATTCTATCGCTCGAATCAAAACATGATATATCACACCCGTCCAATCCATTCCAGTATAAGCCATTTTATTTATGATGTACATGCCTGTAATGCCTTAGAAATTGTTCTTGTGGATTTGCATGTCTGTAATTCTTTTAAAAGTTGCTTTATTTTCATTACACGTTTTTCAAAACAAGATTTTATTAAAAATGAGTTTTTCTAAAATGATCATAAAAACAGTTAAAAGGTTACTTAGAAAAACGATGAGACAATTAATAATGTGATTATTAAATACAGCAAACCACTTGAAAATTGAAAAACAATTCCTTTATAAGAAATAGAGGAGTTAGTAATAACTCAAGAAAATAGTTTTTCTAAAAAAGTTTTTCAATTTAAGTAAAGTTAAAAACATTAAGAGTATTTTTCAATACAATACGTTACCACTTGAAAATTGAAAAATAATTATTTTAAAAGAAATAGAGGAGTTAGTAGTAACTCAAGAACATAGTTTTTCTAAAAAAGTTTTTCAATTTAAATAAAGTTAAAAACGTTAAGAGTATTTTTCAATACAATACATTACCACTTGAAAATTGAAAAACGATTCTTTTACAAGAAATAGAAGAGTTAGTAATAACCCAAGAACATAATTTTTCTAAACAAGTTTTTCAATTTAAATTAAGTTTAAAACGTTAAGAATATTTTTCAATACAATACGTTACCCTACACCATTTCAATTAAATAGTGTATCTGATATTCATGTTGTGGTTATTGGCGGGTTGTCAAGCCATGACGTGAGGTATTTAGATGATGTTTGATTGCTAATACATGTGATGTAGAGTAGGTGAATCAATAATGAGGCTTTATTGTTGGCGAGTTGCCAAGAGTCACATTATTGATCTAGCTACTCAAGAAATGTGTGGGTACGGCTTGACTCGATTATTATGAGTTATGATTGGCTTGTTGTCAAGCTTATAATAAGTCTAGAGGTAAAAACTATAATCGAAAGTTACGAATGTGATCGAAAAAAGTGTTTTGTCCACCTTCTATGGTGTATGTTGACTTATTGGCTAGTTGTCAAGGGCACCATACCATGATAGTTGGATTTCGATTCCCACTTTAAAATTTTAGAAAGTTTACATTTCTCGAATGTTGTGGTTTTCATGAAAATACACTAAACTAGTAGGAGCCATTTAATAGATAAATTAAATTATTTTTCAATTTATTTTAATGTTAAGAACGTCCGCTAAAATATTTCTCTTATTCTACTATCAGATTTACTGTTGTAAATCATGACTGGTTTGAAACTAATAATTGAAAATGACAAATTGACGGGACATAATTATAAAGACTGGTTACACAAGATCAAAATCATCCTCACTTATGAAAAAGTGATTTACGTTCTCACTTGCACACGGCATCCCTCTCTAGGTGACAGACACAGAGATGTGGATCGAGATATCCACAATCAGTATAAGCTTGATTGTGACCGGGCTCATTGCCTCACTCTACCCTCTATGAATGATGATTTGCAGCGGCAACATGAGGAAATGGATGTTCAGACTATATCCACTCGTCTCCAAGAGCTGTATGGAGAACAATCTCGAATAGCTAGATTTGAGATATTAAATGAATTTTATGATCTGAAAATGAAGCCCGGTACACCCGTGCAGGACCATGTCCTCAAAATGATTGATTTGATCAATGAATCTGAGGGTTTGGATTTCCCTTTACCTAAAGAGCTTTATGTTGATAAAATCCTTAGTTCTCTACCAAATGTCTTTTCTCTGTTCATAATGCAGTTCAATATGAACAAGCTGGAAGTTGGACTTTCAGAACTGCTCAATATGATTGTGCAAGCTGAGACCTTCTTAAAGAAGAAGAAGTCCTCTGTTATGCTTGTGGGTTCTTCTCCCTCTACTAAGGCGAAAGCCAAAAGAAAGGGAAAAAAGAAACCATACAAGCCTAACGGAGGCATAAAGAAGGCTAAACGTAAGGGCAAGGCAAAAGAAACAAAGCCTGCACAATGAGAATGTTTTCACTGCCAGAAGACTGGGCACTGGAAGAGAAATTGTACTAGCTATCTAGAAGAGCTAAAGAAGAAGAAGCTTGCTGAAGCTTCCACTTCAGGTGTAACAACCCTGAATTTTCTGTACAATTTTTTTTTTGAAGTACAGAAAGGAGTTTGCAAGCCTGAGCACAATTTAAAAGTTATTCTTGGTTAAGAATAGCAAGAAAGCACTTGTACCTCATTGGTAAAGTCTTGCACTGCTGTGACATAGCCCCTTTGTTCGAATCCCTTCAGCCACATATTATTTTTCCTGTTTTTTCTTTTAAACTTTTTGGAAACCCAAAAGTTTACACATGTTTTACACATAAGAAATGAAAAGACTGGAAAATCAAACTTGTGCAAAATACAGTTAACAGTGACATAGACACGAGGCTTCAATCCAACCCCCCAACCCCACCATGTGGCCAGTGAGATTAGGTATGGGGCTGACGCCAACGGTCCAACCGTGGGCAATAGTGCCCGTGCTTTGCACACAACACCCTTTGGCCTACCCCATTACCTCTGTTCTATTTGTTTTCTCTATAATTTAACAGAGAATTAAAATTCATCTTTAATCTCATTTTTAATACTTTTTAATTCAATCTTTCAATTCCAAAACCCTAATTTCACCCTATAAATACAACCCCATACCCTAGCCTCTCCTCATTCTGAAATCTCTAGTCAAAATTATCAAAAATTCTCAAGTCTAAGAAGAGTACAAGTGGAGTTAACCATAGGTCAAATACCGGCGAGGATTAAAGGTGATTCTGGCAATCCCACGACGTCACAAAGGATACGTCATCTTCCTCTACCTCTTCTCTCTCCTCCTAGCTTGTAAGTCCCTTCTATTTTCTCCTTCTCTTCGCTAAATTCTCTTTTCAAAACAAATTATCGATAAGTGGAGTTATTACCGATGTAAATCTTGTAAACTCTATAATCTCACTTCTCATTTACATATCGTTCAACAAACTTTTACACAATATTTTTAACACTATTATAAGGGTTTAGAAACAACTTTCACTCTAAAACACCATGCTATATAACTTTAAACCAACTTTTACATTTAAATACCATGAATTTTATATATGTCATCTTTTAATTATTTTTCTTAGCATACCTTTAGAAAACTTCACGTGGTAATGACATACCTCTCACATACACACATATTGACATAGCATAATACTCTTGAAACATACTTTTGTGGCGAATACGATATTTCACTATAATACCATGAACTATATAAAACCCGGTTTTTTTTAAATAGTATTATTTAATTCTTAGCAATTATGCCTCTACAACACCTTTCGGGGAACCCGTTATTGGATAGTGCGGATTATCGCACATCCATGGGCTAGTAGAGCAAGATGCAGACCCCCCTCACGGAGTATTCGGTCTCGAAAGAATTTTAATACAATTTTTAAGAAAAAACGAGATTTTCTATTTGATAATAAAATTAATTTTTAATAATTATATAAATATTATCAAACCATATATTTTTAATATATAATAAAATTCCATGTTTTCTAGAAAATAAAAAAATGACAAGTTTTCATCAAAATACCATCAAATATCAATACAAGACAAGTATTTCACTAAAATACCTTGAACTATTCAAGCTGTGTATATATTCACTAATATACCTCACTCTTTAAAATTCACATCCATGAAAACCCTAAAGAACATAAATAATTACTCGAGATATATTTTGAAAGTATATAAATATTTTTCATAAAACCCCTTTGAGATATATAAAATTACATTAAGAACTCTAGTAAATAAAGGTTTAAGCGGGACCAATTCTCTTAAGCCTCAGGGAGCAGGAGAAAGTGGGTGCTTGCCTATTTAAGGTAGAAAACTAAAATGAGGTTTATCAATGGTAATTATCTTGGAAAAAGACACAAATCCTGTCGTCCGTGTGCAGCAGTTACCGATAACACCCAAATCTAATTCAGGATCCAATTCTGTTAAGTGTCTGACTCAATCTGAGTCTCAGTCTAATATGAATTCAATCCAAACAAGAATCCAATCATAATTCCAATTCAACATGAATCCAATTCAACCTGAATCCAATAAACTAAACATATATACTTGAACTTGAACATGAATATTAGAAATTTATTAAACATGCAAATATGGCTTGACTTGACCGAACCATGGTTATATCTTAACTTGACTACATGACTACTTGATACATCCTGAACTTGACTACATGAACAACTTATACCATGGTCTCGGCAAGTCTAATAATTACCAATCAATACAATATACATTACGGGGTTTAAAGGGATAGACTGGTACGAAATATATTAAAAGTGGTACGATGATAGACACTAAAAGACATAGATAAACATCTATTGCCGTTGTCTTGTGGGTATTGATGGGGCCTTGTACTACGGGTTACCATAGTCCACGGGAAAAGTTGGACTCCTCTCGTATACACTGATACCTTCTGTACCAAGATACAAACAACTACGTTAGTATAGCAAACATATACCTGTTTATATTACCAGTTCTCTTCTCTTTATGTGTTCTATTCTATCTTATTTTTGGGACTTACCGAGCGCCAGTTCGCTGACGACATTCATGTTTTTTTTCTTTCTATGGAATGTTCATCAGGAGGACCCGACTCTCAGGAGACCGAGCCTAGCCAGGAGTATTTGGAGCAGATCACCGAGCAACATGACCTCTAGCTTTCACTTGTACTTGTTTCAGTTTATATGCCATTGTTTAGGCATTGCTTTCCATCATTATATTTTCCTTTTTAAAATCAGTTGTAATGTAAAGAAAGAATGTTAATAAAAGTTGTTGTTGTTATTACATCTCTTGTCATTCTTGTGCTTTTATTTATATTGCTTATTTACTCTTAACATGTTTACTTCTGAGTAAATACACCGCGGACCGACACGTCTACTTCTCCGTATACTGGGAAGCGGGGCATGATATCAGGTATTTGTGTTATTGAAAATAGTTTTCAAATTACACCTACTTCATGGGTATTAGATACCGGTTCTGATTCTCACATCTATAATTCTTTACAAGGACTGAGAAGAAGTAGGAAGTTAACACAAGGAGAAATGATTCTCAGAGTTGTAAATAAAGCAAATGTTGTGGTATTTGCAGAGGAGATTATCAACTATCACTGTCCGATGGAAAAACTTTGGTTTTAAATAACTGTTATTTTATTCCTAGCACGTTATGAAACATTATTTCTGTTTCTTTATTAGATAAAGACGAATATTCTTTTGTTATGTCTAATGGTGTAATGAACATTCATTGTAACAACAGATTAGTTACTTTTGGTAATTTATTTAATGGTCGTTATATATTAAATCTTTCCAATGTTTATAACATGCATAATACCCATAAAAAAATAAGTTCAGAGATGAACGAAACTCTTTTATGGCACCATAGAATTGGCCATATAAATGAGACAAGATTTAAGCAATTACATAAGAATGGTTACCTACATTCGTTTGACTTTGAGTCATGTGATAATTACAAGGCATGTCTTAAAGGAAAGATGGCTAAATCTCCGTTTAGTGGAAGCGGAGAAAGAGTTGATGAACTCTTAGGACCAATACATAATAATGTATATGGTCCAATGTCTATTCAAGCTAGAGGAGGATACTCCTACTTTATTAATTTTACAGATGACTGCTCACGCTTCGGACACATATACTTAATAAAGTATAAATCTGAAGCATTTATGAAGTTCAAAGAGTATAAGAATGAAGTGCAAACCCAAACTGGAAAGAATATTAAGATTCTTCGATCGGATCGATGAGGTGAATATTTGAGTACAGAATTCCTTGGTTACTTAAAAGAGAATAGGGTTCTCTCTCAGGTTACTCCACGTTACACGCCACGGCATAATGGTGTATCAGAAAGGAGAAATCGCACCCTATTTGATATGGTACGTTCCATGATGCTCTTTCATTCTGGGGGTATGCATTAGAGACTGATGTATACATACCGAATCAGGTTCTATCAAATTCAGTGCCCTTGCCTCCATATGAGTTATAGAAATGCAAGAAACCTAATCTTAAGTTTGTTAAAATATAGGGCTGTCCTATTTTTGTTAAAAAGTAGAATCCTGACAAGCAAGAAACACGATCTGTACTTTGAAAGTTCATAGGATACCAAATGCATTCGAAAGGGTATATATTCTACTGCTCAGAAGAACAACGTATTGTTTTCTCTAGACATGTCACCTTCTTAGAGAAGAAATTTCTTGAAAAAGAAATTAGTGGGAGCGCGGTAGAACTGGAAGAGGTTCCAGAAGAACAAGCAATTATGGAAGACCAAATTGAACCTGAAACTCCGGTATTACCTAATCCAACGGAACCGCTCCGTCGATTTGGTAGGCAATCTAGAACACCTGAGAGATATTATGGATATCTTGTTGATGGTAACATTGAAGATTGTATCATAGAGGATGGCGATCCTTTCACTTATCAACAAGCCATGCAGAGTAAAAACTCTCAGAAATGGATAGATGCTATGAAACATGAAATTGACTCGATGCACTCCAACAAAGTATGAAATTTGGAGGATGCTCCTAAAAAGGTAAACCCTATTGGGAGCAAATGGGTCTTCAAGAAGAAAATCGGAGCAGATAGGAAAGTGGAGACCTTCAAAGCTAGACCAATGGCAAAAGGCTTCCGTCAAAGACCAAGTGTGGATTTTGATGAAACTTTTTCTCCAGTTGCGATGCTTAAGTCGATAAGAATCATGCTTGTAATCACTGCTTATTATGAATACGAAATATAGCAGATGGGTTTGATTTCATCAAAAGTGATGATGAACCATGTCTTTATAAGAAGGTTGTAGGGAGTAATGTCATGTTCCTCATATTGTATGTGGGACATACTTCTAACAGGCAATGAATACCAACATTGCAGTCAGTAAAGATCTGGCTATCACAAAATATCTTGATGAAGAATTTGGATGAAGCATCCTACATACTAGGTATAAGGATCTATAGAGATAGATCTAAGAGGATGCTTGGGTTATCCCAATCCAAGTACATAGATGCCATAATGAAGAGGTTCAGTATGGAACATACAAAGATGACCCAGCATGGTAATGTACCTGCTAGGCATGGTATATCTCTCTCTAAGAATATGTCTCCCAAGACATATGAGAAGAGAAAACGCATGGATAAGATGCCATATGTTTCAGTAATTTGGTCAATCATGTACGCGATGTTATGTACTAGACCTGATGTGGCTTATGCATTTGGTGCAGTAAGTCGATATTAGTCTAATCCTGGAGATCAACACTGGATTGCTGGTAAGGCTATACTCAAGTATTTGAGAAATACTAAGGAGATGTACTTTATATTCGATAAAGGTGAGCTCAATGATGAGGCATCTACTAACTCCAGTTTTGAGAATAGATATGAAACATAATATAGCAGATCCATTCACTAAAGCTCTTTCTCAACCGCAGTTCGAGAGACTCATTGAAATGTGGTGTATACAATACCACAATAATTGACCTTAAGTCCAAGTGGGAGATCGTTAGATGTAGGTGCCCTTAGAGACAATTAGTTGTAATTGTGACCTACGTATATAGAACTTTCTAGTCCATAATAATAGTATGCTGTTTGGTTTTTTATTTATTGGTATATCTTTTATTTCTCTGTTTATTATTATTCCCGCCAAAAATTTCTACGCAAAAGAGCCCAAGGTATCAAATGACAGTGATACTCTTATGAAAATGCGAACCAGTATTTTCCGGGCTGTTTTTTGATAAACTCCCGAATGAGAAACAGATAAATTCTGATGTTATCAAAAGTGTCTCGAAAAACCCTTCGATTTGATATATTATGGGCCTCATAATTCATCCGGGATCAAAAGTTATGAGCAAATGTCTATGCACATGTGATCTAAGGAAGAAGATGTGAATCAGTATTTTCCGAGCTGTATTTTGACAAACTCCGGAATGAAAAACAGCTAAATTCTGATGGTATTGAAAGCATATCGAAAAAGCCTTCGATTTGATATATTATGGGCCTCATAATTCATCCGAGATCAAAAGTTATGAGCAAATGTCTATGCACATATGATCTAAGGAAGAAGATGCGAACCAGTATTTTTCGAGCTATATTTTGACAAACTCCGGAATGAGAAACAGCTAAATTTTGATAATGTCGAAAGTGTCTCGAAAAATCTTTCGATTTGATATATTACGGGCCTCATAATTCATCCGAGATCAAAAGTTATGAGCAAATGTGCTATGCACGTGTAATCTGAACTAATGCTCTACTACATGGGGAATGCATTTTTTAGTCCCATATCGGGAAAAGAAGAGATGGCTTCTCTACCACTCCCATATAAATGAGGGGATAGCTCTTAGAAAGGGAGAGTTCAATTCTCAAAGGATTAAATACTCAAAGGAGCTTAGTTCTCCATATATAGAAACCCTGCTTCTCCTCATAATGCGCATGTGCGCTACGTGTAACGCACGTGTGCCCGCCAAGCGCGCACCACGTGCAACGCACGTGCACACCACATGAGAATATTTAATAATATTAAAAGGGGCTTAGTTCTCCATAGGAGCTTAGTTCTCCATATATAGAAACCCTGCTTCTTCTTATAATGCGCATGTGCGCTACGTGCAACGCACGTGTGCCCGCCACGCGAGCACCACGTGCAACGCACGTGCGCACCACATGAGAATATTTAATAATATTAAAAGGAGACTCGTTCTCCATAGGAGCTTGCTCCCCCCATAATACGCATATGCGCGCAAGCTCCATGTGCGCTACGTACAAATATGAGCGCCCAACACGTGCGACGCACGTGTGCCAAATACGTGCGACGCACGTGCGCGAACGCAAAGATGCCTTTTTCAGCAGCGAGAAGCTTAAGCTCCAACCTGTTCTTCCCCCTAATGAGTGAGACATGGTTCAAAGGGTACATCCCTCCACACCTTCGATACATGGCACTGTAATCTCTCAGTGTCGTCGGAGAGGTGGTGGGTCCCAACGACCAGTGATCCTTCTTTCTAAAATAAAAAAAGAAAATATACAGAGAAAAAGAGAAAAAAGAGAGAACTCTTTTAGAAGATCATCTTCTTGAAGGTAAAGAATTTAATTCTTGAAGAACAGAGATGAAAACATCTCACAAAAAGAAGAATTTATCTAAAAAGATCAAAGATCTAAGAACAAGATCAAGATCTTTAATAAAAAGAAAAAGATCAAAAAAGATCCAATCACAAAAATTAAAGAAGTAATTTACTTCATTTCTAGATCTTTCGATCTATATAAAGGCACTGCCTTTTGATGAACCATTGGTTCTTGAATTTTGAGGTAGAACCTCTTCAGAACAAGAAAAAACTTGTTTTTTGATCTAAATTGGATCAAGATGCGCTTTGCGCTATTGAACAATGCCCTGCACTCTTAATTTGCGCTGTTGCACTCCTTGAACTGGCGTAAGTCACCAGAGAGCGCCACGTGTCAATCTGCGCCCTGCGCTCCTAAAAACAGAGCACTGCGCTCTTGGGTTGGCGCACTGAACCAGAGCGCGCCACGTGTCAGCAGCACACTAGCGCAGCGCACTGCGCTAATAGACTTGCGCTCAGCAGGGCGTGACACATGTCACCCCTACATGCGCTGGTGCCTTGCGCTCTTTAATTGGCGCAGAGCGCCGACATGCCACGTGGCGCACTGTCAGACCATTAAATGCTCTGCATTATTAAAAAAGGGGCAGAGCCCCATTAAAAGGTCTAACAGACCAAGACAAATGCTATGCATTATTAAAAAAGGGCAGAGCCCAATTAAAAGGCCTAACAGGCCTATTCAAAATGCAGTGCATTTAATTAAAAAGCCCAATGCTATGCATTGTTTAAAAAGGGCAGAGCCCAAGCAAAGGCCTAACAGGCCTAATATAAATAAAATGTTAGACATTTTTCTAACTGGACTTAACCCAATTCTGGCCATAAGTCTTCAAATTAAATTGAACCGAGCACAACTGCTCTCCTAAATCAATTTACACCCGGTTCAAGGGTACATCTCTGAACTCCTCCGATATGTGTCGTTGTAATCCTTCAACGTCAGAGAGGTGACGGGTCCCGACAACCATACATTGCTACGGACCGTGGGGCTCAATGGTACATCTCTGAACTCCTCCGATAGCGCTCAATGGGAAGGCGCTAACCCTGAGCCAGAAAAAGTCCCCGACGTAAAAATGCTCAGTCCGTCGTTCGAAGAACAAATGGACAAGCTTATAAGGGAAGCTGGTCAAAAAGTTCGAGATGACCATAACCGCGAAATGGCCATCGATGAGAAAGCCAGGACGCAACGCCTTCTCCAACCGGCCGCGAAAGATGAAAATGCCGCTCCCTGTCAACCTGTTGTAAAAAAGACCCGACGCAGAGGCAGAAACAAGTCAAAAAGCGAAAAAGGCATTCAACAACGACAAAGCGGGAACAAGAAGCCACGCAGTCGGCAATCGAGCGGTCTGGATTTGTCCCTTATGAAGAAGATGAGTCGAGCATACTTTTTTCCTCAAGACAAGACAAAGAAGATACTTGACCTCGCTATAAAACATCAAATGCTTACACTGCCGGAGTCTAAACACCCTGAGCAAGCAGGCGAAGTCTCTCACCCAAACTATTGCTCTTATCACCGAGTAATAAGCCATCCTCTCGAAGATTGCTTCACCTTCAAGAACTGGGTCGAAGATCAGTATCAGTTCGGCAAGTTCGTTCTATCTAACAGCTGGAGGGTAAGCATGAACCCAAAGCCACGAGAGCAGAACCAGATCCACATCGATCTTGGAAGCGAGCTCGTACTTGTCATATGATAACAATATCAAAAGAAGAGCCCGAGAATATGGATGACCTTCCCTGGTGCTTCGAAAACAGCGATGACGAGGCGATCTCAAAATTTCCACCAGCGCCGAAAGAGCTGGAAGATGGAATACACACCACTGCAGATAACCTCAAGAAAATTGAGTTGGGGACGGCGAACGACCCGCGACCGACATTCGTTAGTGAGCTGTTGTCTGAAGGAAGGGTGGCTTCATTAAAAGACGTGCTTATGCAGCATAAAGATTGCTTCGCATGGAACTATTCCGAAATGCCAGGACTAGATCCAGAAATTGTTATGCATAAAATGGCGATATCCTCGGACGTTAAGCCAATCAAACAAGCACCGAGAAGAATGCGGCTTGAGCTTGAGATGAGCATTAACGCCGAAGTCAAGAAGCTGATCGACTATGGGTTTATCCAGGAAGTTCAGTATCCCGATTGGATCGCCAACATCGTCCCGGTGATGAAGAAAAATGGGACGGTGCGCATATGTGTAGACTTTCGGGATCTCAATAAAGCCTGCCCGAAGGACGATTTCCCAGTACTGGTCACCGAGCTAATGATAGATAACACGTCCACTCACGAGGTTTTCTCCTTCATGGACGGCTCATCAGGATATAATCACATAAAGATGCATCCCGAAGACCAGAAGCACACCAGTTTCCGGACCCCTTTGGGTATATTCTGCTACAAGGTGATGCCCTTCGGTCTAAAGAACGCCGGTGCCACCTTGCAAAGGGCCATGACAAAGATCTTCGATGACCTCATACATGAAATCGTCGAATGCTATATCGACAACCTCGTGGTTAAAAGCAAATCATACGAGGAACATCTTGAGCATCTGAAGATCGAATTTCAACGCCTTCGGCAATACAACTTGAAGATGAACCCTCTCAAATACGCATTCGGAGTTTCCTCGGGTAAATTCCTAGGATTCATTGTACGGCATCGAGGCATCGAGATAGACCCATCGAAAATCAAGGCGATCATGGAGATGACCCCGCCAAGGACTCTCAAACAGTTGCATTCTCTCCAAGGAAAGCTCGCGTACATCCGGCGATTTATAGCCAATCTCTCTGGCAAGTGCTGCCCCTACAGTCACTTGATGAAGAAGGGAACCCCGTTCGTCTGGGATCATAAATGCCAAGGCGCACTGGATGAAATCAAGAAGTATCTGCAGAACCCGCCAGTGCTAGCTGCTCCGGTCAAGGGAAAGCCTGTCATTCTTTATACAACAGCCCTTGAAGGTTCATTAGGCGCATTATGTGCACAAGAGAACGACCAAGGGAAAGAAAGAGCTCTCTATTACTTAAGTCGAGTTCTCCTGGGGGCAGAAAGCAACTATTCCCCCATCGAAAAACATTGGCTGGCGTTGATCTTCACGATAACAAAACTCAGGCACTATGAATTGGCACATGAAGTCCGTCTCATATCAAAGGTGGACCCTCTCAAATATTTGATGTCAAAGGCTATACTGACAGGTCGGCTCGCTAAATGGGCCCTGCTCTTGATGGAGTTCTCAATAACTTATCAACCTCTTAAGGCGATGAAAGGCCAGGCCATCGCCGACTTCCTCGCTGAGCATCCGATACCTGCTAATTCTTCTTTGAATTGTAAGCTGCCAGACGAACATGCGTTTGATGCGATCGACGGTAGTGCTACCCGATGGGAACTCTATTTTGATGGAGCGTCTTCCATGAAGAAGCGCAAACAAAGCACCCCTATAATCAAATCGGGGGTAGGCCTTATCTTCGTGACTCCACAAGGAGGAATAATACGCTTTGCTTTCTCCTTAACAGAGCCGAGGACGAACAATGAAGCCGAATACGAAGCTTTGACAGCAGGCCTCGAGATCGCCATCGACATAGGAATTGAAAACCTCCTCATATATGGAGATTCTCAACTGATCGTTAGTCAAGTAAATGGCGACTACAAAATGTGCAAACCCGAATTGGTAAAGTATGGTGAGAGAGTACAGCAATTGCTGACTCAAATTCCCTCCTACATGCTGGAGAGCATACCGCGCATGGAAAATAGCAAAGCAGATGCACTAGCTAAGCTCGCTAAAGAACTGGCCGACGAGAACCTCGATGACGTAAGAATCATGGTACAAAGCCGTCGGGTGCTTGCCCCAGCAGAAATATCTCCGGAATCATCCGAAGAAAAGGGAGCGACTGAGCAAATGGCTATGCAAATAAAAGACCAGGAAAAGGCTGAGGATTGGAGAGAAGCTTTTATAGACTACTTCAAATCCCGTCGAACACCTGAAGATGCGTCCTCAAGACATCAGCTTATGAAACGAGCTCTGTCTTTCGCCTTCGTCAATGATACTCTGTATAAGAGGTCGTTTGATTCTCTGTGGTTGAGATGACTGGGACCTGAAGAGGCGAAAAGAGTCGTTCAGGAAGTTCATGACGGACTCTGCGGTTCTCACCAAGCAGGCCCGAAGATGAAGTTGAAGATCAAACGAATGGGTTATTATTGGCCCACGATGATTCAGGACTGCCTCGAGTATGCGAAGCAATGCCACTCGTGCAAGATTCACGGGGACTTTATCCACCAACATCCAAATCCACTACACCCGACAGTAGCTAGCTGGCCATTCGAAATTTGGGGAACTGACATAATCGGCCCTATCAAACCCGCATCTTCCAGAGGACATCGTTTCATTTTGGCGACGACTAATTACTTCTCCAAATGGGCAGAAGCAGTACCGCTGAGGGAAGTGAAGACGGAGAATATCCTCCATTTCTTCAAGACGCACGTCATTTATCGGTTTGGAACTCCGAGACGGATCATCTCCGATAACGGGCCAGCCTACAGAAGCGACAAGATTAGCCGCTTCGCACAACAGCACAACATAGACTGGAGATATTCATCGGTCTATAATCCCCGAGCTAACGACCTAGCTGAGGCTTTCAACAAAACCTTAACGAAGATCGTGAAGAAGATGGTGTCCCGAAATAAGAAGGATTGGCACGAGAGACTGCAAGAAGCTCTCTGGGCGTATCGAACTACGTTCAAGATGGCCATGAAGACAACGCTGTACGCGCTGGTATTCGGTACAGAAGCAGTACTCTCCCTCGAAATAGAATTACCCTCTCTACGAGTGGCAGTCCACTACGAGCTAACGGACGAAGAAAATGCTCACCTTCGACTTGAGGAGCTTGATGCCCTTGATGAAACCCGGCTCATAGCGCAACAAAATCTGGAGGCTTATAAAGTAAAGATGACGCGCTCATATGAAAGATTGACCAGGCCGAGGACATTCCGCCAAGGCGAACTCGTGCTAGTGGTCAGAAGACCTATGATCCCTAATCGCGCCAAGCGGGGAAAATTCGATCCAAACTATGAAGGCCCGTACATCATAGATAAGGTCTACCAGGGTGGAGCCTATCTACTCATGGATATGTACGGTGAAAGGCCTTTCAGGCCAATAAACGGTCGCTTCCTAAAGAAATACTACGCTTGATGAGTCACAGCCTAGGTCAATGATAGATGACGATGACTATGTCCGCTCGCTATCTTCCTAAGCCCAGACTTTATAAGTAGTAGCCGGCCTTCTTCAACAACGGACCAAAACGTCCTTAAACTAATGACGGACCACTACGTCCTAAAACTAGCTGTTGACCGAGATGCCGATAAACTACAGTGGATTGCAACATCCCAAAGCCGATACAAAAAATAAATAAAAAAAACGGTATGTCCATAAGCAAAGTAAGCACGAATGAAAACCCGAAAGGGCTCCGTGAGTAAAAACAGCAGGGCGACCGGCGAGTGTTTGTGAAAACCCGAAAGGGCGCGACCTCGTTATATAAAAAGAATAAAAAAAAGAGAGAATAAAAAACAGTATGTCCATAAGCAAAGGGGGCACGGATGAAAACCCGAAAGGGCTCCGTGAGTAAAAACAGCAGGACTACCGGCGAGTGTTTGTGAAAACCCGAAAGGGCGCAACCTCGTTAAAGGAAACTTACAGGGTCCTCTCGACCTTGTAAGGAGAAATCACCCGCGTGAGGTCCTTACGACTCACAAGGGAGCAACACACTTAGGGATCCCCACGATTCCTAAGGAGAAATTACACTTGCGAGATCCTCACGACTCGTAAGGAGAACTCTTTTATAGGACCCTCACGGCTCATAAGATTTGAAAGTCTTAAGTTACAGAGACCTGAACCTGTTCTTAAGCAACCCCCATTCGATATTGCCCTACAAGTGGCTCATACTGACCCTTGTAAACAATCCACGGGCGCGAATAAACATTTCCCTAACCAAGTCCCACCCATGACTAGGGATATGACCATATGGTGAACAACCCTTGTAAGTCCTCTCGACTTATAAGGAGAAAACCCTTTTGTAAGATCCTTACGACTTACAAGGGAACACACACTCAGGAATCCTCATGATTTCTAAGGAGAAAACACACCTACGAGATCCTCACGACTCGCAGAGAGAAATACCTTTGTGAGACCCTTACGGCTCATGAAGTCAAAAGCCTTGGTCGACAGGATCTTAACCCTGTTTACTAAGCCACCTTTTTCTGACATCGACAGAGGAAAATGATGATTCGCTCCTGGCAATATTCCAGTTGTAGCGGTGCTGATGCCGAAATCGGTGTTTAATCCCATGCTTGCGGTAAAAAGCTAGCGAGCCACACATGCATACGAAATAGCCGAAATGATAGGGCAACTTGCAACAAAATCAGCAAGTAAAAATGTATGAATGCAAAATAGCCGAAATGATTAGGCAACTCGCAATAAAAAGCAGCGAGTAAAAATAAAATAAATAGCCGAAATGATTGAGCACCGCGAAAAATAGCCGAAATGATTGGGCAATCGCGACCTTCGCGATATAAAAAGCTGAAATGATAGAGCATCGCGGAAAGGAATAAAATAAAAATAAAAATGAAATTTATGCTCTACATGTGAGATCACATCGATCCCTGTATACAATCCAGGGGCACAAACAAAGGGGGAACCATACCTTCCCGACAAGCTTCATCAGAAAGCGAAGCCAAATCTTGATGGTTCATAGACAACCTAGAGACAATCTCGATATT
Source organism: Agapanthus africanus (assembly GCA_030015575.1). Classification (NCBI taxonomy): domain Eukaryota; kingdom Viridiplantae; phylum Streptophyta; class Magnoliopsida; order Asparagales; family Amaryllidaceae; genus Agapanthus; species Agapanthus africanus. The sequence continues at coordinate 335,768,971 of JASDDO010000010.1, forward strand.
TGCCGCAATATTGCAGACACAATGTCAACAAATGAAGCACAGGAAGATCCCTAACCTCAGGGTCTCGACGTCAACATCGACAACTTAGAGATCACCAACGACGTTTCTCCTCACTCCAACTAGAGGTAGACGTGACGTCAACAACCGACCTCAGAGTCGCAACGAAACAGAGCCATAGCAAAGTCCCTAGTTCCAAATCTCAATGGCTACATCTACAGCCTGGAGACCAACAACGGTGTGCCTCCTCATTCCAGCAGGACATAGATGCTACACCATCAAACGGTGCCACGACATAGTCCTTAGTTCCAAATCTCGACGGTTCACAGCCAACCTAGAGACCATCTCAGCATTCGTCTCATTACAGCAGACGAGATGTCAACGACGGCGTTCTTCCGCAGTCTAGCAGGATGCAGATACAATGTCAACAAAAGACCTCACGGTCGAAACAAAGTGGAGCGACGGCAAAATCCTAGCTCCACTTCAACATTCGTCTAGTTACAGCAGACGAGATGTCAACGACGGCGTTCCTCCACATTCCGGCAGGATGCAGATATAACGTCAACAAAAGACCTCACGGTCGAAACAAAGCGGAGCAACGGAAAAATCCCAGCTTCACCTCAGCATTCGTCTCGATACAGCAGACGAAATGTCAACAACGGCGTTCCTTCGCAGTCCAGCAGGATGCAGATGCAACGTCAACAAAAGACCTCACGGTCGAAACAAAGCAGAGTGACGGCAAAATCCCAGCTCCACCTCAGCATTCGTCTCGTTACAGCGGACGCGATGTCAACAACGGCGTTCCCTCACGGTCCATCAGGATGCAGATGCAACGTCAACAGAAGACCTCATGGTCGAAACAAAGCGGAGTGGCGGCAAAATCCCAGCTCTACCACGACATTCGTGTTGATACAGCAGACACAGTGCCAACAAACGAAGTGAAGGTCAAATTCCTAGCTTCAGGGTCTTGACGGTAACTCATATAAAACCTGAAAGATTATCAGAGATCATCCCACATCAGCGCGGAGTGGTCACCACCTCGACATTCGTCTCGATACAGCAGATGAGATGTCACCACAGCGTTCTTCCTCCAGCAGGATTCAGACACGAAAATCAAACAATGGAGCCACGGCAAAATCCCTAGTTCCAAACCTCGATGGTTCATCAACAACCTAGAGACAACCGCGACATTCGTCTCGATACAGCAGACGCAATGCCAGTAAACGAAGCGAAGGCTAAATTCCTAGCTTCAGGGTTTTGACGGTAACTCATATAAAACCTGAAAGACTACTGGAGATCATCCCACATGGAGTGATCACCACCTCGACGTTCGTCTCGATACAACAGATGAGATGTCACCACAGTGTTCTCCCTCTAGTAAGATTCAGACGCGACAATCAAACAACGGAGCCACGGCAAAATCCCTAGTTCCAAATCTCGATGGTTCATCAACAACCTAGAGACAACCGCGACATTCGTCTTGATACAGCAGACGCAATGCCAGCAAACGAAGCGAAGGCCAAATTCCTAGCTTCAGGGTCTTGACGATAACTCATATAAAACCTGAAAGACTACCGGAGATCATCCCACATGAAGTGGTCACCACCTCGACGTTCGTCTCGATACAGCAGATGAGATGTCACCACAGCGTTCTCCCTCTACCAGGATTCAGACGCGACAATCAAACAACGGAGCCACGGCAAAATCCCTAGTTCCAAACCTCGACGGTTCATCAACAACCTAGAGACAACCGCGACATTCGTCTCGATACAGCAGACGCAATGCCAGCAAACGAAGAGAAGGCCAAATTCCTAGTTTCAGGGTCTTGATGGTAACTCATATAAAACCTGAAAGACTATTGGAGATCATCCCACACTAGCGCGTAGTGGTCACCACCTCGACGTTCGTCTCGATACAGCAGACAAAATGTCACTATAGCATACTTCCGCCAACAGGATTCGGACACGCCAAAGCAAACGAAGCGAAGACCAAATTCCTAACTTCAGGGTCTTGACGGTAACTCATATAAAACCTGAAAGACTTCCGGAGATCATCCCGCACGGAGTGGTCACCGCCTCGACGTTCGTCTCAATATAGCAGACGCAATGCCAAAGCAAATGAAGCAAAGGAAATATTCCTAGCTTCAAGGTCTTGACGGTAACTCATATAAAAACCTAAAGACTATCGAAGATCATCCCAAACCAGCGCGGAGTGGTCACCACCTCGACGTTCATCTCGATACAACAGACGAGATGTCACCACAGCATTCTCCCTCCAGCAGGACTTAGACGCGATAATCAAACAACAGAGCCACGGCGAAATCCCTAGTTCCAAACCTCGACGGTTCACCCGCAACCTAGAGAAAACTGCGACATTTGTCTCGTTACAGCAAATGCAATGCCAGCAAACGAAGCAAAGGCCAAATTCCTAGCTTCAGGGTTTTGACGGCAACTCATATAAAATCTGAAAGACTATCGGAGATCATCCCACACCAGCCCGGAGTGGTTATGATTCATCGGGGCTCTCCAAAATGAGCCTAACCTCAAGTAAAAAGCGGCGTGGTAAAATTCCTAACGCTTGCTCTTCTGACGGTCAAACTGCATAAGAGAATTGCTTGAAGACGTCTTGTCCAGCCCCCGAAAGGATCAGAGACACGACAGTCGCAAAGCTACTCGAACAGCAAGATTGCCTATCGAGGGATACATCAGCCAACGCGACGGTACGACGGGCAAAACCCTAGTACCACAGACCCTAACGGACCTCTGTCGTAAAGAGCAAAAGTTAACTGTGACGTTAGGACATCCTTGCGAGAAATGCTCGATTCGTCTCGACTCGTGAGGAAAAGCCTTAGGCAGCGGGTAAAAAAAAACTGTTTCCTAAGCACTGGGGCCCTGCAAGTCGGTCAAAAATGGACTCTTGCATACTATTCATGGGTCACGCTCTCTAAAGTCGAATCTCGACAAAGAGGGAAACAACCGCTTACGGGTCCTCTCGACTCGTAAGAGGGAAAATTCTCTTATAAGATCCTTACGACTTATAAGGGAAAACGCACTTAGGAATCCTCACGATTTCTAAGGAGAAAATACACCTACGAGATCCTCACGACTCGTAGGGAGAAAAGTATTTATGAGACCCTCACAGCTCATAAATTTGAAAAGCCTTAGGTGGCAGATCCTAACCCTGTTTCCTAAGCCATCGGTGCCCTACAAGAAGGTCAAGATAGACTATCTACAGGCCACACTCTCCGAAGTCGAACATCGACAATGAGGGAAACAATCACTTATGAGTCCTCTCGACTTATAAGGGAGAAAATTCTCTTGTGAGATCCTAACGACTCTCAAGAGAAAACACACTTAGGAGTCCTCACGACTCATAGGGAGAAAAGACACCTACGAGATCCTCACGACTCGTAGGGAGAAAAGTCTTTATGAGACCCTCATGGCTTCTAAATTTGAAAAGTCTTAGGTGGCAGATCCTACCCCTGTCTCCTAAGCCATCACTGCCCTGCAAAGAGGTCAAGATGGACCATCTATGAGCCACACTTGCCAAAACTACATGCCACTGAAATGGAGAAGCTACTCATGAGCATATAAACTACTTCACGCCAGAGTAAGACATAAAAAATGGAAGGGTGCGGCTCATGGGGATGAGGGTTTGGAACTATATCCCTTAAGAGTTGAGATTTGAGTCAATGATAAATGACGACACTTGTGTCCGCTCGTTATCTTCTTAGATCAAGATTCTGAAAGTGATACACCAACCCGAAACTGGTCATACGCCATGCATAACTCTGCACTACTTCACCCACGTACATACTTACGTGGGCAAAGTAGTGGGGGCATTTGTTCCCGCAAAAAATTTCTGCGCAAAAGAGCCCAAGGTATCAAATGGCAGTGATACGCTTATGAAAATGCGAACCAGTATTTTCCGGGCTGTTTTTTGACAAACTCCAGAATAAGAAACATCTAAATTTTGATAGTGTCGAAAGTGTCTCGAAAAATCCTTCGATTTGATATATTATGGGCCTCATAATTCATCCGAGATCAAAAGTTATGAGCAAATGTGCTATGCACGTGTAATCTAAAGTAATGCTCTACTACATGGGGAATGTATTTTTTAGTTCCACATCGGGAAAAGGAGAGATGGCTTCTCTACCACTCCCATATAAATAAGAGGGGATAGCTCTTAGAAAGGGAGAGATAAATCCTCAAAGGATTCAATACTCAAAAGAGCTTAGTTTTCCATAGGAGCTTAGTTCTTCATGTATAGAAGCTCTGCTTCTCCTCATAATGCGCATATGCGCTACGTGCAACGCACGTGTGCCCACCATGCGCCACCACGTTTAACGCACGTGCGCACAACATGAGAACATTTAATAATATTAAAAGGAGCTTAGTTCTCCATAGGAGCTTAGTTCTCCATATATAGAAGCCATGCTTCTCCTCATAATGCGCATGTGCGCTACGTGCAACGCACGTGTGCCCGCCATGCGCGCACCACGTGCAACGCACGTGCGCACCACATGAGAATATTCAATAATATTAAAAGGAGACTCGTTCTCCATAGGAGCTTTCTCCCCCCATAATGCGCATATGCGCAAGCTCCAAGTGCGCTACGTGCAAATATGAGCGCCCAACACGTGCGACGCACGTGCTCCTAACACATGCGACGCACGTGCGCGAACGCAAAGAAGCCTTTTTCAGCAGGGAGAAGCTTAAGCTCCATCCTGTTCTTCCCCCCTAATGAGTGAGACATGGTTCAAAGGGTACATCCCCCCACACCTTCGATATATGGCACTATAATCTCTCAGTGTCGTCGGAGAGGTGGTGGGTCCCAACGACCAATGATCCTTCTTTCTAAAATAAAAAAAAAGAAAATATACAGAGAAAAAGAGAAAAAAGAGAGAACTCTGAAAGAATTTATAAGATCATCTTCTTGAAGAACAGAGATAAAGACATCTCACAAAAATAAGAATTTCTTCTAAAAAGATCAAAGATCTAAGAACAAGATCAAGATTTTCAATAAAAAGAAAAAGATCAATAAAGATCCAGTCACACAAATTAAAGAAGTAATTTACTTCATTTCTAGATCTTTCGATCTATATAAAGGAACTGCCTTTTGATGAACCATTGGTTCTTGAATTTTGAGGTAGAACTTCTTCAGAACAAGAAAAAACTTGTTTCTTTGATCTAAATTGGATCAAGATGCGCTCTACTCTATTGAACAGTGTCCTGCACTCTTAATTTGCGCTGTTGCACTCCTTGGACTGGCGCAAGTCACCAGAGAGCGCCACGTGTCAATCTGCGCCCTGCGCTCCTAAAAACAGAGCATTGCGCTCTTGGGTTGGCGCACTAAACCAGAGCGCGCCACGTGTCAGCAGCGCACTAGCGCAGTGCACTGGCGCAGCGCACTGCGCTAATAGACTTGCGCTCAGCAGAGCGTGACACGTGTCACCCCCACATGCGCTGGCGCCTTGCGCTCTTTAATTGGCGTAGAGCGCCTGACAGGCCACGTGGCGCACTGTCAGACCATTAAATGCTCTGCATTATTAAAAAAGGGGCAGAGTCCCATTAAAAGGTCTAACAGACCAAGACAAATGCTATGCATTATTAAAAAAGGGCAGAGCCCAATTAAAAGGCCTAACAGGCCTATTCAAAATGTTGTGCATTTAATTAAAAAGCCCAATGCTATGCATTGTTTAAAAAGGGCAGAGCCCAAGCAAAGGACTAACAGGCCTAATATAAATAAAATGTTAGACATTTTTCTAACTGGACTTAACCCAATTCTGGCCATAAGTCCTCAAATTAAATTGAACCGAGCACAACTGCTCTCCCAAATCAATTTACACCCGGTTCAAGGGTACATCTCTGAACTCCTCTGATATGTGTCGTTGTAATCCTTCAACGTCGTCAGAGAGGTGACGGGTCCCGACAACCATACATTGCTACGGACTGTGGGGTCCTTAAACTCATGGACCGAAATGTCCTTAAACTAATATCCGTCCCCTAAATGGGAATGTTGGACCGAAATGTCCTTAAACTAATATTCGTCCCCAAAATGGGAATGTTGGACCACCATGTCCCTAAACTGGAAACGGACCACTATGTCCCTAAACTAGAACAATAGAGCCCCCAAATGCTCTTTTGTCGGATCTAAACGATCCCGTTAAGTTGATCTTAGTCTCAAATTAGGCTAACGTATCCTTAACAAACGTTTAAGTTGATCTTAGCCTTAAATATGGCTAACGTATCCTTAAACCAAAACCCCAAACCCAAATCTAAGAAAATACGGATTTGGACTAATCCACGTCCTATGATCGACAACACAAATTAGTCTCCGTATACAATCCACGGGCAACCACAAACAAAACAAACACCCACGACACGAAGTGACCAGCTGGAGAAGGAGAAAGTTGTTACCGCGATGCGGTAGCGTAATTAACTGCAGGGGCTTATGCCTGCAGGGAAGAGCGTCCCCACAACCAAAAACCCCTCAAGCGAGGGGGAATCTGACGAAGTCTGCTACATCAGACGCATTCGTTTAAACCTTCGATACACGGTGTTATAAATCAACTTGGCATCTTTGGAGAGATGGACGGATAGCACCTATTAGCATCTGCCCCGAATCTCAGGCAAGACGTCCTGTCTTGTGCCGTCTTTCGGAAGGAAACAATTATTGATTGCTAATAAAGTCCGTAGAATAATACTAGACTACAGGATTATGATATAGATCACAATAGTGAGACCTGACTAGTTGATAAGCCTTATATTCCTAATCGTAGGAGATCGAGACAGGACATCGATAATCTGGAAGACCAGTGTATATTATACTTACTCATCAGAGAGAGTAATGACTATTCTCATAGTCATCTGGTGTGGTGACATTAGATTATCGTATGCAGGTGCTTATAAATGATAAGTACACCGAACGACTCATTTTGAACCAGCTGGTAATTATACATGACTGTCAAATAGAAATTCATATAGTGACAACTGGTACGACTTAGTCTCCAGACCTGAGACTCGCCATAGTACCTTGCGTATACTAGAGATTACTTTAGTTACTACTTAATCACAGATCTATTGATACTGTCTATAACGGTAGAAGGTGGGTATGATCCAATACATATGAAGGTCGTGAAGAGTTAATATGGGATTCGTCACTCCGGTATATGGAGAACAGTGTTCTGCAGTGTGCGATATATCGATGACCTAAAATCTCTGTCCAGAGTACTGGAGATCAAATGATAACTGGTTATCAGTTTGATCTCAGGGTTATGTGATAATATCAACACAATAGTTATTTGAGTTATTAGGGTTTGACAATATTACCAAGCCCTAGAACAAATAAGGAGCACATGTAGAAGAAGAGAACGAACCGTATGGTAGTTGCCACTGATAGGTGTTAATTTGTTTAGATAGAATTTTCCTATTCCAATTCAATCATCGACAGTTTACTCAGGTATTCTAAACACGTAGTTATCATCCTTATAGACTTGTGGATTTTAGTGTTCACAGAATTAGTTCGAATTGTACGAATTAATTATCCACATATGAGTAAACATCGAGCCTCCGGAATCACACAAAGGTGAACTCCTACTAGCCAAATATGGAACTATAAACTAAAGAAGAGATAGTATATGTTTGATATAAAAAAGGATTTAATTAAATAAGTATATTTGATATACTATTGATATTTAATTAAATAAGGGTAAAATCATAAAATACGATTTGGCGTACGAATCAAGATAATATATGATATTAGATAAGTAAATAATGCATGTGTGTGTGTGTGTAATTATATATATATATATATATATATATATATATATATATATATATGTTGATATATATATATATATATATAATAATATTAATGCGCACATGATGTGCAGGAAATATTATGTGTGACATAATGTATATGTATGGGCCAAAAATTACAAGAGCCTGGTATGTATTAAGTTGCAACTAATTAGTTTGTTTAAAGAGTTAAATAAATTAATTAATTGTGAGGGTTTAAATTAGAAAACTATATCCTTATATATAGGCTTCTAAAGATACAAACCCTAACCCTAACAATTTCCACTTCCTCTATACAAATAGTTTTGGCCCTCCCTTCCTTTCTCTTTGGCCAAAAATTTTTATCTTGGAGATTTGTGTGGAGGCAAATAAGGAGATCGTCAAAGTGTAATCAAGTCGTCTTGATTGGAGTAGGAATCTCTAGCACAGCGAATGAAACAAAAATCCGATTTTGCGCAAAGGTATAATTCTTCTCAAATTAATTAAGAATTAACTGATTTCTTTAATTATTAACATAATTTATAAACCCAAAATTGGTGTTGATGTATGTAGGGTGTTTTTTGTCACCCCATTGAGATGAGAATGCGCACGCTTGTCAGACGTATTACAGATTCCCTCTGCCTGGGGTAGGCTGGGGTTTATTGATTATGGGGATCTAAATCTCCGACAGCCGCGGACTAAATTGTCGTTAATTACCCCTTACTTTTGGAACGAGAGAATCTCCGATTGATGGGTAAAACTGGTCATGTGAATTCAATGTGCAGTGTGCGCGTGTTGTGTTTTGAAAAGGAATTAGATGTATCGGGGGCCTCGCAGAGTTTAAGGGGGTCCCGCTACCTGGATAGCAGACTGGGGGTCAAGAGGGCTAGCAGCCCCCTTATGGGGTGCTGAACAGCGTTCCGTTAGAAAAAAAATTTAACAGGAGACATGTTTTGAGTGTGGAGCGTGAGGGAAAAAGAAGGTGAGGGGCATCCTAAGGAAGCGTGAGTGGCGCGTGGGTGCTGGGCGCCCGTAGATCACGTGAGTGGCGCGTGGGCGCTGGATGCCCGCGGGTCATGAGTGGCATGTGGGCGCTGGATGCCCGCGGGTCACGTGAGTGGCGTGTTGGCGCTGGATTCCCGCGGGTCACGTGAGTGGCGTGTGGGCGCTCGATGCCTGCGAGTCACATGCCCTGTGCATAGGCGCTGGGCGCCAGCGGGTCACAAGCGCGGCACGCGACCGCTGGAAACACTAGCGGAGAAAGAGACTTAGCCCCTGGGCTGGGAGTTAAACTCCCGAGAGGCTTTGCAGTTGAACTCCTAAACAGGAATTAGGTACATATTTGGAGTTAAACTCCTAAAAGATTTGGATTTGGAGTTAAACTCCTATGTAAGAAATTGAATGTGTATTTGGAGTTAAACTCCTAAAAGGCTCGGATTTGAGTTAAACTCCTAAAAGGTCTGGATGTGGAGTTAAACTACTTTGAGGATTTGGATCTTGGAGTTGAACTCCTCAAAGATCGGTTTGGAGTTGAACTCCTAAAGAAGAGATTCTTGCTCGGAGTTAAACTCCCGAGAGATTTTCGAAGATGATGAAAGAGGACCCCTTTCTTCTCTCTTGAGCCCAGAATCTTCTCTTGAGCCTTAGATCTTTCCAAAGTGGGATTTTTGGAGATGGGTCTCCTTCTTCCTTCTCTCGATTGGCTGGATCTTGGAGAAAATGGGGTAGACTTAAAAATCTCCCCTTTCAGAGATTTGATAGGAAATCTGAGCTCCTTTTCGTGAGTTTTATGGTGAAAAACTATTCCTTTTTAGGAAAAGAAGAGTTAAAATCTTAATTTAATTCAAGAAAAAAGAAGAAGGTTTAGAACCTTGAGGAAGGAGAAGGAGGCACAAAACCCTAATTTTTGAGAGAATGAAAATGTTGTTCTTGATTTTCTCATCATCTTTGCCTTTATAGGCTACACAGTTTACATATAGCCCCTTGGGCTTTTCTAAATGGAACTTGTGCCTCCCTATGCTTCATATGCTTATTTCTTTTTGCACATAAGCTATGGGGTTTACAAAATTTTGTTTTTGCCTATATTCCATACATTTATTTCTAAAAAATTAAATTAAACTAATTTATGGCTCCGTTCTTTTTGTCATGGGTCCGGTCCCTTCCATGCTCGGTCTTAACCAGGGCTTGAACCAACTTGGCTTGGGCTCGGGCCCACTTGATTTGGGGTTGGCTTTGATTTTGACTTGGTCAACCGGGTGTAATTTTTTACCCTGACAAAGTGCTCCCCCATCAATAAATGCACACCACATGTGTGGGTTATGTGCATGAAATTGATGGATCTTGTTCTATATGGAGCTTGATTTGGTTGGGTTCCCTTTTGACGACGTGGAGAGTATGCTGCCATTTTAGTGACGCGGACGGTCGATGCTGCCATTTTAGCAATGTGGACGATTGGTGCTGCCATTTTTGCGACTTGGACAGTTGGTGCTGCCATTTTTACAATATAGACGGTCGGTGCTGCCCTTTTAGAAACTTGGATGGTTGGTGCTGCCCTTTTGGCGACTTGGACGATTAGTGCTGCTCTTTTAGCGATTTGGACTGTTGGTGCTGCCATTTTTATGACATGGACGGTCGGTGCTTGTTCATATCAGATTTTTGCATTTTCATACCGCCCAATTTTTATCATATTGCATATCGGTAGGTACTCTTGAGCCGTGTTTGCTAGTCAATTGCAGAATACAGGTTCTCGGCTCTAAACGGTGAAATTCATGAAAAAAAACACGACAAAATCTGGGTTCCTGCCATTCACAGATAAAATACGGATCTCCGCTCTTTATCCGTCTGTTGCCACACACCAGTTTAGGAGATAAAATGGCAAATCAAAGTCATTTTCATGCACAAGGCTCAATGGCAACACAAGATCCAAGAAATCTACGCGGAGCTCGAGACAATCATGTTAAAAGATCCACATCAAATCATCTTTTTGATCAACAGAAATTCTGGAAGAATTTTGGAAAGATTATCAGAAAAGACATATGCCGAACTACATACAAAAGAGGACCAGGGAAGCACAAAAAACCAGAGGACCCAACTCATCAACAAGGCCGCGGAACCACGGCCAATAGGGGGTCTAGGCCGCGGTTCCGCGGCCGTGTAGGCTCGTCGGATGAAAAGTTTTTAGGGGCTATTTGGCCTTTTCATGTTTGTTCTGATGGTTGCCCTAGATTTCCTTTTCCCTGCCTATAAATAGTCCAGAACCTTGTGAAGCCAAAGGTGCTTAATCTTGTATTTTCCTAGGGTTTAGAATACTTGTTCTTCTTCCTCTTCTCATCTCTTCTCCATTGAAAAACTTGTAGTGAGCTTTTGTGAGTGAAGAATGATGAATAAAGAAGTTCATTTTATTATTATACTTGTCTTGCTCTTATGTTAATTGCTTGTAATTTTCATTTGTTAACTTAGTTGTTGTTATTTCTTGTTATTTCTTTCTTTTCTCTTTTCCTTTATCCTTAAACAACCATGATACTTACGCTTGATCCTTGCCAAGGTGAGGTCGCAAATAGCTAGTTGTTATCTTCTAATCTCTTTCTTTCTATCTTCCTCTTTTGTTTTGTTTTCTTTTCATTATGATGTGTGAGTAGTTTCATACTTGTTAGGGTAGGATAAGGGAAGTTTGAGAGAAGGAAATCTCCCTCACTCTTTCCTTGCCCAACATCTTAAATCGACTCCCGTTAATTGAACCACAATCCGCTCCTTACGGCATCCTATCCTATATGATAGCGGTGATTCCGTAGTGAGACCGGTTGTGGTTGAATTAACCGGAGGTTATGGCTAAGAGCCAAGAACGGACGGACAAGCACCAAAAGGAAGAACTTAAGCGTTGGAAAGCCTAGCTTATACTCGCAAGTTCCTTCCTAGTCGTGCTAATCCCCATTGTTGCCGATTACCGTAACACCGATATTAAGAGTGGCAACGAAAGAAGTGAGCGACTCCTAACTCAAACTAACCTAATCCTAATCCTAACAAGGTCTCTTTACATATCACTTTAACATTTAGTTAATCACAAACAAATCTGGAAAATCGGACTTAACTCGTTAAAGCACATAGAAAAAGACTCCCATCTCCCTGCGGACGACCCGTACTCAACCGGCTAGCTACAAGCGAAACCGTTTTGATTGCGGTAATTAACTAAACTTGAACACGCAGAATATCTCTACCAATCAAATGGCGCCATTGCCGGAGAGACGGTATTTGTTTGTGTAATTTCGGGTTAATTTGTGAATATAAAGCTAACCGGAAAACAAAAAAAATATATACTTTGTAAAAAATCATTTTGTTATTTTTGATTAGTTTTTGTGCAAGTGTGCAGGATAATACGAAGTTCGAGTTCAGTGCCAAAGACATGGGAAGATAGACCCACATTTCGCGGCTACACCGCGATGGATCAAAACGAAGCAAACAGTCTACTGTAAAAATCTGGAGCAGATACAGTAAGCAAGTCAAAATTCAGCGCATCTAGACAAGCAGAGGACAACCAAGGAAGCACCTACAAGAAACATCAAGCATCAAAGCCAACAAACCGCCGCGGAACCGCGGCATAAGGAGGCTTAGGCCGCGGAACCTAGGCCACTTGGTGCCCTCTGCATCTCAAAATCTCTGTAAGTGTTCCCTGCTTCTTCCCCACTCCTCTGGACTCCAATAAACTGTGTTTTTTGCAGCATTCTTTGCGCAAATTCTTTTCCCCCTTTCAATAAACTGTTCTTGTGCAGGATTCTTTGCGCCGCGCTAAAAATAAAAATTGTTTGCAGTTGATTTGTTACTGTTTTGCATTTATTAATACGGACTTAAGGGGCTTGAAACCAATTCAGATTGGGTGGAGATTTCATCACCCTTCTCAGGACCCCAGAAATCACAAAAAGCATATGCATTGACCATTGTTAAATTAAAAAATACTAGACTCAGCCCTAAGGACTTCGCGCTCAATAGGACAGAGGACTAGTTACAGGCATCAGCCGTTTATCCTATCTGACTTTTGCGGTGCCTAGGCAAGTGTGTCGAAGGCAAGTGGTTATTTAATTAAGGAACTTCGCAAAAGCGTTGGATAACCTCCCACTTACCTGGCACTTATCTAGCCGCATTTGACGGAGAAGAGGCGGTTTGAGGTCCTATTTCTAGCCCTCTGGAACAGTTAGGAGCTGTCTAGCAGACCTAGGTGACCCTAGATCTAGGTGAGATTGTGCATATCTTGTTTGTGATTGCTTAAAGCCGTAAGTCCGTACATATTTCTGTAAAGCTCTTTCTAAAAAAAAAGGAAAAAATCAAAAAAATTTATAAAAACTTGCCCTTTGTCGGCAAACCCACCACCCATCGTATTTCTCCATTGATGTTTTCTTACCCTCACCTTCTCCGCTTTGACTATACTAAACACGTTTAGTGTATGTCCGCTTGGACTCGGGACACTAGCGCCCACCTAGTCCGCGTTACGTTAGTCGCTACCAACTACGCGATCGAATCAGATGTTGAAACTCCGTCCACTCCTCTTTCACCTTTACCTTTGCCGGCCAACTCGGACGTTGACCGGAATTCTGTTCATACTTCTTCACCTTCACCATCACCAACCTCTTCTTCCGCGATGTCAGGATTTAATCCGAACATCTCTTTGACTACCCCTGGATTGGCTCCACCTCCTACGGAGACCAACAACCCACCACCACCGCCTGTTGTAGCGCCGCAACGAATCGCGCTTCAGGATCGTTTCTATCCCACCCGTTCTGCACTTCCTACCTGCCTTTCTCTTCCACTGGCCAATGGGGACAACTTTGAAATTAAGCCCCACTTCACCAACATGCTTCCGCGATTTCATGGGCTTGAATCTGAAGATGCCTATATCTTCATCAATAAATTTCAAAACGTTTGTGCCATGATGAAAACCACCCAACTGTCGGACGATGCTATACGTCTACATGTCATTCCGTTCACTTTATGCGATCTTGCTGAAAAATGGCTGTATAGCACCGCTTCCCACTCAATAACCAGTTGGGACGAGTTTGTTAAAGCGTTTCTAAAAAAATTCTATCCGAATCATAAAACCGCAAGGATTCGCAATGAAATCAACCAATTCTCTCAGCTTCCTTCTGAACCCTTCTGGAAGTGCTTTGACCGGTACAAAGACCTTCTTGTTCAGTGTCCTCACCATGGTATCGAGAGATGGCAACTTTGCCAAACCTTATACGAGGGCCTGAACCCAGCAACGAAGCAGTTGTTGGAAACCATCTGTCAGGGCCACTTCTTATCGAAATCTGACGAGGAAGCGTGACAATTCTTTGACGACCTTGCAGAGCAAACGCTACAATGGGAGAGCACCAGACCGACTTCTTCTTCTACCTCCACTTCTACCGGTCAGTCTAGGGTAGGAATTCACCAACTTGATGTCTCTATTGCAATGAAAGCTGAAATGGCTGCAATAACAAGAAAGCTTGAAGCAATAGAGAGCAAATTTTCTTCTCCTGCTCCTGCCCCTGTTCTTCCCCTTCGTACCATTTGCGCTTGTTGTTCCAATCCTTCTCACTTGACCGAAGAGTATCCTTACAATCTACCCTCGCAAGGACAGGATCAGATTAATGCTGCATTTCAGCAAAGACCGAGGAATGATCCATACTCTTCCACCTACAATCCCGGTTGGAGGAACCACCCCAATTTCGCCTGGAATCAGAATCAGAATCAATTCCAAGGCAACAATTTCCAGAGGCCCCCTCCGCCGCAACAACAAGCGCAACAACAAACTCAACATCAATATCAGCAGCCCTTCCAACCCCAACCTTTCCAAAATCAGACGAACAACTTTGCACCCAACAATTCTTTTCCACCCAACAACTTTGTTCCATCAAACAACGATAAGGTTTCCTCGCTCGAACGAAGTCTGGAGGCGTTCGTGAAACAATCGACACAATCCACCGCCAACATCCAGTCTTCCATTCAGTCCTTAGTGCAACACACTGCCGCACACGGGCAAAGCATCAAGACCATCGAGGCCCAGATTGCACAGCTGAATGCGGCCTTAAGCGAGCGAGAGAAAGGGAAGCTCCCGTCCCAACCACTCCCAAATCCCGGTCACCCACATAATGTACATGTTGCTCTTGAACAACAGAATCATAATGTGAGTGCCGTGACCACATTGAGATCGGGAAGGATGCTGCGAAACAACATCGGCACACGGATCGACGATGACACCCCGGCCGCTTCTTCTTCTTCTTCTCCTGCTTCTTCGTCTTCTGAGCCTATTCTCCATTCTTCAAAAGGCTCTCCTTCTTCTTCTTCTTCTGTTCTGAACGGACCCACTTCTCACTCCACGAAAACACCTGTTCTGGGATCCGTTCCAACTCCACAATCTCCTCCACAAGCATTAGACTCAACCAATTTTAAAAACGTCCCATTTCCAAACCGGTTGAGGTCTAATAAACAAAATCCTCAAATGGAGAAGATTCTGGAGTTATTTAAGCAGGTTAACATTAACATTCCTCTTTTAGATGCTGTCCAACAAGTCCCGTCCTACGCGAAAATCTTAAAGGACTTATGCACAAAAAAGAAGAAATCTCAGGTACCAAAGAAAGTTTTCTTGGCTAGTGCTGTGAGTGATGCTCTTACCCAATCTTTACCACAAAAACGGAAGGACCCTGGCTGTCCTACGATTTCTATTACCATTGGGGATAAGAACATCAACCGCGCACTATTAGATCTTGGTGCCAGTGTTAACCTGCTTCCGTACTCAGTATACGAGAAATTAGGCGTAGGAGAGCTGAAACCCACACACTGCACTCTCCAAATGGCCGACCGATCGATCACCCATCCTAGGGATGAGCTAGAGGATGTGTTAATCAAAGTCGAGGACTTCATATTCCCCGTTAACTTCATTGTATTAGACACACAGCCTATAGCTAACCCCCGGAATCAAATTCCGGTGATACTCGGTCGCCCATTCCTTGCAACCTCAAATGCTGTGATCAATTGTCGCAATGGTTCGATGAACCTCTCTTTTGGAAACATGACAATTGAACTCAACATTTTTAGGTTGGGGAATCAGCCCTCCGAACCTAATGCTCATATACTGGACGTCTGCTCGATCCAGGAGATCACCCCTGAAGAGTGTGAATTCGAGGAGTTTCTGTTCGAACACGATAACCTTGACGCCACTAGTGCGTTCCTCTTCGAACCTGCTGCTGTTTCTGCGCCCGACAACGAATACGAGTGTTTCACGTTTTCGAACGATCTTAGCCGCTCACAACCCGAGTTTGAATCCTTCGACTTTCCGGATGAGTTACCTGAACCATCCAACTCGGTCGCCTACACTCGTTTTGAACCTTTGCTAGAGTCCTTTGAGTTCGAGACCTCTGCACCAATCTTGCCTTCCATCGTTTCACCTCCAACGCTCAAACTCAAGCCTTTGCCGTCTCACCTTAAGTATGCTTACTTAGGTGAGAACGAGATCCTCCCTGTCATCATTTCGGCTTCTCTAGCTCCATAGCAAGAGAAAGCCCTTCTCGCGGTCTTGCATATCAACAGGCAAGCTTTTGGCTGGTCCATGGCGGACATCAAGGGGATTAGTCCCCTGATCGTTGAACATCACATTCATCTGATGGATGATGCCAAACCAGCCCGGGATCCACAAAGACGTCTCAATCCAGTCATGAAAGAGGCTGTGAAGAAGGAGATCGTAAAATGTCTAGATAGTGGTATCATTTACCCTATCTCTGATAGCCAGTGGGTTAGCCCCATCCACGTTGTCCCCAAGAAATCAGGTATAACGGTCATAACCAACGAAGCGAACGAGTTAATCCCTACTCGCACCCAAACTGGGTGGCGAGTATGCATTGATTACAGAAAACTCAACGCCGCAACGCGGAAGGACCACTTTCCGCTACCTTTCATTGACCAAATGCTTGAACGATTGGCCGGACACGAGTACTACTGCTTTCTTGATGGCTACTCCGGCTATAATCAGATTCCCATCGCCGAAAAAGACCAGGACAAGACCACTTTCACTTGTCCTTTCAGCACGTTCGCATATCGTCGCATGCCCTTTGGGTTATGCAATGCGCCCGCTACCTTCCAGCGGTGTATGATAGGAATCTTCTCAGACATGGTGGAAAAATTTCTGGAGATTTTCATGGATGATTTCTCCATCTTCGGCGATTCCTTCAACGAGTGTTTGCTGCATCTTGACGCTGTCCTTACCCGATGTAAGGACAAGAATCTCACTTTGAATTGGGAGAAGTGCCACTTCATGGTGCGCGAAGGTATTGTCTTAGGACATATCATCTCGCAAAATGGCATAGAGGTTGACAAAGCGAAAATTGAGGTCATTTCCAATCTCCCTCCTCCCCGATGCGTCAGAGATATCCGAGCCTTCCTGGGCCATGCCGGTTTTTATAGACGGTTCATCAAGGACTTTAGCAAGATTGCTAGGCCCTTGACTCTTTTGCTGGCCAAGGACACGCCATTCGACTTCAACTCGAGCTGTGTGACTGCATTCGAGTCACTAAAACGATCACTCACTTCTGCTCCCGTTCTTTCTTCACCTGACTGGACGCACCCATTTGAAATTATGTGCGATGCATCCGACTTTGCCATTGGTGCTGTCCTTGGACAACAAATCAACAAGATGCCGCACGTAATCTATTATGCGAGCCGAACCCTGAACGACGCCCAACTCAATTATACAACAACTGAGAAAGAATTCTTGGCTGTTGTATTTTCTTTAGAAAAGTTCAGGCCCTACCTCATCGGCTCTCCAGTCATTGTCTACACAGACCATTCTACTATGCGCCATCTTTTTGCGAAGAAAGATGCGAAATCTCGATTAATACGTTGGATCCTCTTACTTCAAGAGTTTGACCTTGTCATTAAGGACAAACGAGGATGTGAAAACGTAGTTGCCGACCATCTCTCACGACTTCCTTCTTCGCCTTCGCTTCCAATTCCGATCAACGACGTTTTCCCGGATGAACAGCTCTTGACAGTATCTTGCGAACCCTGGTTCGCAGATATTGTGAACTATTTGGCCACGGGATTACTACCGACTG
Source organism: Agapanthus africanus (assembly GCA_030015575.1). Classification (NCBI taxonomy): domain Eukaryota; kingdom Viridiplantae; phylum Streptophyta; class Magnoliopsida; order Asparagales; family Amaryllidaceae; genus Agapanthus; species Agapanthus africanus. The sequence goes on from JASDDO010000010.1 coordinate 335,786,822, forward strand.
AATGGTTAAGTCAGGACAGACTTCGCTTCTTATCCTAAGTAAAACACTTTTACTGGGACGAACCCTATCTGTTCAAGTACTGTCCCGACCAGATTATTCGTCAGTGTGTCCCTGACGAGGAATTCAAGAGTGTGCTGTCATTTTGCCACGATCAAGCATGTGGCGGGCATTTTGGCCCCAGAAAGACAGCTGAGAAGATCTTGCAATGTGGTTTCTACTGGCCACAACTCTTCAAAGACGCTCATGACTATTGCAAGACTTGCTCCCGATGCCAACACATGGGCCGGATATCCCGGAGGAACGAGATGCCGCTCCAACCAATCTTGGTTGTGGAGATTTTCGATGTTTGGGGGATAGATTTCATGGGGCCGTTTCCCAGCTCTTTCGGGAACTTGTACATCCTTCTCGCTGTTGATTACGTCTCTAAATAGGTCGAGGCTGTGCCCAGCCAGACTAACGATAACAAGGTTGTCGTTAGGTTTCTTAAAGAAAACATTTTCTCCCGGTTTGGACACCCCCGAGCGATCATTAGCGACAATTGAAGTCATTTCTGCAATAAGACTTTCGAGGCCTTGATGCAGAAATACTCCATTAATCATAAGCTCTCTACGCCCTACCACCAAACCTGCGGGCAGGCCGAAGTTTCAAATCGGCAAATCAAGCAGATACTGGAGAAGACGGTTTCCAAGAACCGTAAGGATTGGTCGCTGAAACTCACTGATGCCCTTTGGGCATTTCGAACCGCTTATAAGACCGACCTTGGCATGTCTCCCTATCGGCTTGTGTACGGAAAACCCTGCCACCTACCTGTCGAAATAGAGCATTGCGCATTTTGGGCGATAAAGGAGCTGAATCTGTCTCTCGAAGATGCGGGCAGCCATCGGAAGCTGCAACTGAACGAATTAAGCGAGCTTAGGGATGAGGCTTACGATAACGCGGTTGTCGTTAAGAATCGAACGAAGGTGTTTCACGATAAACACCTTTTGCGCAAAACTTTCGTACCTGGTCAGCAGGTACTGCTTTACGACACCCGACTTCACTTCCATCCAGGAAAGCTCAGATCTCGCTGGAAAGGGCCGTATTTTGTGCGGAATGTGTATCCGCAGGGCGCTGTGGATTTGGAGAATCCAAAGGACGGTTCATTTTTCAAAGTGAACGGACACCGACTAAAACCGTATCTTAGCGCCGAACCAACAGAGGAGCTCCTGGTCTTACAGGAGCCGGTTTACCCTGCATGATCTTCCTCTGCCTACCACCAAACTTCGGTTATCCAGCCAAGAACAGTGGACACTGTTCCAAATAAGTTTGGGGGTATGTATAAACCATTTTGTATATATTTTTGGATATTCTTTTCCATTCTTTTTCTTTTTCTTTTCTTTAAAAACAAAAACAGAAAAAAAAATTGTGTATCGCTAACCGACAATTTTGACCCTTCAAATGATCTCTGCATGCAATGACAGTGAGGCACTGTCCAGTTTAAGTTTGGGGATACACTCGGTACGCATTTCTAACCTTCGCATTCATATGTATATTTTGCATCTGCATACTAAATCCATAAAATCCATAAAAATCAGAAAATTTTCTAAAAACATAAAAACTTTTCTGTCAAGTTAGCTAGTGGGAGAACTCTGATTCAACATTTCAACGGTTTTGTTTGATAAAATAATAATAACTAAGTCTTATGTTTAGATTTTGAAAACCTGAAAGATAACTCTCCTTTGAAGTTAACTATAGCTGATATACGTCTTTACATCACACTACACGTATCATGAGTTTTTGGGAATTAGATGACAAGTCTTTTATGTCGAAAAACTTTTAATGGATCAATGAATTTCTGAGGATCAAATAGGTTTGTTCTGAAATAAGTAATATCAAGAATAGTTTATGAAGTGAGTGAATATGAAGGAATGTTATTGATGCCTTAATTGGAACTAAGTCTGAAAAATAACCCATCTGAAACTTGATTGGAATGATTACACACCGAACCCACTAAACACGTCTTTTATCCAAAAATAATAATTGAACTGCCGGTTATATCTCCGTTCGTATTAAATCATCTGATTTTCACGCCAAACTGTCTTTTGTTTTTGGACCTAGGTAACTTGAGTAATTAAGTCCGCTGGGGTGTTTCTACACCTAATGCCCTAAAACCAACTGGTTTGGGTGCATTGGCCCAAAGCTCGCTAAGAAGCCTAGAGAGTCCAGATTAAAACAATGTCAAGCAAGTGTTCTCTCCGAGTTAAAATTCCCAACGGTTCTTTGTGTGAGAATAATCTTGATAAAAGACAGGCTTTTATAAAAAAAAATTAGCGGAGATATGAAGGTTTTACTCTTTGATAAAGACTATTGCACGTTCACAGAGGTGTGTATGAAATGAAAACAAGAAAAGGTGGAGTGAAGAATAAGACCTAGTTTCCTGTTAAGGAAGATACAAATTCTAAAGTTGAAACTTTACTGGAAAACGAAACTTGAAAAATCCTTAACTCTTTATAAAACTTATGTGATCCTTTCAAAATTCTTATCCGGGCTTTATTGCGTAACATAAGGACTTTATTCGACCTTTCTGGAAACTTAACGACACTATTTGCACTGCACGTAAAGACATATAAAATCTGTAGTTAAATAAGAAGCGAGGTGTGAAAAATAAAGGTTCGATAGTCTAGACTTAGGATAATAGAATTGTTATTTTCTGAAACAAAACTTTTGGGTTTGAATCATAGTTATTTTGCAAAACTAGCTTGACCGGATTTTGTGGGTAGTATCCGCTGAAAACCCTCAGGAGACAACACTCCTCCTACTAGGGACACCTAGAGGTTTAACGGCTTGTTGCACATGCTCAGTGCAATCGCGTTCCCTGCGAAAGTGAGGTTAGGAAATTTTTTGTGAATAAATTGGCTTTGCTCGGGACGAGCAAATGATAAGTTTGGGGGTATTTGTTCATATCAGATTTTTGCATTTTCATACCGTCCAATTTTTATCACATTGCATATCGGTAGGTACTCTTGAGCCGTGTTTGCTAGTCAATTGCAGGATACAGGTTCTCGGCTCTAAACAGTGAAATTCATGAGAGAAAAAACGACAAAATCTGGGTTCCTGCCATTCACAGATAAAACATGGATCTCCGCTCTTTATCCGTCTGTTGCCACACACCAGTTTAGGAGACAAAATGGCAAATCAATGTCATTTTTATGCACAAGGCTCAAGGCAACACAAGATCCAAGAAATCTACGCGGAGCTCGAGACAATCATGGCAAAAGATCCACATCAAATCATCTTTTTGATCAACAGAAATTCTGGAAGAAATGTGGAAAGATTATCAGAAAAGACATATGCCGAACTATAGACAAAAGAGGACCAGGGAAGCACAAAAAACCGGAGGACCCAACTCATCAACAAGGCCGCGGAACCGCGGCCAATAGGGAGTCTAGGCCGCAGTTCCGCAGCCGTGTAGGCTCGTCAGATGAAAAGTTTTTAGGGGCTATTTGGTCTTTTCATGTTTGTTCTGATGGTTGCCCTAGATTTCCTTTTCCCTGCCTATAAATAGTCCAGAACCTTGTGAAGCCAAGGGTGCTTAATCTTGTATTTTCCTAGGGTTTAAAATACTTGTTCTTCCTCTCCTCATCTCTTCTCCATTGAAAAACTTGTAGTGAGCTTTTGTGAGTGAAGAATGATGAATAAAGAAGTTCATTTTATTATTATACTTGTCTTGCTCTTATGTTAATTGCTTGTAATTTTCATTTGTTAACTTAGTTCTTGTTATTTCTTGTTGTTTCTTTCTTTTCTCTTTTCCTTTATCCTTAAACAATCATGATGCTTACGCTTGATCCTTGCCAAGGTGAGGTTGCAAATAGCTAGTTGTTATCTTCTAATCTCTTTCTTTCTATCTTCCTCTTTTGTTTTCTTTTCTTTTCATTATTATGTGTGAGTAGTTTCATACTTGTTAGGGTAGGATAAGGGAAGTTTGAGAGAAGGAAATCTCTCTCACTCTTTCCTTGCTCAACATCTTAAATCGACTCCCGTTAATTGAACCACAATCCGCTCCTTACGGCACCCTATCCTACATGATAGCAGTGATTCCGTAGTGAGACCGGTTGTGGTTGAATTAACCGGAGGTTATGGCTAAGAGCCAAGAACGGACGGAGAAGCACCAAAAGGAAGAACTTAAGCGTTGGAAAACCTAGCTTATACTCGCAAGTTCCTTCCAAGTCGTACTAATCCCCGTTGTTGCCGATTACCGTAACATCGATATTAAGAGTGGCAACGAAAGAAGTGAGCGACTCCTAACTCAAACTAACCTATCCTAACCCTAACAAGCTCTCTTTACATATCACTTTAACACTTAGTTAATCACAAACAAATCTGGAAAATCGGACTTAACTCGTTAAAGCACATAGAAAAAGACTCCCATCTCCCTGCGGACGACCCGTACTCAACCAGCTAGCTATAAGCGAAACCGTTTTGATTGCGGTAATTAACTAAACTTGAACACGCAGAATATCTCTACCAATCAGTGCTGCCCTTTTAGCGACTTGGACGGTCAGTGCTGCCATTTTAGCAACTTGGACGGTTGGTGCTGCTATTTTTGCGATATGGACGGTCGGTGATGCCCTTTTAGCGACTTGGACGGTCGGTGCTGCCATTTTAGCGATTTGGACGGTCGGTGCTTCCATTTTAGCGACTTGGACAGTCAATGCTGCTCTTTTTGCGATATGGACGATCAGTGCTGCCCTTTTAGCGACTTGAACGGTTGGTGCTGCCCTTTTAGCGACATGGACGGTCGGTGCTGTCATTTTAGGACGGGCGGTGCTTGATTTGACTTGCTCCGCTTCTTGCAGTGTTGGGATTTGATTTGACTTGCTCCGCTTTCTGCGGTGTCGGGATTGAAGTTGACTTGCTCCGTTTTTTGCGGTGTCAGGATTGATTTGTTTCCAAGGTGGAGCTTGATTCCACTGATGAGGTGATTGGTTGACTTGTTTGATTTGATTTGTTTTGGGAGTTCCCTACCCGTCCAACCGGACTTTTGAGCTTAGAAGTGCTACCGGGTAGGACGCTGATTTGATCTGTTTGATTTCTGCCTTATTTGGTGGGACTTTTGAATTTGAGAGGAATTTGGAATTTTGATTATGTTTAGCATCAGTATTGCTGCACTGGAATAATGCCAGGAGCAACTCATCATTTGCCCTGAGAGGACTTGAGATTTGGTTTTGGGTCGGCATCAGCATCGCTAACACTGAAGCGTAGTGCCAGGAGAGACTCATCATTTGCCGTTGGGAAAACTTGGGATTTGAGTTTTGGGTCGGCATCAGCACCGCTAACACTGAAGCATAATGACAGGAGCAACTCATCATTTATCGTTGGAAAAACTTAGGATTTGGGTTTTGGGTCGACATCAGCACCGCTAACACTAAAGCGTAATTCCAGGAGTGACTCATCATTTGCCGTTGCCCGTTGGGGAACGATGGCTTATAAGACAGGTTAGATCCCTATCATCTAAGGCTTTTCAATTTTATAAGCCGTAAGGGTCTCAAAAAAGTATTTTCTCGCCACAAGTTGAGAGGATCTTGCAGGTGTATTTTCTCCCTAGGAATCGTGGGGATTCCTAAGTGTGTTTCTCCTTTATGAGTCGTAAGGATCTCATGCCGGAATTTTCTCCTCACAAGGTCGAAAAGAATTTGCGAGCGTATTTCATCTCTTTTCACGAGTTTGAGCCCTTTCGGGTTTTCACAAACTCGCCGGCAGTCCTGCTGTTTTTACTCACGAAGCCTTTTTGGGTTTTCATCCGTACTCGTTTTGCTTGTAGACATACCTTTTTTCTATTTTTTTTCTTCCTTCCTTTTTTTTGCTTCATCGGTGGTAGGACATCAGATGTAGTCTCGCCGGTAGGACTTGGAAGAGATAGGGGTCATTTGTGCCCATAGATTGTATACGGTTTTACAGGATGTATGATCCAGACCGTAGGGCCGGTGTGCTCAATTCGTCTGTGACTTGGACCATTCATGCGTAGTATTTCTTGAGATATCGGCCATTGATGGATGTCATGGGGCTTTCTCCCTCGGCATTTATCAGCTGGTAGGATCCTTCATCAAAAACTTTCTCGATGATGTATGGTCCTTCCCAGTTTGGCTCAAATTTTCCCTTGGCATGTCGATTGGGAATGATCAGTCTTTTGAGGACCAACACCAATTCGCCTTTCTTAAAAGCATAGAGGCGGGTCATCTTATCATAGGCCCATGATATTTGAGCTCGGTACAGCTCCAGATTTTGTTGTACTGCGAGCCTCTTTTCTTCGAGGGCGCCGAGCTCTTCGAGTTGAAATATGACATTTTCCTTCTCCGTCAAACCATGCTGGACAACCATTCTATGGCTTGGAACTTCGACTTCAAGCAGGAGGATTGCTTCCACTCCGAAGAGTAGTGAGTATGGAGTGGATTGAGTTGGAGTGCGGTGCGTGGTACCATATGCCCACAACGCCTTGTAGAGCTTGAGATTCCAGTCTCTCTTATTGGCTGAAGTATTTTTCCTTAGGAGCTTGCCTAGAGTTTTATTGAAGGTTTTGGCTAGCCCATTGGCTCTTAGATTATAGATGGAGGAATATCTCCAGTGTATCTTGTGCTGAGTAGCAAACCTTGAGATTTTGAAACTCTTGAAAGAAGACCCGTTGTCAGAAATGATTCTTCTAGATGTACCGAAACGGTATAGAATATTATGCCAGAAGAACGTCTTTTTTGTTTTTCTTTAGATTAGTTAATCCATTTTGAAAGGTAAAAAGGGGTAGAGTAAACCTGTTTTTATTTTCCTCGAAATGAATGCACCCTTCCTCCGCATGTAGAAAAGGAATAAATAAATCAATCAAATTACGAGAAGCTTCATAAAGTGCTTCCTTAGGAGTTAAACTTCCATTCGTCCATATTTCTAGAAAAAGTATTTCTTGTTTTTCATTTCCATTCCCATAAGAATGAATACTATGATTCGCATTTCGAACATGCATGGATACAGCATCTATAGGATAACTTCCATCTTGAGAGTTCTTTATGGGGTTCATACGGTATCCGCGATCTCTCTTGATTTGTAATCTAATATGCAAATCAATTGGTTCCGTCAGGTTAGCTATATGCTGTGTTGTGTCAATTATTTCCACGGAAGGTTTCATTTTAAATATCAAAGGAATGCTTCTAATGAAACATGTAAGAATAGTAAGACCTATTGTTTGATACCTTTCTTTACTAAGCAAAAAGCATAAAAATATACCATCAAGATAGACAACTATCTATCAGATACCTCTATTTCCTGTTTGATCTAAGCTTACTGTCTTTCTTTCTGTGAAAGAATTGAGAGAACTCACCGCCACTATTACTACAAAATTACTACATACATTCTTTTTTTTTCCTTCACCTTTACTCTATAAGAATAAGAGTTGCTTCATTCCTATTGATATCGGTTTGGGCTACACCCAGATTTTTATAAAAAAATTACAGTCTTTTATAAAAACTATCTTATAGGTTATAAAAATAAAGTATTGACATGCCCATATCTTTTGTCTTATATTCTTTTAGCGGGATAGGTTCAGCCCATCTGGAGAAGTAGTCAGTTGTGGCCAATATGAACCGGTGGCCCTTAGATGACGGAGGATCAATTAGACCAACTATGCCGGTGCCCCAAACTTCGAAGGGCTATGACGCCACCATAGCACGCAGCGGATTGGGATGCTTATGAATGAAGTCACCATGAATTTGGCAGAGATGACATCTCTTCGCATGCTCTTCGCAATCCCTTATCATGGTGGGCCAGTAATACCCAAGCCGTTTAATTTGAAGCCGCATTTTGGAACCAGATTGGTGAGCTCCGCAGACGCCCGAGTGAACTTCTTTCATGACTTTTTGGGTTTCAACCGATGTGTAACATTTCAAAATAATAAAATATTATTTTTGGGAATTTTTATAATTTAATATTATTTTATTGAATATTTTAATATTTCGGTATTATTAAATACAAATAAATGGGAAAAATTTGGGAAAAATTATGGAAAATTATAAAATAGGGTATTTTATAGAATTATGCCATTTTTAAGTTTTTATGATTAGTTATATGCTAATTTAGTGCTAATCGCGATTAAAAATCGCTAATCGGATTTTTGGCATTTTTGTGCAAAAATGTGCACATATCATTTTCCATACTTGTTACATGTTTTGGCAATATGGTTGCTTAGGGCTTGCCATGAGTGAGAAGGAAGGGAGAAAAGAAAAGGAAACGAAAAGAAAAGGCTTCATGATGAGAGAGAGAGAGAGAGACCAAGTCAACCTTCACCTTTTTGAACCATACTCCCATCATTCCCTTCTCATTTTCTCTCCCCTCTTCAAACATGAGCTGCTGCTGCTCCTGCTCCCTCTCTCTCCCTCTTCACAAAAACCCTAGATCCAAAATGAAATCAACCCCAAAACCCTTTTCCCTTTTCACAAAAGTTGCTCCCAAGCTCAATAGCTACACAATGGACTAAGCAAGAGCTGATCTTGAGGACTTTGAGCAACTCAAGAAATTTCTTGAGTTGCCAAAGAAGGTAATTTCTGCACCCTAGAGTAGTATTTCAATTTCCTTGTGCATCTATGCTAGTTTCATATCGATATCGTGTTGTTTGTGGACCTTGGAGACTTCAAGTTAGGGTTTATGTGAGATCTGAAATTAAAGATGAAATTGAGGATTGTGGTGACTTTAGAACCCCTGGTGTGATGTTATTTTGGATCAAACTAGAGACTACAACACAGAATACGGATTTATGAGACGATGTCGGGGAAAAACTGTGAATCTGTGATCGTATTTAGGAATCTGCTATCACCCCGAGAACCCTAAAATAAAATTGAGTTGACAGTGAGATGTGCAGGAACCCTGGAACAACCACACCAAACCCTAGCCCCTAACTCCCATTGCAGGACGCAGATTTATCCTGTTTGGCCGCAAATTGCGGCCTGGACCCCACCATGTTGCCTCGTTCTGGTTCTGTAGCTCCTACATGTATAGATTAGACCCCTGGCATGTATAGATTTGTCTAGTTTGACCTAGGGTGAAATCTGGAGCATATTTCCTAAGTTGCTGTTTTGGATTCGTGTTTCCGTATTCCGTATTTTTAATTCTGAAATTGTGTATTGTGTTTTACCTCGACTATTTGGCGTTTATACGACGATATCGAGGATTGATTGATGGTTTTGAAGGCGTGCCCATAGGTTCTAGCCTATAGGCCCCTTATCATATCGTTTTGAATTTCGTGTGCCGTTTTAGCTTTGATTTGGTTTTAATGCGCATATACGATACTTTGATGTGTAGGTACCCCATGAAGACTTCGGGACGACAAACAAACGCGTGGTGACGTCGACAATGAAGACGCAATGTGAGTAGATTATATCTACAGGAAGAAGTCGGGTGGATGGCGTATAGCACCCCCGCAGTTCGTAGTTGATATATTATATATATGATAGTTATAGTGTGTCGTAGATTTTGTGTTATGTGTATTATGGAAAGTTTAGGGTTAGAAGTAACTAGTGTAGTTCATAGTCGCAAACCCTAGAATAGATTTACACCTACACGCACACCCTTGCATATTCATTATACTTGCCCTGTGTTTGATGATATTGGATGACATTGGAGATGAGTCGATGATGTTGGGCATTGTGCCGCGAGATCGGTGATTTGATGTGATTCGTATTTGGGATACGATACGTGATCTCTAGCGGGCCTTGGGACGTGTGCTTACACACGCAGTGATAGATGGTATCGATTGTACTAGACTTAGATCAGTACCCCAGATTATGTGATATGATGATAGTGATACCTGAGATGTGATGAGATAATGTGATATTGACCCCTACCCAGCTATTGCGAGGCCGTACGACGATTTACCGTACGAGCCTATATTGATGATAGATCCGCACTCATGACTCGAGGATGTCTTACGATATACTGTATCGTACGCGATATTATTGAGGCGGGATCACTGACTATTATATCTATATATATATCGACTCAGATTTAGGTGGTTTCCATACCCATCCCGATTGACTTGATACTTAGATCTGTAGTTTGCATAGTAGATGTTAGACTAGACCCGAGTCATACCTATTTCAAAAACTACGAATCAGGAATATCTTAAAGGACAAGTAAAGGGATTCTACGGGTATTTTTCAAAGGACGTATCTTTCTTAAAAATACCGTAGCCCTTATTTTACTAAAAATCCTGATTCGTCTTATTTCAAATGACATAACTGCATGACATATTCATATTGATGTAGATTCTTCACTGTGGTGTTGATTATTTGATTTCCGCATGTTCATGCTATTCACATTGCTTTGCATATGTTTATTGCTATATTACTATCATGCTGTTAGGACACCAGCACCATTATCGATGATGCGTATGTTCCACGTACACTATTTGTCGGCTCACACACTTCATCATCGATAATTGCCATGCCACTACACTGTAGTACTGTTGCATTCATGATACGATTCTTGCATAGCATATTGTACACTTATACCTGTTCACATACATAGATGATTCTGACTTGATTAGAGATTTAGGAACCGCAAGATATTCTTCAAAACTGATTCATTTTAAAAGAGCGGTTTCCCTCGACATGTGCACATTACTATTCCATGTTGCATGACTTACTGTTATGCTTACCTTTCTTTACATGTCGCATACATCATGTTTTGATTATACGCATTGAGATATGTTGTTTCCATGATATTTCTGGATTTGGAAACCGTGGGTATTTCAAAAGAGAATATATAATTGTTTTAAAAACCCGGTTACCCTTGATATGATATTTCAGTGCGTCCACCATGTGTTTTCTCGGTGCTGAGAGCGACATGTGAAACCCGATTCGAGGAGGCGGATGAGGCCGATTGCAGGTACATGGTGGACCCGGTATGGTACCCCGGGGCGAGAACGGTTTCGCTGTGTAGTAGACGGTGAGCCTGACAGAGGGACTACTACCTACCGGTGATTGTATTTTAGCTCGGCGGATATCTAGAGAATACCGACCGGAGTTGAGAGATGGATATGGGCTGACCCGTACTGTCGGGGCCGAGGGCCGATACCGCAGACGGAGCCCCATATGGATGAGGATTTACGTGCCGATGCTAGGTACAGGTTTCATGATGATTTCCATGATTTTGACTATATCCTCATATTTGCATGCATGATGCTTATTATCACTGGGTGACAGGTGGACAGGATCCACATATATACAGGCTTTTATTACATTGATCATACTTCATTTGTATATATAACAGGGTATGAGGGCGATGTTATATATACCCTTACACCCATATTAGTGGTATGGGACGCTAATATATGTGTATTGATATTCATTTGATACTTCATCATATTTTACTTCATGGAGACATACCTTATATTTATGATATGTTATTACCTGAGGCTCTGGCACGAGTACTTGGCACTACATACATGATTAGATATTACATTGCCACCTTATCATGCTTCAGACTTACTCTTGAGGTTTATATCATATACTGATCGTATTGACCTAGGATTATGTCTTGCATTCGGTTTCTGCTTGTAGATGTTTTCTATTCACGAGTTAGCAACTCACCCCCATTATGCCACAGTTCTTGCAGGTTTTGCCGTACAGGTTCCATAGCGGCATTTCTGGCACACTGCTTCTTTTACGGGTGATTTGCTTTGGTAGGTGGGTTCGCTGTATCCGATCCACCATTGTACTTGTATTACTCATTTGTATCTAGAATTCCATCAACCAAAACATGTATATTGTTTCAGACTTAGATACTAGTGATGTATTACTTCGACCTTAGAGTCGCGCTTAGTAGTATTGCGGTTTTCATGCTTATTGAGCTTCTTTTGGTTTTGATCCTCGCCATTCGGCGTTGTATATTATATTGCTTGTGTGATTGTGACCGTCGATTGACGAAGAGCTAGCTCCCGCTTAGGGATGCCTTTTATCATTGCATATATATATATATATATATATATATATATATATATATATATATATATATATATATATTGTTGTTCTTGCTGTACCCCGTTCGGGGCCAGTATTTACAAAGGAAACTCTGCCGAAATTTTCATAAAAGACTGTACATTTTAAAAATCCATTTTCGGCTTAGTTATTTAAAAATCTTGACTTCAAAGCATGTTTTCTTCACTCCTTTAAAAACTAGTTTTGTTTATTTACTCCTTAAAATGGCTTTAGATTTCTGGGCTTTTGGCTTACTTGGATCAGATGGAGTCCTATAGACTTCATGTGGTTCAAGGGCCAGTCACATGCTCTTTCGGGTCGTGACACGATGACAGACACCCGAGCCAGAGTTGGTCATATGATCTGAGGTATAGTGTATTATTTACAAACATATATTGGAGAGCTCTCTTTTTCAGCTGAACCTCACAGATTTTTCTTCGGGAAGCTTGTCGTATCGGATGTACTCTATGAAGGGCTCTCTCGAATCGGGCTCGTCTTGAATGATCAGAACTTCTTCAGCAGGATTGCTTTTTAGTTCTGCTCTTTCCTCTTCTCGTAAAGAGACTGTGGGCAGAATTTGCCGGCTCCTGACTGTGATCAAAATTTCATCCATGTTGAGATCAACTAGCTCTTTGGCTAGGCGAGCGAGTACGTCGGTTTTTCCGTTCAACGCCCTAGGGACTTTCATTAGTTCAATATGAGTGAACTGTTTCGTGAGTTCCACCACCCAATTTCTGTATCGAGCTAACTCGGGCTTATATATCTTGTAGTCGCCGCTCACCTGGTTGAGGACAAGTTGGGAGTCACCGTAAACCCGTAGCCGAATGATTTCCATTTCTATGACGAGCTTCAGACCAGCTATCAGAGCTTCGTACTCATCCTCGTTGTTTATGCGAGGCTCGGTAAGAGCGAAAGAACGTCGTAGGGTTCCTCCTGATGGTATGAAAAACACCAATCATATCCCTGCTTTTATCTCCGAGGTGCTTGATTTGCTGGAGGTACTTATTGATGAAGCTCCGTCGAAATAGAGCTCCCAACATGGCTCATCATCCTTGAGGTGTAGCACTTGTTCGTCAGGTAACTCACAATTGAGCATTGACCATTCTGGTATGGGATGAGCAGTAAGGAAGTCAGCAAAGGCTGCCCATTTACTGCTTTTTGAGAAGTATAGATTATGTCAAATTCAAGGAGCATCACAGCCCATCTTGCCATTCTACCGGCTAGGCTTGCTTTGGTCATTAAGTGTCTGAGCGGGTCGACCTTGGAGATTAGAATAACCCGATCAGCAAGCAGATAGTGCCTCAGTTTCTTCACAGCGAATATCAGAGCCAGGCATTGCTTTTCGATCGGGGAATAGTTATGTTCCGCCCCGACTAAAGTTAGACTGAGGTAGTAGAGGGCATTTTCTTTTCTCTCCTCGTTGTTCTGGGCAAGAAGCGCATTGAGTGACTCATCTAGCGCGGCAGTATATAGAATCAACGGTTTATTTGGAATAGGAGTAGCAAGCACTGGAGGGTGCAACAGGTACTGTTTGATGCATTTGAACGCTTCTTGACATTCGACATCCCAGACAAAGGGATCTCCTTTCTTCATGAGCTTTGAAAAAGGCTGACATCTCCCCGATAGGTTCGAGATGAACCTTCGTATGGAAGCGAGGTTGCCTTGAAAGGATCTTAACTGCGTCAGATTCTATGGAGGAGGCATCTCCATGATGGCCTTTATCTTCGATAGGTCAACTTTGATCCCCCGATGTCGGACTATGAAGCCTAAGAATTTTCCCGAGGACACGCTAAAAGCGCACTTCAGAAGATTCATCTTTAGATCGTGTTCTCTCAGTCGAGTGAAAACGGTCCTAAGATCTCGGATGTGATCGGCCTTGGCTTCAGTCTTGACGACCAAATCATCGACATAACATTCGACAACTTTATGGATTAAGTCGTCAAAGATCTTGGTCATTGCCCTTTGATATGTGGCTCCTGCATTCTTCAGTCCAAACGGCATCACTTTCTAACAGTATATAATGATTGGGGTTTGAAATGTTGTATGCTTCTCATCCTCAGGTGACATTTTTATTTGATTGTACCCAGACAAACCATCCATGAAAGTGAACAGCTCGTAATTTGAGGTATCGTTGATCATCATTTCCATTACCGGAAGCAGAAAATCATCTTTGGGGCATGCCTTGTTGAGGTCTCTAAAATCGATGCAAACTCGTATCTGTCCATTCTTCTTTTTCACTGGGACAATGCACGCGATCCAGTCCGCGTATTTCTCTTCTTTGATGAAGCCTTCCTCGATGACCTTTTCCTCTAGCTCCCTTCTCATTCTTCGAGGGGCTTGTTTGACTGGCTTGGCATAGGGAGATATAGACAGCTTATGCACGACCACTTTAGGGGAGAGACCAGGAATTTCTTTGTATGTCTACGCGAAGCATTCGGTGAACTCATGCAGCAGGGCGATTATCTGCTCTTTCATTTCCTATGACAAGAGCTGATATAGGTCGGCCTTGGATTATCGGGCGTTCCCAAATCAATCTCGGTTAGCTCATCGAAGGTTGCTTGTCTGCCATCTTCGAGCTCTTGAGGAGCTTCTTCTGGTTTGGCTAGCTCATATTCATCATTTGACTCTTCGCTGGCTTCATCAACATAAATCATGTATCATGCTTTGATATCAGGTTGAATGAAACTTATGCCCCATCTATCTGGGATTCGTCCATCGATGGGTGCTCGGACCTGAGGTGGGTGTCACAACCCCTTATAAAACTTCGTTTCGGAGTCCGTTTGATATAACCGACATCCATACTTTTTCAAATATTCCCGCATCTCGGGCGCATAATATATGGAATTGAGGACGACTCTTATGCCTCTCTCATAAGGAAGGCACGTGAAAGAAAAATTGTCCGGGTGCACGATAGGATTTGACCCATAAAATAGGATGCCCTTCTGTTCACTTTTCCTTTCAGGAACGTAAAAAGTTTGCAGTTGGTTCACGGTAGAGACCGACAAAGCATCTAGCTCCTTGCATATCTATTCCAACACCCTTGTGATAGCTAGGGACCCTTCTATAGTCTCAAAGGTTTCTCTTAGCTTCACTTTTTGCATGAGGGTCCAATCTGCATAGCTGTTATAAGGCAGGTCCTCTTCCTCCGACTCTTCAGTGTCGCTGCCGAAATGAGGGCGAATTTTGCTGCCGGATGGGCCTTCAGTATAATACTTATCCGTATTGCTACCGAAACGAGAGAGAGTTTTATGGAAGGATGGACTTCCAGCGTCGGATTCATCAGTGTCACTGCCGAAATGCGGACGCACTTGAGGGTTTTTGCTTTTGAAAGTGACAACCGGTTCAGATTTGCTTTTGAGTTTCAGAGCCGTTCTGTCTTTGGTCAGTCGTGGGTCGGTATTTTAGGGGTCATGAAGTACCGAGAATCTTCATATCGGACTTTATGCATACCGAACGGCTGGATGTCTCCGTCAATACGTCTTTCTTCACCATTTTTGGTATACTTCATGCATTGATGGAGAGTTGACAGAACGATACCGTAATCGTGGAGCCACGACCGTCCTAGGAGAATTTTATAAGATGTGTCGGCGTCGATTACGTATATCTTGGCTTCGGTTTGTAGGTCCCCGAACCTGATCGGCAGAGCTATGGATCCCAGAACTTGCTGGCAATTTTGATTGAAACCTTGAATTTCAATTCTTTCCCTTGACAGGTGTCAGACATCCATTGACAAACTCTTCAGATTCCACAAGTTCATGATATTCACTGAGGATCCGGGATCAATCAATATGCGATTAATCCGATCTTCGTCGTTGTACCGGGTCACATAAAGCGGTCGTTTATGCCTAGCTGTTCCCAGTAGCAGGTCTTCGTCCTTAAACATGACCATAGCGGCATGTAGAGTGTACTGGGTTTCTTTCATATTAATTTCCGCAAAGCGAGCCTGGAACCACTCGGGGTTTTGTAGAGCGTGAATGGGAACATCTCTGAGCTCCTTAGATAGGACCAAGGCATTGTAGATGCTCAGGAGAGACGGAAGCTTACGGAGATGGGCCAAGACATTATAGTCCACTGAGGAAGGACTCGAGTTTTCATGAGCCGGCTCTCCGCCATCTTCTTCATTAGCGACTTTTTTTTCCTTTCCTTTTAGGGCGTTGCCCTGATTTGGCGGTAGAGCCCTTCCGGTTCTGAGCTGGATTTGGTTAGCCATTGTGGCGAGCTCCTCGTCCTCTTCGGGAAAACATAGCTCTTCTTCAGAGTCGCTACCAAGGTGGACGACGTAGCAGGTCACTACATGGATCTCGTTATTGGAGTCTTCTTCTAGCTTCTCCAGAATCTCAGCTGCTTCTTCGAGGAAGAACTTCTTCAATTGAATCAGAGTTCTTTCCTTTTGTTCATAGTCTTCAAGGGAATCGATATACTTTTGAATGGTCGATCTCTCCGCGGACTCTTTTTCACGTCGAGCCACACTTTTCTTCTTCTTAAGATTTTTGGACCTTAGGCCTGATTGAGCCGAATTGGCAGCTGGAATGGTGGGCTTCTTTTTCCCTTCCCATTCAGTTATGGGCTCTTTATGAAGTAATTTTAACATCTTCTTCTTTTTAGATATGTGCATGCTCCATGGAGGCTACAGCGAGTTAATTTCATTCCTCAGGGAAACGGGTTTAGCTGTCTGCTCCCAGAAGGCTTCAGCTTGTCTCTGTATAAAGTTAATGGTTGCAGCTTGATTGTTCACCAACACACTCTTGGACAACTCGATCTCCCCAGTCTTTGAAAATATAGCAATTCTCGATCGTATGGCTCACTACTCGGTGGTACGGGCAATATAAAGGATTGTCAATCATTTTTGCTTTGTGAGATCTTTTCGACTCTGGAAATTGTAGACCGTTGTTCAAGGCATCTTTGAATATCTTGCAGACCTTGTCCCTTCTGAAAGAGGAAACCTTGTTCTTTTTCTCCTCTAGGGAAGGCCCTTTTCCTCCCAGCACTGGCTTTCGAGACCGGTTGGTTTTGGATTTGCCTACCTTTCGCTTGTCTTCGTTGTCGGACGCATTGAAGACATTAGTATTGCTGGAATTCCCACTTCTATGGTTGTCATCCCTCTTGCTCTTCCAAGTCTTATCTTTCTGAGTGTCCGGGATAGACTCTTTTTTCGAGTGTTCCAACATTTAGACTTTCTTAGTCAGCTCCTGAAACGTCTTGAGGCCTATTGTATACAAGAATGGGACCATCCATTTGCTGAGGTTCCCAATGAGGTTGCTGACGGACTGGTCATCTCCAGCGGCGGTTCGCACTTGATAGTGAGGTTGCGCCATCGGGTAATAAAGTCCGTGTTGCTTTCTTTGTTTCCCAGTTTGGTTCTCACGAGGTCAGCAAAGGAGATTTTGTCATTAACACTCATAAATCTTTGCCAAAACAGAGACTGTATTTGGGCAAAAGTGGTGACGGACCCGTCTGGTATGCTTACGTACCAGTCAAAAGCGACACCAGTCAGGCTGTTGACAAACTGAGGAAGAAGGAGTGCATCATTACCCTCTATATTTCCGTACAACGTTTTAAAGTGGGCAACGTGTTGATTCGCATTTCCCGTCCTGTCAAATCTTTCGAACTTAGGAATGACATAGCCGTTGGGAAACTCGATCAGATCGTACTGTGCGAGATATGGCCGCCCACTACTGCCAATGTCCTTCTGAGCCTTGGCCTCGGCCACTAATGTTTTAACCTTGCCGACCAAGTCCATTATCCGATCTTGTGTTAACGGTATAGTGCCATCTGGGGCCAAAGCGTCCCCAGAAGTGGAATGTGGCTAGCTTTCGTGCGGCCCGCGCATACTTGGACCTAAAGGTGCAGGCATCGGTTGCTTCGGGTCATTATAACCCGGCTCATGAGTAGAGAGACATGTGCTTGATTGGAAGGCGCTCGAGCAATTTGAGCCATGAGCCGCATCACAACATTCGTCGGGTCATCAATTTTTTAGTAGAGCTTGGCCATCTCTTTATCTTTGCTCCTGAGCTGTTTTCGAAGCTCTTGAAGCAGCTCTTGATCTACGGTCTTAGAGCGGAAAGTCGGCTCTTCTTCGCTGTCCAAGTTTAATTCCACATGGACTGAGGAGTCCTTCTGCCTATCGGCCTCATCGAGAGGGTTTTCATCGTCTAGCGGAGATGGCTGATCTTAGGAAATGGAAACCACATTCAAGCCAGATTAGGCTTGGGATGTGGTGGCCCCATCCTTGCTTTTGCTGTGCAAGTTATCGCTAGGACGCGCGCCCGCCATATAGACCGTATAGATAATATATCCATCCGCCTTTTCATCCTTGGCAGCTGATTTTGCGGACTAATGTCGTGGTCCTTCTTTCTCGGTAACGGGCAATCGATTGAAGGCGGCTGGCCTAACTGTGTTCTTGAATAGTGTTGGCGCTTCCTTTTTGGCTTTGCCCTGCTGCTTTCGCGCGACACAAAATGTCTGATAGACTCTTGAAGAGACGGTGTCATGCTTTCGATGTTAGGGCAGAGGTACACCATTTTGGAGCATCATCTGGTTTGATGTCTTCTTGATTCTGGCGGTCATGGCATTTTTCTGAACCCACTTCAGGGGTTCGAAAGAGTTGCTGAATTTTATGACCGACTCGACTGTCGTATCGGGATAACCCTATCCTTGTAATCTCATAAAATTACACTTGGCCGGAGTCCTGACCCTCTTGTTAGCTCTATATCTGAGCTGCTTCTGCTTTAACTTTTCTATTTTGAGTACTTAGCAAGCTTCGGCCCTTCGGGAAGACGTCGTAGACAGAGTGATGGAGAGCTTTGGAGATACGCCTGATTTTGCACTTGTTGGAGCCGTCGCCTGAGCTCTTCTGTGACGTTTGATGATGCCCTTTGTTCCGGCAGTCTTGCGCCCAGCTGGAGCACCAGAGAGTTGTTCGGACACCGTCTTAATTTTGGGTTATGGTGCCTTAGCAATCACAACGTTTGGCCTCTTGCCCCTTGAGACCGTCTTGGCCACTTGATTTTCCGGGATTTATGCCAGATGAGCGCTTCTAGTAAGGTAGATAATGACGGAAAATATGTACCTAATTCCTGTTTAGGAGTTCAACTTCAAAGCCCTTCAGGAGTTCAACTCCCAGCCTAGGGGCAAAGCCTCTTTCTTTGCTGGTGTTTCCAGCGGTCGCGTGCCGCGCACGTAATCCGCCGGCGCCCAGCACCCACGCGCAGGGCACGTGACCCGAGGGCGCCCGGCACCTACGCGCCACTCACGTGACCCGCGGGCGCCCATGCGCCACTCACGTGACCCGCGGGCGCCCATGCGCCACTCACTTGACCCGCGGGCGCCCACGCGCCACTCACGTGACCAGCGGGAGCCCAGCGCCTACACGCCACTCACGCGTCCTTAGGACACTCCTCATCTTCTTTTTCCCTCACGCTCTACACTCAAAACACATCTTCCGTTAAAAAAAATTTCTAACGGAGCGTTGCCTTGCAACCCGAAAGGGGGCTGCTAGCCCTCTTGACCCCAGCCTGCTATCCGGATATAGAGACCCATATAAACTCTGCGAGGCCCCCGATACGTCTAAGTCCCCTTCAAAACACAACATACGCACATTGCACATTGAATTCGCATGACCAATTTTACCCTTCAATCGGAGGTTCTTTCGCTCCAAAAGAAAGGGGTAATTAATGTCAATTTAGTTCACGGCTGTCGGAGATTTAGATCCCCATAATCAATAAACCCCAGCCTACCCCAAGCAGTGGGAATCTGTAATACGCCTGACAAGTGCACGCATTCTCATCTCAATGGAGTGACGAAAAACACCCTACAGATTCTGGCATGCCCGGTGGGATCTTTCTCTCCTCCCATATCTCGGGTCAACCGTTCATGCGAACTCATTTAACATATATACCGATGTTTTTACTAAAATAATGCTTTTCCGTGTAGCAATCAACTTTCAACGACGATGTCTTCTAAGATGAATTCAGCTTCCGACGCGACCCCGTTCCCGTACGTGGTCAAGATCAATGCTCGCGTGATTCTCCACGCAAGCCTCAGTCGGCAGTGGGAGGAACCGCCGAGTTAAACACCCAAAAGATTTTGATTTGGAGTTAAACTCCTATGTAAGAAATTGAATGTGGATTTGGAGTTAAACTCCTAAAAGGCCCGAATTTGGAGTTAAACTCCTAAAAGGTCTGATTGTGGAGTTACACTCCTTTGAGGATTTGGATCTTGGAGTTGCACTCCTCAAAGATCGGTTTGGAGTTGAACTCCTAAAGAAGATATTCTTATTTGGAGTTAAACTCCCGAGAGGTTTTGGGAGATGATGAAAGGGGACCCCTTTCTTCTCCCTTGAGCCCTGAATCTTCTCTTGAGCCTTGGATCATCCAAAAGTGGGATTTTTATAGATGGGTCTCCTTCCTCCTCCTCTCAATTAGCTGGATCTTGAAGAAAAGGGGGAGACTTAAAATTCTCCCCTTTTAGAGATTTGATAGGAGATCTGAGCTCCCCTTCGTGGGTTTTATGGTGAAAAACCATTCAATTTTAGGAAAAGAAGAGTTAAACTCTTGATTTAATTCAAGAAAAAGAAAGAAGGTTTAGAACCTTGAGAAAGGAAAAGGAAGCATAGAACCCTAATTTTGAGAGAATGAAAAAGTTGTTCTTGATTTTCTTATCATGTTTGCCTTTATAGGCTACACACTTTATATATATCCCCTTGGGCTTTTCTAAATGGCACTTGTGCCTCTCCATGCCTCATGTGCTTATTTCTTATTGCACATATATAACGGGGTTTACAAAATTTTGGCTTTTTTCCCATATTCCATACATTTATTTCTAAAAAATTACATTAAACTAATTTATGACTTCATTCTTTTTATCATGGGACCGGTCCCTTCCATGCTTGGTCTTGACCTGGGCTTGGGCCCACTTGGCTTGGATTCGAGCCCACTTGGTTTGGGGTTGACTTTGATTTTGACTTGGTCAATCGGGGTATAATTTTTTACCACAACAATGTAAAAAATTTAATTTTCCCTTCCTCTGCGTTTACACCAATTTTCACCAACAGTTATTATGTAATTTTTGTTGATCATTACACAAAATACGTTTGGCTGTACCTTATGAAACATAAATCTAATGTCGCCACCATCTTCTCTCAATTTAAAAAACTTGTCAAACATATTTTCAATTACCACTCATATCAATATACTCTGATAATGACGGTAAATACACATCTCTTGCCTCCATTCCACCTCCTATGGTGTCTCTCATCTCACCACTCCTCCACACACTCCTGAACACAATAGCACATCATAACGTCGCCATCGTCATGTTGTCGAAACTGGTCTTACACTCTTGCATACGGCCTCTCTTCCCACTAGGTATTGGAGTCATGCTTTTCAAACAGCTGTTTATCTCAAAAATCGTTTTCCTACACCGATTTTTAATTTCTAGT
This sequence comes from Agapanthus africanus, assembly GCA_030015575.1. Taxonomy (NCBI): domain Eukaryota; kingdom Viridiplantae; phylum Streptophyta; class Magnoliopsida; order Asparagales; family Amaryllidaceae; genus Agapanthus; species Agapanthus africanus. The sequence continues at coordinate 335,808,251 of JASDDO010000010.1, forward strand.
CCCTATTTGGAAAACTCTTTCAATGTCCACCTAACTATACACGTCTTAAAATATTTAGGCGTCTTTGTTATCCCTGGTTAAGGCCATGCATCTCCTCCAAACTTCAACCTAGATCCACTCCCTACATTTTTCTAGGTTATTCAATATCTCAATCTGTGTATAAATGTCTAGATTCCATCACTCACAAAATTTATATTTCTCGTCATGTTAAATTCGTCGAAACCAATTTTCCCATGAAGATATCCAGTAGACATCAAGAGGCTCTTCCGCAAGTTTTGGACTTCCCTGGCGCAGCATCGCAACCAATCATGCCCATCCAACGTACCAAACTTCACATCCTCCCCACATTAACCACCCCAGCTCTCTCTGAACCCCAATCATTAACATCCCGTACCCTTGACCTCTCCCATTCTATCGACTCTTCACAATCATTACCCTCCAATCTCGATATCACCACCAGCCTTCCCGACCCTACCTCTCTAACCTTCTCCACAACTGCTCAACCACATTTACTCTCTCCACAACTCTCCCCTACTCCCCCACCCCTAAATCTTTGAACCACCACCAAACGAAAACCGAACCCTAAATACTTTAACTCCCAATATATCAACCATACCATTGTTCACCCTATACCCCAAACACTTGAACCAATATGTGTATCTCAAGCTGTGAAGGATCCCAACTAGCGTGCTGTAATATCTGAAGAATTTGATGCACTCATGAAGAACGGAACATAGGATCTTGTCCCCAAATCAAATAAAAATCTTATTGGCTGCAAATGGGTTTTCGAATCAAGCAAAACTCCGATGGCACCATTGCCCGATACAAATCTCTCCTTGTATCCAAAGGCTTCCACCAACGGTCTAGACTACTCCGCCACTATTAGCTCGGTTATCAAACTGACAATACAGCATGCAGTCTTATGCCTCGCACTCTCTCATGGATGGCCTCTTCATCAACTCGACATTAATAATGCTTTCATCAACGGTAACCTCCATGAAGATGTGTATATGACTCAACCACCCGGCTTCCTTCACTCCTCTCTATCCAATCATGTCTACAAACTATGCAAAGCTCTCTATGGTCTCAAGCAAGCGCGTAGGGCATGGTACCAAGAACTCAAAGGTTATCTCCTCCAAACCGGCTTTGAAAACTCCATGGCGGATGCGGCTCTTTTCGTCTACTCCAAGGAATCCACCATTGCCTACTTCTTAGTGCATGTTAATGACATCATTCTCATTGGTAACAATATTCAGTTCATTCGATCCTTTGTTCATCAACTGAGGTAACGTTTTTCTCTAAAGGATCTCAACGACCTTCATCACATCCTTAGTGTAGAAGCTATTCCCATATCACGAGGTCTATTCTTATCTCAGCATCGCCACATCGCTGATCTACTGAATAAGTTCTCCATGGCCTGTGCTAAAGAAACCACCATTCCTATGTGTAATACCACTCCTCTCCTCCTCCATGACGGGTCTTCCTCTGTTGACCCTACACCATATCGTCAACTAGTTGGTGCTCTTCAATACCTCTCCCACACTAGACCAAACGTCTCTTTTACAGTCAATCGTCTATCCCAATTTATGCACTCTCCCACAGAACTTCACTAGACGGCACTCAAATGTGTTCTTCGTTACCTCAAAGGTACAATCCATCATGGTCTTTAACTTCGCAGAGGGTCTCCTCTAACTCTTTAAGCCTTCAGTGACTCTAACTGGGGTGGCAGCATGATGATAGTCGCTCCACCATGGCCTACATACTCTACTTAGGCTCGAATCTAATATCATAGAAATCGGCTCGTCAAAAGACTGTTTCTCAATTCTCCTCTGAAGCTGAATATAAAGCCCTTACGAATGCCACGGCCGAGGTACTATGGGTAAAAACTCTTCTCATGAACTCAAGATAACTCTCAGAAAACAACCTCTTTATACTGTGATAATACCGGGGCTATTTATCTTAGTGCAAACCCAATTTTCTACTCTCGAATGAAGCACGTTGCTCTTGACTACCACTTCGTTCGGGAGTGCGTCGAAGATGGCACCATTCGTGTACACCATATTAGCACTCAGGATCAACTTGCGGATGTTCTCACAAAGGCAATTGGACGCATACACTTTCTTAGACTTCACTCCAAGATCAGAGTTTCCAATGGAGACTCAATTTTGCGGAGGCGTATTAATGACAAGTTCCCAAGACAGAAGCAGACGTCTAAAGAAGGCGTTGTATACATCTGCCAAACGTCTGCAAAAATAACAGAACAGAGACAGACGTCTGACCAAGGCATAGAAGACGTCTGCATAAATCTGCCCAAATAACAGAGCGGAGTTAAAAGTCTGAAGAAGAAGATCCATACGTCTGGTCATGAGTTTTCGGCAAAAATAGAGAGCAAGCAGACGTATGAAGGATACTCGTCAGATGTTTGCCTATCACGAGTGCAGCTGTCGCAGGTCTAAATCAAGCAAATCAAATCTTACCAAATTAATTATAGAAAGATTCTATTTTGATTTTATTTTCCATTATGTAATTGTATACATATATTGCAAGTTTTAATACAATATTTACCAAGTTGAAAACCTTAAAAACTTTCTTCAAAATTTTATACAGGTCTCCCTTTCGAACTTCTGGATCAATTCTAAGGATCTTCTATGTCATTCAATGGTGGATGAGTCACAATCATGCACTTATGAGATCTAATCCACATCAGTTGGATAGAGAGTTGGAGATAAAGGAAAGAACACAAAGACTTATGTTTTGAGGAGGCACAAAACTCTAATTATTGTTTAATATCTCAACCTTCTCGATTGGCCCTAAATATATTATCTATAAGAGATTAAATGGATGATCAGAATCGATCAGAGCCTGACCCTAGACATTTTAGGGTTTGGATTTTGTAGCCGACTCATGCACTTGCGCCTATACGATGCGGACAGCTTTGCTTAACCGAGCCTGAGTTCGGACTCGGTCTAAGCTCGTGGGCTAGGTTGTCGGTCCTACTAACCCACCCATTTAATTAGGTGGGTTCATATTCGCCACAACCCGAAACCATAGAGACTATCACTCATACAATTAAGGGGACTGATAATGCTCGATATCTGCCACCTCCAAGATCATGACACGTGGCGTGTGGCGTGTCCCAGAACTCAGAAGAAAGGGCCCACAGGAGGCCGACCAGGCCACCCGGTGCCCGACCTGCGAGCACAATCTGGCCCACCTAGGGGCCCTCTGCGAGTGTGCCTCCTCGTCCACTCAGCTCGCCCCGAGCTGCCACAAGACCAAGACTCCTCGGCCTCCTCGCCCGTCCCCGAGCTCCCTGTCGAGGTCGTCTCCCTCGGCCCTCCGACCAAGGTCACCGCTCACAGGCGTAACCGCCGCTCCATGAATCTCGCCATGCGCAGATTCAACGCCAACACCATCCCATGTTCTACGCCATCTCGATCCCCATTAATGGGTGATCCGCTTTCTACGCGGGCGTGACGTCGGGGGGCGTAACTGCCGGCGAGATTCTCGCGCCTGCTGCTGCGTGCCGCTACCGCTATATAAACCCCTATCACAGAGGGGTCAAGTAAGCTTTTCTTTACACTTTACGCCGTTACTCTGCTCGGATCTCGTCACTGACTTGAGCATCAGAGGGTCCTCGGTGGTACCAAACCACCCCGGGACTTCTTTGCAGGTATACGGCGGCAGCCTTCTCATCATACCTTGTCCTCTCAAAGCCCATTGAGACCCACACTCAATGAAGGACAATCAACCCAGTTCACCTCGAGATCAACGGAAGACAACATCTGACGGAGGCCCGAAAAGGAGCTCCATCAGTTGGCGCCGTCTGTGGGAACTAAATTCCACAAAATACAAAGTTGGTCTTCCAATCTCCGACCACATGGAAACCGACTCCCCTAAAGATCCAAACGCCCGCTACCGCCTCCCTCGCAACTGGGACGCAGGCGGACCCTCGCCCGAGGTCGTCGGTCTCCCCGCAGGCTGCCACCCCACGGGCTCCGGCGGTCGCCCGACCAAAAGAGCTAGGGGTCGGGAGCCCATCACCTTTGGTGACGAGGATCTCCACGGCATATCTGTGCCCATAGAGACCCGCTGGTGATCGTAGCACGGATTCACCGATACGAGGTCCACCGAATACTCATCAATTCTGGCAGCTCAGCGAACATCCTCTTCCACGACTGCTTTCTGCGAATGGGGCTGGCCCCAGCGGACTTGAGGCCGACCTCCCACATCCTCTCGGGATTTACCAACCACTCCGTCCTGGCGCAAGGGGTGTCACTCTGCAGTTCACGATCGGGGAGCCCGGCCGCACGCGCACGCTGCCGGTAGAATTCATTGTGGCTAGGGTCCCCTCGGCCTACAACGTCCTCCTCGGCCGGCCGACTCTGAACTCCCTCTAGGCCCGGATCTCGACGTACCACCTAGTGATAAAATTCCCCCTCGACCAAGGTGGGGTGGGCCGTGCCTACGGGAGCCGACGGGTCGCGGAAATAGGCCTGGCAGAGGCATCTTCCCTTAAGCAGCACGCTGATAGCACCAATGCATGCGACGACATGGAGGGGTCCCTAGACACCCGGGACGAGCGGAAGGAGGTCCGTGGGGCACCGGTCGAGCCACTGACCGAGGTGCCCTTAGCGGAAGGGGACCTAGGGAAGACCGTCCAGGTCGGGTCACTCCTGACGGGAACCCAGCGGGATGACCTGACCGAGTTCCTCCAGAGCAATTCTGACGTGTTCGCCTAGGCCCCAGCTGACATGCCGGGAATTGACCCCAAAATCATCTTCCACAAGCTCGGGGTCGATCCTACGGCCCGACCCGTCAGGCAGAAGAAGAGAAGCTTCGCCCCGGTCAAACAAAAGGCCATCGAAGAAGAAGTTGACCGACTCCTCGCCGCCAACTTCATCAGGAACGTGCCTTACTCGGAGTGGCTGGCCAACGTGGTCCTGGTCAAGAAATCGAGTGGGAAGTGGCGTATGTGCGTCGACTTCACTGACCTCAACAAGGCCTGCCCCAAGGATAACTTCCCGCTCCCCCGCATAGACCAGCTCGTCGACAGCTCGGCCGGGCACAAGCTCCTGAGCTTCATGGACGCTTTCTCCGGCTACAACCAAATCCGCATGAACCCTGACGACGAGAGGACATGACCGCATTCATGATGGACCGGAGGGTGTACTGTTACCGGGTGATGCCATTCAGCCTCAAGAATGCTGGGGCCACATACCAGAGACTGGTCAACCGCATGTTCAAGCCGCAGATCGGTAGAAACATGGAGGTCTACGTCGACGACATGCTCGTCAATTCTGTCTCGTTGGCCGACCATGTCAAGGACCTGGGTGAGGCGTTCAAGGTGCTCCGCAAGTTCAACATGAAGCTAAAGCCCGCCAAGTGTGCGTTCGGAGTTACCGGAGGGAAATTCCTCGGGTTCATGGTCACTCACCGTGGGATTGAAGCTAACCTGGAGAAGATCGACGCCATCCTGAACATGACCACACCCCGAACCAACGTCGAAATTATACGACTCACAGGGCGGATCGCCTCTCTGAGCCGTTTCATGTCCAGGTCGGGGGAGAAGTTCCTCCCGTTCTTCAAGACACTGAGGAAAATCCCAAGGTTCGAGTGGTCGGAAGATTGCCAAGCCGCCTTCGACCAACTGAAGAGGCACCTCGCAACGCCGCCCCTACTCACCCGGCCCATGGAAGGGGACGAGCTGTCGCTGTACCTGGAGGTATCCGACCAAGCAGCAGGGTCGGTGCTCGTCCGAGAGGCCGAGAAGGTGCAGAGGCCAGTGTACTATGTGAGCCATGTATTCAAAGACGCGGAGATAAGATACCCCGCCATAGAGAAGATCGTCCAGGCCCTCGTAGTAACCTCGCGGAAGCTGCGGAACTACTTCCAAGCATACACCATCATCGTCCTCACTGAGCGCCCCTTGAGGGCTATCCTGGCATCGCTAGAATCCTCTGGCCGCCTAGAGAAATGGAGATGGAAGCTGTCTCAATTCGACATAAGGTATCGCCCGAAGCAAGCCATCAAGGCGCAGGCCCTGGCCGATTTCGTCGTCGAATGCACCTCCCCAGCAGGAAGCTGGATCCCGCGCCGCCCCTCGCAGCCCGGCATCCCGACCAGGAAGGCCGTAGCTCAGCCCTGGAGTAGGTCATCTACGTCGACGGGTCTTCTACCGAGGAAGGCTGTGGTGCCGGCCTCATTATCCGGGGCCCGAACGAAGCCGAGATGGAGTATACCTTGAGGCTCGATTTCAGAGCATCAAACAACGCGGCGGAGTACGAAGCCCTCCTAGACGGACTGCGCATGGCCGTCGGTCTGGGGCTGAAGGTCGTCCGGGTCCGCAGCGACTCGGCCCTGGTCATCGGCCAAGTAACTGGCCGCTTCGAGGCTCGGGAGCCCCTAATGATGAAATACCTAGACGAGCTGAGAAAGCTCCAAAAAAACTTCGACAAAGTCCAGGTGGAACAAATACCCAGACAAATGAATGCTCAAGCAGACGCCCTGAGCAAGTTGGCTTCATCATACTCGGCCAGCAACAGGCGTCCTTGGCCCAACCAAGCGTTGGAGACGAAGCGGCGACACTCCAAGTGTATGCAACGCAGGAGAATGACCCAGATTGGAGGAAACCCCTCGTGGAATTCCTGAAAGACGGCACGCTCCCGAAAAACAGAGCAGCCGCCCGCCGCCTCCGGGCCAGAGCCACCCACTTCGTCTAGAGCAACGGGAACCTCTACAAGAAGGCCTTCACTCAGCCCCTGCTCCGGTGCGTTGACCCCCACGAAGCCGACTACGTCCTGCGGGAATTCTACGAGGGGTGGGCGGCGCGCACCAGGGGGCTCGAACCTTGACCCAAAAGGTATTACTTCAGGGGTACTATTGGCCCACCATGCACGAAGACGCCCTGAAGCTGGTAAGGAGGTGTAAGAGCTGCCAACTCCACAGCAGTATCCCCCGATTTCCGGCTACCGAGCTAACGGCCCTGACGTCCGTGTGGCCAATCGCCCAATAGGGATTGGATATGATCGGTCACTTCCCCACAGGGACTGGCGGACATAAGTACATCCTCGTCGCGGTGGACTATTTCACTAAATGGATCGAGGTCGTTCCCATCAGGAAACCGGACGCCGCCACAACCATCAAGTTCCTCCAAAACAACCTGATTTACCGGTTCGGGATCCCAAGGTGCATCATCACCGACCACGGGACGAACTTCGAGAACGAGAAAGTAAGAGACTTCTGGAAAGAATACCACATCCTCATGAAGTTTGCCGCGGTCACGCACCCCCAATGTAATGGGCAGGCCGAGGTCGCTAACCGGGACATCCTCAGAAGCCTCCGGACCCGCCTGGAAGGGAGGCAAGGCGGTTGGGTCGAGGAACTACCCCGGGTCTTATGGGCCCTGCGCACGTCAAAAAAGACTCCTATCGGGGAAACCCCCTTCAGCCTCTGCTACGGGACCGAAGCGATGGTCCCAGCAGAGATCGGGCTACCCAGCCACCTAGTCGAGCACTTTGACGACGAAGCAAACACCGTAGCACTGGGAACCAACCTCGACGTATTGTTGGAAAAGAGGGATCGAGCCCAGATCAGAGCCGCCGCTTACCAACAGCAAACGGCCCGGTACTACAATGCTCGGGTAAAGCACCGATCCTTCAAGGCCGGGGAACTGGTCCTGCGGCGGAACGAGTTCATCGAGCAAGGCAGGCTTCACATGTTCTTCCTAAAGTGGGACGGTCCCTTCCTTGTCTTCAAAGTGCTCCCCGGCGAAGCCTACCGCCTGCAAAACGCGGACGGACGGAAGCTCCCTCGGCCTTACAACACGGAGAAGCTCAAGCTATACCTATGAAGTCAAAACTAGCAAAGCGCCGCACCCCGGCTACCGCTCAAAATCTCCCTTTGAAATGACGGTGTATAACGTTGTCTAAAATTCCTATCCATACGAATAAAGAAACTTTTTGAACCTTCTTTCGCGATAGGGTTCCCCCTGTACAACGAGAAAGGTCTCCCAGAGTTGGTCGGGCCTGAGGTTCCCTCGCTCGACTATCTCCAGCAGGCAGCTTCCCTGCCACGGCTCCAGGAATCGAAAGCCCTCCCAGAGGCAGTCGAGACCAGAGGTTCCCTCACTCGGCTATCCCCCGCGGGCAGCTCCCCTGCTACAACGCCGGGGATCAAAAAAGCCCTTCTAGAGGCAGTCGAGGCCAGAGGTTCTCTCACTCGGCTATCCCCCCTGGGCAGCTTCCCTACCACAACGTCGGGGATCGAAAAGACTTCTCAGAGGTAGTCGAGGCCTAAGGTTCCCTCGCTCGGCTATCCCCCACGGGAAGCTTCCCTGCCACAACGCCGGGGATCGAAAACCCCTCCCAGAGGCAGTCGAGACCAGAGGTTCCCTCGCTCGGCTATCCCCCACAGGCAGCTCCCCTGCCACAACGCCGGGGATCAAAACAGCCCTCCCAGAGGCAGTCGAGGCCAGAGGTTCCCTCACTCGGCTATCTTTCAGGACAAAAGCCCTCGCCAAGAGGCACCGGGCAGTAACCCTGCCCGGCCAAGGGTCCTTGGTGGGCTTCCTACAAACTTATAGCTTTCCTCGCGCCAAGGGCCAAAGTCCTCCCAGAGGCAGTCGGGTCCTTGCCCGGCTATCCCCGGCAGGTAGCTTCCTACCACAACCGACAGGGATCAAAGTCCTCGCTAAGAGGCATCGGGAAGTAACCCTGCTCGGTTCGCGTCCTGAAGTATCTGAAAGCCCTCCCAGAGGCGGCCGAGCCCGAGGTTCCCTCGCTCGGCTATCCCCAGCGGGCAGCTTCCCTGCCATATGCTGAGGATCAAAATTCCTCCCCGAAGCGGACGGGTCCTTGCCTAACCATCGATGGCTGGTAACTTTCTACCACCGACCTGAAGGATCAAGAGCCCTCGCAAGAGGCAACCAAGCAGCTACCCTGCTCGTCAAAAACTCCGGCTGGTAGTTTCCTACCCCCGCCACCGGAGATTAGATCCTTCACCAAGTGGCAACCAAATGACCACCCTGCTTGGCCGAGCCCGGCGGCTGCCCTGTAGCCGCGCTTAAGGATCTGAGACACCCGGAAGAACGGCAGGTTCACCTAAATCTGAACTATCTCCCATCGACCTAGAGGGTACACGAGGATACCTCTACGGCAGCGCTTGGCACCCTCACCGGCTGGCAAACTCGACACGAGATCGCCAGACATATAGCCAATCTTACACGGGAACACAACAATACAAACAAGGGCATCCTATGAACGTCCTTCACACAAAAAAAAAGAAAAGTGAAAAAAAACACAAACCGACGAATCAAGGGTTTTTTTTCCTTTTATTGCCAAAATCAAGACCTTTACAAAAGGTACTCTGGGGCCTCCCAGCCCTACAAATTGCCCGAAGGCCTACTTCAGCCACTTCATCGTCGGCGTCACGGCCTAAGGCCCTACCACCGAAGACTTTGCCACCAAGGGCGCGCCCGGCTCCCCTCGTCACCCCTCGCCGGAGACCTCGTCGCCGGAAGCGGGACCCGAGCACGGAGTTCACCATCGTCGAACTCGGGAAGTTGTTCCTTCACGGCGTCCAAAGACTTATTCCACGCAACGGCAGAATACTCCCCGAGCTCGGCGTAAAACTACTCCGATGCCTTGTACTCGGCCACAGCTTTCTTAGCCCGAGCCTTGGCAACCTAGGCCTTCAGCAGTGCCGCCTCAGCATCCCCCTGCTCGCGTCCCTCTCCTTCTCCAGTGTCGCAAAGCGTCCGGCCAGGTCCGCCAGCTTCTTATCGGCGACCCGAAGAGACGCGTTCAGAGGACGAAGGGCACCCCGAGTCGCCGAGTTAGCGAGCTCCGCAGCCTCCGCCCGGCCAGCCACGACGTCGGCCTTATCCCTCTCCCGGCGCAGGTCACGTTGCAAGATCTCGACCTCCGAAGGAAACGCCTCCACTGGCCTCGGGGCCTGGAACGCCCCCTCGGCCTCCATGCGAACGGCGAGGACACGGTGCTGAAGAACCTGACAGAAAGCCAATGAGAACCCGAGGAAAGTCATACCAAGGCAAATGCGCATAGAAGGGTTCGTACCTGGACCGCCCCTTGGGCCATGGCCTCCAATTGGTCCTTCAAGAAGACACACGGGAGCTTTCCCCCGGCCGATTCCTCCATCCCGGCGAACAGACCAGTGGCAACGAAAAGCACAGACGGAACAGTGAAGACGGAGCCCTCTTCCCGCACAGGAATCCCTTCGGGGGCCTTCGACGGCGGTACACGAGAAACCGTCCTTTTCCTCTTAAAAAGGGGCCGTCCCTCGCCCTTCCTTCCGTCACCAGTCTGGGACTCAGGTGACGGCTGATGACTCCGGCCGCCGCCAGGAAAGCTCCCAGATGCCGCCGACGAGATAGATGGCCCTGCCGTCGACGGAGAATCAGGCGGAGGATGAAAGTTAGCCGGGGGCTCGGCTACGCCACTAGCTTCCCCCGGGCGCGAGCCGCCCGAAAAATGGGAACGAACCATGTCTCACGGAGGAGGAAGAACGCCGAGCAATGGCGACTCGAGGAAGGAGGGAGATGAAAGGTTGGGGGCCCTGGGACGGGCCCTGCCACCGTTTTATCACTGCATCCAACGGCGCCCGTCAACTCCCGCCAAAACGACTCCTCACGATCAGCGGCTCCGATCACTCCACATGTCGGCCCTGTACTGGATTGCACCCAATCGGGCGCTGTAGGTCCGCGTACGTCACACCGGCCAGTCGCCTTTTGACACGTGGACCATTACTTCAGTTACATAGTGCTCAAACCGGCACACCCCCTTTAAGGTGCGGAGACCCCGCCTTGGTTCGCTAGCAGAAAAAACGACCAATAGACCAAGGGCTCGCCCCGACGAAACCATAGAAGGGGTCTCGCCCCAGGAGACCCGGCAGTCTACTCCTGACCCGACCACTATTTGGTCGGGACAAGAGTGGGGGGCTAATAATAATGCTCGATATCTGCCGCCTCCAAGATCATGACACGTGGCGTGTGACGTGTCCAGAACTCAGAAGAAAGGGTCCGCAGGGGGCCGACCAGGCCACCCGGTGCCCGACCTGCGAGCACAAACTGACTCACCTCAGGGCCCTCTGCGAATGTGCCTCCTCGGCCACTCAGCTCTCCCCGAGCTGCCACAGTCAAGACCAAGACTCCTCGGCCTCCTCCCCCGTCCCCGAGCTCCCTGTCGAGGTCGTCTCTCTCGGCCCTCCGACCAAGGTCACCGCTCACAGGCGTAACCGCCGCTCCGCGAATCTCGCCATGCGCAGATTCTACGCCAACACCATCCCATGTTCCACGCCATCTCGATCCCCATTAATGGGCGATCCGCTTTCTACGCGGGCGTGACGTCGGGAGGCGTAACTGCCGGCGAGATTCTCGCGCCTGCTGCTGCGTGCCGCCACCGCTATATAAACCCCCATCACAGAGGGGTCAAGTCAGCTTTTTTTTACACTTTACGCCGTTACTCTGCTCGGATCTTGTCACTGACTTGAGCGTCGGAGGGTTCTCGGTGGTACCAAACCATCCCGGGACTTCTTTACAGGTATACGGCAGCAGCCTTCTCATCACACCTTGTCCTCTCAAAGCCCATTGAGACCCACACGCAATGAAGGACAATCAACCCAGTTCACCTCGAGATCAACGGAAGACAACATCTGACGGAGGCCCGAAAAGGAGCTCCATCAGGGACATCATCCAAATCTATTGCCATCCAAAGTCTAGATCCTTTTACCTCAGTCCATACATGCTATGCTGCTTGGCAGTTATCGATATCTGTAAACTGGTAACCTTACATCTTGATTTTTAAGGCTGACACAACGAGCTTCATTGTGTTTAAGAAGTATTGTTCCCAAACGGCAATCCCCCATAAGGCAAAACGAATTATGAAATTCAAAATAACAATCATTATGATGAGTAAATTTAGCAACAGAAAGAAACTTGCTTGATATAGAAGAAACATTCAAAATATTTTTCAAACGAGGCATACAACTATGGGAAAGAAAAGAGATGTTTTTGGTATGAGAGATAATCAAACATGAATCCTCACTTATTTTTAATTCATCTGGACCTTTGTAAGAAGATTGAAGGGAGAGGTTACAAAGACACAAAGTCACGTGATAAGTAATACGGAATCTAGATGTCACCTATGTTTTATGCAATATGTTGGTGTAGGAAAGAGAGCAACATGCACTTGTAGAGTTGGAGTCTACGTCAGTTTGGTTAGCAAGGCTGCAATGCTTGATTAAAGCGGTTGTAACAGTTAAGAATGGTATGGCCATACTATTTCCATATTTGACAATGGTTGTTGCAGTTTGCACAGCCATCACGACGAGGTTGTTGAGGTCGCTCATTGGAAGGAAAGGATGAAGATTACTTCCCTTGAGAACGATGCGCGGAATTGGTGTTGCCATGGTGCAATGAGAATCGAAAATTATTGCTTGAAAAAGAAGTATGCTGTCAACACCAAAGGTTGTTATGAGCAAAATGAGCCATTGGGGAGGCTGCAATTGAATCGATGGTTGCGATGAGATCCAAAAAGAGAGAAGCCTCTTGAGTAAGAAGAACCCTATGTAAAGACTCAAAGGAGTGCGTGACTCCGATAGCATTGAGTGTCATACGACATTGAGCATATCTAGGACCAAGGCCAATAAGCAATCTATAAGTGATTCATTAGTAAAGACGTTTCGATCAATCGCAAGAAAACTGATCAATCGCAGCAAAACTGTCAACCAACATCTTGACACAATTAAGATACTCAGCCATTGAAAGAGAACCTTTTTGAATTTGACGAAGTTAAATTCGAAGTTGCATTACCCGATCTTGATTTTTGTTAGAATAGTGATGAATGAGCGTCTTCCAAGCATCATGCGAAGTATCAACGTCGATAAGTTGAGGAATAATAGTCACCCACAAAACATAGAATCTAACCAAGAGCGAGCAAATCACGTATCATCCTTGTACCAAGCATATGCAAGATTTGGTAGAGGTGGCTCATATTTGCTTTCAGTCAATGGCAAAGCAGAAGATGGACACACCGAGATGCCTTCGATATGATCTAGTATGCGATAAGTGTGAAGGAACATCTTGAAACGAGTCTTCCATTATAAATAGTTGTTGTCGTCGAGTATTATTCTAATGTTAGGAAGAAGGCGACCAAAAGAGAAAGTTGAGTATGAGGAAAAAGAATCTTAAAAACCATAAGAAGAGTAAAGGATCAATATGTTATTAGACTTAGGGGCTCTCATGTCACAATTTTTTTTAAAGCGCTACAAGAATTTGCTTGGTTGAACGACTGTACCCTGGGTCGACTGAAATATTCGGTCGACCCAAGCCATTTAAGCCGACCGATTAGTTTTGATTTTGGGGGAGACTTGGTCGACTGATTAATACAGTTGAGCAACCATGTGCCTAGGGTATTCTCTGTTTATCTTTAAAAAATCGCCACTGCCGATCATCATCTTTGGAAAAAAACCGATCCTAAATCGCCGCCGCCGCCCGAATCGCCGCCTCACCCGTCATCATCACCATCTTCTTCACCACCATCACCGTCCATCATCACCCTCCATCATCGTCTTCACCATCATCATCATCATCATCATCTTTTTCACCACTCCATCACCACCCTCATCCGTGATCATCATCATCTTCTTCACCACCGTCTTCTTCGAGACCGCCACCATCATTCGCCACCGCCATCGTCGCTGGCCCCATGTTGTTGCCTTCCTTAAGCCGTCACCGGCCCCCACATCATCCGAGCCCCCTCCCCAAGACAGCCGAGCCCCCCCCCCCCCCCCCCCCCCCCCAAGTTGTGATCAGGTAATTATTGTTAAAGAAATTTTTGTTACTTTTGGGTTTTTAAATTAAATTAAATTTGTTAAGTTTAATTTGTTGATAATGAGGTTTTAGAATGTTATGGCGTATTTGTTGATGATGAAGATGAGTTAATTGATTTAATTTAAGAAGATGATGAAGATTTTGAGATTCCAAATTTGAAAAAGGTTGTTGATATATGTGAAGAGGTGATAATATTTGTAATCTGTTGAAAAACCTCCTCATGTTGTAATGTGAATCCTCTGAATTGATTAAACCCTTAACTTACTATCAAAACCCAACCTAAATCCAAAATCTAGAATTTGATTAAAAAAATCCTTAACTTAAAAACACGTTACCCTAAACTACAACTTCAAAACTTTAAAATTGGAACGTGAATAAAAGCAATCAAATTAAATCTTAAACTAAGTGTATGATCCTCGATGATAATATAAAATTTTCTTGTTCTCATCAATAATAGTATGTAAAAATCAAAATAGTCCCCGTCTGTTAGTTATATGCGTACGGGTTTTGTCGTGATATAATACCATGTGAAGGTTGTCAATATTGAACGTTGATCGTTCATTTATATGGCGAGAAGACTATTCTCATTATAACTGATAGATTTTTCTCGCGTGGACAATTTAAGTATGTATAATGCATACACCTCTTTACACTTGCGTTTTCAATAATTTCGAGATGAGTTTCATCTGTATCTCTTTGTTAATTCTCCGTGTACAAATATAACCGGGATGGTTATTTCAATGTTGATAGCATTGAGGCGGTTATCCCTATTATTGCAGTGTACTCGAAGAAAGCAGAGAGATAATGCCGAAATTTTCTAGAAACGAATGAAAGAACAAGTGTATGGATGTATGCGTTATACATTTTTAATGGGATAGAATCCTTACCCCTACAACTGTTGTGACATCATTAACAGTATGATTTTGTTAAAAACTAAAGATTTTAACATGTCAAAACAATGTCGTATGATGGTTATTAGTGATACTTGATCCTTAATTTAATCAAATTATAATTAACAGTTAACCATTAAACTAAACATAAGCCACCCAAATAATTCGAACATGGTATCATTAAAAACACAAAATAACTATATTTGAATGGAGAATGAATCGAATCAGAATTAATATTAAACAATTGAATACCATTATTTGTAGGTTTTACATATTCGAAGATAATGAATAAGTCTTCGATATAAGTTATTGCTAGGATACAGAGATCGTGTAAGTTCATGGAATTTTCAACGAGAGTAGATACACTATTCATTGTCCTGGTAGAAAATACCAAAATGGCACAATAAGGAAGCGAGAGGAGATTCATGAGCACATAGAATTTAACGGTTTCTCTCAAGGTTACCACATCTGGTAATATCATGGAGAGGAAAGGATCCCAGATCACTCAGTCTCAGTTTTTGTAACGACCCTAAAATCCTTATACCGTTGTTTTTCCCCTCTTTAATAAAATACCGTTTTCCTTTCGAATATTGGGATATATTTATTTCTTGTTGACCAAGTGTAAAAGTAACCTTATAGCTCATTGGTTAAGTCACTTCACCATTATTCTCACTACGACAAATAAGGGTTGTCCATACGGATTTATTCGTAGGGGCAAACCACTGCCCCTACGGATATCCCCGTAGGGGCAAAAAAATACCCTGTAGGTACAAACGCCGTAGGTGCAAGTCGAAGCCCTGAACATACCCCTACGGAATTATGTGTAGGTACCGTTTCCCCTACGGCTTAGGTCGTAAGGACAAAAAAATTATTTTATTTACGGTTTTTAAAAATAGATTACTTGTACCTACGGATGAATCCGTAGGGCCAAGTAATAGCCCCTACGGATACATGCGTAGGTACATATCCGTAGGGGCAAAATATCAGAAATCCTGATATTTAGCCCTACGGATAACTCCGTAGGGGCATTTGTTTGCCCCTACGAATATATCCGTAGGGGCAATCCCAACCCCCTGATACTGAGATCACAGGGGAAAATATCAGTTATTCTGATATTTTGCCCCTGCGGATTAAACCGTAGGGGCAATATGTGTACCTACGGATTAATCCGTAGGTACATATTATCAGGTTTTTTTTTAAAAAAAGGGCTGCCTATTTTTTTCCTCGTCCTGTGCACAATAATATATACATTAATCGAATATAAAATTAATCATTACACAACATATATCGCAGTATTCATAATCATATCTCACGCATATAATATACAAAAGAAACCAAAAAACAGAATATGATATAAATATAAACACCGTAGGACCACCAATATCAATATCGTCCAAAATGTAGTACAATATGTATCATATAAATAAATACATGTTTCAAAAAATAAGAATCAAAAAGCTACCCTAACTCGATCCAGCTCCACCTCTGATAAACGCTAGAATCTGGCACGCCTGCTCCTCGGTCACTAAATCATGCAATTCGGCGTGTGCGGGAGTCTGAGCGGACTGTGGAGCTGGCGATATGGTCTGCGCAGCTGCCGTCGAGGTAGTGGCTTGCGGAGCCGCGACTGCGGGAGTCTGAGCAGGCGGTGGAGCTGTAGGAGCTGTCTGCGGAACCGCAGCCGATATAGTGGCTTGCGGAGCCGCAGCCGAAGGAGATGCATGTGGAGGCTCGGCCGATGTACCCCGTCGTGTCTGGACCTAACGTGTGTAATAAGCGTGTAAGAACTGTGCATTATTCGAATTCTTATCATTATCAAGTTATTTCGAAACCCCATTTGAATATCTAGTTTGGAAAACCGTAGTTTATTTTAATTAGATATGTATGTATGATTAATCAAAACTAAGTCTACAACCAAATAAGCTCAGGCTACGTACTAATATTGGATATGTTGATATCTATAATATGACATGATATTTTACTATTAAGTAGTATACATACCAGCATCTCCTTCAACTCCTGAACGGTGGCCTTCAAGCTCTCCAGTTCCTGCTGGACACGTCGCTCACTAGAGACGGAGGAAGTAACCGCCGGGGTGGAGTCCAACCTCATATGGGCCCTGCTAGGGCCCAGTCCTCAGCCTCTCTCCCAACCTCCATGGTTCCTTCCGTGTGCGGCGTCCAGGACTGGGGTCAGCAGCCTCGAATCGCTCTGTCCGGTAAAATCGATCCCCGAGGCCTCGGCCTGCTCAACCACCCGCTCCTACACCCACATTAAGCAGTAAAGTATAAGTATAAAATTTAAATTTGAACCTTCCAAAACTAAAATTTCAAATATGGATTGAATAAATATTAACACTTACGCAATACTCCTGGGTAGCGATGTCGGGATATCGAAGTTCACCCGTGGCGGGATCTATCGAAGTGCCGTAGACGGCAAGATATGCGGACAACACGCTCGGTGTACCACCTTGCGCCACGGTCTGAACTGTCTGCAATATTAGAAAATAACTCTTAATATTAGATATATTAGAAAATAACTCTTAATATTGCATTATATCACAAATGAAAATATATATTAATATCCGAGCCTGATCAAAGAAGAGGGCGAATGAGCGCCGGTGCTGCTCGCCCCACTCAACGTGAAGTGGATAGTTCTTCACGAGCCGGCTCTCATCCCCCATATACCGGCCGAACCTCTCGGCATGAGGACCGGTATAGCGATAATCAAGGGTAAAAAAGAGAGGGAATGCTGCCTCTCCCTAGCAACTGTCAGAACATTATATTTAGCACATACTGGTTTATAAAATTGATAAGAAATACCAAAATCAACAAATTCAAAGCCTTACCTACAGAGATAGCAGATGTGCTCCTCTGGTATCTGCATGTATCAAAATTTGAATAATATTAATTAATTTCAGTACATACATATTAACAAGATAAACTCGCATATAGCGCTGCTTACACATAAGACAGGGAGTGAACAAGCTCTTGTGGATCATCAGGCGCAAATCTAATCTCATCAAGCAGCACATGATAATGAGTTGGACGCGTGGTGCCCTATTTTATGATAAAATTTTCAGCATATATTAAGTTGCGATAAAAAAACTGTATATATCTAAATGCGATCCAAAGTTGAGAATTGAAAATAATCAATTGAGAAAAGAATGAATGGAAATTCTCATAAGTGCATGCTGAGTGAATAAATATTGTATTAATTCCAAACTAAATACAAATATAACAAACTTATCAATTATATAGTATTCAATTTGATTTCAAACAAATACCAAATAAGAATTTATTATACAGGTCCACGACTTACAATCATTCCCGCATGCGAGCACATATAAAAATCATAGTGTCTAGGATGACAAATTTTATTGTCAACTACTGTGCCTGCACATTGAAGCAGCAGAAAAACATGGAAGTTATTTATAGTTGGAAACTCTTGGATGTAATCATTTTTTTAATTTGAGTTGCATTTAGAAACCAATTTAGCAAATCATGAACGTTACCAGGTGGAACATTATCAGGAGAGTTCGGTTGGAAAAACTTAGTATGATGATTTTTCTGAGCTATAATCAAGGTAAACTTTGGCGACCATTGATCATCATTATGCATGCACTATAGGATATATAAACATACCCGCAGGTACGGTGGTGTCACCACCTACAGCTAGACAATAATAAAAATTACTATCTAAGTAAGAGCAAAATGAATGTGTGTATATTTATGATATAGCATTCTAAATCAATATACATGCACTATATGATATATAAACATACCTGGAAGAGCGGGAGTGGCCTCTGTCGCTGATATGGACGCATCACCAACAACTAGACAATCAAACATTGACAATATAAGTAATTTTGACATAAGCAGGCATAAATATCTATAATATTACATTCAAAATGGATATGCGTGCAATATACCTGGAGGTGTGGCAAAGTCCACACGGAAGGAGGCATCCGAAGGGGTCTCCGATCTGGGTGCAAGACCGGCCCTGTGAAGCCCCCTACGCAGCTCTCCGGACGGCAAAACCGCTCTGCCTCTGCCTCTGCCGGTGCCGCGGCTGGAGCTCCTGCCACCCCTCGCTGCTCCTGTCATCGTCATCAAATCTAGTCAAGTATATTCTCTTATAAGAAATCCTTGAAACTCCTATAAGAAACCTTGGAACTCCTATAAGAAATCACCTAATATTCTCATAAATTCTTGAAAGGAATAGGACTTTGAATATACAAAAAAAGAAAGTGAAAATTTTGATCAAGCATCATACTCAGATTTCAGATGACCCCCATCAAAAGACTTCTATAAAGCCAAAGAAGGCAACAGAAAACCCTTTTAGTCAATTAGAGAGCGCACCTGTAATGAGAAGTGGTAAAAGTATCACCCAACAAGGGTGTAATTTACAGAATCGGTTGAAACTCTTGAAAGTCATAGAAGAACCTGATCTGCACAAATTTGATGTATACTTTCCATTGGACACTAAGAAGTCTCTAAAAGAAAAAGCCAATGTGAAAGCCATCATTAGTTCATATCAGAAGATTGATGCTGAAACAGAGAACAAGGAATGTCATTTTCTTCTTCTTCTGCCACATTACTGTCTTCTCCTTCTTCTTCTGCCACGTTACTGTCTTCTCCTTCTTATTATGTGCGCGTGCAAATTCAATGAAAGCAGAAACTCCAGTGAAAAACTTAGGTTGCATACGTTGTTGCCAATTCATATACATCCAGTCCTTAACCCTGACGTACTCATGGGCCATGTTAGACTGTATCATATAAATTGTAGGTTATGATGACTATATTGAGAAATCTAAGAACGGGATGGTTACTGACAAAGGAGAAAATCCGTATATATGCTTTGTGTGTGCGTTTGTCGTTGAAAAGAATAAATTATCGATAATCAAAGTTAGATTTGAGGATACTCATGTATGAGTTGTATTCTAAATTGTGGGTTGGGTTTAAGGATTATTAATCTCATTTGAGACTAAGATCAACTTAAACGTTTGTTAAGGATACGTTAGTCTAATTTTAGACTAAGATCAACTTTGTATAGTTCTATGTCACGACGAACATCGAACGTATGTTAACCGATAGAAATTAACTGCTGTCGTGTAACACTTGTGCTATTTTCAGGTACCGGCTAAGTGGACTGCCTGAATAAATTATATATATGGGGATTGTGATGGCTGCTGGCAAGGAATCAAAGAAGGGGCTCATTTAAAAGATGACCCGCAGCTAATGGCGTGATTCTAACAACTATAAAAGAAGTATGTTGAAATTATTAAGATGACCTCTATAAAAGAAGTAGACAAAATAATAAGCAGAAGAAGAAAAAAGTAGCTTTTAACTTTAACTTAAGAACAATGATATATCAGATCTAACAACTTACTAAAAGATTCAAGATAGTAATTTTGTTATTTAATATGAGACCTAAAAGACAAAATCCTATCATGATAATGAATAGGTACCAAACTATTTAGGTAAATTACACCATAATTTGATTGGATCTCTTCTTAGGAGGACCTCCAAAATTAAGTCATGATCCTTTTCTGACTATTTCTATTTAAATTATGAGATCGACACATGCCTTATTAAACTCATGAAGTTTTTTAAAGAGTCATTGGAACTTGCTAGTTTTGAAATTTGAAATATGCAAAATGTTTGTACTCTCCAAAAACATAAGTTCGGAAAAAATGTCATTGCATTGCAATGTCGCAATGTCGCAATGAATAGGTGCCAAACTGTTTAGGCAAATTACACCATAATTTGTAACATATCGCCATGTGACCATGTCATTGCAATATCGCAAGCAAACAACCTAGCAAATAATTGATGCATCTAATACAGTTTTTTTTGTACAGTATTACCCATGATGTCAACAAAGAAATTATGAGCACAACACAAGTTCATAAATCATTAACTAATATAAAATTTTAATATCGACAATAGTAGTAATGTTATGTTTGCTACCTTCGTCCCTCTCCCTAAAGGAACAAATTATAATAGGTATACAAAATTACCGACCGCTAAGAAACTTACTACTCATTTATCCAATAGGATTTTGGGATTTGTTGCTCTCAGTCATATATGCATCTTCAAATATATGGGAAAGAACCTTATCAGATCAATAATCAGATGCCAAATAAACCAATTAGTCATTTTGTTGGACTGTGATAACATCATCACATGTAAATATCCATGAACAGGCCGAAAAAGAAAAAGAAAAAGAAACAAACAAATCAGAAATTACCTCATCTAGGGTCATCAACAATGATATAAATAAAACCACAAACTACCACAGTGATCAAATAATCTACAATACTGCATTGTGCAGACAATGTAAAAGGTATGTCATAAAAAAGGGTAAACCTAGTACATTATTAGCCTGAGGGCAAAAAAATCTAAAACGGTTTCAATATAAATAATCGCCAATGACAATGAACTCTTAAAGGTTGGCATTTGGCAATTCTACAATATGCAAAATTATTCTAGTTTATACAACGACAGGTATGACAAGGGTAAAATTGAAGAAACATGTATCTATTCAAAAAGGCAAATATGTAGTGTTTAAATATGTAACAGGATTATAGTTCAAACTTCTGAATACCTAATATCTCATTTACGATAAACCCAAAAAAACAAAGAAAAAATATATGTTTATGTATTTTTGTGTTCTATTTAATCCTTTTCATCCCTAAATCTGCTCATGTCTATCTTGTATGACCATGACAACACTGAACCAAATACTTGACCACAACTAACCAAATACTTGACCACAACTAATGCCTAACCCTAACCCTAACCCCAAGCCCAACCCCCTGCCCAACCCTAACCCCAACCGCAACCGCAGCCCCCCAGCCCTAGCCCTAACCCTAACGCTAACCCCAACCGATGCCTCATCGGTACCCAAACCATGAACCATAGCCCTAAAACAATAAAAAAATTGTTTAATTGAAGATTTCCTAACCTGTGCAGGCGGTGGCGATGACAAATCAGTGGCGACGACGAACGGAGATGAGGAAGAAGCAGGCGGTGGCGGCGACGAACGGAGATGACGAAGAAGTAGGCGGTGGAGACGACGAATCGGCCGGCGCTGGCGACAACGAGAACGGCGATAACGAGAACAGCGATCGGCGGGAACGAGGGTTTGGGGATTTGGGTTCGCGCGCAGTGATGAGAAAATAATATTTAGAGATAATCAGCGTAGGGATCGATCTGCCTTTTTACTTAAATCACTATTTACATGCCCATACGGATAAGTACGTAGGTTCTTGGTTTGCGGCTCCGTGGGGGCAAACAACAATTTAAGATTTAATAATTTTTAAATAAATATGTAAGGACCGTAGGGATAACCGTTTGGCCCTACGGATTAATCCGTAGGGCCAAACTAAATCTGCCCCTACAGATCTCGTTATCCGTAGGGGCAACCCCCTATTTTAGTAGTGTCTATAGGTCACTTGTTAGAACCTTAGATCTTGTAATTATTTTTATTGATTTTTTTAACCCTTTCATAATTTACAAATAAGACCTTTCAATTCTTTTAACTACCAAAATGAATGCATAATAATTAGAATTTTTATGAAGAGTTATAATGAACCTTTACAAACACTTTTATTATATATTCCTCCACCTTCTCCTTCTTCCTCCTCCTCCAAATCTCCACTCATTATTTTTAGACAGTCATAACAAAACCAAAGAAACCTCGTTCGTATTTTATCTAAATCTGTCACGCGCTGCTTCCTAAAAGAGCGGTAACGGGTACGTGACGAGCCCCGCGACGTATTTATTACGTGAAAGTCATTTCCCGTAATAAACACGTTAAGCGTTTATAACCAATATAAAATGTATAAGAATAGATAAGTGAAATAAAATCCAACCACTTTATAATACATTCAACAATTTTTACAGAGTTTCAAATTGATACATGATGTCTGAAACAAGAAACATGAATATAAGGTGCCTAAACAGGTGGCATATAGAAATGATAAGCTGGAGAAAACTAGAGGTCGGTCTGTGCCGCAAGCTGAGTAGTCCTTCGGACTCGGCTCAATCTCCTCAGTCTCTAAATCACCTGACGAATATTCTAAGAATAGAAGAAACGAAGAGGAATGTCGTCAGCGAACTAGCGCTCGGTAAGTCCGCAAAAAGAATAAGGATATAAAATGTGATAAAAGACTTGTATGTAAGAAGAATATGAATCTAAAATAGTAGTGATCACATAAAAATGTCAATGAGTACGATAAAGTATCTTAAGTATGACAATATATACAAACATGGTTATTTATTCTAACGTGGTTATTTGTAGTTCGATAAGAAATGTATGTGTGTATATGAGAGTAGTCCGTCAAACTCACAAACTCATAGCACAAGTATAAGGCCCCGTCAAACCTACAGGACAACGGCAGAAGATATTCAAGAGGTGTCTTTTACTAGACTCTCATACCACGACATACATGTTTTACCAAACTACTCCTTATCCCCCGTGTATTTTAATTTATATATTAAGTTACAAATTTTGCCCGAAATCCATGAATACAAAGAGAGTACAAGTCAAGTTCAGGTCGAGTTCGAGTATTCAAACCAAGTTCAAGTGTTCAAACCAAGTTCAAGTGTTCAAACCAAGCCTTATTCATGGCTCGGGTCAAGTCAAGTACAAGTTCGAGTTCGAGTTCGAGTCAAGCAAGTAACAAGTTTAATTAAGTGGTTCAAGCATGTGGTTCATATCATTGGACTAGTATAGGAGTAAAAGAGATTCATGTTAAGTATCAAAACCAATTTATATTTTGAGACGGTAGGAATTGATTTGTTCAATAGCTAGGCAAGTGATAACACTGATTGTCTCCGGCTTTCCGAGACTCAAAAGAGAATAGGTCACTTAAACCATCCACTTCCTAAATACTAGTCTTAGAATTTCTAAGGTATTTATGTGAAATAAGACATTAAATTCTCGAGGTGTTTTAAGTAAAAATTTTATATTTTAAAATTCTTGAGAATGTTTTGATTTAAATAAAATGGAGAGGGTGTTTTAATAAAATGTACTTTTTTTAAGGTTAGGGTATTTTTGTGAAGAGTCTAATTTTAGGGTATTTTAGTAAAAACCAAGCCTTTTAAAAGTTAAGGGTATTTTCTTGAAAAATCTAATTTTGAAAACTTGTTTTCCCTTTTAATAATTAGAAAAATTAAAGTTATCATCTTTTCTTTCATTTTTAATTTTGTGAAAATCGTATTATTTTAAAATTCGTATCTTTCTTTCATTGTTTCAAAATCCCCTTTTCTTTTGAGACCGTGCCCCGTGAAAGGCTCTGCATCTCACTCTACTAAACCCAAGACGTACGATAATCTGCATCATCCACAACAGGGCTTCCCTAAAGAGGGTTGTAGAGGCAGAATATGTAAAGAGAAAATGATAATAGTTAATTCTATTTTTAAAATAATGATTGTGTTAAAGAATTTTGGAATAAATAATGAATATTAGTAAGTCTCATATGGTGAATTATTACATAGGGTAATATGCAGTGAACATGATAGTTTTTTAATTATTAAGTGTTTTGAGTTCTATATAATATGTTAATTTATGAGTAGTAAGTCTAGAAAAATTCCATATTATCCTCAACGAGGCAGACTGTGTGTTAAAGAAATTATAAAATTCATTTTTATATACACATATTGTGTTTAGAAAAAATCTTTATCTACACTAAATCAGTTTCAAATGTTGCACATTCGCATAGGACATGCCAAAGAAAAACTTATGTGTTTGTGCGTCAGCCGACACAACAATTCAATTCATTTGCAGTTTGATGGCTATTTGAAAAACAAATACAAGAAATGTACCTTTTCAACCATAAAAAGCATTAGGAGAGAAAAAAATTCCAGATTCAGATAATTAATCAAGATAAGAGATTGAATAAAAGGTGATCATCATTTTAAGCTATACATATCTATCAGCTAAATGTGAGGATTGTCATAGAGTCGTTGAGACCCAATCACTTGAGAAAGCATAATTAAACATTTCGAACAAAATTCATTTAAGATCCCCTTAATGAATATGTTCAATAGTTACTTTATACTTTCCCGTATGAAACCTTGTTATCCTATTTGCAAATACAGATCATTTAAATAACAAAAGCAGGGGATATCAGTTTAGAAACCTCACTTTATCATACAATAAGGAACCTTATTTTAAACAAGGAAGAGGCGGGGTTACGACGAGAGGGGACATCGGTTTAGTGAAGTCAAAACAGAGGCAAGGAGGGAGAGGGACGGAGGAAAGAAGGGACTTACAGGCGATTAGAACGTTATGAAAACGACGGATTTCCATTGGGGCATTTCGTCGAATTTGAAACGTCGACGGATTGGAGATCCGGAGGCGTGGAAATGATCGTCATTCTCACGCGGACTCGGCCCTGGCCTTGAAACCTTGGTTCTCAGTCCGGAACGCGTCGAAAAGGTTGTCGAAGTCGAGGGTTTGGTTGTTACGATGGGCTCAGCTGCGGTGTTGCTTCTGTTGTCATTGACGACGGCGATGGGGGTCGGGTGCTCAGCCAAGAGAGGGCGGCCGACCATGCATGGAGGGGTTTTCGGTGTTGGGTTTCGTGGTGAGAGGAGGAAAGAAGAAGAAGATGATGATGGAGGAGGAGGTGAACAAGAGGGGTTAGATTAGAATTAGGGTTTTGTTTAATAGGGAGTGAAAGAGAGAGGGAGTGGGGGTTGGTTAAGTTGCATTTCGTGGGAAAATAATTAGGCTAAAAAGGGAGGGAAGAATTTGGGCCGGCTGGGCGGGATGGGTTTGAGTTTAAATAAAAAAAATGTGAATGGTTGGGCCAAAAGGATCATGGCTTTAATTTGCATAGAAGATTTAGATATAAGGAAAATATATATAATAAAAAACAAAATATACGGAAAATACCAAAACAAATAAATACGGTATTTTATTAAAAAAAAGTTTATACGGCGGTATAAGAATTTTGGGGTCGTTACAAAATCAATTCGAAGACCGCCGATTCTCACAACTCATCGAAATCCTATCGGCTTTGATCGCATTGGGCGATAGAGTTGTTACACACGTATTGCAACATCGAGTAAGTTCCCTTCATCCTTTTCCCTTCTTTTCGAAACTCATCTCCTCTTTCCATGTCTCAGTACATGCCGATACTCGTGCTACCCGAGGGGATTACATGTTAAAATAATAATTATAAATTAAAATGATTAGTTTAAGAGGCATATGATTCCTTATAAGATTTTGCATACATGTATTAACAAATATGGTAGTGGTCCTTACGTTCTCCTTTGCATGTACATGGTGAATGTTGTTCTTCTTTGCATGGACATGGTGAATGTTTAATTTCAGTAGACACAACAACCATGAATCGTTTTCACAAGCTATTTGCACATCAAACTCATGTACCCGATGTTTGTAAGAAAAAGGCTATTACCTGAATTAAAGATCGAGCGTCTCTTTATTGCGTGCTCATGACCGATTCATATGCTCGCAACACTTTACTTTAGCTTGTGCTATTGTTCGCTACAAATGACCTCTATAATTCCTTAGAATTTTAGAACGTGAACCATATATTTTTATTGGAATTTCTAGGTTTTTGAAAATGAACTTTACGATGCTAAATCGAATTCAAGAAAGGTTCATGATATAATTTTTATAGCCAAAGATTTCACGAAAATTAAGTCTGACTATTAGATAGATTTTTTATACGCGCTTCAAAAAAAATTTCGGAATCGAAACGGAACATGATTTTTGCTTTGCTTTGCATTTTAGTCATTATTTTGCAAACCTAAAAACTGTTTTTAAAGACTATTCGAGAATCCATAACTCCATCTTCAGAGGTCCAAACTAAGTGATTTCAAATTTTTTTGACAACTAGATCGAAAGATCTATATTTTTTTAATTCAAACCGACCTCTAAAAACCGACGAAATTAACCTAATTCTGTCTTTTAAAATTGTGTGTCGAATCTGAACAGAATATGTCCTGATCTGCGTTCTGCTTTTCAAAATGTCATATCTCGAACTACAGAACTCGGCTTTCGACAAAGCTTAGATGTATGGATGCCAAAATGAATGCCCTACAACTTTTATATATAACTTGAGACTTAGAAATGTGTATATTAACCCGATATATGCTATGCAAGTCGCCCCCTCTTTGTTATCCAAAAAATAAAAACTATTTTAAACCCTTAGAAAAAAATAATCGTATCTATAGCTTCTAGTATCCAAATCATGCAAACTCAAGTTGTTTAGACAATTAGACTGAAATACCTACCTTTTTCTAGTTCAACTCGAGACTTGAAAACCGACAGAAGATATCACAAATTGTGTTTTTAAAACATATGTCAGTGCTGGACTGATTGTGATCAGCTCTGTGCAGTGATACCAAAACGTGTCTATCTCCCAAACTAGTAGTCGTAATTAGACGAGAATTGAACCCATGTATGCCAAACACCTAGAACTATGTTTCTTGTTTTATCTCTGAGTTCATATGAGTTGAATAATCGGTAGTTTCCAGCACTTTTTTTAGACATTGTTTCTGGTTTATACTTGGATATTTCAGTTGTATCATTTCATGCCATGCGACTTCCTCATCTTATTGTACCTTTATGAATCACGTGGTTAGATATATTGCATGCTCGATACGAACCTGACTCGAACCGTAAATACGTAATGACATGAACTTGCAACCCTCCAACGTATTCTTGGATTCGTTTAGAGCTTGTGTCAGACTCTGTAACTTAACATATGCGGGAGAAAGGGATAGCTTGGTAATGAATGTATGTCGTGGCACGAGAGTTCACTAAAAATAACTAACATGAATCTCGTGTGTTGATGTTCTGTGGTTTTGACCGTACTTAACTCAACGTGATATTGGTCCATAGGTTTGACACATTATTCTCATATATACGCATGCTTTCATTATTGTATTACGACAAAACAAGTAAACGTAGAACTGCCATACTTATATAATCTTCCATGTTACTTGCATTATTGTATTACAACAAATCACGTAACCGTAGAACTGCCATGTTTATATAATCTGTCGTGTTACTTGCCATATCATCCTCGTTCGCTGCATCATACTTTTCCTTTCTATTTTTATACTTGTCATTTATTACTTTTACAATAATACCTTAAATCGGGGACTTACCGAGTGCAAGATCGCTGACGGAAATTCCATTGTTATTCTTCTTTTGGGAATGTGCTTCACATGGTTTAAAGACATGAGAGATTGAGCTGAATAAGGAGGACTTTTTACAGCTGTCTTCTCGAGCAGATTTCTAGCAGCATATCAGCTCTTATCATTCAGTATGCCTATTTATTAGGGATTTGTTTATTTTTATTTGCGTTGTGTTTGATTTTTAGACTCGTTGTCAGTGTTTTGAATATTGTAGGATTGGAAATGTAATAATATAGCTGGATTTTTATTCTCTCATTTAATTCTTGTTATACTATATTGCTTGTTATACGCTTAACGTATTTATTTCAGAAAGGACATCTTCTCGATATAAATACGTCGCGGGTCTCGTCACGTGCCTGTTATATCTTTTGGGAAGCGGGGTGTGACAGTTTTTTGCCCCTAAGGGACCGAGTATGTACCCACCACCATCAAGAAGTGCCACAGGTGATGTACAGATAAACTCGCTGCATCCGACTGACTCAGATGTATACCGTCGATACCTCCGTCATCCAATTGGGATCTTTGGCCCACTGGTACTTCCACATCCTATCCTACGACTGTAGGTTCGTCCTTTTCAACTCCCGTTGGTAATCCTTATGGTCACTTGTCCAACAAAGAGAAAATCAAACTTTTGCATGTACTTTCGAGTACAATCGGTCTTGTAGATCCGGTAACTTTAATTAACCTTTATTACATCTAATATGCTTATTTTTATGGTTAATGATAAATAAATTTTTCTTCTTTACTAAAATCCGTATTTTCTTCTTTTTACCACATGCGATTATAAAAACATTGATTTTAGTCACGTCCAATTCACGAATACGTCTTGGATATCGGATTCTATGCCAAGTTATCAACAAAGCGATCTCGACCTTGATGAATGGTTCGGACTTCAATGAAATTCTCTTATCTCAATGAATTTTATTTAGCAGTATGTTTATAGTGTTTGCTCCGACTTGTGTAGTCATTGAAATTTATGTAATCGTAGATTTTTTGTGGTTATTGTTGTTGAATATTATTAACGTCTATGACTTTTAGAATTTTATTAAGTCGTATATTTATATTGCTTGCTTCGACTTGTGTAATCGTTGAAACTTGTGTTTTGTGGTTGTTTTGACTATATTATGGAAATATATTGTTATTGTTCGTAGTGAAAATTGTTGTTTTTGTATGCAATTTATTTATGTGTAATGTGAATTACAAAATTAATTTTTTTTTAAATTGCTTCCTTACATGACAATTCAGTTGACCAAACACTAAGTCGACTACCATTTCAATTGGGCAAGGCCCATTATTTTTATTAATTTTAAAAATAATCTGTTTACTTGGTCTACTGAATACGCAGTGAAGCAAGTACATGCTCGATTAACAAATTCAATCCACCAAGGCCTCCTTTTCTTTTAAAAAAATATGTTTGCTTGATCGACTGAATATTTTAGTTGAGTAAGTACCAGGTCGACCGGATATTACGGTCGAGTAAATCCCAAAACCTAAAATAAACACCTTTGTTCGACTGAATTATTCAATCGAGTAGGCAAACATTCGACCAAGCAAAACCCTCAGTGAAGTAAGTGCTTGGCCAACGGGACCTATCTCAACCAATTTAGTCGGTCGACTGTTTCCCTCTTGGTCAACTGAAATATTCAGTCGATCAAGAGAGGTAATCCTTGAAGTGGAGTGAGGAAATTCGCTTAACAAGCTCAAAGCTTTTCTTTCCATTTAATAGATTACACAATTTTTTTCTAAAATTAAGATCTAATTGGAAGAAAAGGATATAAGGAAATACATAATTGAAAATGTTGCCATGGATGTCTGATTGGAATCTTGATATTCTGATATGAAAATCTTGCTAGCATGATTATCTGATTGAAAATTTTTATTTTCCAAAATATTCTAATTAAGAATATTCTCATTATATTTTTCTTGATAATATTGATTAATACAAGAATCTTGTCAATTTATTTTAATTCAAATTGATTGAGTTGAGAATCTTCAATTCTGCCTAACATATTTAATCATTTACACAAAAGTTTCAACTCATAGAAAGATGTGAAAACCGTGGAAATGTGTGTGTACATGATAATAATGAAAAAAAAGAGACCGGGAGTTGAAGAACAGTGGAAAGATGCCATAGGAGAGAATTTCCTCTTACGGCGTCGGAAAAATACATCCTCCATCATTTTTTTCAACGATTGGTATACATCATGTCCATCTTTATCATCGAAGATGTGGATACACCAAATTTCATATGATTATACCATTTTTTCACCGTCGATTTAGTTGGTGCAAAATTAATGGTTTACCGACAATAGAACCTTTTACATTGCTAATTCAACAGTGGAAAAGCGGTGGAATCAAAAGAAATTTGGTGTATGCACATCTTAGATGATAACGATGATGATGCTAGATGCCAATCGTCGGAAAAAATGATGGAGATTGTATTTTTTTCGACACAAAAAGAAAAAATCCCCTCATATGACCTCTTTTCTCTATTATTCTCTCTCTCTCTCTATATATATAGATTTTCAACTTTCATTGTCATATCAGAGTTGCAGCACAGTGGCCAGTAGCAGAATATTGATCTTGAGATCTCTTAGACAAAGAGGGCTTAGCCATGTGGGAGCATTTCAAATAAAACCGCCCAGGTTATCCAACTTACTTGATCTCACATTTATAGATGATTTAATGATCATTTGGCATATTACAAGGCCACATACATAAACCACTTGTATATCAAACACTAATCCCATACTAATTTTATTCCAACATCCCAACATCGTCAGCTCAACATCTAATACACAAACTTCATTCTCATACTTCAAGTAGCTAATCTCTGCCATCCACAGGCATATTAATTATGTAGCTAGCACCGGATGTTATCCCCTGGAGTCACACCAAATCGATTGCAGTAGGCCGTATAATACCGGACGCGTGCATCGACGGCAGCCGAGTTCCCTCCATTGCACTCGCCTCCGTTGATTACACGTATCGTGGCACCAAACCCCTGGCCCGAGGTGAGCTTGGCATGCACGCCGCGGTTGAACCAGAACCAAAGTGCGGACTTGAAAGAGATGGTGGGGTCGGTGGCCAGCACGTCGGGGTTGTTAAGTCCATCGAAGCCCAGGCTTCTTCCCGCGGGGCCATAGTTGTAGTTCCAGGTCACCTGGAGCGGGCCCCTGCCGTAGTACTTCTGTCCTGGGTTGCATGGCCATTGACTGTTGGACCCGTCGCAGTAGGTCGCACGGTTGATTTCATTGACGTAGCAGAAATCTACAGAAGATGATATCGATGGCTTCCATTTTAGTAATGTATGCACCATAAGCCTTCTGTATATTTTAGATAAATATCATACCCTATCTTTAATTTACAAGTTTGGTACCATAAACTTATAGTTTTCAAGCTGATATCATGGTAGTTAAGCATTTTTTCGATTGTACAGTACAATATTTTAGTTAAATAACAGAAAGAATAAAAAAATCGAGGGTAAACGGAAAGATGTAGAAACATGTAAGAAAGTCTATCGCAGAAAATAGGGGCCGGGGAAAGAATATGTATAAAGATTCCACCGTTTTAACTCAAAAAGAAAAATATAAATTCATTATTTATCTCCTGCAAAACAAATAGCTTGATCAGGATTCTCTCGATTATTTTGAAGTTTGAAGAGGCCGATTCATGTATAGGTGTCGTCGCATATGAGTTGACAAGTCTTGATCATCAAATAAAAAATTACTTTTTACTTTGCTTGTTATTGATTATTTAATTGGTTGAGGGGGTTTTTCGCACCAAATTTTTCGAGATCTGATCTCTTACATTCATATTCATGAATTGACCCTCCGAATAACTGGAGATGATCCACTGATTTAGTTGCTCAATCTAGGGCTAGTTAGAATTCGATTGTAATTAAGCAAGTGCTTAATTTTGTTATTAAGAAAAAGTCTTTTTTTGGACGTGCGATGCACGTGTTCAAATTCAAATTGGGTTTAATTTTTAATTTGAATTCAAAAAATTTAGAGAAGTTTAAAACTTACACAATGAGAGTGGTTAATTTTTTCTCAAGATAATTCAAAATAATTCTAGAAGTTATTTAATACCAGAAGAGATGATTGTATAGTTATAACTGAGATTCAGTTGATGATTGTACTCACTAAATTTTGTTTAAAGAAAACTCTACAATTATTTTTTTACTGCTGATGTGGCGATATTTGAAAGTACGTTAAACCATAAAGTTAAAATCAATTTGGAGACTCTCAAGTTTTGTAGTTATAATAGTAGAGATAAGGGGAGGCCGGTGAATTGGGCCATGTAATCCCCTTTGCAGATGAATGACTGACAGGCCAAGTACCACATGCGTCAGACGACCCGACCTTCCTGTTGGCCATCTGCAGGCCCCCTAACTTCAATGACAGATCAATCGAAAACACATTATCATGCTTTAAATAAGTGGGGGAAAAGAAAAGGAAGGAAAAAAAAACACTCACGGCCAGTCTCATGGGTAACATGAGCAAAGAAGGCAGCAATCTCCCTCCTCTGCGGAAAAGAGGCTCCAAACGCCGGAAAAGATCCGACCGCATCGAGAAACGCCTGGTGCGTGTAAAATGCTCGACCGGCACAGTTCTGCTGCCCTAAATGCGATTTGATGCTATCGAAGAACTCTTGAGTCGCGTAGTCGCTTACGACAACTGCGCTTTGGTTCAAGTTAACGCCATTACTAACAGCGGAAGCGAAGGTTAAGGTACTTGCTAAGGTGACGGCTAAGAGCAGTGAGCTCATTTTGGTAGCCATTGGAATGCGATGTTAATGTGTTGTGGTATGAGCTTTGGTATTTATAGACGCAAGGTGGGGAAATTAAAGTGCTGTAAAAATTTCATCTTTGGTGCTTCCCTCGATAAAACAGGCAAGTAAAATAAACATATTCCAGTAAAGTCGAAAGAATATCATGTGTCACTGACCATCCTTTCTCTGTCAGTCAATGTCAATAGCGAGTAAACCCGGTTTCAACTGGAGGATGATGTCCGGCCACCGCTACGTATCTTCCTTTTTTTGGACAACCGAGACATGCGCATTTAATTAAAGAAATAAAAGGAGAAGGGGAAAATACCTGTGCGTGTGCGTGTAGAGTCTCGAACACGAGAGACCTCCAACCCCATACACACATGCCACAACCAACTGGTCCATGACTTATCAATACAACCGCTGCATACCCGATAGTGTCATCAACACAAATTTGGAGGTAGAAGGCATGATTTAATGATTTCAGGTTGTGTCCTTTTAATCTCTGTGTTGGATACTTCTGTAATCTATTGAAACTGGTTTTACCAGTTGTAAGGAAAAAATATCAAAAGTGATTAAATATCATCTCTCTAGCTAGTCAGAGTAAAAAGATAGTCCTAGATAGGCTAATTTTCTTTCAATCTTCATGTATCCATTGATTGTGTATCCTAACATGAACAGTGAATAAATTAAGTATGATAGATAAAACCGATTTAGGACGGCGAATCTTCTCTAGAAAAGTAGCATTTTTGAAGGGTTTTTTTCCTTCATTGTCTTTCACATTTTTTCAATTACAATTTTATAGAATACTAATACAAGTAGTGGAGAGATATTCTTCTAAAATAAAGGATAATACAAATAAACACGGTCTAAATTGAGAACATAAGTTAATTAAAGAGTGGATTGGACTAATGGGTCACTAGCACCCATCATCATCATCGATGTCTTTATATTAGTGTTGACGAGAATTTAAAAAACAAAACGGTTCCTATAAACGCCCCATTTGATGTTATCAGATAAAATCTAATCATCCTTCATTTATAAATGACACACAGACCTGTGTCGGTAAATAGGTCACTCTTTAAAACTGAACCGGAAAATTTGATTATCCTTTATTTAAAATAAGTTGCTCTTTAAAATTGGACTTAGAAACAATTTTTCCATTACTTAAATATACCTGAAGCGATTCAGATGGACAAAAAAGAGAGGAGACGGTAATTTTTGTACATCCATTGAATTATTGAAAGGCTTTGATAAATCTATATCCTCTCTCTATTTGTATCCTGACATAGCCGGAATCTAGAAGATCTGTTAGCAGCTAAAATTGCAAGAATAATCAAGTCCTATTTTGCAAGCCCACTATCATTATTATTATTTTAATCAAATCTTAACCGTTCATGTTATCATATATAAAGTCAAGCTTCGTCTGTTTATCTCCTTTATAGTTTAATATGGATATATATTCTACATAAAAGCCTACACCCTCATCAAAATTATAAAAAATTGAGGCAGCACGATCCGTTGATGGGGCGTGAGTGAGGGGTGAGGATGGGTGGGTATGTGAGGAGACTTAAGAGACTAAGTCGTCTATAGATTTGACATCGTTGACGAGGAAGGGACCAAAATATCATAAAACTTTTTTTCTCATTGATTTTCCATTGGTGATTTGAAAAAGGTTGGTGTTTTGAAAAGATAAGTATCTATTTTCCTTAACACTGTAGTGACAAAAAGGAAACCATGCAGGTCTTTTTAGAGGGCTTTCCTTGCACAAACGGAAAAAAAATTACTCTAGAATTTTTCGACAAGAGGTATAATCCAGTGTGAATGGAGCATCATAGGATAGGGGGATATTTCTATGGCTTTTAAACCTTGTTATATATTCTACAAGTTGCAAGGATCAGTGGAAAAAGTTCAGCCAAACATTTTTGATATGCATATCACAAAGCTTTCATTGAGATATTGCTTAGTTTACTACCTTATATATGATGGATTCGGTTAAAACCTTCTTAGCTTAATTTTGCCATACAAGAGAATTCTCTTCACATTAAATAGAAGTCAACTATTCGATAACCCTTTTTGATGGTCGGCGTCTTATCTCCATGTTCATGGTATAAATTAAGCATATGTATATAGATATCCATATGATTTAAATACGCAATGACCATTGATTTAAGAGCTATATGGTCCTTAGCATGTTCTCATGTGCACTGTTTCTTGAGAACGTGACTAAAGTGTGTGTATGCTTTAGAACATGTTAGATCAAGCTTATTGAATTAACATGAAGGAAACTATTGAATTAAGAAAAGAAAGTTGGGAAACTATTGAATTAAGAAAAGAAAATTGTTGTTTTGGAGATTGATTGTTAGCCAAAATGCCTGGTGCCACTTCACTATCATATATCTCACTACAAACAATGAAACAGACACCCATAGTAATGCCTAAGTAGTGGATGAATAAACCCACAACAAGATGACTAGCTTGGCCCATTTACTACCAAAGCTCCATAGGTCAGCATGCAAGGCTTTTAAATTTTCAATTGAGAAGGCTAGGATTCAAGCCGATTTTAACCGGCTGAGTCGCTTCGCACCATACATGGTAGCCACCGAAACCGTCAGGACCAGACGGTTTTAGCAGGGGGTTGATATTGAACTACAGCAACTTATTGCGTCTCTCGATTTACCAACCTTTCCTCAAGTGTTGAACTTTGCCCGAGTGCAGGAAAGATTGGCGGAGAAGGCTAAGGGCCAACGATCGATGGATAAGAAACCCCATGTGGTTCCAGTAAGGCCTATCTTTTATCCCGTGGAGCGATCCCAGTTTACAGGCCGGGTGTTACGCGGATGAAGCGTACTTTCTCACCTCAGCAGCCACAGCGGAGGACCCTGTTTTGCGATTATTGCCAGAGGCCGGGACACATGCAGAGAGATTGTCGCAGAGATAAGGGGCAGTGTCTACTTTGCGGATCCAGCGAGCACAGGGTCAGCGGATGTCTCTAGAGATCTGAGCTACAGGGAGAGTTCGAGAAACAACAACCGTCGTACGGCGCTTCAGCTCAGAGGGGTCCACTTCAGGTATCCCAGCATTGGTCATTCGATCAGAGGCAGATTGGTACAGATCGGAATCAAGGGCGGGCTTTCACCCTGTCCGCCGAGCAGGCAAAGACTTCTGGAGAAGTAGTTACAGGTACCCTCCTTACTTATTCTGTACCAGTTAGAGATCTTTTTGATTCGGGTGCTTCGCATTGCTTTATTTCTACACGGTTTGTTGACACACTCTATACCTCACGAGCCGTTGACCAAGAGTTGGGAGATACATACGGGTTACGGTATTATTGTGTCCAACCAAGAATGTAGGTTATGTCCGATAGTAGTATACGGCAGGGAATTCCATGCGAATTTTTTTTAATCGAGACAGACAGCTATGACGCAATTCTCGGGATGGATTGGATGGGTATTGTCACGCTCTGCTTCCCAGTGTATGGATGAGGGGACACGGCGAGACCCGCTACATATTTACTCAGAAGTAAATACACTAAACGTATTTAAGCAATATAAAGTAAAATGTACACAAGAGATATGAATGTAAAGCAACTTTTTATTTATTCAATATTTCTTTACAAGTACAACTGGAAAGGTAAATACAGGAAATGAAAGCAATACCTAAATAATGACATAATTGAAATGAAAGCAATGCTCCAAGTCCTCAGTACTAGGCTCTATCTCGAGTGCGTCGGATCTACCTAACAACATTCCAAAGAAAGAAGAAAAGGAATGTCATCGCGAACAATCGCTCGGTAAGTCCCAAAGAAAGAAAGAAGTAGAATAAACAGAAGGAATTTATATATGATATAATGTTGATTATTATGTTAACGCGATTATTTGTAACTTGGTACAGAATATGCCAGTATATACGAGAGGAGTCCCACTATAGACTAAGGTATACGGAGCACAAGGAACCGTTAAGCCACGGTACAACAACAATAGATATTCAGGTCAGGTGTATTAAAGTGACCGTCTCGTGCCAATTCTAACACATTTCGTATCAGTCTACCCCTTTAAAACCCCGTAATATTTATTGTATTGCTTGTATTGTTTTGTAATGTATAATTGTATATTGTAAATGAAAGACCTGCCGAAACCATGATATCAGTAAATGGAATGGATATAAATAGATAGTCATGTAGACTGAGTAAAAGTATATCCATAGTCCGTTTCAAGTCCTGTTCATGTTGTTATAGATTGTATTGGAGTTATACTTGAATTGTATTCAAGTCATATTACATATAGATTTGACTTTGAGTCGAACTGAGTCAGACTTTTAAACAAATTGAAGTCCTAATTGTTTTGAAGTTATCGGTAACTGCTGCACATGGACGGCAGGATTTGTGTCTTTTTGCAAGACAATTACCGTATTGATAACCCCGGTTTAGTTATCTACCTTAAATAGGCAAGCACCCGCTTTCTCCGGCTCCCTGAGGTTTAAGAGAATTGGTTCCGCTTAAACCTAAATTTATCAGGGTCCTTATTGTAAATTGATATAACTTGAGGGGGTTTTATGCAAAATAGTTTTAGTATATTCTCAAAATAGTTCTCAAGTATTTAATTATCGTCTTTAGGGTTTTCATAGATATAGTTTTTAAATGTGAAGTATTTTCTAGTTGATATAAACCTAGTATTAAATGTATATGGTATTTTAAGGTAATATTGGAATTATTTTGAACTGCAATGGTGTTTTCATGAAATATTTGGATTCTTTTCTTGGATATTGGAAACATGGAATATTTTATATATTAAAAATAGGTATTTTGATAATATTTACATCTATAATTATTTATTAAAAATATAATTTTATTATTTTCTAGAAATCTTGTTTTTCTTAAATTGTAATAGTAATTCCATCGAAATTCGAATGTTGATTCGAGGACGTGCAATATTCAGCACCATCCTTGTCGGATTTCCCCTAAAGTGGGTTATAAGGACGAGAATTGTATGGAATTAGTTACTACGTTTTAAAGAAATATGGATTTATAATAGTTTAGGGTAATTTATTGTAATATGTAAATTCCCACAAATATTGTCTAAGAGTAATACCGTGCTATGTCATGAATGCGTGTTGTGATGAGGTAGGTCATTATCTCGTGAGTTTCTAAAGGTAATACGGTTAAATTGAACAATTATAAGTTGTATTTTACTGTAAAAATGAAATAAAAATCGCAGCATAATCATTTTGAGATGAAACTTGTTTTAATATGTTTATTTGCGTTTGTTAAGCATTATGAGAGACTATGGTATTTTATTATTTAAGAAAAATGAAGTTTTTAAAGAAAAACGGATCAGAAATCGGAATAACTCCGCTTCCGACGAGTTTTGACAAAAAAGAAGTTTTAGAAGGGTTTTACCGCTTGTAAGGAAAAAATGTCAAAAGTGATTAAATTTTATCCCTCTAGCTAGTCAGAGTAAAAAGATAGTCCTAAATAGGCTAATTTTCTTTCTGTATACTAACATGAACAGTGAATAAATTAATATTTGTGATTGATACTCGGATAAAACCGATTTAGGATGGCGAATCTTCTCTAGAAAAGTAGCATATTTGAAGGGTTTTTTCCTTCATTGTCTTTCACATTTATTCAATTACAATTTTATAGAATACTAATACAAATAGTGGAGAGATATTCTCCTTTATTTTAAGGATAATACAAATAAACACTATCTAAATTGAGAACATAAGTTAATTAAAAGAGTGGATTCGACTAATGGGTCTCTTGCACCCATCATCATCATTGATGTCTTTATATTAGTGCTGATGAGAATTTAATAAAAAAAACAGTTCCTATAAACACCCCATTTGATGTTATAAGATAAAATCTAATTATCCTTCATTTATAAATGGCACACAGGCCGGTGTCGGTAAATAGGTCACTCTTTAAAACTGGACGGTAAATTTGATTATCCTTTATTTAAAATAAGTTGCTCTTTAAAATTGGACTTAGAAACAATTTTCCCATTACTTAAATATACCTCATGGATTCATATGGACAAAAAAAGAGAGGAGATGGTGATTTGTGTACATCCATTGAATTATTGAAAGGTTTTGATAAATAAATCTATATCCTCTCTCTATTTATAACCTGAAAGATCTGTTAGCAGCTAAAATTGCAAGAATAATCGAGTCCTATCATTATTATTATTTTAATCAAATCTTAACCTTTCATGTTACCATATATAAAGTCAAGGTTCGTCTGTTTATCTCCGTTGTAGTTTAATATGGATATATATTCTACCATAAAAGCCTGCACACTCATCAAAATTAAAAAATTGAGGACGCACCGTTGCGTTGATGGATGCGTGAGTGTGTGTGGGGGGGGTGAGGGTGGGGGGTATGGGAGGAGACTTAAGAAACTAAGTCGTCTATAGATGCCCTGCAAATTAGGACACGGGGTGGATTTGACATCGTTGACGAGGAAGTGGCCAAACTATCATAAAACTTTTTTTCTCATTGATTTTCCATTGGTGATTTGAGAAAGGTTGTGTAATACCCGGTTCTTTTATATACGCCTAAATCCGTATTTCTCTTTAAACTATAAATTTTGTTATTTTTAAGTATTTGATTATTTTAAAGAAACATTCCCAAACCCTACTTTATCTCAAGCCCATTACCTATCGATTCTATGTTTTTACAGATCCTTTTATTTTTACTTCCCTATTCTTATTTATTTCCAAACCAGCCCCTTTTCTATTCTCTTATTCTTTTATTTCACCCAATCCCAAGCCCATTCTTTTTTATAACTTAATTTATTTTATTAAAGCCCAAAACCTATTTTTCCTCTGGTCCAAACTAAAACATTAAATTAAAACCCTTAATTAATTCTAACCATCAGCCAAATCTCTTTTCCAAGTAAATAAATTATTTTTCAGTCCAGCCCGTCTCTTCCAACTCCCTTCAGGCCATACTCCTCGGCCCACATTCTTTCCTCAGCCCACAACAAATTAATAGGAATTTATATTAAACCCAGCCCGGCCCCTTTCTTTTCCCTACTATTTTATCCCTTGGCCCGAGCTCAATCCCCAGTCCATTAAAATAACAATTATCCCAACACATTTCTTTTAGATCCCCTCAAATCCAAACCCAAATCTTCTCTATAAATTCCTATTAAACCACCAAGTTAATGCCTCTTTAATCCCAATTAATTTCCCACATTAATCCCTTTTAAAATTCTATTAATCACCACTTAATTCTCATTCATTCTATTCCCCCTCTCTCATCTCACCCATGTTCTTTCTCTCTAGTTCCCTCTTTCTCTCTCAATTTCTCAAATTCTCTCTCTCTCTCTCTCTAATTCCCTCTCTCTTGCTCTCTCTAATTCTCTCTTCCTCTCTCTCTAAATTTTCTCTCTTTATCAGCGTCTCACCCTCCCTCACATCAAATCAAGGAATATCGTGAAGCAGTGAAGAAAAGGAAGGCACGAAGAGCAGCTAGATCGAGTGAAATTGTCGGATTCCAAAGGACTGAGCCGGTGCTGCGTTCGTGGCGTGATTGTGCTGATACCACCGCAGTATTATTGTCGACACATTTCCAGGCAAGTTCTCTACTTGCTACATGCTAAGTTATTTTTATTACAAATTAAAATAGTATAGATTCCGTAGTAATTTTTCCTGAAAAGTTATAATACGTAACTGTTCGATGCATGTTCCCAAAGAAAATACTTGTCTATTTTGACGGAATTAGATTGTCCGTCTTGGACCGTGTAGTGATAAATACCCTGTATAAATTTCACTGGATAATACGACGATTACCGACTAAAACGACTACCCCCAAGTTTACCTGTGAAACTGGAAATTTCCTGTACCTGAAAACTGTAAAAATCATCATAAATTATATACATACTGGAATGATGCGTTCGAGGGTTCAAATCGAAGCCGACTCGACGAAATATAACTCTATTCAAGTTTCTAATTGTTTCTGTACTTAAACTGTGACAATATTTGGATCGGAGTGCGACTCTGGACTGCAGTCCAGAGCGACTCTGTTTACCGTGTGCTGTCCCGTAATGGGTACCACACTGTTTCCTTAACCCGTAGGTTGCGGAACTCTGCTGTTTATGAAAGGTGAATCCGTTAGCTAGACAACACAAGTGGTTTCATCCTGTTTTGTTATCGTTTGTTATTTAATCTGTAATTTAATATATGTGGACGTATAACAGTCCCAACAGAATCAGAATTTATATACTAGTATTGAACAGTGTATATCTCCTGACGTACAGACGCGATTGAAGATCCGTCTATTGAGTTGAAAACCATACTGAAAACCCTATATTTCATTCAACTGTAGGTCGCTAAAATCTGATCCCAACTGGGATTAAAATGCGTTGCGAAACGGACTTCTGATTCTGAAACCGGATTTCCAGCCGTGAACGCTTAAAATGAAATGGCTATAACTAATGATCCTGGAACCCAATTGGCATGAAACCAAATTCGCTGGATAGATAACTGAACATACTATTTATTCTCCGTTCATCGTTTCACTAAAATGTAACCGTATGATTTATGATAAATTATGCAAGTGGTAGACTATTGATTCATGACACCCTAATCATGCTTTACATACTGTTTACGCATCATATCATACACATGTCACTGCATTGAAAACCTAGTGATAACGTGCATTACCCAGTGTTAGGTATTAGTGATGATTGTGGCAAGTACGTTCGTGTTCGTGTATAAGTGATTAAGTGAAAGTGACACGTACTTGTACACAATCAGTGAACCTTATTATTCTATTGCATTGTCGATGTCTGTGGGACGCGTGTACGTGTGACTATAAGTGGTATGGGACACTTATGGAAGCTCTTGCACGGGTGTCACAGATAAGGCACCAGACACTACCATTTATCTTAGGTATTAGTCGGGACGTGCTTGATGGAGGTCCTGCCTCCAGTTCTCGTGCAGACTTGTCACCGACCGATTGGTATTTAGGGTTATGGTTAGCGTTTGATGTAGATCACGGGGCGTGACATGGTTTAGTTGGTATCAGAGCCAGGTTTTGCTTCGATTGGGATTGCAGTTTTCCGTGTAGAGCTTGACAATCTAAGACATCTCTCGGTCTAGATTGTAAACTTGATATTCTTGATCCATATTCACATTGAGTGTTCTGCTATCCATTCGCTAGGGTTTCGGGTGACTTGGCAAGGTTACGTGGTTGCAATTGCACCACCGTACTCTGTTTAAGTGACTTAGAATCCTATAGTTGATTTCCAATTGTAATGAATTTCATCACATCTGATATTCTTGAATCTTTGTCCAATCCTTATTATATTTGAATCTTATAGCTTGTGCCTTATATCATCCTCAAAAAAAAAAAATTATTGTTTCAGGATCATGTCTTCCAACGACTCTTCCTCTATCTCCATTCCCCAGAATCAGGCTGTTGAGATCCTGAGCGTACTGAAATGTTTAAAGGAAACCCAGGAGCGAACGAACGACTTGTTAGCTGAAGGACTGAGAAGGCAGGTGAATCAGGCACCAGCGAGAGTCTCAAATCGTAAAAGGATCCCTGTTAGGCGAGGAAAAGAGAAGAAGATGAAGCGCCATTTTGTTTCCCCGCGACAGAAGCAACAGAAGACCCCATGTTGTGGATACTGTAAGAGGCCAGGACATCTTCAGAGGGATTGTTTCCGCGCCTAAGAGAAATGTCTGATTTGCGGATCCAGCGGACATCTTATCAACAGTTGCCCAAAAAGAAAAGAGCTACAGGGAGGAAATTCGTCCACACTCCACACTTCTGCCGAGTGATGATTATTGCGTAATTCGAACCTCGAGGGTAAGACGGACCCAGCACAGGGTTCAACTCACATGACGAGAATGCAACGTTCTAGTAGTCAAAGAAGAATTTTCATGTTTTCTACTTTCAGTAATAAAGTTGTCATCCTCTTATAAATATTTCTTTCCGTTTGAAATCTTGTATCCGTCGAACTTTTAGTTGAATGTAATGAAACTTTGAATCGTAATATATGTATCATTCTCTTGTCCTTTCCCTTATTCATACTATTCATTATCACAGCACTTTTATCCTGATTTTTCAGTTCCTGCCACCGTATATCTCTCTATACTTCGTATCTTGAGCTATTTTCTTAATGTACTCCACTGTCTAATCATGACTCTTTCTTTTCAGGCCATGGTCCACCCTGGAGCAGCGCCGCATCTAGATGAGGATGCACAGTCATGCGTTTCCTTAGACCGCACACTGATGAGTTCTGATGATGAGATCAACGATCCCCAGGACATTGTCGGAAACAGTGATTCAGAGGACGAAGGAGCAGCCCCCTAACTTCCTGTTGGCCATCTGCAGGCCCCCTAACTTCAATGACAGATCAATCGAAAACACGTTATCGTCCTTTAAATAAACGCGGGGAAAGGAAGAAAAAAACACTCATGGCCAGTCTCATGGGTAACATGAGCAAAGAAGGCAGCAATCTCCCTCCTCTGCGGAAAAGAGGCTCCAAACGCCGGAAAAGATCCGACTGCGTCGAGAAACACCTGGTGCGTGTAAAATGCTCGACCGGCACAGTTCTGCTGCCCTAAATGCGATTTGATGCTATCGAAGAACTCTTGAGTCGCGTAGTCGCTTACGACAACTGCGCTTTGGTTCAAGTTAACGCCATTACTAACAGCGGAAGCGAAGGTTAAGGTACTTGCTAAGGTGATGGCTAAGAGCAGTGAGCTCATTTTGGTAGCCATTGGAATGGGATGTTAATGTGTTGTGGTAGGAGCTTTGGTATTTATAGACGCAAGGTGGGTAAATTAAAGTGCTGTAAAAATTTCATCTTTGGTGCTTCCCTCGATAAAACAGGCAAGTAAAATAAACATATTCCAGTAAAGTCGAAAGAATATCATGTGTCACTGACCATCCTTTCTCTGTCAGTCAACGTCAATAGCGAGTAAACCCGGTTTCAACTGGAGGATGATGTCCGGCCACCGCTACGTATCTTCCTTTTTTTGGACAACCGAGACATGTGCATTTAAT
This sequence comes from Agapanthus africanus, assembly GCA_030015575.1. NCBI lineage: Eukaryota > Viridiplantae > Streptophyta > Magnoliopsida > Asparagales > Amaryllidaceae > Agapanthus > Agapanthus africanus. Next base: position 335,851,963 of record JASDDO010000010.1, read on the forward strand.
TAAAGAAATAAAAGGAGAAGGGGAAAATATCTGTGCGTGTGCGTGTAGAGTCTCGAACACGAGAGACCTCCAACCCCATACACACATGCCACAACCAACTGGCCCATGAGTTATCGATACAACCGCTGCATACCCGATAGTGTCATCAACACAAATTTGGAGGTAGAAGGCATGATTTAATGATTTCAGGTTGTGTCCTTTTTATCTCTTTGTGTTGGATACTTCTGTAATCTATTGAAACTGGTTTTACCAGTTGTAAGGAAAAAATGTCAAAATTGATTAAATTTCATCTCTCTAGCTAGTCAGAGTAAAAAGATAGTCCTAGATAGGCTAATTTTCTTTCAATCTTCATGTATCCATTATTGATTGTGTATCCTAACATGAACAGTGAATAAATTAATATTTGATTGATACCTATATGATAGATAAAACCGATTTAGGATGACGGATCTTCCTAGAAAAGTAGCATTTTTGAAGGGTTTTTTTTCCTTCATTGTCTTTCATATTTATTCAATTACAATTTTATAGAATACTAATACAAGTAGTGGAGAGATATTCTCCTAAAATAAAGGATAATAGAAATAAACACGATCTAAATTGAGAACTGACGTGCGTCGTATCACGTCAAGATATTACCTTCCGTAGATCTGCTGTCGAGCGACGATGGACGGCTGAGATTGATTTGGAGGTTGACTCCTGAAGCGTGTGGATTCTCAATGGGTTTTAGGTTGTGGTGGCCGAGCTACCTGCAAGGAAGTCCCGAGATGGTTGTACCACGGAGGACCCTCCGACGATCAAGTTAGTGGTGCAATTTGAGCAAAGTAGCGGGCCAGTGAAGAGAAAATTGCGTATCTTGATCATCTGAAAGAGGGGTTTATATAGCGGCAGTGATGGGCCGGTATGCGCGAGAATCACGCCGGCCGTTACGCACCCGACGTCACGCCCGTGTGATAAGCGGGATCCCGCATTAATGGCGAGATAGGCTCGTTAAAGGGGATCGTGATGGCGTGGAACGTGGGATCGTGGGTGGCGAATATCTCGCGCATGGAGAGATTCGCGGAGGTGAGGCGGTTGCGCATGCGATAGGTGTCGTTGGTCAGTCGATGTTACCGAGGAAAATGAGCTCGGCGGGAGACTCGGGGACGAGCGGGAGGCCGAGGTATCTAGGTTCTGGGATAGCCCGGAGACGAGCTGAGGGGGCCGAGGAGGCCAAACGTGTGGGGGCTCGGAGGTGAGCCAATAGTTGTTTGTAAGGCGGGCACATGAATGGTGTGGTCGGTAGAAGAAGGTCGGCCATGTCCATGGGCCGCAGACGGGGGTCTCTTCCGACATGCTGTTCTTGGTCCTTCCTTGCGGGCTTCGTGGCACGTCATCAACCACATGCCACGATCTGGGAGATCACCGATATCGAGCATCATCATTAGCCTACCACCCTCATCCCGACCTGATTACAGGTCGGGTCGAGAGTGGTCTACCGGATCATCCGAGGTGAGCTCCTTGTCGTAGATATCGTAAGCGTGCGTTCCCGGGCAACCGGCCGCATTTTCCTGATGGCGTCAGCGGATCGGGGGATAGATCCTGCATTAAAGAGGATGCACCGGATCGTATGTACGTCCACCGAAGCGACAACCCACATGTCTGGTGCTGGTTGGCTGATGCGACGGGCCGCAGATCTTCGGCGTCCGATGGGGTACGACCAATGCATGTGCGACAGGAGGAGCAATGGTGGCCGTTGAATGCGATGAGTCTTTTTGGCGGGAGATGACCGTCACCATTGGATGTGCACGCCGGTAGGTATAAATAGAGGTAGGGTCCTCATCAGGGCCCATACCTCTTCATATTTTCCTCGTCCAGAGTCTTGTTAGCTCGGCGCTCTTCTCTTCAGTTCGGACTCCTCGCTTTTGATCATCCGAGGACACCTTTTTTCAATCAGGTTAGATGTCTTCTTCTGAGGAGTCTGTAGATGTAGTGCGGGTAAAGCCTAGGGAGCCCCCCATAAATTCTCCCCCTTTATCTTCCGCTCCTTTTTCTTCTAAGTTGAGCCTGTTTCCCCCTTTTGCAGAGCAAATGGACCGATCCAGGATTCTTGCTGCCCTCGGTGCCATGTTCCAGAGGAGAGCCAGAGGCGTGGACGCGCCTCGGGCTGACCTGAGTTCTGCGCCAGGGGAGTCGCCGGCGACGAGGCCGTCCGCCTTGACCCTAGCCCCTGATGATTGCAGTGGCAGCGCCCAGAGGCGTCCGCGGGTTCCCGAACCCTGGCCTAGGGAAGCGGGAGAGGGAGAAGATGAGGTCCGTCTTAATAGGAAAAAGACGGTTTCCTGCGCGCCACCGACTGAGATTCTCAGGGGGTTCCTATGTCGGAGGGGGACGCCTGTTTCGTAGTCCTGTCCGGGCTTTCCGTCGGTGCCAGCCTGCTCGCTGACATGGAAGAGTCGGCTGGAGGCAAAGATTCCGCGGGGGGCCCTGAGGGCCTAAGTGGCAGCCATAGCTCTGGAGGCGGTGCAGGTACGCATTCCCTTATGTTTTATTTTGAGCGCCCTTTTCTCAGTTCGAGCATTTCTAAGCCTCTCTGTCGTTTTTATCCTTCAGCACTGCGCCCTCGTTGCTCGCATGGAGGCCGAGGATGATGCCCGTGCTAGGTGGTTGGCGGGGGAGTCTTCTTCGGAGGCCGATGACCTTCGACTCGAGCTGCGTTTGGAGAGGGAGAGGATGGCCATCCTTGAAGCCCAATTGGCCGCCGGAAAGCTTACCGTCTCAAAGTGCCGGAAGTCCTACCACCGGTTAAGTGAGTCCCATCGGGCCATCGAGTCTAAGTTGGTGGAGCTGGCCGATCGCTATGCAGCAATGAAGAAGGCAAGGGATGCCAGCAGACGGGATGACGAGGCTGCGCTTCAGGCGGCGAAGGCTGCCGAGGTTCGAGCTAGAAAGGCGGTGGCCGATTGCAAGGGGTCGGACCGGTTTTATGTCGATCTCGGCGAAGCCTCTGCCATTGCGTAGCACACGACTCTTGATGCCGTCAAGGCGCAGTCTCCGGAGTTTGCCGATGGTGAGCTCCGCGCTCGGGTCCTGCTATCAATGGACATGCCTTCGGCAGAAGGCGATGAGGGAGGAGCTGCTGCTGGAGCAGAAGTCCCAGCTTCTGGGGATGGTACCGAGGGGCATGAGGTCTAGGCGGGCTTGCAGCCTGGACTTTTTGGCCTTTCCTTTCTCTCTCTATTTTTGTAAGCCTCCGGGCAATTTTGGTAAGGCTGGGGAGCCCAGAGTACCTTTGTAGAGACTTTGATTTATGTGAATAAAAAATCTTTTTGCTACTTCTTTGTGTGCATATTTTCTTTTTGTTTGTGGAAAACATTCGTAATTGCATGGTCCAGCTTTCACGTCAGGTCGGTTCCTCGTCTGGCGATCGCACATCGAGTTGAATTCGACTATTTGCCAAGTGTGCAAAGACCGGCGAAGGGTCGGTATCTCCATGGCCCCGAAGTCGAGGTTGGGATCGCTTAGATGTGGATGGCCTCATGGCGATGGCTTGGACCGTGGCGTTGGCCGTTAGTAACACCAGCTACGGATAACCGAGCATGGTAGATGCTCGGTTGCCTCTTGGTGAGGGCTTTGATTCTTAGCGCTGGAAGGGCCGTAAAAGGTGGCTAAGTATGGACCGAGCAGTGAAGCTGCTCAATGGCCTCTTTGCGAAGGCTTCGATCCCTGGCGTTGTGGGGTAGGGAGCTACCAGCCAGGGATAACCGAGCAAGGGCGGGCCCGGTTGGCTTTGATTTCTGGCGTTGTGGGGTAGGGAACTACCAGCCAGGTATAACCGAGCAAGGGCGGGCCCGGTTGCCTCTTGATGAGGGCTTTTGGTCCTTAGCACGGGAGGGGCCGTAAGTGGCCTACTAAGGATGGGCCGAGTAGGGTTACTGCCCGGTGCATTTTGGCGAGGGCTTTGATCCTTAAGGACGGGCCGAGCAGGGTTACTGCCCGGTCCCTATTGGCGAGGGCTTTAATCTTTGGCGTTATGGGGTAGGGAGCTACCAACCAGGGATAACCGAGCAAGGGCGGGCCCGGTTTCCTCTTGATGAGGGCTTTTGATCCTTAGCGCGGGGGGGAGGGGGAAGGGGGGGCGTAAGAGACCTACTAAGGACGGGCCGAGCAGGGCTACTGCCCGATGCCTCTTGGCGAGGGCTTTGATCCTTAAGGATAAGCCGAGCAGGGTTACCACCCGGTGCCTCTTGACGAGGGCTTTGATCCCTGGCGTCGTAGGGTAGGGAGCTACCAGCCAGGGATAACCGAGCAAGGGCGGGCCCGGTTGCCTCTTGATGAGGGCTTTTAATCCTTAGCGCAGGAGGGGCCGTATGGGGCCTGCTAAGGCGGGCCGAGCACGATTGCTGCCCGGTGCCTCTTAGCGAGGACTTTGATCTCTGGTGTTATGGGGCAGGGAGCTACCAGCCAAGGATAACCGAACAAGGGCGGGCCCGGTTGCCTCTCGATGAGGGCTTTGATCCTTAGCGCGGGAGGGACTGTATGGGGCCTGCTAAGGATGGACCGAGCGGGATGGTTGCCCTCACTGGTATAGCTTAAGCTTCTCAGCGTTGTAAGGCCGTGGAAATTTGCGCCGTCTTGCAAGCGGTAGGCCCCGCCGGGAAGGACCTCGGAGATGAGGAAGGAACCGTCCCATTTAAGGGAGAACTTGTGCGGCCTGCCTTAGTCGACGAACTCGTTTCGCCTTAGGACTAGGTCACCGGTCTTGAAGATGCGACGCTTGACTCACGCGTTGTAGTATCGGGCGATTTGCTGCTGATAGGCGGCAGCTCTGATCTGAGCCTGGTCTCGTTTCTCCAACAAGATGTCTAAGTTGGTCCGGAGGGCCGTGGTGTTCGCTTCGTCGTCGAAGTGTTCGGCCCGGTAACTAGGTAGCCCGATCTCCGCTGGGACCATTGCATCGGTCCCATAGCAGAGGCTGAAAGGGGTTTCCTCATTGGGGGTCTTCTTTGACGTGCGCAAGGCCCATAAGACCCGGGGTAACTCCTCGACCTAACCACTTTGGCTTTCTTCTAGGCGGGTTCGTAGACCTCGGAGGACGTCCCGATTAGCGACTTCGGCTTGCCCGTTGCATTGGGGATGTGCAACCATGGCAAACTTCATGAGGATATGATACTCATTGCAGAAATCCTTCACTTTCTCATTCTCGAAGTTTGTCCCGTGGTCGGTGATGATACACCTCGGTATACCGAACCAGAGTATCACGTTGTTCTGCAGGAACTCGATAATCATGGTGGTATCCGGTTTCCTGATGGGGACGGTCTCAATCCACTTCGTGAAGTAATGCACTGCGACGAGAACATACTTGTGCCCACCCTTACCGGTAGGGAACTGGCCTATCATGTCCAATCCCTACTGGGCAAACGGCCATGGGGAGGTAAGGACGGTTAGCTCGGTAACCGGAAGGCAAGGTATGCTTCCGTGGAGTTGGCAACTTTTGCATCTCCTGACGAGCTTCTGGGCGTCTTCGTGAATAGTTGGCCAATAGTACCCCTGGAGCAATGCCTTCTAGATTAAGGTGCGGGCCTCTTGATGTGCACCGCCGACTCCTTCGTGGATTTTACGGAGGACGTAGTCGGCTTCGTGGGGGTCGACGCACCGGAGCAGGGGCTGGATGAAGGACTTCTTGTAAAGGTTCCCATTGCTCCAGAAGAAGTGACGGGCTTTGGCTCGGAGACGGCGGGCTGATTTCCAATCTTCCGGGAGCGTACCTTCCCTCAGGAATTCCACGAAGGGCTTCCTCCAGTCTCGGTCCTCTTCCTGGGCTGTGTACACATGAAGTATTGTCGCCCCGTCTTCCACGCTGGGCCGTGGCAAGATCTCGAAGAGGATAGACCGCTTTTTGTTGGCCGAGTGAGATGAAGCCAGCTTACTCAGGGCGTCGGCTTAGGCATTGAGCTGTCTGGGTATTTGCTCTATCTGGACCTCGTTGAAGTTCTCTCGAAGTATTCTTACCTCGGTAAGGTACTTCACCATTAGAGGTTCCCAAGCTTCGAAATGGCCGGTAACTTGGCCGGCGATTAGGGCTGAGTCGCTGCGGATTCGAATTGTTTTCAGCCTCAACCCGGAGGCCATGCACAGTCCAGCCAGCAAAGCCTCGTACTCTGCTGCATTGTTTGAAGCCTTGAATCTGAGCTTTAGAGAATACTCCATTTCCGCCTCGTTCGGGCCTTGAATGATGAGGCCGGCGCTACATCCTTCCTTGGTTGAGGACCCATCGACGTAAACGACCCACTCAGGGACGGAGTTGGACCTCCCCTCAACCGTGGGTTGAGCCGCAAGGGTCGGCGCGAACTCCGGTTTCTTGCTGGGGATGGTGCACTCGACGATAAAATCGACCAGGGCTTGTGCCTTAATGGTCTACCTCGGGCGATATTTTATGTCAAACTGGGACAACTCCCACCTGTTAGGTCCACGTTACCCACCCCAGTTCTTTCGGGAAGGCGGAATAGGTAAAAAGTCAAATTTTTCTAGCAAAGTGACATGGACCATCCATGATGGATCTTTGCTAAACAAAAACTAACATATAAACTACAAGTTTAGCTACTCGGTTAGGGGGTTATACCTAAGTCTTGAACTCCTTCTCTTCTTGCTTCTTGGAGTGGTTTGAACGGCTCCTCCTCGTTGTCTTCTCTTTGCCGAAGAAAGATCCACCCGAAGGCCTCTATCTTGAGCTCCTACCTTAACCTAGAGGTAACTAAAGTGCTTGGCTTGCTAAACCTAGAACCCTAGAATGAGTAGAGTGAAGTTATGGTGGTTTTACCTCAAGAGCTCATGGTTCTCAACACATGAGAGATGAGAGCTTTGAGAGAGAGGAAGAGGATGAGCAAAAACTATGAGAGAGAAAGTGCAAGCAAGAATGAGAAAATTTTACAACCATGCTCTCATATTTAGAATAATGATAATAATAATAATAATTAAGAAATTGTGATGGTTAGTTTATGAATGACCATTATCATTTCATTCATTTAATGCATTTGCAAAGAATAAGAAGTATCTTTGGAATGAAATGATGATGGTCAACAAGTCAACAATGGTCAACAGGTCAACAAAGTCAACAAGTCAACAAAAGTCAAAAGTTCAACTCAACCATGGCACAATAAAACTTAATTAATATTATTAATCATATTTCTTATTCTCATTAGGGTTTAGAAAAAGTCAACGGTCAACAACCTTAATGAGAATCCTCTGCCTCTGCCTCTGCCTCTGTCAACTGTGCATACACACCCGCATCTGTGTTTCGAGGAACACGAATACAATGATATAAAACCAATCCCAAAACATATACTAGGATCTGGCTTAAACCAAAGCCCGCTAGTAATAACTGCCCGAACACCAAACGTGCACAAGTGCGCGGATGTGAACGAACCCCGTCGCAAAACCATGCGACCTCTACTATGTTTTGCCCAAAGGCGAACAGCCCTCTGTGTGGGACTCTAAAGACTCGACACTACGCTGGCAGTGGGTTTAACCACAGACCGCAAGCGGTACTAGCTGTACGTAATGGTCCCCAGGTAGATGCCGATAAGAAGACTGATGAGGTGAACCCATCCGAACTCCTACTGAGCCTGAATGTGACAATCTCCGTACAGTCCGGTCTGTTCGTCTGAGAGTATCGCATGTTGGGCCTAGGGGCGGTAAACATCAGTCCCCTAATAGCGGTACAAGTCGTGTCGGGGTGTAGCCCAGAACACCCTGAGAAACTACTGGCAACACTACCAGCAAATCTCGCTTGCCCTGGCCAGGGACGACTATGTGTAATGGCTCTCCTAGACACAACGCGATATCAACTCCCAATACCTGGAGAGACGAATCCTATCTAACCGCCACTGCCTCCAAGTGCTTCGGGACTGCACCCAACTACTACCTGTTTGCACGACTCAGTAGAGCCCTGATAGGGTAGTAATCTAAGAACAGTAGGAACACACTTGAGGCGAAGTGACAGTGTCAAGTCAACAGACTAAGCTGTACTCATGTCACCTGGAAACTGTTAACCGACGATAGGTATAATACCAACCAACAGTTCCCGACGAGTCATGTCCAGTGTACTCGTAACCTGACGAGCACCTGCATACTATCTCCAGTATGACGTACTGATGGCTGTGGGACAGACCATCTCCCCTGCTGGGACGAGAAGCGTATGCACTAGTCTACTCTGGAATATCGATGTCCTGTCTCGATAATCCTACGACTAGGGACCAAAAATAAGGATGTGCTTATAGACTACCCAGCCCCCACTAGTGTGATCGCCATCACAACGCCGGTAGTCAAGCAAAGATCCTAAGGGCTCCATCAATATGTTTTTATCGATATGTTAAAAGAAACATATACACATATTAAGATAGAAACAAACCAAGTAGCATACTACTATATCGAGCAAGACTGTCGTAAACCCGTATATATATCCCAAGCTTCCAAAATATATTATACAAACTACTACTATACAATAATGACCTCTAGGGCATACATATCTAACAATCTCCCACTTGCACTAAAGGCCAGCAATTGGTGTACCGCATACCCAACATTTGCTCTAAGACCAGCTGCTAGCGTACCGCATACCCAATAGCTCAAAAAGTCGCTCGAACTGTGTTTGAGGGAGGGCCTTTGTGAATGGATCCGCCATGTTGTCTTTTGTTCCACTCTCCGTACCTCGATCTCCTGGCGATCAATGATCTTCCTGATCAGGTGATACCGCCTTAAGATGTGTCTGGATTTCTGATGAGACCTTGGTTCCTTTGCAAAAACTATAGCCCCATTGTTATCGCAATACAAAGGTATTGGGTCAACAATGGACGGAACCACCTAAAGTTCACTAATGAACTTCTTCATCTAGACCGCCTCTTTTGCGGCATCGCTTGCAGCAATGTATTCAGCCTCCATCGTCGAGTCTGCGACGGTATCTTGTTTGGAACTCCTCCAACACACCGCCCCTCCGTTGAGGGTAAACACAAAACCCGAGACAGACTTGCTGTCATCTTTGTCAATCTGGAAGCTTGAATCGGTAAAGGACTCGACCCTGAGGTCTCCATTGCCGTAAACCAGGAACATCTCCTTAGTCCTTCTCAGGTACTTGAGAATGTTCTCCACTGCCGTCCAGTGGTCTTCACCTGGGTCAGACTGATACCGGCTCACCACGCTCAGCGCATAAGCTACATCTGGTCTTGTACATAGCATCGCATACATTATAGATCCTACCGCCGAAGCGTAGGGTATAGTGCTCATGCGAACCCTCTCCTCGTCAGTCTTAGGAGACATCTCCTTGGAGAGGGTGATTCCGTGCAATGCGGGTATGTTATCGTGCTTGGAATCTTCCATACTAAATCTCTTTAGTATGGTCTCTATGTACCTAGACTGCGAAAGTCCCAGTAGTCTCTTGGATCTATCTCTGTAAATCTTGATCCCCAGAATGTACAAGGCATCACCCAGGTCTTTCATGGAGAACCGTTGTGACAAGAATAGCTTGACCGATTGTAGCATAGGAATGTCATTTCCTATCAAAAGAATGCCGTCCATGTACAAGACTAGGAACACGACAGTTCGTCCTACAATCTTCTTATAGACACAAGGTTCATCTTCGTTCTTAATGAAATCGAATTCCTTGATTGCCTCATCAAAACAGATGTTCCAGCTCCGCGATGCCTGCTTTAATCCATAAATGGATTTAAGCAACTTGCACACCTTCCCGCTGCTCCCACTATTTATGAAACCTTATGGCTGATCCATGTAAACGCACTCTTCCAAACAACCGTTTAGAAAAGCCATTCTAACGTCCATCTGCCAGATTTCTTAGTCATGGAAGGCAGCAATAGCAAGTAGAATCCGAAGGGATTTGAGCATAGCCACTGGAGAAAAATTTCCGTCATAGTCCACACCAGGTCTTTGACGAAAACCTTTTGCAACGAGTCTAGCCTTATAGGTTTCCACCTGCCCATCTACACCAAGTTTCCTTTTGTAGATCCATTTGCATCAAACGGGTTTTACCCCAGGTGGAGCAATTTCCAAGGTCCACACTTTATTGGTGTACATGGACTCTATTTCGGATTGCATAGCATCCAGCCACTTATCAGAGTCCCTACTGATAATGGCCTGCCTGGAACTGGTAGGGTCATCTTCTTCCAAGATGCAATCCTCTCGATCCCCGTCCATGAGAAAACCGTAGTATCTCTCGGGCGGATGAGAAATCCTACCAGATCTGCGGAGTGGCTGAGGTTTGTCTGGGGTCATTGAATCCAGTGGTTCCTCCAAATTTTCAGTTACATTTTGTGGTTCATGGATTTCTCCCAGTTCTACTGAACTCCCACTAGTTTCTTTTGCAAGAAACTCCCTTTCTAAAAAGGTGGCATGGCGAGATACAAACACCTTTTGTTCCTCAGTGTGGTAAAACAGATATCCTAGTGAATCTTTAGGATATCCCACAAATTTACATAGAACTGACCGTGCCTCTAGCTTGTCCGGTTTCTGTGTTTTCACATAGGCCGGACAACCCCATATCTTAAATCGCTTAAGATATGGATTTCTTCCACTCCATACTTCATATGGAGTCTTAGGCATAGATTTGGATGGAACGTAGTTCAGTAGGTATGCCGCCATCTGAAGCGCATGTTCCCAGAATGAAAGAGGCAACTCAGCCTACTCATCATGGAGCGAACCATATCCAATAGGGTACGATTCCTCCGCTCTGATACACCATTGTGCTGTGGTGTATAAGGGGGAGTAAGCTGAGAGAGAATACCATTCTCTTTTAAGTAATCTAGGAATTCTGTGCTTAAGTACTCCCCTCCTCTATCAGACCGGAGGATCTTGATACTTTTGCCTATTTGGTTCTCTACTTCGTTTCTGAATTCTCTGAATTTCTCAAAAGCTTCAGATTTGTGTTTCATCAGATACACATATCTGAACCTAGAGAGATCGTCAGTGAATGTGATGAAGTACGAGAACCCACCCCTTGCATGTATAGAAATTGGACCACATACATCACTGTGTATGAGTCCCAAGAGCTCTGTTGCTCTTTCTCCATGTCCGGTGAACGAAGATTTGGTCATCTTTCCTTTGAGACAAGACTGACAAGTTTCATAAGATGAGAACTCGAACGTATTCAAGAGTCCATCTTTATGCAACTTACTTAGTCTTTTCTCTCCGATATGACCAAGTCTACAATGCCACAAGTAAGATTCATTCAAGTCTGAATTCTTCCTCTTGCGTGTGTTTTGTATATTGAGAACTGTATTCTGATTTAGAACGTAGATACCATTACACAGTGTACCTTCTGCAACCAGTACCTTATGAAGGTAGATGTTCATGATATTTCTATCAAGAACAAAGTTATATCCATCTTTATTGAGTAAAGAAATTGATATGGTGTTGCAAACCATGGAAGGTACATAGTAGCAATCGTTCAAAATCATAGTATTGCCATTTGGCAACACTAGGTGATATTCACCGACGGCTGCAGCATTAACTTGTGCTCCATTCGCTACCCTGAGCGACATATCACCAGGTACAACTTTCCTACTTTTTCTCAGTCCTTGCAATAAATTACAGATATGAGATCTTGATCCGGTATCAAATACCCAGGAGGTAGGGCTGACGTAAAGCAGTTCTCAATTACAAGAACACCTGAAGTAGATGCAAAACTATGCTTCTTCTTCAACTGAGTCTCCTTGGAATCCATACAATCCTCTTTCCCTTACTCATACTTGTGACAATTTTCATAAGTTAGAGCCAAACCGACGTTCCCCAGCCCCGAATAAGAATTCGGATCGGTCAAGCGATACATTTTATTATCTTGATTAGGGCGTGAAATGGTTGCTACCTGGAGAGAGAGAAAAGAAACACTCAACGTGCGCTCTTACAAGATTATATTGGTTTATTAATTTATCTAATCAGGATGGCTCCCACTGTTTCCTCAAATTCTTCTTCAAACCCTAAAAGAAGAACTAGTCAGGATTAATCGCACGTCACAATACTTGCTTAACCTTTCAACCAGGCTAGTGTTGGTACTTCGAGGGAGGTTTTCCAACGCTTTCGCGAAGTTCCTTAATTAAATAACCTCTTTTCCCTGGAGGCGTAGCCCCGCAACACCGTTCTAGTCACCTACTTGGTTTATAGCATTGATTGTTAAGTGAAATAATCTCCCGAGAGTAATCCAACTCATCAGTGGGATCGGGATCCAACTATCATTGTGCGGTGACCTATATGGAATCCACTCTAGTCACCACACTCCAGATGGTATGCTAAATCTGCAAGTTTCAGTTTCTTTAGAAACTCCCGATGTGGATTTTTGCCCCTAGGACCCAAGTGACCTTGACGGAGTCAACAAATCAAAGAGTCCTAGTCAAGTTCAACCCGTCATTATCTGGATTGCATTAAACCCACCCACATAACCCTTGAGGGAGTCAACAAGGTTATACAACTGTCCTAACCAATCCCATATATTGCTACAAACAAGCACCACTCAGCTACCATACACTACGCCTTGACGGAGTCAACAAACGCAACACGAATACTAAGTATTACTTGTAAGAAATGATGGAGGGCTACGGCTGGGTTTTTGGCAAAAAACCCGTTAACGTAATGAACTTGATATCGTTGAAGGAACATGATAACCTTTTTTTTTAAATATAGTGGCGAAAACTTTTGCTAAAGAGGTCACTCCCTGTGAAGGGATCTCGGTTCTTTCCTCGTCGAATGAGGTGCAGGATATTCCAAACTGAATACCTCGATGCAAAGCAAGAATAATTGACTATAGTGAAGTTATTACCCCGACGCAAACTTTTGTCCAAGGGGTCACTCTCGATGAAGGGATCTCGGCCCTTGCCTCGTCGAATGAGGTGCTGGGCATTTATAACCGAATACCTCTGTGCAAAACAAAAGAGAACGTCCTTGCAATAACAGCTTTTTGAAAATTGTTCCAACAACGTCTTTTAGGTTTGTTTTTTTTCTTTTCATTAATATAATGTGTCCCATCAATTAATCCTATCATTGCAGAAAACAAAAAAAATATGACGTATGCTTATGCCATCCGCATTCGCTACGGGGCCCCGTCATCACCCGTTAGGTTACTTAACTAACGACAGAGCGGGGGCTGGACTAGCGCGAATGCAAAACATAAGCAACGCCTACTAGATATCATATATAGATATATACATTCTTCAGATGCAATGATAGCCATTCCAGATCACAGATGAACACATTGGATATACTAGGAATCCACATTTTGTTCGAGCCTGCAACGAAAGACGGATTACACGGTCGCGATGAATAGCCAAACCCCACCCTAGACCCCTACGGGTGCGGCAAACTACCCGCCAAATACCCGAAGTGAAGCAGCCTCCCTCAACAACGTGAGTAGGCCACTCAGCACTTCAACGTACCCGGTAGTTTGTGCACCCTACCTTGGATCTATCCTAGGAGCAAAAACAGTAAAAGAAATAATATACAATGGCGGATACAACCTCATCCCGGATGTGCGGCCATAAAAAAAATATTACATCAATTTACATATTACATCAAATGAAAGATAAAGAAACTCTCATCTCACAAAACCCCGGCTATTCGTCCGCGACAATCCAACAAGTTCATATACACAATCCAACAACATTACAGATCACAGATATACACAACCCCCACTAATCGATGTATAGCGATTAGCCGACGTTCAGTGCATATATCACATTACAGATATAACCAAATAGCTAAAGTTTATAGAACTTCGATCAAAATACCAATTTGTAACTACCTCAAACATAACATTGTTCTCTGGAAAATCTGGGCAGAAACAAAAGATCTTAAAAATCCCAAAACACCAAACTAAGCAATTTGCAAGAAATTGGAGTCGCGGCCGAGTCAACTTGGCCATGGATCCGCGGCGAAACGCGTAGTTTCGTCGCGCTTCCGCGGCAAGTCGACTGAGTCATGGGCTCAAATTTCTTTCCTGTTCATAGAAAACCCTGCACCGATTTTTAAGGCATGTGGAATAATTTTTAGAGCAGTTTTAAAAATCGGCAGAAGGTTTGGTTTTTGACATGTTTTCGGGATTTTTTTCCGGATCAAAGTTCTAACAGTTAGTTGTTGTTTAGCTAGGCTCTGATACCACTGTTCGGTCCACGTTACCCACCCCGGTTCTTTCGGGGAGGCGGAATAGGTAAAAATCAAATTTTTCTAGCAAGGTGACATGGACCATCCATGATGGATCTTTGCTAAACAAAAACTAACATATAAACTAAAAGTTTAGCTACTCGGTTAGGGGATTATACCTAAGTCTTGAACTCCTTCTCTTCTTACTCCTTGGAGTGGTTTGAACGGCTCCTTCTCGTAGTCTTCTCTTTGCCGAAGAAGGATCCACCCGAAGGCCTCTACCTTGAGCTCATACCTCAACCTAGAGGTAACTAAAGTGCTTGGCTTGCTAAACCTAGAACCCTAGAATGAGTAGAGTGAAGTTATGGTGGTTTTAGCTCAAGAGCTCATGGTTCTCAACACATGAGAGATGAGAGCTTTGAGAGAAAGGAAGAGGATGAGCAAAACCTATGAGAGAGAAAGTGCAAGCAAGAATGAGGATATTTTACAACCATGCTCTCATATTTGGAATAATGATAATAATAATAATAATTAAGAAATTATGATGGTTAGTTTATGAATGACCATTATCATTTCATTCATTTTATGCATTTGCAAAGAATAAAAAGTATCTTTGAAATGAAATGATGATGGTCAACAAGTCAACAATGGTCAACCGGTCAACAAAGTCAACAAGTCAACAAAAGTCAAAAGTTCAACTGAACCATGGCACAATAAAACTTAATTAATATTATTAATCATATTTCTTATTCTCATTAGGGTTTAGAAAAAAGTCAACGGTCAACAACCCTAATGAGAATCCTCTGCCTCTGCCTCTGTCAACTGTGCATACACACCCGCATCCGTGTTCCGAGGAACACGAATACAATGAGATAAAACCAATCCCAAAACATATACTAGGATCTGGCTTAAACCAAAGCCCGATAGTAATAACTGACCGAACACCAAACGTGCACAAGTGCGCGGATGTAAACGAACCCCGTCGCAAAACCATGCGACCTCTACTATGTTTTGCCCAAAGGCGAACAGCCCTCTGTGTAGGACTCTAAAGACTCGACACTACGCTGGCAGTGGGTTTAACCACAGACCGCAAGCGGTACTAGCTGTACGTAACGGTCCCCAGGTTGATGCCGATAAGAAGACTGATGAGGTGAACCCATCCGAACTCCTACTGAGCCTGAATGTGACAATCTCCGTACAGTCCAGTCTGTTCGTCTGAGAGTATCGCATGTAGGGCCTAGGGGGCGGTAAACGTCAGTCCCCTAATAGCGGTACAAGTCGTGTAGGGGTGTAGCCCAGAACACCCTGAGAAACTACTGGCAACACTACCAGCAAATCTCGCTTGCTCTGGCCAGGGACGACTATGTGTAATGGCTCTCCTAGACACAGCGCGATATCAACTCCCAATACCGGGAGAGAAGAATCTTATCTAACCGCCACTGCCTCCAAGTGCTTCGGGACTGCACCCAACTACTATCTGTTTGCACGACTCAGTAGAGCCGTGGTAGGGTAGTAATCTAAGAACAGTGGGAACACACTCGAGGCGAAGTGACAGTGTCAAGTCAACGGACTAAGCTGTACTCATGTCACCTGGGAACTGTTAACCGACGATAGGTATAATACCAACCAACAGTTCCTGACAAGTCCTGTCCAGTATACTCGTAACCTAACGAGCACCTGCTTACTATCTCCAGTATGACGTACTGATGGCTGTGGGACAGACCATCTCCCCTGCTGGGACGAGAAGCGTATGCACTATTCTACTCTGGAATATCGATGCCATGTCTCGATAATCCTACGACTAGAGACCAAAAATAAGGATGTGCTTATAGACTACCCAGCCCCCACTAGTGTGATCGCCATCACAACGCCGGTAGTCAAGCAAAGATCCAAAGGGCTCTATCAATATGTTTTTAGCGATATGTTAAAAGAAACATATACACATATTAAGATAGAAACAAACTAAGTAGCATACTACTATATCGAGCAAGACTGTCATAAACCCGTATATATATCCCAAGCTTCCAAAATGTATTATACAAACTAGTACTATACAATAATGGCCTCTAGGGCATACATATCTAACACTACCTCCACTTCTCTAAGCGGACCGAGGATTCGGGTGAGGTGAGGATAGCCCCCAGTGAGCACTCGGTAAGAACAAGGATGGTGTGCGCCTGGAAGTAGTGTCGTAGCTTCCTTGAGGCCACAACGAGTTCCAAGACGATCATTTCTATGGCTAGATACCTCGTTTCTACATCTTTGAAGACGTGGCTCACGTAGTACGCCGGCTTCTGCACCCTGTCGACCTCTCGGACGAGCACCGAGCTCGCTGCTTGATCGGACACCGCCAGATACAGTGATAGCTCGTCTCCTTCAACTGGTCGGATGAGCAGTTGTAACACCATAGAATGCGATTAGTGGCTAATTATATTTTAATATATGGTTTTAATATAAAGTTTACCAAAACGATTTTCAAATAATTTATCAAATTTAATGAATATTTTATTAGAATTTTCCTAGGCTTGCACACACTTGTGCATGTAAACTAGGGTTTAAATTAGGGTTAAACCATGTTTAGCAACCATGGTGGACTATCCCTTTCTTCTTAAGCTTTTATGAATTAATTAAGGGTATTAGTTTTTTTGTTGGATATATGTATGCCCTAGAGGCCATTATGAGATAGTGTATGTACTGATGTGTATATATATATATTCGGGAGACAGTCTTGCTCAAAATGATAGTATGCTATCTGGTTTTACTTTATCATATGTTCACTTGATCATGTTTATATTCATTTGGTACATGTTGATAAAGCCCTAAGGATATTGGCTTAACTACTGGAATTATGATGCGGATCATACTAGTGGGACATCTGTAGTTTATAAGCATATCCTTGAAATGTTCCTAGTCGTAGGTATATCGAGACAGGGCATCGATATTCCAGCTTAGACTAGCGTATACCATTCTTGTTCCATATGATGGGCGATGGATGATCCCATATCCGTCTGGTGTGTTGACACCGAAGATAGTATACGGGTGCTCAGTGAGACTGGGTACACTGAACGGACTCACCGAGAACTCCTATATGGTATTATATCATACGTCGGATAGCAGTTCTCAGGTGACACTGGTACAGATTAGTCTGTAGACCCGAGATCGTCATAGAGTCTTGTGTGTCCTCCCACTGTACTTTGATCTCCACCCTACTGCGGCTCTACTGAGTCGTACAAACAGGTGGATTTTGGGTATAGTCTCGAGGCATGTGGAGGCAGTGAGCGATAGGAGGGGTTTCGTCTCTCCCGGTATTGGGGGTTGATGCTGTGCTGTGCACGATTGGCTATAACGGGAAGTCCCTGGCCAGGGCTGCTGAGATATTACTGATAAGTGTTATCAGTAAGTTTCTCGATCTGTTATAGACCATATACCGGCATGACTTATTGAGTTATTGGGGTCGACGATTCCATCCCTAGACTCGATATGCAGCATATCTGACGAAGAGACCGGACTGTACGGTTAGTGTTGCCAGATGGATTGACAGGAGTTTTGACAGGTTCGCTTGTTCTTATTCTGATCGCTCAATACCCGGGTGGCCGTTACGTTTAGCTGACCGCTTGCGGCTTGTAGGTATTTGATATGATCATCATCTACTGCTGGCGTATTGACGAGTCTTAGAGTCCCACATAGAAGTTTCTCGGCTCTGGCGAAACGAAGTGGTGCACATATGAGATATGCGCAGAGCCTCGATTAAATACTAGTATATGATACTATATTTTAATCGGGCATTTAATATTAGTCGGGTCATATGAGATATGATGGATTTATTAAATCAAGTGTTGATTTAATATTGGCTTTTATATTATTTATTTAAATCCTTTTCTTATTTTGGATACATGCATGTATATGTACATGATGATGTGCACACATACATACATGCATGAAATGTATCATGGTTGTTGATACAAAGAGGAAGGCAATATAAGAATCATATTGTAGACATGATAATGTTTAGATTTTTCATTAAAGTTTAAAGGCAAAAAGAATGGTTAATGAGTCATTACTTCCACACTCATCTACACACTTCTTTAACTCAACCATAGTTTCCATTCCTTTTGCCATTTAACCTTAGATGAAATATCTAGATTTTTATTTTCTACTATGGTTAAAGTTATGATAAGATCTCTCACTCTCTCACATTATCCTTTTACATTATCATTATCTTAGAAAAAGAAAAAGAGTGAGAGTTCTTCTTCTTCCTCAAACCCTAGCTCTCTTTTAATAGTTAAAAAGAGTTAAAAAAAAAGAAAAGAAAAGGTAATAAATAAGAACATCAACCACTTCATCATCCTACACAACCCTAGCCATCTTGTGTAGGGTGTTGTGCTTCAAGGATTTTCAAAGATCGTAGGAAGCATCAAGCTTAGGGCAAAGCGCTTCGGGTGGATCGTCGTGGACGAGGAGTTGATCAAGTGGACCTTTCCAAAGCTTAGGAGTCTTCCAAAGTGAACTACAAAGGTTGTAGTTTCAACACTTAGCATAACTTAACTCTTTAACTTGATACTATTAATTGTTACTTCATATATTCTAGTTCGATTCTTAGTATAGTTTGCTTATCACCTCAAAAATTTTATTGTTATAGCATGCATGATGCTTCTAAACCTTCATAGAGGTGTTAAGAAAACCCTACATGGTATCAGAGCCAAGCTAGAGCTTTGTAGTAGCCTAAACGACATTGAAAACATCGAACGGACGAAAACCGACACCCGAAAAGTGCTCTCTGGAAATTTTTTAAAAACCTGGTATTTTTCAAATTAAAAATATGTAAAAAATAGAGCAGGAAATTGTATGGACCCACAAGAAAAACGATGCCCTAATTCACCTATTCAACCGCGGAACCGCGGCCAAGAGTGGCTTGTTGCGGCGGTTCCGCGGCGGTATAGTTGAATTATGGGCCCATTTTTCTTGTGCTGGCCCGTATGTGTTTTCTGGTGTTACTGGTATATTTAGAATCTGCCCAGGTGTTGAGGTTACAGAGCAGTTTCTGGTTGTTTAATGTGTTTGATCCGATGTTCCAACGTCGCTTAGTTTAATAGTATATGTTACAATAATTGAAATCTACAAATGTGTTTGTTGCGTGTAAATCTAGCAATTCGGTCTCGGGAATAACGGAAATCTTGTTGAATTATCCGGTTAGTTTTGAAAAGGTGTTTTCTTGAATGAGACCCAAATGCGAGCTTTACATTGTTTAGGCATGAAATCTTGTATATGTGATATTCCGGATTTGTGTTGTCTAAAGGCGGTTAAAGATTCCAATTGTTGTATATTTCCTTTTTATTTCTCTGTGTCGAATGAGATTTGATATGCAGGATTGTCGCAATGAATAGCCGGGGGTTTTCTTTTTATGTGAGATGAGAGTATTCTTTCAATTCATGTAATATTAATTTGTATGTAATATTCTTTTATTTGGGACACTTCCGGGGTGAGGTTGATGTCACCAGTGTTGTATATTATTTACTTTTCCGCATTAGGATAGACCCAAGGTGGAGGGCACAAGTGACCGGGTTCTTGGGTTCAGTGGGAGGCCATCTCGAGGAGTCGAGACCGGGTCTCCTAAACTCCAGAATTGGTAGGGTCGCTTGCCGCTCTCGTAGGGGTCTAGGGATGTGGGCTTGGCTATTCATCGCGACCGTGGAATCCGTATTTTTATTGCTGGCTAAATATAAAATACGGACCTCCTAGATATCCTTTATGTGCTTCTGCTGTTTTCATTATCTGATGTGATCTTTTAATGTATATTTTCGTTTCTCTCTGTAATGGCTTAGGATTTAAATGATGGGACTACATTAATGAGATTAATGTAAAAGATAAATGAACCTAAAAAGATGTTGTAGAATCAGATTTTAAACCCACTCGGCCTTTTTTTTTGTAAGAAAAAAGCAAGTTTCAAAATGCGGAGCTTAAGCCACTCCTTTTAAACTCATTAGATTCTACAACGATATCAAGTTCAAAGCGTCAAAAGTTTTTCTAAAAACTATCCGCAACCCTCCGTCATTTTAGGAAGTAGAGTACTTAGTATTCGTGCTGCGTATTTTGACTTTAGTTAAGGCGCAGTGTACGGTAGCTGAGTGATGTCTTCCTATACTGCATATGATGCTGAATAATTAGGACATTCATATGATTATGTTGACTTTAGTTAAGGGTCATATGAGTGGGTCTAGTTAATCACGAAATGACGGGAAGAACTTGACTAATACTTATGACATGTTGACTTTAGTTAAGGTCATAAGTACTAGGGGTAAAAATTATATCGGGAATTTCAAGAGTTGAAAATTACAATGAGATTGTATACCTACTATATGATAATAGGATCCCGATCCCACTGCGAGCAAATGTTGTTCCCGGGAGAATTTTGCACTTTACAATTAGCTGACTCGGTAGGTGTCTAGAAAGGTGCTAAACGGGGCTACGCCTCTGGGAAGACGAGGTTTACTCTAATTAGGTCCGTGCGAAAGCACGGGGAACCTCCCTCAAGTACCGGCACTGGCCTGGCTGAGAGGTTGGCGAAGTTGTAGATTGTAATTAATCCCGGCTAGTTTTCTTTTTAAAAGGTTTTAAAGAAAATTTGATAAAAAACAGTGGGAGACATCGATTAGACAAGATAATAACCAATCTGATCTTTGCAAGAGCATTCGCTAAGTGTATTCTTTTCTCTCTCTTAATGGCAGATACCCATGACAGGACTTAAGCTTCTATTAGACAAAAACAAGCTGAATGGGACAAACTATAAAGACTGGCTGAGGAATTTAAACATAGCCTTGACTTATGATAAAGTATCATATGTCCTTACCGCACCAGCCTTGCCCCCCTAGGTCCTAAACCTTCAGTTGCGGATAGGGAAATCCGCAAAACCTGGGACACTGACTGTGCCACGGCAAAATGCCTCGCGCTTGCATCGATGGATAACACACATCAGAAGCAGCACGAGAATATGGACGTACAAGCCATATTCCTCCATACAAAAGAGTTGTATGGAGAGCAATCTCGCGTATTAAGATACGAAGCGTCTAAGAAATTGTTTCAGATGCGCATGACCGTTGGCACATCAGTGGGAGACCATGTTCTAAAAATGATAGCTCTCATAGAAGAGCTTGAGGACCTTGGGTGGACAATGGACAATGAACAGTATACAGATATCATTCTACAGTCTCTCCCCTCCACTTTTGCTCAGTTCATCGTTAACTTCAACATGCACAACATGGAGAAGGAACTGCCTGAACTCCTTAATATGTTAAGGAGTGCAGAGAGCACACTGAAGTCAGTGAAGACTCCCGTTATGTCTGTTGGGCAATCCTCCTCATCTTACCCAAAGGCTAAGGCCAAGGGAAAGATAAAGAAGAAACCCACCAAACCTAAGGGTGGAGTCAAAAAGGTGAAGGGAAAAGGCAAGTCCAAGGTTGGGGCATCAGAGAAAGGCGAATGTTTCCATTGCAAGAAGACGGGACACTGGAAGAGGAACTGTATCGAGTACCTAGCACTCAAGAAGAAGCATGATGATGCTTCAGCCTCAGGTGTGTTCGTAATTGAAAACTGTTTTTCTATTAATTCTGCATCCTGGGTATTGGATACCGGTTCAGGTTCTCATATTTGCAATTCTGTGCAGGCGTTGAGAAATAGCAGAGTTCTGAAGACAGGTGATCATACTCTCCAAGTTGGAAATGGTTCCAATGTAAATGCAGTTTCAGTAGGAGAGTATCACCTAGGTTTGCCTTCGGGTTGTATATTGGTTTTGAACCCGTGTTATTTTGTACCAACTATGCTTTGTAATATTATATCAGTTTCCTTGTTAGACAATGAAGGATATCATTTTGCTGTGCAACACAATGTTATGAACATTAAACTGAATCAAGAGTTGATTGGTTGTGGTACATTAAATAACGGGATATACGTCCTTAATCAACACACAGTTTTCAACATACAACACAAAAATAAAAGGAAATTTTCAGAAATAAATGAAGCTTTTCTTTGGCATTGTAGACTTGGTCATATTAATGAAACAAGACTAAACAAGCTTCATAAAGATGGATATTTAAATTCATTTGAGTATAAATCTTATGCAACTTGCCAGTCTTGTATCAAAGGTAAAATGACCAAAACCCCGTTTACAGGACACGGAGAAAGAGCTACTGAGCTCCTAGGCCTCATACATAGTGATGTATGCGGACCAATGTCTACACATGCAAGAGGCGGTTTTTCATACTTCATAACTTTTACTGATGATTTCTCAAGATTTGGTCATGTATATTTGATAAAACATAAATCTGAAGCTTTTGAGAAATTCAAGGAGTATAAACATGAAGTAGAAAACCAAACAGGAAAGAGTATCAAGATACTTCGATCGGATCGAGGTGGAGAGTACTTAAGTACTGAGTTCTTAGACTTCCTAAAAGAGAATGGGATTCTCTCTCAGCGCACTCCACCTTACACACCACAGCATAACGGTGTGTCAGAACGAAGGAACCGTACCCTATTAGATATGGTACGATCCATGATGAGTGATGCTGAGTTACCTCTCTCGTTTTGGGGGCATGCATTAGAAACAGCAGCCTTTCTGTTAAACAAAGTTCCAACCAAAACCGTGTCAACCACTCCATATGAGATATGGCATGGGAAGAAACCATCTCTTAAAAGAGTTAAGATTTGGGGTTGTCCGGCTTTTGTTAAAAAGCAGAATCCAGACAAACTCGAGACACGATCAGTCAAATGTATATTTGTAGGATATCCTAAACATTCGTTTGGGTATCTTTTCTACCACAAAGAGGAACAAAAAGTGTTTGTTTCTCAGTATGCCACCTTTTTAGAAGATGAGATTTTTTCAAACAATACAAATGGCAATATGGTAGATCTAGAAGAAGTTCTAGAAACACAAATTACAGATGACAACTTGGCTGAACCTGAAGTTATAACAGAATCTAATGAACCTCAGCCACTTCGTAGATCTGGTAGGATTTCTCGCCCACCGGAGAGATACTACGGTTTTCTCATTGATGGTGATAGAGAAGACTGCATCATGGATGATGATGATCCTTCCAGTTTTCATCAGGCTATCACGAGTGGTGACTCTGTGAATTGGCTGGATGCCATGAGATCCGAAATGGAGTCCATGTACACCAACAAAGTATGGACTTTGGAAGATGTACCCTCCGGGATAAAACCTGTGGGATGCAAATGGATCTTTAAAAGAAAGATCGGTGTAGATGGACAGGTAGAGACCTATAAAGCAAGGTTGGTAGCGAAAGGTTTTCGTCAAAGACCAGGCTTGGACTATGACGAGACCTTCTCTCCGGTAGCCATGCTTAAATCCATTCGGATCCTACTCGCTATTGCTGCTCACTACGACTATGAAATCTGGCAGATGGACGTTAAAACTGCATTCCTAAATGGTGATTTAGAGGAATGCGTTTATATGGATCAACCAGAGGGATTCATTGATAGTGGGAGCAGCGGTAAAGCATGTAAGTTACTTAAATCCATTTATGGATTAAAGCAGGCATCACGGAGTTGGAACATCTGTTTTGATGATGCTATCAAAGAGTTTGATTTCATCAAAAATCCAGATGAACCTTGTGTTTATAAGAAGACTGTAGGAAGAAATGTCGCAATCCTCGTATTGTACGTAGATGACATACTTCTGATAGGAAATGACATTCCTATGCTACAGTCGGTCAAATCATTCTTATCACAAAGGTTCTCCATGAAGGACCTGGGAGATGCCACATACATATTGGGTATACGGATCTATAGGGATAGATCCAAACGGTTATTGGGATTGTCCCAAACCAAGTACATTAACACCATCCTAAAGAGATTTAGTATGGAAGACTCCAAGCGGGGTGCCTTACCCGCTTGCCATGGAGTCACTCTCTCAAAAGACGATTGCCCAAAGTCTGATATAGAGAGAGCTCGCATGAGCATTATTCCCTATGCTTCGGCAGTAGGATCGATAATGTATGCGATGTTATGTACACGCCCTGATGTTGCTTATGCACTTAGTGTAGTAAGCAGGTATCAATCTAACCCAGGGGAGAATCACTGGATTGCTGTAAAGAACATTCTTAAGTACTTGCGAAGGACTAAAGAATTGTTCTTGGTGTATGGTAATGGGGATCTCCAAATGGAGGCCTTTACCGATTCGAGCTTCCAGAGTGACAAGGATGACAGCAAGTCTATCTCAGGGTTTGCATTTACCCTCAATGGAGGGACGGTGAGTTGGAAGAGTTCCAAACAGGATACCGTTGCAGACTCAACGATGGAAGCTGAATATATTGCTGCAAATGATGCTGCCAAGGAAGCTGTCTGGATGAGAAAATTCATCGCGGAGCTAGGAGTAGTTCCAACCATTGTTGATCCAATACCTCTGTATTGTGACAATAATGGGGCTATGGCGTTGGCCAAAGAGCCCAGGTCCCATCACAAGTCCAGACACATCCTGAGGAGATATCATGTGATCCGGGAGATAGTTGATCGCCGCGAGATCGAGATTAAGAGAGTAGACACAAAAGACAACGCTGCGGATCCATTCACCAAGGCCCTCCCTCAGCCGCAGCATGAGCGACTTTTTGAGATGCTAGGTATGAGATATGCCAATAACTGGCCTTAGTGCAAGTGGGAGATTGTTGGATATATGTATGCCCTAGAGGCCATTATGAGATAGTGTATGTACTGATGTGTATATATATATATTCGGGAGACAGTCTTGCTCAAAATGATAGTATGCTATCTGGTTTTACTTTATCATATGTTCACTTGATCATGTTTATATTCATTTGGTACATGTTGATAAAGCCCTAAGGATATTGGCTTAACTACTGGAATTATGATGCGGATCATACTAGTGGGACATCTGTAGTTTATAAGCATATCCTTGAAATGTTCCTAGTCGTAGGTATATCGAGACAGGGCATCGATATTCCAGCTTAGACTAGCGTATACCATTCTTGTTCCATATGATGGGCGATGGATGATCCCATATCCGTCTGGTGTGTTGACACCGAAGATAGTATACGGGTGCTCAGTGAGACTGGGTACACTGAACGGACTCACCGAGAACTCCTATATGGTATTATATCATACGTCGGATAGCAGTTCTCAGGTGACACTGGTACAGATTAGTCTGTAGACCCGAGATCGTCATAGAGTCTTGTGTGTCCTCCCACTGTACTTTGATCTCCACCCTACTGCGGCTCTACTGAGTCGTACAAACAGGTGGATTTTGGGTATAGTCTCGAGGCATGTGGAGGCAGTGAGCGATAGGAGGGGTTTCGTCTCTCCCGGTATTGGGGGTTGATGCTGTGCTGTGCACGATTGGCTATAACGGGAAGTCCCTGGCCAGGGCTGCTGAGATATTACTGATAAGTGTTATCAGTAAGTTTCTCGATCTGTTATAGACCATATACCGGCATGACTTATTGAGTTATTGGGGTCGACGATTCCATCCCTAGACTCGATATGCAGCATATCTGACGAAGAGACCGGACTGTACGGTTAGTGTTGCCAGATGGATTGACAGGAGTTTTGACAGGTTCGCTTGTTCTTATTCTGATCGCTCAATACCCGGGTGGCCGTTACGTTTAGCTGACCGCTTGCGGCTTGTAGGTGTTTGATATGATCATCATCTACTGCTGGCGTATTGACGAGTCTTAGAGTCCCACATAGAAGTTTCTCGGCTCTGGCGAAACGAAGTGGTGCACATATGAGATATGCGCAGAGCCTCGATTAAATACTAGTATATGATACTATATTTTAATCGGGCATTTAATATTAGTCGGGTCATATGAGATATGATGGATTTATTAAATCAAGTGTTGATTTAATATTGGCTTTTATATTATTTATTTAAATCCTTTTCTTATTTTGGATACATGCATGTATATGTACATGATGATGTGCACACATACATACATGCATGAAATGTATCATGGTTGTTGATACAAAGAGGAAGGCAATATAAGAATCATATTGTAGACATGATAATGTTTAGATTTTTCATTAAAGTTTAAAGGCAAAAAGAATGGTTAATGAGTCATTACTTCCACACTCATCTACACACTTCTTTAACTCAACCATAGTTTCCATTCCTTTTGCCATTTAACCTTAGATGAAATATCTAGATTTTTATTTTCTACTATGGTTAAAGTTATGATAAGATCTCTCACTCTCTCACATTATCCTTTTACATTATCATTATCTTAGAAAAAGAAAAAGAGTGAGAGTTCTTCTTCTTCCTCAAACCCTAGCTCTCTTTTAATAGTTAAAAAGAGTTAAAAAAAAAAGAAAAGAAAAGGTAATAAATAAGAACATCAACCACTTCATCATCCTACACAACCCTAGCCATCTTGTGTAGGGTGTTGTGCTTCAAGGATTTTCAAAGATCGTAGGAAGCATCAAGCTTAGGGCAAAGCGCTTCGGGTGGATCGTCGTGGACGAGGAGTTGATCAAGTGGACCTTTCCAAAGCTTAGGAGTCTTCCAAAGTGAACTACAAAGGTTGTAGTTTCAACACTTAGCATAACTTAACTCTTTAACTTGATACTATTAATTGTTACTTCATATATTCTAGTTCGATTCTTAGTATAGTTTGCTTATCACCTCAAAAATTTTATTGTTATAGCATGCATGATGCTTCTAAACCTTCATAGAGGTGTTAAGAAAACCCTACATTTTTTTTTTAAATTTAAATTCCTTATATAATTAGTTTTGGGGTTGACTTGAGAGAGTTTGGGAGAGGGAGGGTGCATGATGGCTTGAGCCATGCTTGCATTTAATGAGGTAAGAGAGAGGGGGGTTGACTCTCTTATATCACCCATTTCTTTCTCTTTTGCAACACTCATTTCCTCACTTCTTTCTCTCACTCATACACACACACCCATATCAGCAGCAGCAGCAGAAGTTGCAGCAGCAGCAGCAACATCCAACAACAACAACAACAAAGCAACAACAGCAGCAGTTGCAAGCAGCAGCAACACCCAGCAGCAGCAGCAGCTCCAGGCAGCAGCAGCAGCACAAGCAGCAACAGCAGCAGCTCCAGGCAGCAACATTAGCACAAGCAGCAACAGCATCAGCACAAGCATCAGGAAGCAGCAGCAGCTCCATGCAGTAACAGCAGTAACAAGCAGCAGCAGCAATAGCAAACACATCATCTTCTTCTCCTCATTCTTCCTGCATCCTAGGATCTAGTTGGGGTATATTTCTTAAACCCAACTCCTTGTTGCTAAGTTTATGTGTTGTTTAATGCTTCGGTTAGTGGTTATGGTGGTTATTAGTGCTAGATTTGTGTTTTGATGTAAGATTTAGTTAAGTTAGAGTTTTTATAGCCTAGTGAACCTAATTAAGTGATAATATTGCTGTTTGAACCCATTAGTTTCACTAGATTTAGCTAGACCGCCTTAAGTCGCAAACTTGAAGTTTTAAAATACGGTTTTGATAATGTGTAGGATATATGAGATCTGCTGCATTTTTGATAATTTTCTAGTTTAGCAAACATGTTCTGATAGGTGTGCAGGCTTTATAGGGTGTTGGGTTGAAGTTCGAGCCCCTTCCACCACCAAAAATCCGGTGACCTCCTTCGATTTTGCGGCCTCGCTGGCCCCCCTGGTGAGATGAGTGTCGGTGCCGATATGAGTGGTGTCTGTAGGTTTGTTTGTTGGTGAAATCTGGGATTATAATTTTTGTAAACAAACATATTCACTAGGCTATGAATTGTTCTAGGATCATAGTGTAGAAACCTCAACCCTTTTCACCCCTTTTTGGCCGATATAACCCCTATGGTGGCTGGCCCAATTTTAGTAGAATTGGTTAGATTATTGCAGGTAGTTGTCTGTAGGTATTGTGATGGGTTTGGTCTTGTTTGATTTTCTTGTTTTTTCTCCAGATTAAATCTGGGACCTTTTTACCTATAATTTGTGTAGCGGGACATGCGCGACACGTACGATGCGTGTTGAGTTGGTTTACTGTGTATCACGGCGTGTCGCTGTGTGCCACAGCGTGTCGCGTTGGGTTTTGGCGTATGCACACACATTACGTATACACGCGCATTTAGTTCACGACGCGAGTTTCTCGTTGAGTTCGATATCGTGTTTTCGCGAGATATTTGCTTATATGGATTCCTTGTTTAAATTCCAGGTTCGCAGGCGGGTACGTCGGACGCCGCAAAGAAGGGGAAGCAAGTGGTCGGCTACACTTAGCACGCGACCAGGTGAGTAGATTTAACATCTACGGGGAAATCGCCCTTATGGCGTTAAGCGTCAGGGCGTGATAGGATATTTAGTCGTAGATGTTCTTATGGACTATTGTAGCATATCTTCTTGTTACATATAGAATTGGTAGTATATAACACTGCACTGTCACTAACGGTTAAAGCTACACGAGCACTATTTGTATGTTACACGCACACCGTTAGTGATTGCCATGACACTTGCACTATAGGATTGCTACAATTTACATATCGTTCGATTGCCACATCATTGATGATTGTCATGACTTGTCGCATATTCACATATTATCTGATATATCACTTCTTGCACACATGCACACTGTATATTCACGTTAGCGCATACCTTCATTGATATATCCATACTTGTGCACATATAGCTCGTATATTCATATTAGTGCGCATGTACATTGCTACACTCACATTGCGTACATATCCATTCGCACATCTATACCTATATACTTACATATGTTACATACATGGATGATATTGACATGATTTAAAAACTAAGGGACCGCATGAGATATTTTCAAAACTGAATCTTTTTAAAAGAGCGGTTTTCCCTTTCTTTTACTCTTAGTATACGCATTGAGTTTGGATTTATGTGATTTCTGGATTTGGGAACCGGGGTATTATTTAAGAAAATACGCACTGTTTTAAAAACCCGATTTCCCTTGATATAATATTTCAGTGCGTCCACCATGCGTTTTCTCGGTTCTGAGACGTGTGACATGTGAACCTGAATCGAGGAGCTGGACGAGGCCGATTGCGGGTACATGGTGGACCCGGTATGGTACCCCGGGACGAGAACGGATCGCTGTGCAGTAGACGGTAAGCCTGGCGGAAGGACTACTACCTACCGGTGATTGGTTGGACCTGCCGGTTATCCGGAGGATACCGACCAGAGTCGATAGATGGATACGGGACGACACGTACTGCCGGGGCCGAGGGCCGATTCCGCAGACGGAGCCCGTGGGCCGATCTGGACTGACGGAGCCCGATACTTGAGGATTTGCGTGTCGATGCTGGACACGATTACTTTATGATATTTCGAGTGCCGATGTTGGGCACTCACGATTCTATGAGATTTACAGGGTCTGAGGGCCGATTAGAGTGACGGCGCCTGAGTTTTACTGGGATTTTGGTGCATTGATGGACACCGGTTATTTTTCCACGTGACATTCCGTGTAGATGATATTTTATCCCATACTCAGCATTCATTATTTTACATCTCATCCTGTAGTTATAGTACCTGATAGAGTACTTTTGCATGATTACTGCATACCTGCTCATCATATATATTGATGTTATTAAAATGCACCTGTTAGGCATGATTATTGCGTATCCAGATCATCATATAGACATTATCTGCTGGCATATGTTAGAGTATCGCAGTACGTGCATACTCGCGATTACCTTTATATGTTATCTACTATTCATGAGTTGGCAACTCACCCCCGTTGTGCCACAGTGTTTGCAGGTTGCCCCTCGGAGCAGTCGCGGCAGGCTGTTTTCTTGCATCTTTTGACACAGATACCACTGCAGTTGGCGTGCTAGCCCTTTTGCTGATAGGTGGGTTTTGTGCGGTATCTGTTTATTTTTCAGTTGTATACATTGTTATATCTAGTACTCTCCATCTACTACTTATGTATTGACTTAGAGATCAGTTGTGAGGACAATGTATATTATTTTGTACTCTGGTGTCGAGCTCGTTGTGAGCCGACTTTATTTATGCAGCTTTATCTTTCACGATATTTGTTTTCATTTATACATGCTCATTTCTTCGCTATGGCGTCGTATATTATATTTGTGGTGATTGTTCTGCCGTTGGGCACGATTGCTCCCATTAGGGATGCCTTATTCTTATTGTATATCATTTTACTCATATATTGCTTTGTACCCGATTTCGGGGCTAGTTTTTATAAAGAAAATGCTGCCAAAATTTTTAAGGAAATAACTTGAACTTTAAATAATTTTACTACGTTACTTAAGGTTTTCTAAACGTTTTAACAAATGTTTCTATTAAATGTTTTAACACTCAATACTTTTAATGGTTTTGATTTCTGGGTTTCGGCTTACTTAGTCGCGTTACGCCTGTAGACGTTACGTGGTTAAGTGCCGGTCACAGGCCGAATTTTGGGTCATGACAAAGTTGGTATCAGAGCGTAGGTTTTACCTTCGGAGTGTAGGATGACCCTGGTATGATGGAGTAGGTAGCTGAAGCAGAGTGACGTAGCGTGTGTATGTTCCGCGGTATACTCACGACACGGTACTCCGCCTAAGCGACCTTAGGACTTATTGATTGGAATTCCTTCATGATTTGTATACATTTCTGTGATTTGATTTCCGTATCCTTATCGAATCCTACTTTCTTTTCATCCATTATGCCGCCAAAGACTACGAGGGCACAGAGAGCGGCCGCGAGAGCCGAGATTCGAGTTGACTCGTCTGAGACGAGGACTGACCCGGGTAGTACACCTGTTGTACCAGAGCCGACTGTTCCTCCTACGATAGATTAGATCGCCAAGCTAGGGGCCGGTATCCAGGAGATGCGTCAGATGTTAGGGTCGCTAGTCGAGACACTTCGAGCGCAGCAACCAGAGGTAGTTCCACCCGTTGCGGGGACCGCGATGGTACCTACAGTATAGGCAGTTGCCCCTGGAGCCACGGAGGTTATTACAGTATCGCTATCAGAGTTCATGAGGCTGAAGCCTCCGGTCTTCACAGGCACCGATGCAGCCGAGGACCCACAGTCTTTCATTGATATGATGGCCCGGATATGTCGTTCACTAAGATGCTCAGATGCGAGATGGGTAAAGTTCGCGAGCTTTCGCCTGGAAGATCTTGCGCAGAGATGGTGTGAATCGATCAAGAAGGGCAGAGCAGCAGGTCTTCCTCCTATGACCTGGACCGAGTTTGTGACGGTGTTTCTAGCCCGCTTCCTTCCCCAGAGTGTTAGGGATGCCCGAGCGCGCAGATTCGAGTCTTTACGCCAGACGCTAGAGATGACAGTGGTAGAGTACGATGTGCTATTTACCGAGCTATCAGTTTATGCCCCATACCTAGTGGCTACTGAGGAGATGCGAGTCAAGAGATTTGTTCGGGGCTTGCTTACACCACTGTTCCTTGCGATCAACGCACAGCATTGCGAAACCTATGCAGCAGCTGTAGACGCAGCCTTATTATTCGAGGAGCGCCTTGCTGAGACTTCGGTAGTTCCAGAGCCGAAGAGAGTTCGTACTGATACACCGGCACAGAGATGGCCATTTAGGCGCCGCGACAGACACCTTGCAGGTGGCAGAGATTTGGAGCGAGGCCGGTTGTTCAGCACTTATCCCTAGGAGGGTCAGCCGATGCCATCTAGATGTTTCCGATGCGGGAGTACTTATCATCGTGTTCGAGATTGCCCGGAGCCACATGAGGGCAAGACTGCCGTACCACATATCACACTTCCATCTTCTCCACCCCAGAGGGCGTTGCCTATTGTACCTACTGTTGCTCCGCGTCAGGCTCATGCATAAAGAGGCCGTGGTCGCGGAGGGTTTACTCATAGAGGACGAGTTGGCTGAGGCAGAGGACAGACAGCTGCCGGCAGAGTACAGCCAGTTGCTCGTAGGGGACCGCCAGTCGCAGGTGGAGGACAGGAACGGGTTTTCGCTTTGACGCATCAGGATGCACAGGCGTCCAATGCTGTGGTCTCAGGTACCCTATCAGTATGTTTTGTTGACGCACACGTGTTGTTCGATCCCGGATCCACGCACTCGTATGTTTTCATACACTTTGTGCCGAGTTTGGGTAGAGAGTCTGGGTTACTTGATCAGCCGCTTGTCGTGACCACTCCTGTGGGAGAGTCGTTTGTTGCTAGGAACGTGTTCCGATCCTGTATTGTCCATATTGGCGAGAGAGAGTTGCCTGTCGACTTGATCCTTCTTGAGATGTTGGACTTCGACGTTCTTTTGGGCATGGATTGGTTAGCCACGTGCTATGCATCTGTGGACTGCCGCGAGAAGACAGTTAGATTTTGTTTTCCCGGCGAGTCGGCTTTTGTTGTGCAAGGGGACTGTGGTGCCGCCCCTCACAGTTTGATTTCTTCTCTTCGCGCTGGACAGCTGTTGAGGAAGGGATGTCAGGGATTCCTAGCCTATATTTGTGATACTAGAGCTATGAATGTTCCGTTGGACCAGGTTCCGATTGTTTGGGAGTTCCCTGATGTTTTCCCTGATGAGCTTCCTAGGCTACTGCCTGAGCGCGATATTGCTTTCTGTATTGATTTGATTCCCGGCACGGGGCCTATTTCTATACTGCCTTATCGGATGGCCTCGGCGGAGCTTAGAGAGTTGAAGGGTCAGTTGCAAGATTTGCTGGATAAGGGACTTATTCGACCCAGTGTTTCTCTTTGGGGTGCTCCGGTCCTGTTTGTCAAGAAGAAGGACGGCAGTTTACGTCTGTGTATCGACTACCGCCAGCTGAACAGGGTTACCATGCGGAACACATATCCTTTGCCACGCACTGACGACTTGTTCGACCGGCTTCAGGGGGCAGGATACTTTTCGAGGATCAATTTGCGATCAGGCTACCATCAGCTGCGGGTTCGACAGGAGGATATTCCGAGGACAGCTTTCCGCACGCGCTACGGCCATTATGAGTTTTTGGTGATGTCGTTCGGACTCACCAATGCCCCAGCCGCATTCATGGACTTGATGAACCGTATATTCAGGCCGTATTTGGACTTGTTCATCATCGTATTCATTGACAATATATTGGTGTATTCCCGGAGCCGAGAGGAGCACGAGAAGCACCTGCGGATCACACTGCAGACTTTAAGGGAGCACCAGCTATTTGCAAAATTCTCCAAGTGCGCATTCTGGCTTGACAGCGTAGACTTCTTGGGTCACGTGATTACACGAGATGGTATTTGTGTGGACCCGAAGAAGATCGAGGCCATTCAGAGTTGGCCCAGACCCGCATCAGTTATGGAGATTCGCAGCTTTCTAGGACTGGCCGGCTACTACAGGCGATTTGTACAGGACTTCTCCCGTATTGCTGCACCATTGACCGGGTTGACCCGGAAGGGAGTTCCTTTCGATTGGACGGAGGAGTGCGAGCATAGCTTTCAGCAGTTGCGGACTCGTTTAACTATGGCGCCAGTGTTATCATTGCCTTCAGGATCGAGCGGATTTGTGGTCTATTGTGACGCTTCTCGAGTGGGGCTAGGGTGCGTATTGATGTATCATGACAGGGTGATCACGTATGCTTCACGGCAGTTGAAGAGACATGAACAGGACTACCCCACTCACGATTTAGAGATGGCTGCAGTGGTCTTTGCACTCAAGATCTGGCGACATTACCTATACGGCGAGTCGTGCCAGATATTCACTGATCACAAGAGCTTATAGTATATATTTCAGCAACGAGACCTAAATCTTAGACAGCGCCGTTGGATGGAACTAGTGAAGGACTACGATTGCGAGATCTTGTATCACCCGGGCAAGGCTAATGTAGTGGCGGATAGTTTGAGCAGGAAGCCCAGGGGTAGTCTATCCTGTTTGAGTGCAGTACAGAGACAATCGTCAGTAGATTGGCAGATTTTATGTGACAGCCGAGTGCAGTTCGAGTTCACGCCGATCGGGGGACAGCTTGCGCATGTTCGTGTACGCCCACAGTTGCTTGACCGTATACATGAGGCACGGTACAGTGATGACTGTTGTTCAGAGATCATAGCACAGATTGGATAGGGCAGATTTTCCGAGTTCATGATCGATGATCAGAGGATACTGCGATTTGGGACTAGACTGTGCATACCAGTTGCTGAGGGACTGCGGCGTGAGATTCTTAAGGAGGCACATCGATCGGTGTATAGTGTTCATCCAGGTTCCACCAAGATGTATCATGATATGAGAGATATTTACTGGTGGGACGGAATGAAGAGGGACATCGCAGACTTCGTGTCGAGATGCCTGACTTGTCAGCAAGTCAAGGCTGAGCACCAGAGGCCAGCGGGAGAGCTACAGCCATTACCCATCCCGGAGTGGAAATGGGAGCAGATTTCGATGGACTTCATTGTGGGTCTACCCAGGACTAGACGAGGGTATGACTCCGTTTGGGTGATCGTGGATCGTTTGACGAAAGCGGCTCACTTTCTACCGGTGAAGACGACTTTCGGATTTGCTCAGTATGCTCAGATATACATCGACGAGATCGTACAACTGCATGGAGTCCCGACGTGTATCATATCCGACCGAGGCACCCAGTTTACCAGCCGACTATGGCAGAGGCTTCAGGAGGCCTTGGGCAGCCGCTTGAGTTTCAGCATAGCATTTCATCCGCAGACCGACGGCCAGTCAGAGCGGACTATTCAGACTCTCGAGGACATGCTCCGAGCATGCGTTTTAGACTTTGGTGGTAGCTGGGATCATCATTTACCCTTGGTGGAGTTCTCCTACAATAATAGTTTCCAAGATACTATTCAGATGGCACCTTTCAAGGCCTTGTATGGGAGGAGATGTAGATCGCCCGTCTGTTGGACAGAGCTCAGCGAGAACAGTATTTTGGGGCCACAGATCGTACAAGAGATGACCGAGAAGATACAGCTGGTTCGAGACAGGATGAGGAAAGCTCAGAGCAGGCAGAAATCGTATGCTGACAGACGCCGCCGCAGATTAGAGTTCGCAGTTGGCGATCACGTTTTTCTGAGGGTCTCTCCGATGAAGGGAGTGATGAGGTTTAGACGGAAAGGGAAGCTTAGCCCAAGATTCATAGGTCCCTTTGAGATCCTCGAGCGTGTGGGCGCAGTGGCATATCGTTTGGCTCTTCCACCGGACTTCCCATATGTTCACCCCGTATTCCACGTGTCGATGCTTCGCAGATACCTACATGACCCTTCGCACATGATTCAGCATCAGACCGTTCAGCTCGAGCGCGATCTTTCGTTCACCGAGCAGCCAGTCGTGATATTGGACCGGCAGGTGAAGAAACTTAGATCGAAGGTCTTGCCATCAGTGAAGGTGCTTTGGCGCAGCCCTAATGGTGAAGAGATCACTTGGGAGGCCGAGGGCGAGATGCGGAATAAATTCCCTTATATCTTTGAAGGTACGTGTAGCTATATTTTTTTAAATTCGGGGACGAATTTCTTTAAGGGGGAAGATTGTAACACCTTAGAATGTGATTAGTGGCTAATTATATTTTAATATATGGTTTTTAATATAAAGTTTACCAAAACGATTTTCAAATAATTTATCAAATTTAATGAATATTTTATTAGAATTTTCCTAGGCTTGCACACACTTGTGCATGTAAACTAGGGTTTAAATTAGGGTTAAACCATGTTTAGCAACCATGGTGGACTAACCCTTTCTTCTTAAGCTTTTATGAATTAATTGAGGGTATTAGTTTTTTTTTAAAATTTAAATTCCTTATATAATTAGTTTTGGGGTTGACTTGAGAGAGTTGAGGAGAGAGAGAGTGCATGATGGCTTGAGCCATGCTTGCATTTAATGAGGTGAGAGAGGGGGGGTTTGACTCTCTCATATCACTCATTTCTTTCTCTTTTGCAACACTCATTTCCTCACTTCTCTCTCTTACTCATACACACACACCCATATCAGCAGCAGCAGAAGTTGCAGCAGCAACAGCAACATCCAACAGCAGCAGCAACAAAGCAACAGCAGCAGCAGCAACACCCAGCAGCAGCAGCACTAGCAGCAGCAGCACAAGCAGCAACAGCATCAGCACAAGCAGCAACATCAGCACAGGCAGCAACAGCATCAGCACAAGCAGCAACAGCATCAGCATAAGCAGCAACAGCATCAGCACAAGCATCAGGAAGCAGCAGCAGCTCCATGCAGTAACAGCAGTAACAAGCAGCGGCAGCAATAGCAAACACATCATCTTCTTCTCCTCATTCTTCCTGCATCCTAGGATCTAGTTGGGGTATATTTCTTAAACCCAACTCCTTGTTGCTAAGTTTATGTGTTGTGTAATGCTTCGGTTAGTGGTTATAGTGGTTATTAGTACTAGATTTGTGTTTTGATGTAAGATTTAGTTAAGTTAGAGTTTTTATAGCCTAGTGAACCTAATTAAGCGATAATATTGCTGTTTGAACCCATTAGTTTCACTAGATTTAGCTAGACAGCCTTAAGTCGCAAACTTGAAGTTTTAAAATACGGTTTTGATAATGTGTAGGATATATGAGATCTGCTGCATTTCTGATCATTTTCTAGTTTAGCAAACATGTTCTGATAGGTGTGCAGGCTTTATAGGGTGTTGGGTTGAAGTTCGAGCCCGTTCCACCACCAAAAATCCGGTGACCTCCCTCGATTTTCCGGCCTCGCCGGCCTCCCCTGATGAGATGAGTGTTGGTACTGATATGAGTGGTGTCTGTAGGTTTTGTCTGTTGGTGAAATCTGGGATTATAATTTTTGTAAACAAACATATACACTAGGCTATGAATTATTCTAGGATCATAGTGTAGAAATCTGGACCCTTTTCACCCCTTTTTGGTCGATATGACTCTTATGGTGGCCGGCCCAATTTTGGTAGAATTGGTTGGATTTTTGCAGGTAGTTGTCTGTAGGTATTGTGATGGGTTTGGTCTTGTTTGATTTTCTTGTTTTTGCTCCAGATTAAATCTGGCACCTTTTTACCTATAATTTGTGTAGCGGGACTTACGCGACATGTACGATGCGTGTTGAGTTGGTTTGCTGTGTATCACGGCATGTCACTGTGTGCCACAGCGTGTCGCATTGGGTTTTGGCGTATGCACACACGTTATGTATACACGCGCATTTAGTTCGCGACGCGAGTTTCTCGTTGAGTTCGATATCGTGTTTTCGCGAGATATTTGCTTATATGGATTCCTTGTTTAAATTCCAGGTTCGCAGGCGG
Source organism: Agapanthus africanus (assembly GCA_030015575.1). Taxonomy (NCBI): domain Eukaryota; kingdom Viridiplantae; phylum Streptophyta; class Magnoliopsida; order Asparagales; family Amaryllidaceae; genus Agapanthus; species Agapanthus africanus. Next base: position 335,889,222 of record JASDDO010000010.1, read on the forward strand.
GTACGTCGGATGCCGCAAAGAAGGAGAAGCAAGTGGTCGGCTACACTTAGCACGCGACCAGGTGAGTAGATTTAACATCTAAGGGGAAATCGCCCTTATGGTTAAGCGTCAGGGCGTGATAGGATATTTAGTCGTAGATGTTCTTATGGACTATTGTAGCATATCTTCTTGTTGCATATAGAATTGGTAGTATATAACACTGCACTGTCACTAACGGTTAAAGCTACACGAGCACTATTTGTATGTTACACTCACACCGTTAGTGATTGCCATGACACTTGCACTATAGGATTGCTATAATTTACATATCGTTTGATTGCCGCATCATTGATGATTGTCATGACTTGTCGCATATTCACATATTATCTGATATATCACTACTTGCGCACATGTACACTGTATATCCACGTTAGCGCATACCTTCATTGATATATCCATACTTGTGCACATATACCTCGTATATCCATATTAGTGCTCATATACATTGCTACACTCACATTGCGTACATATCCATTCGCACATCCATACCTATATACTTACATATGTTACATACATGGATGATATTGACATGATTTAAAAACTAAGGGACCGCATGAGATATTTTCAAAACTGGATCTTTTTAAAAGAGCGGTTTTCCCTTTCTTTTACTCATAGTGTCATACGACACATTGCATGGATTTACGCACTGAGTTTGGATTTATGTGATTTCTGGATTTAGGAACCGGGGTATTATTTAAGAAAATACGCACTGTTTTAAAAACCCGGTTTCCCTTGATATGGTATTTCAGTGCGTCCACCATGCGTTTTCTCGGTTTTGAGACGTGTGACATGTGAACCCGAATCGAGGAGCTGGACGAGGCCGATTGCGGGTACATGGTGGACCCGGTATGGTACCCCGGGGGGAGAACGGATCGCTGTGCAGTAGACGGTAAGCCTGGCAGAGGGACCACTACCTACCGGTGATTGGTTGGACCTGCCGGTTATCCGGAGGATACCGACCAGAGTCGATAGATGGATACGGGACGACACGTAGTGCTGGGGCCGAGGGCCGATTCCGCAGACGGAGCCCGTGGGCCGATCTGGACTGACGGAGCCCGATACTTGAGGATTTGCGTGTCGATACTGGACACGATTACTTTATGATATTTCGAGTGACGATGTTGGGCACTCACGATTCTATGAGATTTACAGGGTCTGAGGGCCGATTAGAGTGACGGCGCCTGAGTTTTACTGGGATTTTGGTGCATTGATGGACACCGGTTATTTTTCCACGTGACATTCCGTGTAGATGATATTTTATCCCATGCTCAGCATTCATTATTTTACATCTCATCCTGTAGTTATAGTACCTGATAGAGTACTTTTGCATGATTACTGCATACCCTGCTCATCATATATATTGATGTTATTAAAATGCACCTGTTAGGCATGATTATTGCGTATCCAGATCATCATATAGACATTATCTGCTGGCATATGTTAGAGTATCGCAGTACGTGCATACTCGCGATTACCTTTATATGTTATCTACTATTTACGAGTTGGAAAATCACCCCCGTTGTGCCACAGTATTTGCAGGTTGCCCCTCGGAGTAGTCGCGGCAGGCTGTTTTCTTACATCTTTTGACACAGATACCACTGCAGTTGGTGTGCTAGCCCTTTTGCTGATAGGTGGGTTTTGTGCGGTATCTGTTTATTTTCCAGTTGTATACATTGTTGTATCTAGTACACTCCATCTGCTACTTATGTATTGACTTAGAGACCAGTTGTAAGGACGATGTATATTATTTTGTACTCTGGTGTCGAGCTCATTGTGAGCCGACTTTATTTATGCAAATTTATCTTTCACGATATTTGTTTTCATTTATACATGCTCATTTCTTCGCTATGGCGTCGTATATTATATTTGTGATGATTGTTCCGCCGTTGGGCATGATTGCTCCCATTAGGGATGCCTTATTCTTATTGTATATCATTTTACTCATATATTGCTTTGTACCCGATTTCGGGGCTAGTTTTTACAAAGGAAATGCTGCCAAAATTTTTAAGGAAATAACTTGAACTTTAAATAATTTTACTAAGTTACTTAAGGTTTTCTAAACGTTTTAACAAATGTTTCTATTAAATGTTTTAACACTCAATACTTTTAATGGTTTTGATTTCTGGGTTTCGGCTTACTTAGTCGCGTTACGCCTGTAGACGTTACGTGATTAAGTGCCGGTCACGGGCCGAATTTTGGGTCGTGACAGCAATGGTGGCGTCGCAAGGTGCCTCTTCAATTGGTCAAAGGCGGTCTGGTATTCCTCTGACCACTCGAACCTCGGGATCTTTCTTAGAGCTTTCAAGAACGGGAGGCACTTCTCCCCTGACCTCGACATAAAACGGCTCAGAGCGGTTACTCGCCCCGTAAGTCGCATGATCTCGACGTTGGTCTTGGGCGCGACCATGTTAAGGATAGCGTCGATTTTCTCTGGGTTAGCTTCGATTCCGCGTGGGTGACCATGAAACCGAGGAACTTTCCCCTTGTGACTCCGAATGCGCACTTGGTGGGGTTCAGTTTCATCTTGAACTTGCGGAGCACTTCGAAAGCATCGCCCATGTCATTGGCATGGTTGACCGACGAGATGGATTTGACGAGCATATCGTCGATGTAAACTTCCATATTCCTGCCGATCTGCAGTTTGAACATGCGGTTAACCAATCATTGGTACGTAGCTCCAGCGTTCTTGAGGCCGAAGGGCATCACCTTGTAGCAGTACCCCCTCCCCCCGGTTCATTGTGAATGTGGTCAGATCTTCGTCTGCCGGATTCATACGGATCTGATTGTAGCCGGAAAAGGCATCTATGAAGCTCAATAGCTCGTGGCCTGCCGAGCTGTCGACGAGCTGATCTATTCGAGGGAGGGGATAGTTGTCTTTGGGGCAGGCCTTGTTGAGATCAGTGAAGTCGACGCACATGCGCCATTTCCCGCTCGACTTCTTGACCAGAATTACATTCGTCAGCCACTCCGAATATGGCACATTCCAAATGAAGTCTGCGGCGAGGAGCCGATCTACTTCGTCCTCGATAGCCTTCTGTTTAACCGGGGCGAAACTTTTCTTTTTCTGCCTGACGGGTCGGGCCGTAGGATCTACCCCGAGCTTGTGAGATATGATTTTGGGGTCGATCCCAGGCATGTCAGCAGGCGCCCAAGCGAACACATCGGAGTTGTTTCTAAGGAAATGAACCAGATCATCTCGCTGAGTTCCTGTCAAGAGCGACCCGATCTGAACGATTTTTTCGTCGTCCCCTTCTACAAGGGGTATCTCTGTCAATGGCTCCACCGGGGTCCCTCGGACCTCTTTTTGCTCATCTCGATTGTCCAGGGAACCCCTAATGTCACCTTCACCTTCGACATCATCGGTTGGCCGCCCAGATGAAGATGTTGCGGTGAAGCAAACCTTTGCAATCCGCTGGTCTCCATAGGCCCGACCTATCCCGCCCTGATCAAGAGGGAACTTCATCGCCAGGTGGTAGGTCGATATCTGGGCCCGGAGGGAGTTCATCGTTGGGCATCCGAGGAGGATATTGTAGGCCGATGGGATTCTCGCTACGATGAATTCCACAGGCACTGTTCGCGTACGACCGACCTCTCCGACGTTAAACCGCAGAGTGATTACCCCTTCCGCCGGGATGGAGTGGTTGTTGAATCCTGAAAGGACGTGGGAGGTCGGCCTCAAGTCTGCTGGGGTGAGCCCCATGCGCAGAAAGCAGTCGTAGAAGAGGACGTCCGCCGAGCTTCCCAAGTCGACCAGTATCCTGTGCACCTCGTATTGGTGGACCCGATCCGTGATCACTAGAAGGTTATTGTGGGGCAGGGATATGCCGTGGAGGTCCCCGTCATCGAAAATGATCGGCTTGGTCTCCCTGGCCTTCTTCCTAGGACGGCTGTTGGCCTCTGCGGCCGGCGTGGGGTGCTGAGTCTCGTAAGTACTCGACGTACCCCCCGCCGACATGACCATGACTTTTGATGAGCCCCGGTTCCTTTTGATGAGGTTCCTTAGGTCGCCCGGTCTTCGAGCTACTGGGATGAGTTCCGTCCGCGCGACCCCGTCAAGGAAGGGGGTGTCGGTCATGCCTGTGAGCAGGCGAGCTGACAGACAACTCCTCGGGAGGGACGGGGGCGCGAAGGGGTTCGGGGCGAGGCACTCTGGCGATGGACCTCGGTATGGAGCTGTGGGGCGTCCAGCGGGTCATAGAATACGTTGGCCCGGGAAATTGGCGGCCGTGGGAGGCATCGAGGCGGTGGTCGGCTGTGCCGACGCGTGCAGAGACTTCTGTCCCTCTGTAGGGGTCTCGATCCCGAGGTGGGGGAGCGGTGACTTGGGGAGCCTGCCCCGCCATTTGGACACGGACGAGCGCATCCACGATGGACGCGAGTCGGTCTATTCGGACGGCTAGGGCGTTGATGGCGTTCGGGGGAGGAGATTCGTCTGCGCCTCCATTGTGGAGGAGGCGGTGGCTGGTGCTTGGATCATCGCGGCGATCGCTCGCCATTGAGTTGAGATCTGAAGATGAACTTTGTTCAGTAGAATCAAGAAGTTCCCAAAGACGGTGCCAGCTGACGTGCGTCGTATCACATCAAGATGTTACCTTCCGTAGATCTGCTGTCGAGCGACGATGGACGGCTGGGATTGATTTGGAGGTTGACTCCTGAAGCGTGTGAATTCTCACTGGGTTTTAGGTTGTGGTGGCCGAGCTACCTGCAAGGAGGTCCCGGGATGGTTGTACCACCGAGGACCCTCCGACGATCAAGTTAGTGGTGCAATTTAGGCAGAGTAGCGGCCTAGTGAGGAGAGAATTGCGTATCTTGATCGTCTGAAAGAGGGGTTTATATAGTGGCAGCGATGAGCGGGCGGGCGCGAGAATCACGCCGACCGTTACGCACCCGACGTCACACTCACGTGATAAGAGGGATCCCGCATTAATAGCGAGACAGGCTCGTTAATAGGGGATCGTGATGGTGTGGAACGTAGGATCGTGGGCGGCGGATATCTTGTGCATAGCGAGATTCGCGGAGGTGAGGCGGTTGCGCATGCTGTTGGAGATAGTGCCCTCATAGTCAATTATTGGATCGCAGGTACGTGATTGCAATGATTGCGGAGGACCTATCCCGGTAGGACAGTCTTACTCGAAATGATAGTATGCTATCTGGCTTGCCTTTATCAGTCGTGTACATGTTCAGGTGACTGATTGCATGTTACACTTTGATAGAGCCCTTAGGATCTTGCTTTACTACCAACTGTATGATGGCGATCATATACGTGAGAGTTGGGTAGTTTATATGCATATCCTTAATTGTGGTCCCTAGTCGTGGGAGTTTCGAGACAGGGCATCGATACTCCGGAGTAGACTAGTGTGTACAGTCGAGACCCCGACGAGGGACGGTGGCCGGTCTCACAAGCCACTGGTGTCAGTTGGATCACCTAAGATGTATACAGGTGCTCATTGGGTTATGAGTACACCGGACAGGACTCGCCGGGAATCTGCTAGTTAGTACTATACCTATCGTCAGATAGCAGTTCCCTGGTGACATGTGTACAGGTTAGTTCATCGACCTGAGGTCGTCATTTGTCTCGTGTGAGTTCCCACTGTGCTTTGATTTCTACCCTACCACGGCTCAAAGGAGTCGTGCAAACAGGTAGCTTTTGGGTACAGTCCCGAGCCATATGGAGGCACGTGAGCGGATCGGCAGGGGATTCGTCTCTCCCGGTATTGGGGGCGAGATCGTGCTGTGTCTAGGAGAGCCATTACGCAAAGCCCTCGGCCGAGGCAGGAGATTTACTGGTAGGTATTCCAGTAGTATCTCAGGGCGTTCTGGGCTACACTCCGACACGACTTATACTGCTAATGGGGGTCTGACGTTACTAGCCCCCTAGGCAGATATGCGATACTCATTGACGAACGGACCGGACTGTATATACATGGTCACTGTTAGGCTCAGTAGGGTTTTCGGAGGAGTTCGCTCATCGGTCTCCCTTGAGTTCGCTCCTCGGCCACCCTTGAGGTCAGTCCATGGGCAGCCGTTACGCATAGCTAGTGCCGCTGACGGTTTGTGGTTAAACCCACTGCCAGGGTACTGACGAGTCATTAGAGTCCCCCACAGACAGTTTCCCAAGTTCGGGCGAAACGTTGTAGAGGCCGTATGGTTTCATGGCAGGGTTCGGAAAATGCACGTGCGTTTACGCACGTGTCGATTTTCGGACAGATGATACTGGTCGGCTTTGGTTTAAGCCGGATCCGAGTATTATATTGAGTAGGTATAATATATTTGTCTCAGTTGCATTTGTATTCGGTCGTAATACAAATGCGGGTATATTTATACAGTTTCGGGGTTGTCCTGAAATTCGTTTCAGGATCACTGTTGGAAGTTGCCAGTTTCCAGTTTTCTATCAGCCGTCTTTTAACATTCGGTTAAAGACGGATTTGTCTTTTCTTGAGATGAGTGTGGATTCTTCTAGAAGGTTCTAGATGAGGTGACTAGGATTTAATGGTGTTAAGTTTTCATTGGTTGCATTTAATGGTTCATTAATGCTTGATGAGGTGTTATTAGTGATTCATGCTTTGTTATTAATGGTTTTGGATTGCTTAAGATATTTTTAAAGTGAGAAGCATTCTCTTGTGGTCACCCCCCTCTCCTACGGTCACCTCCCTCTTGCTATATATGGCTTGCCCTCTCTCTCTCCTCATGATCACTCTCACTTGATGTTTCATTTCGGTTAGAAAAGATTATGATAGCATTCGGGGTGTATGGAATTTTATAGTTCATTTCATTCCATCACCCGATTTCCACGGCAACTTCATTAACCGATCGTCCACGGATTTGGACGAAGTGAGACAAAGTCATCTACTCATTCTCTACATCAATCTTGGTCGTCTCTTTTAGCAAACTTGACGATCGAGTTGCCTCGAGTCAGAGGCGGGAGCCCGTTTAAAGAACCGATCATGTGGTGCCACCTCGACGAGGAGATCGGAGATCGACGAGATCGGAGCAGCCGCAACGGAGCGTGGGATGATGGTTGAAGAACGAAGGACTCGGATCGTTCGGTATAACCTTCCTACACTCTTTACAGTTTGTTAGTTTAGCAATAATGGCAGATCCGGGTTAAAGTATACGATAGCGCCAAGTTAAAAGTTTTTGTTCCGCATTTGGCGTCTGTAGACTGCCGGGGCGCTAGCGTAGATTTACAGTGGTATCAGAGCCTAACCATTTTGCTATACTAACTTGTGCTAACGCGTTTAAAACATCGATCCGACCGGAAATCGAAAATTGCAAAAATCACAAAATTCCTACCCGACAGTTTCTGTTGATTTTAAACGGTCTCAAAAATTATTTCTGGATGTCTTAAAAATCAGAGCAGGGTATTCTAAGAACTACGACGAAATTTGGGGTCGTGATCCCTCCAAGCCGCCGCGGAAGGGCGGCCAAACCCATGGTTTGGCCGCGCAACCGCGGCCACGTGGGGAGCACGTGCTCCCAAATTTTGTCTGTTGGTTCTCTGTGGGATTTTGGGGTTTTTGGTATATAAAGTTTTGGCCCAGATTTTGTTACTGTTCACCAGTAAGCAGTGGGGCCCACTTTTTGATATTTGGTCTTTGGTCGATCGAAATTTAAACACGTTAGTTTACAGTGCTTACATTATATCTCCGACCGGGAATGTCATTTGATCGGTAAACCGCATCTGATTGCTATAATTCTTTTAGACGGGTTTGCGAACGTGACATTCGCGTTGATGTTCTGTGTTGTGCTGTGATGTTGCGGATTTGTCGTGGTGGATAGCAGTGTGCAATGGTAGTACAGTTGGTGTTTATTTGTACATTTGATATTGCGGGGCGAGCGTCCAACTTGTGGACTGCCGTCACTGCCTGTTGTATAATATTCTTTTGGGGCACGACCAGGTTGCGGTCGATGTACCTATTGTACTATTTTTCATTACTGTACTAGGTTTTACCCCTCGACGGAGTGCACGGATAGCCGGGTTCGGGAAAGCAACGGGTCCGCATCTCATGGCTTTGAGAGGCAGAGGGGCCCCACTTCAGAATTGGCAGACTATTCGCCGCACTCGTAGGGGGTATAGGTTGACCCAAGGAGGGGTGCTCAATTTACCGGATTCCGTGAAGTGCCGGGTGTTCCATTCACTATGCTGTGGGGACTGCCTCGCTTCAGGTTTTGGCGGGTAACTTGCCGCACCCGTAGGGGTCTAGGTTTCATTGCACAGGCTATCCACACGACAGGGGAACGTCGAGTTTCAGCAGCGGCTCTGTGAAACTCGGGGATCCCAAATATCTGTATTGTTCTGTGATGCTTATTACTTTTCTGTAATGTTGCATATTATCACGCCTGGAGCGATTATTGTATATTGGTTTATATACTATTAGATGTTGTATATGTTTTACACCCGCGCTAGTCCAGCCCCCGCTCTGTCGTTAGTTAAGTAACCTAACGGGTGATGACGGGACCCAGTGACGAATGCGGATGGCATATACGTACATTTTATTTTCGTTCTTTTCTGGTGTGATTGATTGATGGGACTGCGTTGATTCTGATCAATGCAAAGTATAACAAACCTGTTTGAGTTGTTGGAACAAATTTAAAAAGTGTTGTTGCAAAGACGTTTCCTTTTGTTATGCATAGCGGTATTCAGTGGAATATCCTGCACCTCATTCGACGGGGCAAGGGCTGATATCCCTTCACCGGGACTGACCCCATGGGTAGAAGTTTGCGTCAGCGTAATAACTTCACTATAGCCGATTACAAGTTGCTTTGCATAGCGGTATTCAGTGGAATATCCTGCACCTCATTCCACGAGGAAAGAGCCGAGATCCCTTTACCGGGAGTGACCTCTTTAGCAAAAGGTTTTCGCCACTATATTTTAAAAAAAAAGCTATCAGGTTCCTTCAGCGATATCAAGTTCACTACGCTAAAGGTTTTTCGCCAAAAACCAGCCGTAGCCTTCCGTCACTTCTTTTGGGTATTCAGTAGTATTCAAGCTATGTATTTTAGCCAAAGTTAAGGCATAGTGTTTGGTAGCTGCTGGGTATTCAATTGTTGCATAGATAGATGAGTTAGTTTGGGACAGTCGTTCTGCCGATTGGCCAAAGTCAGGGGCATGTGCGGGTGGGTTCAAATTGACAAGATAGTGATGGGTAGAACTTGGCATGTGACTTATGACATTTTGACCAAAGCCAAGGTTATAAGAGCATGGGGCAAAAACTATATCAGGAGTTTCTAAAGAAACTGAAACTTGCCGAGTATGCGCATACCTTCTGGAGTATGAGTAACGTGGATGCATTCCATCACGTTATCATGCGATGAGAGTTGGATCCTGATTCCCACTGATGAGTTGGTTTACTCTTCGGGTGATCCCGATTGATTCTTCTTTAGGTTTGGAGGAGAATTTGACAGGACAGTGGGAGGTTTCCGGATTAGATAAAATGATGACCATTCTGATCTAGGTTAGAGTGCACGCAGAGTGTTTCTTTTCTCTCTCTCTCTTTGGCAGCGACCTTTGACCGACCCTAGACTATGACTCAGTGACCAGGTTGACCGAACCTTCTTAAAATACTGGCTTTTGGATTGTCTATGTTGCATAAGTCATTGCCACTCCTTCTTTTACCCTTTGAATTTCTCAGAACACCCGTATTACTACGGATATCCACTTCCATTGGATAGATCCATCGTATGGTTATATACGAACTCGAAGGGACTTCTTCGGGGATGGATCCAGGTTCAGGAGAAATAGAATTGGTTTATTCAGTTGTCTTTTATTATCACCTTCTCTCAGGTTGCGAGAGCTCCTTGGTTTAGGAGAGTACACCTATTACGCTTATTGGATAGTCTTATTCCAAACCATAGGCTGGTGCCGAAAGGTAGGGAATGAAGAAAACCAATTAGCCTAAGTAAGGTGTGCAGAAGGTAATATGTAAAGACAAAATAAAGGGATTAGAAAGAGGGCAAAGTAAATTGCGACTGATGTCATTCACGACCAAAACTGCGTACTTCATCGCCGCTCCTATTTCACCTTTAAGAAGAATAAGGTATTATTCAGTTGTCTTTTATCATCACCTTCTCTCAGTTGCGAGTACTCCTTGGTTTAGGAGGGTACACCTATTATGCTTACTGGATAGTCTTCTTCCAAACCATAGCCTGGTGCCGAACGGTAGGGAAGGAAGAAAACCAGTTAGCCTAACGATGGTGTACAGAAGGTAACGACTAAAGACAAATAAAGGGATTTGGAGAGATGGCAATAAAATATACGGTTGAAGTCATGAATTGGATTATGGAAGAGGCATTGCTATGAATACCAGGATACCCCTACGAAACATTTTCATGTTTCAGTGCATCGTTAAAGAAAAACTGTTTTCCCGATTAGACACTTACTCCAAGGGTATGTATTTACCAGGTTTCATTCTCATATCTGTATGGTTTTACAGATGATGAGTGGGAGTAAGATATTGGGAATTAGGTGATTATCCTCATTATATCGGAATTCGTTGTAATTGGTGATATTTGAGGAAATCACCAGGGTACAGTTTTCAACCTACAACGCACAGGTTTTGAGTTGTTTAACTCAGCGGACTTCTACAGAGTATTGTATGTTGTCCAAGTGTCCTTCAGGACAAAGGGGTAGGTCCTCGTACTATGTTCTATTTACTTATAACTTCTCTAGTATTTAGACGAGTGTTTCGTAGAAATACAAGGTCTATGTTTTGAGAAGTTGTGGGTATAAGAATAAAGTAGAGAACCAGGTATCACAAGTATCGGGATTCTTCAAAGAGATCGAAGATGTAGATTCTTGTGATTGGTATTCAGATGATAGTGATGGTTTTGAGAAACGTGTTTCTCTTTCAGGTTACTCATAATTGGATGGATTCCTAAGTTGAGTAATGCTGATTAACCTCTTTCCATTAAGTTGATATGCACCGGAGACAGCTGCATGGATTGAATCTTGGTTCAAATTAAATAAGTGCCAAAGTTTCTATATTGGATATAGAATAGTTCGTACCTTAAAAGAAATTAAGGTACGGGGAGTTGTCCAGCTTATGATTAAAACCAGACACTGGATAACTTAGGGCACGTTTCTGTAATGGCTGTTTGTGGGTTGACCCTGGCTATGACGAGGGTTGATATTCTACCATTTAGAAGATCAATAGTGATATTGTTCTTGACTCGCCACAGTTTTAGTAAAAATGGATCTTTTTCAGAAAACAGTAGTGGGAGTATGGTAGAACTGGAAGTGATTCCAGAACCGCGAACGATTACGGAAAAATTTAATAGGACCTATACATTCAATCAGGTTTGACATTCCAATAGCCACTCCGCAGGTATGGTAGGTAACCTCAGACACCCGAGAGGTACTTCGGTAGCCTCAAGGACGGTGACAGGGAGGTTCTTATCTACCCAGACTTGACACTACTGTTGTTCCAGGATATGAGACCCGGTAGGAGGGTTGTCGTAGTCAGTGGGAGCAACGGAAGCATGGTGGGCAAGTAGCTTATGTCTATTTATAGACTTGAGCAGTTATAGCGGAGATAGATCATCTAATTTTGATGTGACAGTCATGGGTTTGACTTCAATCAGAATAGGGGATGGACCAGTTAAGAAGGTAGTAGGGTGTGATGTCATGGTATCTGGATGACATACACAGAGTAGGAAGTAAAATTCCTGTACTACGATCGGTTGGACTGTGGTCGTCGCACAGTTGTTTCTCCAGACAGGATATGGATATAATATTTGACATTCTGGTTTCTAGATCTATGGTTTTAGATCTGGATTTGGGTAGTTTCCCAATATGGGTACTTTGACAGATATTCTAATGGTTTTTGGAATAGTTGACTCCTAGCATGGTAGTGTACCTGCAGGTGATGGAGTCACCCTCTCTAAAGGTGTCGTATAGACTAAATAGGAGAGGGATGTGCATGATTGGCAGATCACTTGCTTAGGCAATTGAGTCAATCATGTGATGTCAAGTACCACACCAAATGTTGGTTTTGCACTAGATGCAATAAGTTTGTATTAATCCAATCCTGGAGAAACATAAGGAAGCAGTTTTAGAACATTGGTACATGTTCTGCGGATTTGATAACGGCAGCCTCTTTCGGGAGACGGTTATCATTCCAGGCTTCAAAGGTGACATGGATGACAGAGTGTTTGTCAGAGTTTTAGTTTTCCCTCTGACGAGGGACAGTATTATGGACAGGTGGTTCCATAGGATACTGTGGGTGACTTGGTGCCGGATACTGATTAGGTTCAATGATCCATACAGTCTAAGAAGTTTGGATATGGAGTTCATTTATGAACTAAGGTCCCATCAGATATCCAGACATATTCTAAGACAGGTACTACTCAATTCGGGAGATGGCTTTCTCCGCGAACTTGAGATTAAGAGAGATACAGAAAGAAACTTCTAGGCGGATCCACTCACCGAGGCTATTTCTCGAACACAATAGTTTTACAAACGGGCTTTGTGAAACTGATTAGTAGAGGAGTTGGATGTTCGGTTTCACACGGGCTGTGAGTAGTCGACATCGCAATATTAGCCTTGAGTGCAAGTGGGAGATTGTTGGAGATAGTGCCCTCATAGTCAATTATTGGATCGCAGGTACGTGATTGCAATGATTGCGGAGGACCTATCCCGGTAGGACAGTCTTACTCGAAATGATAGTATGCTATCTGGCTTGCCTTTATCAGTCGTGTACATGTTCAGGTGACTGATTGCATGTTACACTTTGATAGAGCCCTTAGGATCTTGCTTTACTACCAACTGTATGATGGCGATCATATACGTGAGAGTTGGGTAGTTTATATGCATATCCTTAATTGTGGTCCCTAGTCGTGGGAGTTTCGAGACAGGGCATCGATACTCTGGAGTAGACTAGTGTGTACAGTAGAGACCCCGACGAGGGGCGGTGGCCGGTCTCACAAGCCACTGGTGTCAGTTGGATCACCTAAGATGTATACAGGTGCTCATTGGGTTATGAGTACACCGGACAGGACTCGCCGGGAATCTGCTAGTTAGTACTATACCTATCGTCAGATAGCAGTTCCCTGGTGACATGTGTACAGGTTAGTTCATCGACCTGAGGTCGTCATTTGTCTCGTGTGAGTTCCCACTGTGCTTTGATTTCTACCCTACCACGGCTCAAAGGAGTCGTGCAAACAGGTAGCTTTTGGGTACAGTCCCGAGCCATATGGAGGCACGTGAGCGGATCGGCAGGGGATTCGTCTCTCCCGGTATTGGGGGCGAGATCGTGCTGTGTCTAGGAGAGCCATTACGCAAAGCCCTCGGCCGAGGCAAGAGATTTACTGGTAGGTATTCCAGTAGTATCTCAGGGCGTTCTGGGCTACACTCCGACACGACTTATACTGCTAATGGGGGTCTGACGTTACTAGCCCCCTAGGCAGATATGCGATACTCATTGACGAACGGACCGGACTGTATATACATGGTCACTGTTAGGCTCAGTAGGGTTTTCGGAGGAGTTCGCTCATCGGTCTCCCTTGAGTTCGCTCCTCGGCCACCCTTGAGGTCAGTCCATGGGCAGCCGTTACGCATAGCTAGTGCCGCTGACGGTTTGTGGTTAAACCCACTGCCAGGGTACTGACGAGTCATTAGAGTCCCCCACAGACAGTTTCCCAAGTTCGGGCGAAACGTTGTAGAGGCCGTATGGTTTCATGGCAGGGTTCGGAAAATGCACGTGCGTTTACGCACGTGTCGATTTTCGGACAGATGATACTGGTCGGCTTTGGTTTAAGCCGGATCCGAGTATTATATTGAGTAGGTATAATATCTTTGTCTCAGTTGCATTTGTATTCGGTCGTAATACAAATGCGGGTATATTTATACAGTTTCGGGGTTGTCCTGAAATTCGTTTCAGGATCACTGTTGGAAGTTGCCAGTTTCCAGTTTTCTATCAGCCGTCTTTTAACATTCGGTTAAAGACGGATTTGTCTTTTCTTGAGATGAGTGTGGATTCTTCTAGAAGGTTCTAGATGAGGTGACTAGGATTTAATGGTGTTAAGTTTTCATTGGTTGCATTTAATGGTTCATTAATGCTTGATGAGGTGTTATTAGTGATTCATGCTTTGTTATTAATGGTTTTGGATTGCTTAAGATATTTTTAAAGCGAGAAGCATTCTCTTGTGGTCACCCCCCTCTCCTACGGTCACCTCCCTCTTGCTATATATGGCTTGCCCTCTCTCTCTCCTCATGATCACTCTCACTTGATGTTTCATTTCGGTTAGAAAAGATTATGATAGCATTCGGGGTGTATGGAATTTTATAGTTCATTTCATTCCATCACCCGATTTCCACGGCAACTTAATTAACCGATCGTCCACGGATTTGGACGAAATGAGACAAAGTCATCTACTCATTCTCTACATCAATCTTGGTCGTCTCTTTTAGCAAACTTGACGATCGAGTTGCCTCGAGTCAGAGGCGGGAGCCCGTTTAAAGAACCGATCATGTGGTGCCACCTCGACGAGGAGATCGGAGATCGACGAGATCGGAGCAGCCGCAACGGAGCGTGGGATGATGGTTGAAGAACGAAGGACTCGGATCGTTCGGTATAACCTTCCTACACTCTTTACAGTTTGTTAGTTTAGCAATAATGGCAGATCCGGGTTAAAGTATACGATAGCGCCAAGTTAAAAGTTTTTGTTCCGCATTTGGCGTCTGTAGACTGCCGGGGCGCTAGCGTAGATTTACACATGCGATAGGTGCCGTTGGTCGATCGATGTTACCGAGGAATATGAGCTCGGCGGGAGGCTCGGGGACGAGCGGGAGGTCAAGATATTTAGGTTCTGCGGTAGCCCGGAGACGAGCTGAGGGGGCCGAGGAGGCCAAATGTGCGGGGGCTTGGAGGTGAGCCAATAGTTGTTTGTAAGGCGGGCACAGGAATGGTGTGGTCGGTAGAAGAATGTTGGCCATGTCCATGGGCTGCAGACCCAGGGTCTCTTCCGATGTGCTGTTCTTGGTCCTTCCTTGCAGGCTTCGGGACACGTCATCAGCCGCGTGCCACGATCTGGGAGATCGCCGATATCGAGCATCATCAAGAACAGAAGTTAATTAAAGAGTGGATTAGACTAATGGGTCTCTTGCACCCATCATTATCATCAATGTCTTTATATTAGTGTTGATGAGAATTTAAAAAACAATACGGTTCCTATAAACACCCCATTTGATGTTATAAGATAAAATCTCATCATCCTTCATTTATAAATGACACACAGACCTGTGTCGGTAAATAGGCCACTCTTTAAAACTGGACCGGAAAATTTGATTATCCTTTATTTAAAATAAGTTACTCTTTAAAATTGGACTTAGAAACAATTTTTCCGTTACTTAAATATACCTAACGCGATTCAGATGGACAAAAAAGAGAAGAGATAGTAATTTTTGTATATCCATTTGATGATGCTTAATATTGGCGATGCGAGATCAGGACACATAGCGGATGACATGTTCCAAGACCTGGAAGAAAGGGCCCACAGAGGCCGATCAGGCCACCCTGGTACCCGATCTGCAAGCACAAGCTGGTCCTCCTCGGGGCCCCCTGCAAATTTGCCTCCTCGGCCCCTCAGCTCGCCCCGAGCTGCCACAGGACCAAGACTCCTCAGCCCTCTTGCTCGGTTCCGAGCTCCCCAGCCGAGGCCGTCTTCCTCGGTCCCTCTGACCAATCAACTCCACAACTCACAGGCGTAACCGCCGCTCCGCAAATCTCGCCACGCGCAGATTCTCCACCAGCAACGTCCTACATTCCACACCATCACGATCCCCATTAATGGGCGATGCGCTCTTTACGCGGACGTGACGTCGGGAGCGTAACTGCTGGCGAGATTCTCGCGCCTGCTGCTGCGTGCTGCCGCCGCTATATAAACCCCCATCACAGAGGGGTCAAGTAAGCCATTCTTAATTCCACTTAGCCGTTACTCTGCTTGGATCTAGTACTAACTTGATCGTCGGAGGGTCCTCGGTGGTACCAAACTACCCCGGGACTTTTTTGCAGGTACTCGGCGCTAAACTCCTCAAATCACCAATCTCTTCAAAACCCATTGAGACCCATACGCAACAGAAGATCACCGCCAAAATCCACCGGGAGATCAACGGAAGACAACATCTGACGGAGGCCCGAAAAGGACCTCCATCAGTTGGCGCCATCTGTGGGAAGAGAAAACTCCACAAAAACAAAGTTGGCCTTCCGATCTCCGTCCGCATGGAGAGCAACCATCCTGAAGATCCCGGTACTAGCCGCCGCCTTCCCCTCACCGGAAGCGTGGATGAGCCCCCTCTAGTGACCATCATCAACACCCTCGCCGGCCGGATAGATCGGCTACAGTCCCTCGTGGAGGCGCTCGTCCGCGTCCAAGCGGCCGGGCCCGAGCCCCAGATCGCCGCTCCACCGCCTCCAGAAGGCTCTGCCCCCGTCGGGACGGCTGACCACCAGCAAGCTACGACTCCTGGCCACAGATCTCTCGAGCCGATACTCCCCGAGGCTCGCTGGGCGCCCCACAGCTCTACGCCAAGGTCCGCCGCCAGAACGCCTCGCCTCGAGCCTCCTCACGACCCTTACCCCCCTGAGGAGATGTCAGTCACCTCGCCTGTCCACAGGCATGGTCGACACCACTTCCCTCGGCGGGGTCGCACAGAAGGGGTTCACCTCGGTGGCTCGAGAGCCACCGAACCCACGGATCTGAGGCACCTCATCGAGAGGAACCGAGGCTGCTCCCAGTCGGATCCCAATGCGCCGATTCCTCGGGATACCACTGGCGACTCGACGCCCTCAAGAAGAAGATCGAGGGCATGCGCCGAGAGGCTCACCTCTCGAGCGACGGGGCAAAATACGCCTCCGACTCGCTCACAAAGTTGTTCACCGAGGAATTGCTCACCGTCCACGTCTCCTCGCGCAACAAGCCCCCAAAGGTCTCTATGTTCGACGGGAAAACCGACCCGAAGGACCATTTGGACACTTTCACCGCAGGGATGAGCTTCCAGGACCACTCCGACGCCGCCCAGTGCAGAGCCTTCCCAACCACCCTCATCCACGCAGGTCGAGACTGGTTCCGAGGGCTCGAGCCCCGCTCAATCTCGACCTTCGACGAGCTGGCTACCCAGTTCCTCGGCCACTTCGTTGGAAACCGTCGGCAGAAGCGCACGGTCGACTACCTATTCACGGTTAAGAGTGGGGACAAAGAGACATTCAAGGCCTACATCACCCGCTTCTACAACGCCCTTCTCGAGGTCTCCGAGCACCGGGACGAGACCGTCATCATGACGCTCAGATCTGATCTGAGGCACAAGGAGTGGTTGCGCCCCTTTGCGTTGGCACAACCTAAGACCATGGCCGATGTCAAGGCGTGGACCGAGCGCGAGGTTCAGCTGGAATCCGAGGTGAACGCAAACCTCCCCTGAGCAGAACGGTCCGACCTGAAGAAGAGGGCTCGGGAGGAGAGGCTGGAGTGTCAGCAGCCCTATCACCCGAAGTTCCAGGAGTATACCCCACTTAACGTCTCCCTCGCAGTATTGCTAGAGGAGGCCCAGAACGAGGGGTTCTTCAAGTTCCCTCCAATCCCGCGTCAGGCCGCGAAGCAAACACGGGGCCCTTACTGCGCTTTCCACCGGACATTGGACCACGCCACGGAGTATTGTAAGCAACTCCGGGACTACATCGAGGAGCTCATCCGATCGGGGCACCTCGCTGCCTATTTGAGAGACAAACGACAGGCCGACCGCGAGCAGGAGCAACGTCCCCCTCCCGCCGAGCTGACCATCAGCCAGATCATGCTCGTTTCGGCAAATAATCTGTCCGACGCTCAGGGAGCCCCGTACCCGGTGCCGAGCACGGAGACCAACAAACCCCAGGGGAGCTTGGGCCACGCTAATAAGGTCATCTATTAGCATGTACTTTTCCTTTGGGGCAATGTAAACTCTTCCTAGGGTCTGTTGTTAATTTAATAAAGATCAATGGAACATTGCGGAAAAGAGGGAAAGATCTCATTTATTCAAAAAAGGTATTATAGGCTCCTCAGCCATACATACAAAAAGAAAAAGAAAATTACAACAGCGGGAGAAGGGGGTGCAGAGAGCACTGCTCGTGATACTCGGTAAAGATCTCCACAAGCCGAGGCCTCACGAGATCCAACCTCTACCCTCGGTTCCCCCCGCGCGCGTTGGCCCCGAGCCTTAACTCGTAGCACTCGCGGACGAGCGCCTCTGAGCGAGCCAGCCTGTTCGCGGAGATCAGGCCGAAGCGCCTCAGAGACCGTAGCTTGCCCACAGCTTCGTCATAGAGCTACTCGGACAGGGGGTTGTAAAGCCCCGGCGATGCCCTCCAGATGGAGTACATCAGCAGCTACAGCAGGGAGGAGCGTCGGGAGAGCGGCTGGCCGAAGTGGTCCTCGATGCTCCCATAGACCAACTGCACCGTGTCCTCGATGCAGTTCTGGTCATAGAGGTATACGTCTTCAAAATGGATGATATCAGGGATAGTAAAGGGGAAGTCCTACATCCTCAACAATCTGTTCACGAAGAAAAGAAGGATCGGTGCTCCTTCAGCCTTATATAGCCCACTGCGTCCCAACAGAACTCAACGGTCGCCCGCCTTTGCCCAAAAAATTCGCTGCCACGCAGCGATCAACGAGCCTTCCCTGGTGGAATTGAAACGACGCGACCCTGGCGCTTTGCCTCCCCCCACATTCAATACGCATGCTGTGCACGCGTTCGCCGCGACCGTTCATGTTCCCCATACCTGCGACTGGATGGTCGGGCGAAACCTCATGAAGAATCAGCCGAGCAGCTACCCTGCTCGGCTATCCCTGGCGGGTAGCTTCCTTACCGAAACGCCAAGGACCAGAAATTCCTCCCATAAGCAGTCGAGCTCGACCCTCGCTCGGCTATCCCTGGTGGGTAGCTCCCCTACCGCAACGCCAAGGATCAGAAAGCCCTCCCAGAGGCAGTCGAGCCCGAGGATCCCTCGCTCGGCTATCCTTCAGGACAAAAGCCCTCGCTAAGAGGCACCGGGCAGTAACCCTGCCCGGCCAAGGGTCCTTGGTAGGCTTCTTACAGCCCCTCCCGCGCCAAGAACCAAAGTCCTCCCAGAGGCAGTCGAGTCCTTACTCGGCTATCTCCGGCTGGTAGCTTCCTACCACAACCGACAGGGATCAAAGTCCTCACCAAGAGGCACTGGGCGGTAACCCTGCTCGGATCTCGTCCTGAAGGATCAAAGTATTCGCAAGAGGCAACCGAGTGGCTACCCTGCTCGGTCAACTTCGGCTGGTAGCTCCCTACCCACGACGCCAGGGATCAAATCCCTCACAAGAGGCACCCGAGCGGCTACCCCGCTCATTCATCCCAGGCTGGTAGTTGCCTATCCACGACGCCAGAGATCAAAGCCCTCGCCAAGAGGCAACCGCGCTACTTCACTGCCTGGTCATCCTTAGTGGACTTCTTACAGCCCCTCCAACGCTAAGGATCAAAGCCCTCGCAAGAGGCAACCGAGCAGCTACCCTGCCCGGTCGTCTCTGGTGGGTAGCCTCCCTACCGGAATGCCAGGGACCAGAAAGTCCTCCTTAGAGGCAGCTCAGTAGCTTCCCTACCACAACGCCAGGGATCAGAAAGCCCTCCCAGAGGCAGTCGAGCCTGAGGATCCCTCGCTCGGCTATCCGTCAGGACAAAAGCCCTCGCCAAGAGGCACCGAGAAGAAACCCTGCCCGGCCAAGGGTCCTTAGCAGGCTTCCTACAGCCCCTCCCGCGCTAAGGACCAAAGTCCTCCCAGAGGCAGTCAGGTCCTTGCTCGGCTATCCCCGGCTGGTAGCTTCCTGCCACAATCGACGGGGATCAAAGTCCTCGCCAAGAGGCACTGGGCGGCAACCCCGCTCGGTCCACGTCCTGAAGGATCAAAGCCCTCGCAAGAGGCAACCGAGCAGCTACCCTGCTTGGTCATCTCCGGCTAGTGGTCGATGCTCGTATTGCCAGAAGTCAAAAGATGGCACCCCCCATGGGGCTAGCGAGCAGCCTCCCACTCACGCTCGGCACAAATACGGCAAACAGCGCTTTGCCCGTCACCCGTAGAGGATCCGAGACCCCAGTGAGGGGTATCAAGTCTATCCAGGTCCAAACGATCCCCCTCGACTTCGGGGCCCATGGGGATACCACCTCGGCAGCGCTTGGCATGCACGTCGGCGAGTGATCGAAATCAACTCGACGGACGATCGCTAGACAGATGGCCAACCTGACATGAAAACACAACGGTGCAAGCAGAGATATCTTACAAGCATTCTTCACAAACAGATGATAGAGCGCGATTCGATGAAACCAAAGAAAAATTTTATTACTGCCAAAGACAAAGGCTTTACAAAGGGTATTTTTTGGGCTCCCCAGCCTTACAAAATTCCGAAAACAAAGAAATAAAAGGAGGAAGACGGGGGCTCTAGACCTCAGGGCCAGGCGCGACCTCGGGGTCCTCGACATCCACCACGTGACACTCGGGGTCCTCGGAGGTTTCCTCGTCGGGAACCTCTTCCCCCTGCTCATCGGCGTCCGTGAGGGGGAATTCGGCTCGGAGATCTCCGTCGGCAAACTCCGGCATCCGGGCCTTAACGGCATCGAGAGCCTCGTGCCAGATATGGGTCGTAGCCACGGCCAGGTCATCATAGAAGTCCTTCGACTTCTTGTAGCTCTCCACCGCCTTTGCCGCCTTCAGGTTGGCCGACTTGGCCGCCTCGGCCTCCACCCCAAGCTCCTTCCGAAGGGTTTTCACCGTCCTCTTCAGGTTGCCGGCAAGCACTTGAGCATCCCCGAGGTTGGCCTCGGCAGTCACGGCAACCTCGCGGTACCGGGCTACCTCCCGTTTCCCGGCCTCCGCCTCGCCTTCCAAGGCGGCAACCCTCGCCGTCACCACCTCCAGCTCCCGCCTGGAGCTCTCTTCCCGCGAGGCGAGCCGACCCGCAGCCTCCAGCGCCGGGGCTACCACCTCGGCTTCCATACGCAAGGCGAGGGCAACATGCTGGAGAACCTGGGAGATACGAAAGAGATCAGAAAGATGAATGAGGCACCGAATCTCACAATGAACCAAACACATACTTGCACGGACTCCAGGGCGATGGACGCCAGCTGAGACCTCTATCTCATGTAGAAGGCTATCTGCAATGGATAGCCCCGATGGCACCGCGAACCGGAGGCCCCGTTCCTCCACTATGATCGGCGAGGACCGGCCCCGGGAAGGTCTCTGGGAGCTCCTCTTGAGCGGCTCCGAGGGAGAGCCGATCTCCTCCTCCGAACCCGGATCCTCCAGAACCAGGGCCCGCTTCCGGCCTGACACTCTACTGGGACCCGGGGCGGGATCCACCCCCGAACGCTCGCGGGACACCACCACCGGAGCAGTAGGAGCCGAGGCGGGCTTCGCGCGAGAAGAGCTGGTGCCCCCAGCCTTCGTAACCTTCCTCGGCTGGCTCATGGAGGCTTTAAGCGAGTCGAAATCCATGGATCCTGCACAAAATAAATACCCAACAAGTCAGCGACACGAGCAAAACACAAGCCAAAAAGCAAGCCTAACTTACCGACGAACTGAACGGGGCTGAGCCCGACCCAACTCAGGACCCTCTCAGACAGCAGCACGTCAGGTCAGGGGATGGGCTCTCATGACCCCACTCTCACCGCGGCGGGGTCATTAGACTGGTTCCCCGGCAAACATTTTTCACTCGACCACTTGGTAGGCACGGGCCAGTCCTCGCCCTCGGGAGGGGAAACGAAGAAAAATTTCTTCTTCCAATCATGAATAGAAGAGGGCAAGGCCACGACCCCGGTCCCGGTAGCGCTCCCCGACCGCTTTCTGAAAGAGAGATAGACCCATCTCGGGTCGTCCGCTCGACCACCAGGGTGATTTTTGAAGACGGGAAAAGAATCGAGAAGGGAGAGGCTGAAAGGAACCGCCTGTAATTTCAGGCGGATCAAGAACCCGAGGAGGATCCTCCACGAGTTCGGCACTAACTGGCCGAGGGCCAAACCGAAAAAATTCAGCGCTGCGACGACCTCGGGAGAGAAGGGCAGGCGCATTCCACCCCAAAAAGCTCCCAAATACAAGGCGATCTCCCTGCCACGTACTTGATCCGCCCTCTCTCCTTCCTTGGCCAGTCGGAGCTTGTAACACGAGGGGATGTGGAAGCGAGCCCGAGCATTGGCGAGCTCGTCCTCATGCCTCACCCAACACGAAGTGCCGGGGGCCGCATCTGCCGCCTCCTCCCTGGGGGCTGCCCCCGCCGCACGATTCCGGGGAGAGGATCCGACCCCTGCTCCCCGGGAGGACTCGGACACAACTAAAGGGTCCCTAGAACCCACTCCTACAACATCTACTGACTCTACAAAGTAAGACATCTAACCTTGAAAAAGGGAATCCTCGGGAACCGAACGCGAGAGAAAGAAGACGAGCGCCGAGCAACCAGGACTTAAAAGAGGAAAATATGAAGGAGTAGGGGCCCAAGGACGGGCCCCACCCATGTTTATTGCTGCAATCGACCTCATCCAACGACGCTCGTAATCTCCCGCCAAAACGAATCCTCGCGTTCAGCGGCTCCAATCGCTCCACGTGTCGATCCTGCGCTGGACCGCATCCCATCAGATGCCGCAGTCCTGCATACGTCGCGTCGGCCAATCAACGCTTGACACGTGGGCCGTCACTTCAGTGGCAGAATGCACGAACCGGCGCACCTTCCTTAAATGCAGAGATCTTGCCCTGATTCACTGACAGAAAAGACAACTGACAGTCCGAGAACTCGTCCCGACGAAGCCTTAAGAAGGAGCTACCTCGAGAGGCCTGGCAGTCCACTCCTGACCCGACCCGCTAGCTGGTCGGGACAAGAGTGGGGGGCTAATGATGATGCTCTATATTAGCGATGCGAGATCAGGACACGTGGCGGATGACATGTTCCAAGACCCAGAAGAATGGGCCCACAGAGGCCGACCAGGCCACCCTGGTACCCGATCTGCAAGCACAAGCTGGCCCTCCTCGGGGCTCCCCTGCAAATTTGCCTCCTCGACCCCTCAGCTCGCCCCGAGCTGCCACGGGACCAAGACTCATCAGCCCTCTTGCTCGGTTCCGAGCTCTCCAGCCGAGACCGTCTTCCTCGGTCCCTCCGACCGACCAACTCCACAACTCACAGGCGTAACCGCCGCTCCGCAAATCTCGCCACACGCAGATTCTCCGCCAGCAACGTCCCACGTTCCACGCCATCACGATCCCCATTAATGAGCGATCCGCTCTTTACGCGGGCGTGACGTCGGGAGCGTAACTGCCGGCGAAATTCTCGCGCCTGCTACTGCGTGCCGCCGCCGCTATATAAACCCCCATCACAGAGGGGTCAAGTAAGCCATTCTTGATTCCACTTAGTCGTTACTATGCTCAGATCTAGTACTAACTTGATCGTCGGAGGGTCCTCGGTGGTACCAAACCACCCCTTGACTTCTTTACAGGTACTCGGCGCTAAACTCCTCAAATCACCAATCTCTTCAAAACCCATTGAGACTCACACGCAACAGAAGATCACCGCCGAAATCCACCGGGAGATCAACGGAAGACAACATCTGACGGAGACCCGAAAAGGACCTCTATCACCATTAAATTATTGAAAGGTTTTGATAAATTTATATCCTCTCTCTATTTGTATCCTGACATACAGCCGGAATCTAGAAGATCTGTTAGCAGCTAAAATTGCAAGAATAATCAAGTCCTATTTTGCAAGCCCACTATCATATTATTATTTTAATCAAATCTTAACCGTTCATGTTATCATATATAAAGTCAAGCTTCGTCTGTTTATCTCCTTTATAGTTTAATATGGATATATATTCTACATAAAAGCCTACACCCTCATCAAAATTAAAAAATAAAAAAATAAAAAAAATTGAGGCAGCACGATCCGTTGATGGGGCGTGAGTGAGGGGTGGGGATGCGTGGGTATGTGAGGAGACTTAAGAGACTAAGTCGTCTATAGATTTGACATCGTTGACGAGGAAGGGACCAAAATATCATAAAACTTTTTTTCTCATTGATTTTCCATTGGTGATTTGAAAAAGGTTGGTGTTTTGAAAAGATAAGTATCTATTTTCCTTAACACTCTAGTGACAAAAAGGAAACCATGCAAGTCTTTTTAGAGGGCTTTTCTTGCACAAACGGGGAAAAAATTACTCTAGAATTTTTCGACAAGAGGTTTAATCCAGTGTGAATGGAGCATCATAGGATAGGGGGATATTTCTATGGCTTTTAAACCTTGTTATATATTCTACAAGTTGCATGGATCAATGGAAAAAGTTCAGCCAGACATTTTTGATATGCATATCACAAAGCTTTCATTGAGATATTGCTTAGTTTAATACCTTATATATATGATGCATTCGGTTAAAACCTTCTTAGCTTAATTTATAAGTAATGTGGGTATCAATGCCATAAAAGAGAGTTCTCTTCTACATTAAACAGAAGTCAACTCTCGATAACTTTTTTGATGATCGGCGTCGTCTTATTTTGTTATTCACGGTATGAATTAAGCATATATATACCAATATCTATATGATTTAAATACGAGATGGCTATTGATTTAAGAGCTATATGGTCCTTAGCATGTTCTCATGTGCACTGTTTCTTGAGAACGTGACTAAAGTGTATGTATGCTTTAGAACATGTTAGATCAAGATTATTGAATTAACATGAAGTAAATTATTGAATTAAGAAAGGAAAGTTGTTATTTTGGAGATTTTTTTAGCCAAAATGGCTGGTGCCACTTCACTATCATATATCTCACTGCAAACAATGAAACAGACACCCATAGTTATGCCTAAGTAGTGGATGAATAAACCCACAACAAGATGACTAGCTTGGCCCATTTACTACCAAAGCTCCATAGGTCAGCATGCAAGGCTTTTAAATTTTCAATTGAGAAGGCTAGGATTCAGGCCGATTTTAACCGTCGCACCATACATGGTAGCCACCGAAACCGTCAGGACCAAACGGTTTCAGCAGGAACTTGATATTGAACTACAACAACTTATCGCGTCTCTCGATTTACCAACCTTTGCTCAAGTGTTGAACTCTGCCCGAGTGCAGGAAAGATTGGCGGAGAAGGCTAAAGGCCAACGATCGATGGACAAAAAACCCCACGTGGTTCCAGTATGGCCTATCTTTTCCCCGCGGAGCGATCCCAGTTTACAGGCCGGGTGTTACGCAAATGAAGCATAGTTTCTCATCTCAGCAGCCACAGCGGAGGACCCTGTTTTGCGATTATTGCCAGAGGCCGGGACACATGCAAAGAGATTGTCACAGAGCTAAAGGGCAGTGTCTACTTTGCGGATCCAACGAGCACAGGGTCAGCGGATGTCTCCAGAGATTTGAGCTACAAGGAGTGTTCGAGCAACAACAACCGTCGTACAGCGCTTCAGCTCAGAGGGGTCCACTTCAGGTATCCCAGCAACGGTCATTCGATCAGAGGCAGATTGGTACAGGTCGGAATCAGGGGCGGGCTTTCACCCTGTCCGCCGAGCAGGCAAAGACTTCTGGAGATACAGGTACCCTCCTTACTTATTCTGTACCAATTAGAGATCTTTTTGATTCGAGTGCTTCGCATTGCTTTATTTCTACGCGGTTTGTTGACACGCTTTATGCCTCATGAGTCGTTGGCCAAGAGTTGAGAGATACATATGGGTGACGGTATTATTGTGTCCAACCAAGAATGTAAGTTATTGTCACGACCCGAACAGTACGGAACGCGACCGGCACTTAAGTTACGAAACGTCTCAAGGCGTCCGTAAAATAAGTAAGCCGAAGCCCAGAATACTAAACCCAATTAAGAATTTTAGAGTGAAGGAAAAACCAATTAATTTAAGCTTTTACCTCATTACCTAATCAATTTGCCCTTATTCCAAAATTCCAGCAGAATATAAAAGAAATCAGTGCATGAGGAATAACATGTCGACTCAAGTGAGCTCGACCCTGATACATCATAAATAAATCCTCAAGTCTCACAATCTTACATCTAGGTCAATATACAGTCATCCGAATAAAACAGGTACAACTGAAATGATAGTAGCAGTAATGGCAACAGTAGTAGCAACAACAGTAGTCGTAGATATGGTAGCGACAGTAGAACTGGAGATACCGTAGTAACAGTAGATGGAGTATTCTAGATACAATGAGCATATATAAGGTGGTACAAACTGATAATAACCCACCTATGAGCAAAAGCCTCTAGTCCAGGCAAGAAATACAAATGAAGCAAAGGTATCCGCCGCTACAGTGCTGACGGAATGGACCTGCAGAGAAGCTGTGGCACAACGGGGGTGAGTTGCCAGCTCGTGAGTAATAGATAACATTTACTAAGGCTATCGTATGCATGCACACAAGTGTCCTGACATCCCTAAAACAGGTATAGCTACATGTACTAGCAGGTGTGTATGCATCAACAGTACTAACAAGTATATATGTCACATGGAGGTGATAACAGGTATGTATGCCACATGAAAATACAACCAAGTATGTATGAGAATTATTCTTACTTTGTTTTGTAACTCCCCCTTTTTAAACATCAATAATAATATCCAGGAAAAACAGTAAAATCCGTGTCTAGCAACGACACCTCAAAACTGACCAAATCTCATATATCCACGTCCAGTATCTCTGGCCTCAGCTATCCGGCTGATCCATATCAAAATCCATATCTCAATCCATCAGCCACGGTCGGTATTCTCTGGATATCCGCCGTGCCAAATGAAATCACCGGTAGGTAATCCGTCCCCTGCCAGGCTCAACGCCATCATCTGCGATCTTCTTGCCTCGAGGTACCATACCGGGCCCACCATGTACCCGAGACGGTTCGTCCACCTCCTCGAAACGGGTCTCAAAAACCACAGCAAACTCATGGTGGACGACACTTTACATCACTAGAAAACCGCAGCTTTTATATTTAACAAATATCAGTTGAAATCTTGCGGCTTTCCCCCGAAATCCAGAAATATCATAAATCTCACAAAATTATCATAAATGCATATGCCGATGATTATGAATGCTTATGGTATCAATTTAAATACTTGTTTCAATGTCACATTTCTAGGCAGTTAACATTTTCCAGATTTAAAGTTATTTAGTGTCGTGACATGGCAATTACCAGGGTGTGTGTGTTCACATGAATAATGCTCGTGCAACATATAAAACCTGGTAATGGTGCATGTGTCCTATAATGAATCTGCGTATATGGAACATCATATAAATACTAACTACAGCAATCATCATGCAAGTTTTATCATTATTACTCCAATGTTACCAGTAATACCAAGTCTACTAAATCTATCGGGCGACTTGCGCCATCCAAACGATTGTCCCCCGTAGATGTTAAATCTACTCACCAGTGGTCCTGTGCTAAGTGTGTCCGACCACCTGTTTTCCTTTTTCAGCTGCGCTTGAAGTTCCTGCCGGCGAACCTAGAGTTCACATGAGTCACCATATAAGGAAAAGTCATGCAAAACGCAATATATCGACAAAAGGGATACGCGTGCGTGAAACCAAACGCGTGTGCACACGACGCGATGCGACGCGACGCGACGCGCACAAACCTACCTGAATCAGAACTGACACGCTGTGTCGCGCAGCGCGCCACAGAACCACGCGTATCACGCGTGTATCGCACAAGTCTTAAAACATCGAAAACACGTAACTAGTTCCAGATTTTGCCTCAGGGCCAAACTTGAAAAGTTAGAGATACCAACAGACTAACCTACCCAGCATGACCCTACACCCAAAAATACAACACCCTACCCCCTACTCTGGCCGCAATTTGCGGCCAGAATGAGGAAAAAAAGCGGCCAAGTTGGGGAGTTGGGTCCTCGTACTTTGGGTGTGTGTTCCTACTCCTCTCACCATGCTTCAGTCTTCTCTAGAATTTTTCTGAAGTGATCGGGTCAACAACAGATTTCAGAAAGGCTAAAATTCACTAAATCTGCTAAAATACGCCAAGTCGGGTAAATCGGGTTTCTACGAGAAATCTGGGGGATTTCTCTGGTTGGCTGGCCTCACTAGGACCTAAGAAGTTTATTATCACTAACGTAACTCTCACTTTTCTCAAAATCTCCATAAAACACCCAATATCACTTTTACGCATGATATGGACATCGATTAAGCTAGATTATCGAGATTTTAGCAAATTAGGCTAACCATCCAATTTTAATGATACTACTAGGCTTCAACAGGTTAGTTAACACTAAAGATGGCTCATTAAACTACAAACACCCTAAAATCGCTAAATCTAGCATCACTACACAATTCTAGCACGAAAATTCTATTTGTCGCGACAACTAGCTAAACAAGCATCTAATCTACGTAATATACGAAAAGTTTAGGAGATATACCCTCTAGGAACCTTGCAACAAGGGAGAAGGAGAAGAAGAAGAGGGTAGGAGCTTCAAAACGTGGCTGGAACGGAGCTGGACTTCTCCCGAGCTCGAGCTGATGCTGATGCTAAACTTGTTGCTGTTGCTGTTGCTGATTCCTGGTGTTGCTGTTGCTGTTGTTGTTGTTGTGGTGTTGTGTGGTGTGTGGTGTGGTGTGAGGGTGGTATGGGATGGTGTGAGTGTGGTATGGTGTTGTGGGTTGAAGCTGGTGCAGCAACTGCTGATGCTGATGGAAAAATGGGTTGCTGGTGCTGCTAGCTGATGGTGTTATTGCTGTTTTTGTTGCTGTTTGAAGTAGTAGCAGCAGCAGGGATGGTAGTATGATTGTGGGAAGGGTTGCGTGATTATGGGGGAGGGTTTATGTAAAGAGTTTGGAGCTGATGTAACAGCTGTTGCTGTTGAAAATGGCTGATGGAGTTTGAAAATTTGGGGCTGATGTGACTTGGTGCTGTTGTAGAGTGGTAGGGGGGCTGATGCAATGATGGGCTAGCCTCAGCTGAATTTCCATGGTGTTAGGTGGCTGTGGTAGCAGCCATAGCTGACTTCAAGGCTGAATTTGCACACAAATTGGCTGATGTGAAGTGTGCAGGTGATGGATAAGGTGTGGGGTGCTGATGTGATGGTTTAGAAGATATCGTAGAGTATCCTCAGCTGAATTTAAGCAGAAATTTGAGGCTGATGTGATAGTTTAGTAGCTGTATAGGGTGGAGGGCTGATGCTATGAGATCCGATTGCTGAATTTAAGCAGGGGATTGTGTTGTGATAATGATGGGAGCTGATGGTGCTCATTCTGGCTGGCTAAAATCAGCTGTAATTTGCTGGTGTGTGTATATATATATATAAGATGAATTTTGAGAGGCAAACGGATTTTGAAAAGAAGGAAGTGTGAAACAATCAAGGCCTATCATAACCTCCCCTTAAGACAACCCCAGTCTTAAACCAAATTAAAGCTACAACCCCTCAATCAACACCAAACAAAACCAGGAAGTTTAGACCACCATGGTTAACTTAGCACAACTACTCACAAGCTCAAGATATGGCATACCCTAATCTTACCCCTGGCTATCGTGCACAAGTGTAGGTGGTGGAGATAAAATTCCACAAAATAACCACAAAACCAGATAGTTTTTAAGAAACCTATTTTTGGTAAACTTTTGCCAAAAATCCCACATTAACACTTAATCACTACTAACCCTGACCTCAGGTGTTACATTCTTCCCCCCTTAAGAAAATTCGTCCCCGAATTTTAAAATGTGTAACTACGCATACCTTCAAAAAGATGAGGGAATTTCTTCCGCATCTCTCCCTCGGCCTCCCAAGTGATCTCTTCACTGCTTGGGCTGCGCCAAAGAACTTTTACGGACGGCAGGACCTTTGATCGAAGTTTCTTCACTTGCCGATCTAAAATTTCAACTGGCTGCACGGTGAACGAAAGATCGGGTTCGAGCTGAACCGTCTGATGCTGAATCGCGTGGGAAGGATCATGAAGATAACGGCGTAGCATCGATACGTGGAAAACGGGATGAACATATGAAAAACTAGGTGGAAGAGCTAAACGATACGCAACAGTGCCGACACGCTCGAGAATCTCGAAGGGACCTACGAATCTAGGGCTAAGCTTCCCCTTTCGCCCAAAACGCATCACGCCCTTCATCGGAGAGATTCTCAGAAAAACATGGTCGCCAACTGCGAACTCTAATTTGCGACGGCGTCTGTCTGCATATGATTTCTGCCTGCACTGGGCTGCTCTCATTCGGTCTCGGATCAGCTGTACTTTTTCGGTCGTCTCCTGCACGATCTGTGGTCCGAAGATACTGCTCTCGCTCAACTCGGTCCAACAAACAGGCGATCTACATCTTCTTCCATATAACGCCTCGAAAGGTGCCATCTGAATAGTATCCTGGAAGCTGTTGTTATAGGAGAACTCCACTAGAGGTAAATGACGATCCCAGCTACCTCCGAAGTCTAAAACACACGCTCGAAGCATGTCTTCGAGAGTCTGAATGGTCCGCTCTGATTGTCCGTCGGTCTGCGGATGAAATGCTGTGCTAAAACTCAAGCGAGTGCCCAAAGCCTCTTGAAGTTTCTGCCAAAGTCGGCTGGTGAACTGGGTTCCTCGATCTGACACGATACAAGTCGGTACGCCATGCAATCGTACGATCTCGTTGATGTAAAGCTGGGCATACTGAGCGAAGCTAAAAGTGGTTTTTACTGGCAGGAAGTGAGCCGCTTTCGTCAATCGATCCACGATCACCCAAATGGAGTCGTACCCTCGACTGGTCCTGGGTAGACCCACAACGAAATCCATTGAAATCTGCTCCCATTTCCACTCTGGAATGGGTAGCGGCTGTAGTTCTCCTGCGGGCCTCTGGTGCTCGGCCTTGACTTGTTGAAAAGTCAGGCATCTTGATACGAACTCTGCGATGTCCCTCTTCATTCCGTCCCACCAATAGGTCTCTCTCAAATCATGGTACATCTTGGTGGAACCGGGGTGGACACTATACGCCGATCGGTGTGCTTCCTCAAGAATATCGCGCCGCAATCCCTCAGCATCTGGTACGCACAGTCTGGATCCAAATCGTAAAATTCCCTGTTCATCAATCATGAACTCGGAAAATCTGCCATGTCCCATCTGTGCTATGATCTCTGCACAACGGTCATCGCTGCGCCGTGCCTCATATATTCGGTCAAGCAACTGTGGGCGCGCACGAACATGCGCGAGCTGTCCCCCTGTTGGAGGGAACTCGAACTCAACTCGGCTGTCGCATAAAATCTGCCAATCTGCTGATGACTGCCTTTGCACTGCGCACAAATAAGATAGATTACCCCCGGGCCTCCTGCTTAGAGCATCCGCTACTACATTTGCCTTGCCCGGGTGGTATAAGATCTCACAGTCGTAATCTTTTACCAGTTCCATCCAACGACACTGTCTCAGATTCAGGTCTCGCTGCTGAAATATATATTTTAAGCTCTTGTGGTCAGTGAATATCTGGCACGACTCGCCGTATAGGTAATGTCGCCAGATCTTAAGTGCAAAGACTACTGCAGCCATCTCCAAATCGTGAGTGGGGTAGTTCTGTTCATGTTTCTTCAATTGCCGCGAAGCATACGCGATTACCCTGTCATGCTGTATCAATACACATCCTAGCCCCACCCGTGAAGTATCACAGTAGACCATAAATCTGCCTGATCACGAAGGCAAAGATAATACTGGCGCCGTAGTCAAACATGTCCGCAGCTGCTGAAAACTGCGCTCGCATTCCTCCGTCCAAACGAAAGGAACTCCCTTCCGGGTCAAACCTGTCAAAGGTGCAGCTATACGGGAGAAATCCTGTACAAATCTCCTGTAGTAGCCTGCAAGGCCTAGAAAACTACGGATCTCCGTAACCGATGTCGGTCTGGGCCACTGCTGGACGGCCTCGATCTTCTTCGGGTCCACACATATGCCATCTCTCGTAATCACATGACCCAAGAATCCGACACTGTCCAACCAGAAGGCACACTTGGAAAATTTTGCGAAAAGCTGGTGCTCCCTCAAGGTCTGCAAAGTAATCCGCAAATGCTGCTCGTGCTCCTCTCGGCTCCGGGAATACACCAAAATATCGTCGATGAACACGATGATGAACAAGTCAAGATACGGCCTGAATGTACGGTTCATCAAATCCATGAATGCTGCTGGGGCGTTGGTGAGTCCGAACGACATCACCAGAAATTCATAGTGGCCATAGCGTGTACGGAAGGCTGTCTTCGGTACATCCTCCTGTCGGACTCGCAGCTGATGGTACCCCGATCGCAAGTCGATTCTAGAAAAATATCCCGCACCCTGAAGCTGGTCGAACAAATCATCAATGCGTGGCAACGGATATCTGTTCCGTACGGTAACCTTGTTCAGCTGGCGGTAGTCGATACATAAGCGCAAACTTCCGTCCTTCTTCTTGACAAACAGGACCGGAGCACCCCATGGTGAAACGCTAGGTCGAATAAGTCCCTTATCTAATAATTCTTGCAGCTGAACCTTCAATTCACTAAGTTCCGCCGGGGCCATTCGATAAGGCGGTATAGAAATAGGTCCCGAGCCAGGAATTAAATCAATACAGAACTCGACATCGCGCTCAGGCGGCAGTCCAGGAAGCTCATCAGGGAAAACATCAGGGAACTCACAAACAATCGGGACCTGGTCCAACGGTTGATCTATAGTTCTAGTATCACTGACATAAGCCAAGAATCCCTGACATCCCTTTCTCAATAGCTGGTTAGCGCGAAGAGAAGAAATCAACATGTGAGGGGTGGCACCACGGTCCCCCTTCACAACAAAAACCGACTCGCCGGGAAAACAAAATCTAACTGTCTTCTCACGGCAGTCCACAGACGCATAGCACGTGGCTAACCAATCCATGCCCAAAAGAATGTCGAAGTCCAACATCTCCAGAAGGATCAAGTCGACAGGCAGCTCTCGCTCGCCAATACGAACGGTACAGGATCGGAAAACGTGCCTAGCAACAAAGGACTCTCCCATAGGAGTGGTCACAACAAGTGGCTGATCAAGCAAACCGGACTCTCTACCCAAACTCGGTACAAAGTGTGTGGAAACATAAGAGTGCGTGGATCCGGGATCAAATAACACGTGTGCATCAACAGAACAAACTGCTAGAGTACCTGTAACGACGGCATTGGATGCCTGCGCATCCTGGGGTGTTAATGCAAAAACTCGGGCCTGACCTCCTCCGATAGCGGGCTGACCTCGGCCTCGGCCTCTGCCTCCTCGTCCTCTCTGGATCGGTACGCCACGTCCACGGCCTCTGGGTACACCTAACTGGCGTGGAGCATTTCCTGTGGCAGGAAGTAAGGCTCTCTGAGGAGGGGGCGGTGATGGAGGTAGAGTCACATGCAGAACGGTCATTGCTCCCTGTCGCCTTGCTGGACAGTCTCTAACACGATGATGCAGACTCCCGCATCCAAAGCATCCTGGCGACGACTGCTGTCCCTGTGTATATGATCCATATAGATGACCTCGTCCAAATCCTCTGCCGGTCCTATCTCTTGGAAGGAATCTGGCATGCTGCCTTTGATCTGGCATGCCAGTACGAATTCTCTTCGGCCCGGTAACAGCCGAAATTGCTGAAATACTTGCCTCCATCCGCAATGCTGTATTCATAGCTGCCGAATAGGTATCGAAATGCTGGGCGCCAATGGCAAGATATAACTGGGCATCCAGTCCCTGTATAAACCTCTTCACTCTCTTTGCTTCGGTATCCACCAGATACGGAGCATATCGGGACAACTGTGTAAACTGAACATCATACTCAGACACCGTCATCCCTGGTGTCTTGACCAAGGCCTCGAAACTACGAGCTCTGACGTCGCGAACGCTCTCCGGGAGGAATCGGGCAAGAAAAACTGCTGTGAACTCGGTCCAGGTCATGGGCGATAGACCTGTAGCTCGACCTCTCAGAACGGACTCCCACCATATCTGTGCGAGACCCTCTAGTCGGAAACTCGCAAGCTCTACCCAGCGATCATCGGAACATCTCAGCGAACGGCAAATCCTGGCCAAGCTGTCAAGGAACGTCTGCGGGTCCTCTACTGCATCGGTACCCGTAAAAACTGGAGGTCTCAGCCTCATAAACTCCTGTAGCGAAACCGGAATGGTCACGGTGGTAGTAGTAGGAGCAGGTATCACAGTAGTCTGGGATGCAGTGGGTACGTCCTCCGGCCTCGGTGCATGACTGGTCGCAACGAAGGATCCTACCATCTGACGTAGCTCCTGCATACTCCCCATCATCTGTCGCAACTCCTCCATACCAGTCTCGAGTCTATCCATACGGCCTGGGGAAGGCAGATCGGTTTGTTCCTGCGGTGTAGGCATACTACCCTGCTCAGTCCTAGTCTCGGATGAGCCAGCTCGAATCTCGTTTCGAGCGGCAGCCCTCTGTGCTCTGGTAGTCTTTGGCGGCATAGTAGCTAGTACAGGAACAAGAATAAGATCGTAGGATACACGGAATTGAAGAAGGAATTTCAAACAAGTATATCCTAAAGTCACCTAGGCGGAGTATCGCAACGCAAGTATGCCGCGGACATACGTACGCTACGCTACCCTGCTTAAGTCACTTACTCCATCTACTAAGGGTCATCCTACACTCAGAAAGGTGAAACCTATCGCTTTGATACCAACTTTGTCACGACCCGAACAGTACGGAACGCGACCGGCACTTAAGTTACGAAACGTCTCAAGGCGTCCGTAAAATAAGTAAGCCGAAGCCCAGAATACTAAACCCAATTAAGAATTTTAGAGTGAAGGAAAAACCAATTAATTTAAGCTTTTACCTCATTACCTAATCAATTTGCCCTTATTCCAAAATTCCAGCAGAATATAAAAGAAATCAGTGCATGAGGAATAACATGTCGACTCAAGTGAGCTCGACCCTGATACATCATAAATAAATCCTCAAGTCTCACAATCTCACATCTAGGTCAATATACAGTCATCCGAATAAAACAGGTACAACTGAAATGATAGTAGCAGTAATGGCAACAGTAGTAGCAACAACAGTAGTCGTAGATATGGTAGCGATAGTAGAACTGGAGATACCGTAGTAACAGTAGATGGAGTATTCTAGATACAATGAGCATATATAAGGTGGTACAAACTGATAATAACCCACCTATGAGCAAAAGCCTCTAGTCCAGGCAAGAAATACAAATGAAGCAAAGGTATCCGCCGCTACAGTGCTGACGGAATGGACCTGCAGAGAAGCTGTGGCACAACGGGGGTGAGTTGCCAGCTCGTGAGTAATAGATAACATTTACTAAGGCTATCGTATGCATGCACACAAGTGTCCTGACATCCCTAAAACAGGTATAGCTACATGTACTAGCAGGTGTGTATGCGTCAACAGTACTAACAAGTATATATGTCACATGGAGGTGATAACAGGTATGTATGCCACATGAAAATACAACCAAGTATGTATGAGAATTATTCTTACTTTGTTTTGTAACTCCCCCTTTTTAAACATCAATAATAATATCCAGGAAAAACAGTAAAATCCGTGTCTAGCAACGACACCTCAAAACTGACCAAATCTCATATATCCACGTCCAGTATCTCTGGCCTCAGCTATCCGGCTGATCCATATCAAAATCCATATCTCAATCCAGTAGCCACGGTCGGTATTCTCTGGATATCCGCCGTGCCAAATGAAATCACCGGTAGGTAATCCGTCCCCTGCCAGGCTCAACGCCATCATCTGCGATCTTCTTGCCCCGAGGTACCATACCGGGCCCACCATGTACCCGAGACGGTTCGTCCACCTCCTCGAAACGGGTCTCAAAAACCACAGCAAACTCATGGTGGACGACACTTTACATCACTAGAAAACCGCAGCTTTTATATTTAACAAATATCAGTTGAAATCTTGCGGCTTTCCCCCGAAATCCAGAAATATCATAAATCTCACAAAATTATCATAAATGCATATGCCGATGATTATGAATGCTTATGGTATCAATTTAAATACTTGTTTCAATGTCACATTTCTAGGCAGTTAACATTTTCCAGATTTAAAGTTATTTAGTGTCGTGACATGGCAATTACCAGGGTGTGTGTGTTCACATGAATAGTGCTCGTGCAACATATAAAACCTGGTAATGGTGCATGTGTCCTATAATGAATCTGCGTATATGGAACATCATATAAATACTAACTACAGCAATCATCATGCAAGTTTTATCATTATTACTCCAATGTTACCAGTAATACCAAGTCTACTAAATCTATCGGGCGACTTGCGCCATCCAAACGATTGTCCCCCGTAGATGTTAAATCTACTCACCAGTGGTCCTGTGCTAAGTGTGTCCGACCACCTGTTTTCCCTTTTCAGCTGCGCTTGAAGTTCCTGCCGGCGAACCTAGAGTTCATATGAGTCACCATATAAGGAAAAGTCATGCAAAACGCAATATATCGACAAAAGGGATACGCGTGCGTGAAACCAAACGCGTGTGCACACGACGCGATGCGACGCGACGCGACGCGCACAAACCTACCTGAATCAGAACTGACACGCTGTGTCGCGCAGCGCGCCACAGAACCACGCGTATCACGCGCGTATCGTACAAGTCTTAAAACATCGAAAACACGTAACTAGTTCCAGATTTTGCCTCAGGGCCAAACTTGAAAAATTAGAGATACCAACAGACTAACCTACCCAGCATGACCCTACACCCAAAAATACAACACCCTACCCCCTACTCTGGTCGCAATTTGCGGCCAGAATGAGGAAAAAAAAGCGGCCAAGTTGGGGAGTTGGGTCCTCGTGCTTTGGGTGTGTGTTCCTACTCCTCTCACCATGCTTCAGTCTTCTCTAGAATTTTTCTGAAGTGATCGGGTCAACAACAGATTTCAGAAAGGCTAAAAATCACTAAATCTGCTAAAATACGCCAAGTCGGGTAAATCGGGTTTCTACGAGAAATCTGGGGGATTTCTCTGGTTGGCTGGCCTCACTAGGACCTAAGAAGTTTATTATCACTAACGTAACTCTCACTTTTCTCAAAATCTCCATAAAACACCCAATATCACTTTTACGCATGATATGGACATCGATTAAGCTAGATTATCGAGATTTTAGCAAATTAGGCTAACCATCCAATTTTAATGATACTACTAGGCTTCAACAGGTTAGTTAACACTAAAGATGGCTCATTAAACTACAAACACCCTAAAATCGCTAAATCTAGCATCACTACACAATTCTAGCACGAAAATTCTATTTGTCGCGACAACTAGCTAAACAAGCATCTAATCTACGTAATATACGAAAAGTTTAGGAGATATACCCTCTAGGAACCTTGCAACAAGGGAGAAGGAGAAGAAGAAGAGGGTAGGAGCTTCAAAACGTGGCTGGAACGGAGCAGGACTTCTCCCGAGCTCGAGCTGATGCTGATGCTAAACTTGTTGCTGTTGCTGTTGCTGATTCCTGGTGTTGCTGTTGCTGCTGTTGTTGTTGTGGTGTTGTGTGGTGTGATATGGAGTGGTGTGTGGTGTGGTGTGAGGGTGGTATGGGATGGTGTGAGTGTGGTATGGTGTTGTGGGTTGAAGCTGGTGCAGCAACTGCTGATGCTGATGGAAAAATGGGTTGCTGGTGCTGCTAGCTGATGGTGTTATTGCTGTTTTTGTTGCTGTTTGAAGTAGTAGCAGCAGCAGGGATGGTAGTATGATTGTGGGAAGGGTTGCGTGATTATGGGGGAGGGTTTATGTAAAGAGTTTGGAGCTGATGTAACAGCTGTTGCTGTTGAAAATGGCTGATGGAGTTTGAAAATTTGGGGCTGATGTGACTTGGTGCTGTTGTAGAGTGGTAGGGGGGGCTGATGCAATGATGGGCTAGCCTCAGCTGAATTTCCATGGTGTTAGGTGGCTGTGGTAGCTGCCATAGCTGACTTCAAGGCTGAATTTGCACACAAATTGGCTGATGTGAAGTGTGCAGGTGATGGATAAGGTGTGGGGTGCTGATGTGATGGTTTAGAAGATATCGTAAAGTATCCTCAGCTGAATTTAAGCAGAAATTTGAGGCTGATGTGATAGTTTAGTAGCTGTATAGGGTGGAGGGCTGATGCTATGAGATCCGATTGCTGAATTTAAGCAGGGGATTGTGTTGTGATAATGATGGGAGCTGATGGTGCTCATTCTGGCTGGCTAAAATCAGCTGTAATTTGCTGGTGTGTGTATATATATATATAAGATGAATTTTGAGAGGCAAACGGATTTTGAAAAGAAGGAAGTGTGAAACAATCAAGGCCTATCATAACCTCCCCTTAAGACAACCCCAGTCTTAAACCAAATTAAAACTACAACCCCTCAATCAACACCAAACAAAACCAGGAAGTTTAGACCACCATGGTTAACTTAGCACAACTACTCACAAGCTCAAGATATGGCATACCCTAATCTTACCCCTGGCTATCGTGCACAAGTGTAGGTGGTGGAGATAAAATTCCACAAAATAACCACAAAACCAGATAGTTTTTAAGAAACCTATTTTTGGTAAACTTTTGCCAAAAATCCCACATTAACACTTAATCACTACTAACCCTGACCTCAGGTGTTACAGTTATGTCCGATAGTAGTATGCGGCAGGGAATTCTATGCGAATTTTTTTTAATCGAGACAGACAGTTATGACGCAATTCTCGGGATGGATTAGATGGGTACTGTCACGCTCCGCTTCCCAGTGTATGGGTGAGAGGACACGGCGAGACCCGCTACATATTTACTCAGAAATAAATACACTAAGCGTATTTAAGTAATATAAAGTAAAATGTATACAAGAGATATGAATGTAAAGCAACTTTTTATTTATTCAATATTTCTTTACAAGTAGAACTGGAAAGGTAAATACAGGAAATGAAAGCAATACCTAAACAATGACATAATTGAAATGAAAGCAATGCTCCAAGTCCTTAGTACTAGGCTCTATCTCGAGTGCGTCGGATCTACCTAACAACATTCCAAAGAAAGAAGAAAAGGAATGTTGTCGCGAACAATCGCTCGATAAGTCCTAAAGAAAGAAAGAAGTGGAATAGACAGAAGGAATTTATATCTGATATAATGTTGATTATTATGTTAACGCGATTAGTTGTAACTTGGTACAGAATATGCCAGTATATACGAGAGGAGTCCCACTATAGACTAAGGTATACGGAGCACAAGGAACCCTTAAGCCACGGTACAACAACAATAGATATTCAGGTCAGGTGTATTAAAGTGACCGTCTCGTGCCACTTCTAACACATTCCGTATCAGTCTACCCCTTTAAAACCCCGTAATATTTATTGTATTGCTTGTATTGTTTTGTAATGTATAATTGTATATTGTAAATGAAAGACTTGCCGAAACCATGATATCAGTAAATGGAATGGATATAAATAGATAGTCATATAGACTGAGTAAAAGTATATCCATAGTTCGTTTCAAGTCCTGTTCATGTTGTTATAGACTGGATTCTGGATTCATGTTGATATAGATTGTATTGGAGTTATACTTGAATTGTATTCAAGTCATATTACATATAGATCTGACCTTGACTCGAACTGAGTCAGACTTTTAAACAAATTGAAGTCCTAATTGTTTTGGAGTTATCGATAACTGTTGCACATGGACGACAGGATTTGTGTTTTTTTGCAAGACAATTACTGTATTGATAACCCCGGTTTAGTTATCTACCTTAAATAGGCAAACACCCGCTTTCTCCGGCTCCCTGAGGCTTAAGAGAATTGGTCCTGCTTAAACCTATATTTACCAGGGTCCTTATTGTAAATTGATATAACTTGAGAGGGTTTTATACAAAATAGTTTTAATATATTCTCAAAATAGTTCTCAAGTATTTAATTATCGTCTTTAGGGTTTTCATAGATGTAGTTTTTAAATGTGAAGTATTTTCTAGTTGATATAAACCTAGTATTAAATGTATATGGTATTTTAAGCTAATATTGGAATTATTTTGAACTGCAATGGTATTTTCATAAAATATTAGGATTCTTTTCTTGGATTTTGGAAACATGAAATATTTTATATATTAAAAAGAGGTATTTTGATAATATTTACATATATAATTATTTATTAAAAATATAATTTTATTATTTTCTAGAAATCTCGTTTTTCTTAAATTGTAATAGTAATTACATCGGAATTCGAATGCTCCTTGCGGAAGTCTGCATTCCATCCTACTAGATTCGAGGACGTGCAATAATCCGCACCATCCTTGT
Organism: Agapanthus africanus; assembly: GCA_030015575.1. Lineage (NCBI taxonomy): Eukaryota > Viridiplantae > Streptophyta > Magnoliopsida > Asparagales > Amaryllidaceae > Agapanthus > Agapanthus africanus. The sequence goes on from JASDDO010000010.1 coordinate 335,929,443, forward strand.
CGGATTTCCCCTAAAGTGGGTTGTAAGGACGAGAATTGTATGGAATTAGTTACTACGTTTTAAAGAAATGCGGTTTTATAATAGTTTACGGTATTTTATTGTAATATGTAAATTCCCACAAATATTGTCTAAGAGTAATACAGTGTTATGTCATGAATGCGTGTTGTGATGAGGTAGGTCATTATCTCGTGAGTTTTCTAAAGTTAATACGGTTAAATTGAACAATTATAAGTTGTATGTAACATGATTGTATTTTACTGTAAAAATGAAATAAAAATCGCAACATGAATCATTTTGAGATGAAACTTGTTTTAATGTGTTTATTTGCGTTTGTTAAGCATTATGAGAGACTATGGTATTTTATTATTTAAGAAAAATGAAGTTTTTAAAGAAAAACGGATCGGAAATCGGAATAACTCCGCTTCCGACGAGTTTTGAAAAAAAAGAAGTTTTAGAAGGGTTTTACCGGTTGTAAGGAAAAAATGTCAAAAGTGATTAAATTTCATCTCTCTAGCGAGCCAGAGTAAAAAGATAGTCCTAGATAGGCTAATTTTCTTTCAATCTTCATGTATCCATTGATTGTGTATCCTAACATGAATGGTGAATAAATTAATATTTGATTGATATCTATATGATAGATAAAACCGATTTAGGATGGCGGATCTTCTCTAGAAAAGTAGCATTTTTGAAAGGTTTTTTTTTCCTTCATTGTCTTTCACATTTATTCAATTACAATTTTATAGAATACTAATACAAGTAGTGGAGAGATATTCTCCTAAAAAAGGGATAATACAAATAAACACGATCTAAATTGAGAATATAAGTTAATTAATGAGTGGATTGGACTAATGGGTCTCTTGCAACCGTCATCATCATTGATGTCTTTATATTAGTGCTGATGAGAATTTAAAAAAAAAAACAGTTCCTATAAACACCCCATTTGATGTTATAAGATAAAATCTAATTATCCTTCATTTATAAACGACACACAGGCCCGTGTCGGTAAATAGTTCACTCTTTAAAACTGGACCGGAAAATTTGATTATCCTTTATTTAAAATAAGTTGCTCTTTAAAATTGGACTTAGAAACAATTTTCCCATTACTTAAATATACCTCATGCGATTCATATGGACAAAAAAAGAGAGGAGATGGTGATTTGTGTACATCCATTGAATTATTGAAAGGTTTTGATAAATAAATCTATATCCTCTCTCTATTTATAACCTGAAAGATCTGTTAGCAGCTAAAATTGCAAGAATAATCGAGTCCGATCATTATTATTATTTTAATCAAATCTTAACCTTTCATGTTACCATATATAAAGTCAAGGTTCGTCTGTTTATCTCCGTTGTAGTTTAATATGGATATATATTCTACCATAAAAGCCTGCACACTCATCAAAATTAAAAAATTGAGGACGCACCGGTGCGTTGATGGATGCGTGAGTGTGTGTGTGGGGGGGTGAGGGTGGGGGGTATGGGAGGAGACTTAAGAAACTAAGTCGTCTATAGATGGCCTGCAAATTAGGATGCAAATTAGGACACGGGGTGGATTTGACATCGTTGACGAGGAAGTGGCCAAAATATCATAAAACCTTTTTTCTCATTGATTTTCCATTGGTGATTGGAGAAAAGTTGGTGTTTTGAAAAGATTGGTATCTATTTCCTGTGATGGTGGTAGGAATCTACTTTAGATGTTGCCTTCCGTTGATCTGTAGCGAGCGCTGATGGACGGCTAAGATTGAGTTGGAGATTGCCTCCTGAAACCTGTGGATCTCAATGGGCTTGAGGTGGCTGGGGCCGAGCTACCTGCAAGGAAGTCTCGGGATGGTTGTGTGTCACGACCCGAAGGTACGGAACATGACTGACACTTAAATTACGGAATGTCCAGAGGCGTAGGATGGTTGTGCCACTGAGGACCCTCCGACGATCAAGTTAGACCGGATATTTTGGCAGAGTAACGGCCTAGTGGGGTGAAATTGGCTTACCTGAGTCGTCTGGGAGAGGAGGTTATATAGTGGCAGCAATGGGCAGATGGGCGCGAGATTCACGCCGGCTGTTACGCCTCTGGTGTTACGCCCGCATGATATGCGGGATTTCCCATTAATGACGAGATATGCTCGTTAATAGGGGATCGCGATGACGTGGAACGCGGGATCGTGGGCGACCGGTATCTCACGTCTGGCGAGATTCGAGGAGCCGAGGTGGATACGCCTGCGATCTGTGCTGTTGGTCGGTCGATGAGACCGAGGAAGATGGGCTCGGCGGGAGGCTCGGGGACGGACGGGAGGCCGAAGTATCTTGGTTCAGTGATAGCTCGAGGGTGGGCTGGGGGTGGTCTGGAAGGTCGTAGAAGGTCGGTAACATTCTCGGGTCGCAGACCCGGGGTATGCTTCCGACGTACCATTCTTGGTCATTTCTTGTAAACTCTGGGACACGTCATCTGCTACGTGTCATGATCTGGGGAGTCACCGATATCGAGCATCATCACCTTGACACTCCAGTGATGAAAAGGAAAAAACTACTCAAGAAGGACATGCATCATGCAAGACTTTTTAAGCCTTTGGATAGGCTCCCTTTGTGCAAGGGAAAAAATTAATCTAGAATTTTTGGACAAGAGGTATATTCCTGTACGAATGGAGCATCATAGGATAGGGGGATATTTCTATGGCTTTTAAACCTTGTTATATATTCTACAAGTTGCATGGATCAATGGAAAAAGTTCAGCCAAACATTTTTGATATGCATATCACAAAGCTTTCATTGAGATATTGCTTAGTTTAATACCTTATATATGATGGATTCGGTTAAAACCTTCTTAGCTTAATTTACAAGTAATGTGGGTATCAATGCCATACAAGAGAATTCTCTTCACATTAAATATAAGTCAACTATTCGTTAACCTTTTTGATGGTCGGCATCTTATCTCGTTGTTCATGGTATAAATTAAGCATATGTATACAGATATCTATATGATTTAAATACACGATGGCCATTGATTTAAGAGCTATATGGTCCCGAGCATGTTCTCATGGGCACTGTTCCAGAAAACATGACCAAAGTATGTGTATTCTTTATAACATGTTGATCAAGATTATTGAATTAACATGAAGCAAATTATTGAATTAAGAAAAGCAAATTGTTGTTTTGGAGATTGATTGTTAGCCAAAATATATCTCACTACAATGAAAAAACCCACAAGAAGATGACTGGCTTGGTCCATTTAAAACCAAAGCTCCATGGGCCATAAGGCAAGGCTTGAGAAGGATAGGCTTCAGGCCCAGCAACAAATGGACTATGGACTTTGGGCTTGAAAACAAGCTTTTCAATTATAACACAAACTCTTTGATAATGATTTCATTATTATGACATTTTGCAATAAAAATAATCAAGAAAAAGAGAAGAAGGAAAAAGCCCGCCTCTTCCAGTAATAAATTGACCTTGATTATATTGGATATACTAATAAATAATTTATGTGACTCATGTTTAATTATATCATTGATCTAATTGATTTGATTATCGTATCTGTTTCGATACATATTATTACAAATTAACGAGTATTTATATATTTATATATTGTGTAACAACTGTTTTATAAATGAGTTTTAATTAGATATTTATTGCCATTAATATGTAGATTCCCTCTTCTCCAACACACACAGATATATGTGTGAGAGAGATTAGAGAAGGCAAATATATGAACGGTAAATAAAAACTATTACTTTATCAACTTCCTCTCACCAGTCTGAGGGTGTAACTAGCATCGTTGAAATACAAGAACTAGAACATGCTATAATTGATTTCGGATATTTATTTCGAGCTCCATGTTTATATTAAATGCCATATTGAAATTTAGCTAAACCTCAATTATCCATTGTTTGTGATGGTCATTCTAATCCTATGGGATAAAAGTCTTATCGCATCTAATCTACCTTTTTTCTCATGGCTTTTATGTGATTGGAGACTTTTACCATATTCATAGTTCTTCCAGAAACCCATAATTTGAGCACCCTAATTAAGCATATCCCCACATGGCCATTGGGTCCGATCCGGTCCAATATCCGTCCATATGAATGGATACTCTATATATTCATATATAAAGGGCTAGAGTTTCATATGAATTATAATGCATAAGATATATGATAGATAATGCAACATAGAGAGTTTTTCTAGAGAGAAAAACAAGAGAGAGTTCTCGTCTCATTTTCTCATTCTCTTCTATTTTGGGCTGACTTGCGGAGTGATCAAGGGAGAGATTCTCGCTTTCTACCAAATTGTGGTTTCCTTCCGGCCGTCGTTTGGAGGCGCTAAAGATCGGAAGTTTTACGTGACGCGAACAAGATGATTGATCTAATCAATCAGATCAGGTATATCGTAAATATTTAAGGTTGATACATGTATTTCCGGTGTGTGTATTTGTATGTTATGTATCTACGTCACCTAAAATGCACATTGGTATCAGAGTCATGCATCCTACATTCGTAGAATTATAGATATGTGATGTTTAAAATTTTTGCAACTCAAAATTTGTGTTTTTTTTAATCTAAATATGGATCAATTTTTTTATTTATTTCTAATGACATATAACGTTTTGATGTAGTTTTTTTTAGTTCATTGATGTGAAATTGCCCATGGAATAAATAATGAGATGATTTTTTAATAAAAATTTTGATCTTTTTTGTTTTAAAAGAGAATTTTTTCTCTCTCTTTTGGTGAGTATTAATAGCGGTTAGGTAGTAATTTTTTCCTAAAACATGAACCTTATTTTTTTGAATAAAATAACTCGTGGGATTTTTGGATTTTGGTGATAGTATCAAATTATTTTTTTTGGATTTTGGTTTGAAACCAAATATTTTTTGGATTTTTGGTTGGAAACCAAATATTTATGGTTGGAATTTTGGTTTGGAACCGAAATTATTTTTCTTGGGATTTTGGTTGGGAACCAAATTTTTTTTTATTGCGGTAGTGAGCCAACTTTTTTTTTAACGAAAAAGTAATTTCTGAAATTTTTTTCTTCGGATTTTAAAAAAAAATTATATCATGGAGGGGCAGCCCCTGGCTTGAGCTGGGCCCTAGCCTCAACACAGGCCCCTACGCTCGAACTGGGCCGGCATGTAAGGCAGAGTCGGGCCGGCGGCTCGGGCCGAGCCAAGCAGCGGCGGCTTCCTCAAGCCGAGCCGGATCAATTTTTTTAAAATTTAAAAATAATTCCAGAAAAATCTAAGAAAATTCCAAAAAATTGAGAAAACTATTTTTGGTGTTTTCTTATTTTTTTTTGGATTTCCCACTCAAGTTTTGGGTTAGTTGTGGGTTTTATTATTAACTCCGCGGGTTATGTTTTTTTTCCGAAAATTTTGTTTGCTCACCAAAAGTTTCAAATTTTTACTCTCATATAAAATCTTGGAGATTTAATAGGTAGTTGTTCCAGTGGGAACGTCTCGGGTGCGCATTAATTTCATGAATAAAATGAAAACCATAATAAAATGGACAAAATTAGATATGGTAGTTTAATGAAAATGAAATTTGTTAGATTGATTGTTGCATTTGTGATGCGCATGGCATATTATATATATAAAGTCACATACCGCATTAATCTGAAAAATTTCAAGTGGGAGATTTCTAGAGGAGACGGAAGTTTAGATTCAACTACTCAATCTACTCCGTTTTTACGAAATTTATGATCCGTTTTCAATCATTTTAACAAAATATTAAATTTTATACTTTTGAAAGATGTGGTTGGGGCTGTAGGCCTTCTTTTCTTTCTTCAGGGTGTAGATTTATTATTGTTATTAAGATGGGTTGAAAACGAAGCGTTCTTTAGGAAAACGGTTCTCAATTATATGTCATAATCTTAACACATCCATAATAAAGTCAAGATATCGTCAGTCTCATTAGGGGTGAGATGTTAGATGACGATAACATAATAAAATAGAAATATTAATTTAATGTTACATGAACAAACTGAAAGACTTGGACGCTGGTAACAAGGTGGCAACGATGTAGCAGGGCTACATGAAGCTGTACCGTCGAGGTGGTAGTGATGTAGCGGGGCTACACGAAGCATGATGCTGCGATCTTTGAAGGAGTGGCGCATCTACGATCGCTCAACGCGTTGACGTGATGAAGAGCAATGTTATTAGTGATCATATGATTTATCGTTGAGCACTCACAGTTTATGCTGAGCGGTAGTTACAGAGTATCTACACGCCAAGAGTAAGCTGTGAGATAATTACGGGGTAATCTATGCGACGTGACAACGTTACATTATTTCTCAATTTGACTTTATTTTAACATAATGAGTCAAATCACGTAATGTGGATACATTTAAGAGTTATATCTTTATCGATCCGGGATCTGAAGAGTGTTGCTCTAGTTAGACTGTTGAGCGATAGCAGTGAACGGTTACATGTTTTCTACTCGATCTATGAAACAGTTAGTTATGCGGAAAGCGAATATGTTGACGTTTGCTAGTACGTTTGAGCAACTGAGACTTAAGCTTTAATCGCCAGGGACGATAAAACCAAGAGCGTTGCCAATATCTTGATGAGGTCAACAGTACGCAAAGACAGGTGTCCCAGCGCAAGAAAAGTTTAATTGAGCTACGAAAACAGGAATACCGCACCAAAAACTTAAGTGATCTGACATGAAGAAATGTGCTGGTAATAATGAATATAATAAGTCCAACGTTTGACAGTAGGAATTTGAACCACTCCACTAATCAGGATACTGAGTGAATGTAGGCCTTCTGCTTGGAGCAAAAAAGTTTGTGGAAACAAATAATGTGTCAAGGACATATAGGTCAATTCTGCATTAGGATGTAGATAGCTATCCACAAATTATCTTCCCGTCAGTTACAGTTTCAGTTTCGGTTTCGGTTTAATATATTTGAATAGCTTAATGGGATAATCTGTCTTATGAATTCCTTATGGTTTTGAGAATTGACCCTTCTATAAATGTCATGAGTGGCATGATAGATTAGGTCACTAGATAGATAGGATGATTTAACTACCTAAGGTGGATGGGTTGGCATTTAAGCCAAAATCAAAGTATCTACTTGTGAGAGTTGCTTTAGAGACAAAACTACCAAAGGAAAACTATTTGGATATCCATTACAGATAATTCACTCTGATATATACGGACCAATAAACGTGAAGACATGTAGTGAAGTTTCCTAATTCAATACCTTTATTAATAATTACTCAATAAGCAATTGATCTCACATGAAACTGAAGCGTTCATTTGTATCAAGCGTTGTATCAGTAAAGGGTAGAGTCGGCTCATGCAAACATGGTTGCACGTGTTTCTTTCGGAACAGTTCTGAGAACTGTAAGCAAGCCATAAGTATTTATATTAGCAGTTCAAAGAACTGAATGAAGGAAAAAGAGTCATCAGATAGCTGATAATACCGTAAACTCTGCAACAAAATGGTGTTGTAGAGAGAAGAATTAGGAAACCCTAGATATGATAAAGAACATAATGGAAAGGGCCAATCTTACATATTGTTTGGGAGATGCGTTGTAGGCAGCGACTTATGTTTTTGATCATGTGTTTTCAAAGTCAGTGCAGTCAACACTTTATGCATAGCGGACGAATAAGAAACCTGGGTGGTCACTTGTATTCATGTGTTTATGATAGAACTGTGACTGACATTTGGTCAAGCGACGTTGATTTTTCCAGGGAGGAAACAACGAGCAATTTCCTCAGGAAGGAAATATCGAGCGATTTTCTCAGAGAAGAATTTTCATAAAAGGCAGAAATAGGTCAGGATTTGGGATTCTACGAGATTGAGAAGACTCCTAGTCGGTCAGCGATGCAGAAGAAATTAGTTCCTTCAGCGACTGGCGACAGTGGGAGCGATATTTTTGCTGATGGCTCGAAGCCTGTAACACCCGAGCCCAATAATACTATTTATATTACAAGTTGAGGGTTTTATATTGCTCATTCCAATTATCCTGATTTTCTGGTGTTTATTGCTAAATTTTAACCGGTTAAGTCATTTTGGCACATAACAAATTTTAACTCCTAAAATGAAATTTAAAATATCCATGTTGGCCTACTCGTCGCCACTAGTCGCGTGGTAGCGTCCGCGTGTCGAGATTTCGTCCCGTTCGGCTAAACGGGCAAACTTGGACGACTACGCGCGCGTGCAAGTGTCCGACTTGGGGGCATGCATTTTAATCATTAAACACCTCTTTTCAAAATTTGGAACCCGCTTAAAATCCTATAATTTGAATTTGGAACATTTGGGCGCAACCCGGGCGCGATTTGGAAATGTTTCATTTAGCGCCAAAAAGGCCCATTTAATTTAATATCTTAAACTATATTTATACGAATATATATAAATTCCTTAACAGTTAAATCTTTCAAATTCCTTTCAAATCCCTTTTTAAATCTCGCCTCAGCCAATCAGCGCGAGAGACTGTACCCTCGTGGGCCCCATACTTATCTCTCTCTCTCCGTCTCTCTCTTCATCTCTCTAATCTCCTTCTCTCTCTATCTCTAAAATCTCTCTCTCTCTCCCTAATAATCTTTTCTCTCTCTTTAATATACATATTCTCCTGCTGTTCCTCGTCCTCACCAGGGCAACGAGAAACCCACGAGAAAACCTCACGAAACCCCGAACCCTAACCCTAGCCTCGTCCCTTCACCACCGCACCCCCTGCTCACCGTCGCCAGCTTCGCCGGAACCCTCGTCGACCTCACCTTCGACCGCGCCTCCTCTTCTTCCTCACCTTCCTCTCTTTTTTCGACGCCTCTCTCCTCTCGAATCCACGGTCCCGACCTCACCTGCCCTCGTCGTCGACCCTCGACTTCGACGTCGCCTCGACCTCCTCATCTTCCTCCTTCTTCCCTCACCTCCAGCGAGACCCTTACCTGCACTCCCGTTGAAACCGACCCCTTCAGCCACCTGGACCACGCCTGTCTCGCCGCCGGCGCTCATCCCTCGTCGTCGACCTTGTCTCGACCACCCTACCTCCTTTCTCTTCTTCCTCCACTCCCCTCTCTTCCCACGACGCCCTGCACCGCAACCTTTCCAACCTGTGCAGTATGTCGTCGGCAAACTCACCGTCGTCTGCCGCCGTCGGCTTCACCTCGTCGCCTCGCCTCGTCATCCTCAACTCTTCTTCCTCTCCATAACCCCTGCACACTTGACCTCCATCCAAGAACTCCTTTACCGAGGATGCAACCACTAAACCCTAGCCTAACCTTAACTCTTCTAAATCAACCCTAGCTTCGCCGGAAACCCCATCATCGGCGACGTTACCATCTCTGTTCCACCCTCAACCCTCGAATAGAACACCACACATGGAACACAAACTTCTTTTCTTCCTTCTCTTTCTTCTTCTTCTTCTTTGCTTCACTCTCCTTTCTTGATCCGGCCTCCCCGGCCATCACCTGAGCCGTGCCCGTCGCTTTTGATCCGGGTGACCCTGAGGACATTCCCCGATAGCGTGACCGTGTTCTTGCCACACCTGGTTCTGTTCTGTGCTCGCGTGGACATATCGCGACGTCCTCCCCGATATCCGACGTGGCACGTACCGCTTGATATCCGTTCAGGCAAGTATTACTTGCTACATGCTATATTATACAAATTAAGTGTGCTTGACTCATTAAACTTGCAAGAATTAACTAAGTATAGTTACTTTTCTTATTTGGACGAAATATGATATATACCATGATACTGCGACCTAAACCGTATTTTGCCACTGTAACCCTAATAACAAGATTTCCAGTTAATCATTTTGATATTTAAAGGACGATAGCCGTATACCTATAGCTTCATTACTTTCTGTTATTGATATTGCACTATCTTGTGATTATTGCACCCCAAGGGTGTTCGAACCTGTTAATATGATAATACAACTGCACCACATTAATGTACCATAGTGATTAAATGAACTGTTGTTGTCGTTTACTTTATCTCCTGCTGATATTCCTTATTCGATTGTATACATGTCGTAAGCACATACTCGACTCCATTACATATTGACCGATCTTGATACACCTGACACATGTACTGATACACCGGACATGACACCCTGTACATATCGACTCAACCTGTTGAAACGTGACATGACCTGTTACCTGATTTCATGCCTAATGCCGACAAACCCGACCATCCCTGCTGTCTATCCAGACAGACCTACTCTTACCGGATTTTGTGTTGGCATTAGTCCTTGACTACTGAATACCTGACCTGACATACATAGGTTGGGGGTATGGGGAAATCAAAGATGAACCTGACTTGTAACTCGACAGTTCACTACCGTTCGAGTGTACACTTTCCTATTCTGTGCCTAACGGCATGTCTCGGCTGCCGCCGAGAATATTGTGGCCGTGATCCCGGGTATGTACGGGGTAATACCGAGTGTACACTTTCCTATTCTGTGCCTAACGGCATGTCTCGGCTGCCGCCGAGAATATTGTGGCCGTGATCCCGGGTACATAAGGGGTAATACCGAGTGTACACTTTCCTATTCTGTGCCTAACGGCATGTCTCGGCTGCCGCCGAGAATATTGTGGCCGTGATCCCGGGTATGTACGGGGTAATACCGAGTGTACACTTTCCCATTCTGTGCCTGACGGCATGTCTCGGCTGCCGCCGAGAATATTGTGGCCGTGGTCCCGGGTATGTACGGGATACTATTGGGTTACATCGACGATTCATCAATTGGTTTCAAAGACTATAGAGTAGAAAACCTGATAGGACAGTTTAGTCACCATTGCACATTACCCTGCTCTGTTATTTCTTAGTACTGCTTTATTCATGTTCATATTTGCATTGCTTATCACCATGTTTACATTATATACTTGATGTCATGACGCGCTGACGTCTGGGTTTTGCATGGCCCAGATTCTTTACCACTGTCGCCGACCGTGCAGGAGTACTTCAGCCAGCAGGCTGATTTGAGTTCTATAGTGGTTAGTTTGTTTATTGCATTTTATTTCCAGGTGCGATCCCGCATTATGGGACGTACCTTTCTATTATTATATTGGATCATTTGCTTCCGCACTTACTGTTTATTGATTCCTGTTATTATGGATTTGGACATGTGTTAGATTAGTATTTTATCTTGTTCTTAATATCCTTACAACCGTAATGTGACTGTGGATGGATACTTCCTACCCACAGGTAGCATGGTTGGCTATGTCACGTGCCCACTCTTGCGTACTCTGGGAAGCGGGGCGTGACATGGTTCTTTTGGTATCAGAGCCATAGGTTAGTCGGGTTGATTCTTTTGTAGTTGGGTATTGTACCCAATACACGAATCAGAATACCCGTGTTTAGGAAACATGTCCAGCCACATTGACCGTTTTACCATTCTTGAATCACATTCTTCCTAAGACGTGCAAACTTACTTTGCATGTCGACTCGGAAACCTGATTTCTTGTTATCTCTAGGACTTGGGCGACTTGGGTGGAGTTAAGTAATTGCGGCTATGATACCGCAGCATAGCTACAATGCAGTACTCTATTTAAGTATCTTGGAGTTCTAGCCTTGATCTATATTCAGAATCTATCATCATGCTAATGTTGGGTGTTTTGAGTTCAGGATTATGACAGGTAAGAAGTTGAAGACGTACCGGAGGCGTGTGAACGAAGCCGCCATGCTTGGAGAGATAAGAGGAATGCTGGAAATCAAAGAGACCGACTGAGCTGAATCAGCAATAGCAGATTTGTTTCAGGAAGGTTTGCAGATCGTTCAGCAGTTTGTAAACAACGATGGAACTAGACCAGTCGAACGAGTAAGGACCGTAGCAGATTTCAGACTTTGGGTCCGTCTACATTTACTGGTTTAAAGGAGTTGTTACCAGCCGAGCAGAGGCTAGTGACACGGAGGATTTACTGATTGCGGCACAGATCCCAGAAGACAAGAGTGTTGATTCAGCTGGTGGATTGCGCCCGAGAGTGATGGCTTGTGGAGGAGACCCGCTTGCCCAGGCCGATCAGTTGGGCGGACTTCTCTAAAAGTTTCCTGGAGAAATTCTTCCCGCGGACCGCACGGGAGGAAATGGAAGAGAAGTTCATCAGACTAAGGCAGAATGGAGCAGCCGTGGACGTGCATGCAGCAGAGTGGACGAGACTCAGTAGTCTCGCTGGACCTTTCGCGGCCAACGATGTAGACAGCAGTTGCGGTAAGGAAGCAGTTCTGTCGGGCCAGTCGAGTTTAGGGCTAGGCCGACAAACAGTGTTCTTGCAGCTTTGGAAGTTGATAGTAATGAAGAGCCGGCAGTTGTTCGCGATTTTATGGACGTATTTGAAGATATATCGGGCTTACCGCCGAAGCGAGATGTGGAGTTTGCGTTTGACCTTATTCCTGGTGCAGCGCCAGTATCAAAATCTTATTATCCGATGGCACCAGTAGAATTGGAAGAAGTTAAGAAACAAGTTGGTGAATTACTCGAGAAGGGATGGATTCGAAGCAGCAACTCGCCGTGGGGAGCTCCAGTTCTTTTAGTGAAGAAGAAGGATCGCACTGCAGACGCTGAGACAAGAGAAGTTATTTGCGAAGATGAGTAAGTGTGAATTCTAGCTCGAAGAAGTGAAGTTTCTGGGGCATGTCGTGTCGGGCGATGGAATCGCCGTCGATCCCGAAAGGATTGCAGCAGTTCGAGATTGGCCTATTCCAAAGAATGTTGCGGAAATAAGAAGTTTTCTTGGACTCTCCGGATACTACAGGAGGTTTGTGGAGAACTTCGCTCATTTGGCTGAGCCGTTAACCAAGCTTACGCGTAAGGAGGTACCGTTTGTTTGGACGGACGGATGTGCATTGGCCTTCGAGACGTTGAAGAAGAAGTTGATAACCGCCCCTATCCTAACCGTACCGGATGATTCAGGAGGACTGGTGATTCATAGCGACGCATCCGGAAAGGGATTGGGATGTGTTTTGATGCAGAATGGGAAAGTCGTCGCTTACGCATCGAGACAACTGAAGACTCATGAGAAGAACTATCCGACTCATGACTTAGAGCTTGTAGCCGTGATCTTCGCCCTGAAGATTTGGAGACACTATCTTTTGGGCGAGAGAGTTGAAGTCTTTACAAATCACAAGAGTTTAAAGTATGTGTTCACTCAGAAGGAGTTGAACATGAGGCAACGCAGATGGTTGGAGCTGATGGCCGACTATGACCTCGATCTTAAGTACCATCCGGGAAAGGTCAACGTCGTGCCGGATGCGCTGAGTCGGTTACCAGCAATTCAGGTGTTGACTGCACAGAGAGAGATCATTGCGGATTTTCGGAGATTTAACTTGGAAGTTGTGCTACCCCATGCTACAGGACAGTTGATGCAGTTGCAAGTACAATCGTCCTTAGTTGAGAAGATTAAAGCGGCACAATCGCAGGATCCTAGACTGCAAAAGTTTCAAGAGCAGGTTGAAGCCGGACTACGAACCGATTTACTGATCCACGAAGACGGTTCGTTGAGTTATGGTAGCCGTGTGTGTGTGCCAAAAGGAGATGTGCGTGAAGAGCTTATGAAGGAGGCACACAGTTCAGCTTACTCTGTACATCCAGGAGGGACAAAGATGTACCGAGATATTCGACAGCATTTCTGGTGGGAAGGTATGAAACGGGAAATTGCTCGCTTCGTGGCTAAGTGTTTGGTGTGTCAGCAAGTCAAGAATGAACACCAAAGGGTTGCTGGTTTGTTGCAACCACTTCCGATTCCTCAGTGGAAGTGGGAACACATAACCATGGATTTCGTGACGGCTTTACCGCGGAGTCCAAAGGGCAACAATGCCGTGTGGGTGATTGTCGATCGTTTGACCAAGGCAGCTCACTTTATTCCTTTTCGGGTTGGTCAATCGACAGAGACTTTGGCAGAGCGGTACATGCAGGAGATTGTGAGATTGCATGGAGTACCGGTAAGCATCGTGTCCGATCGGGACACTCGATTCTTATCGCACTTTTGGAGGAGTTTACAAGAAAGTTTGGGGACTCGATTGAAGTTTAGCACAGCTTATCATCCTCAGACTGATGGACAATCGGAGAGAACGATCCAGACCCTTGAAGATATGTTGAGGGCTTGCATGTTAGACTTCAAAGGTTCATGGGAGGATCATCTACACCTGGTGGAGTTTTCGTACAACAATAGCTTCCAAGCGATGATTCAGATGGCTCCGTTTGAAGGATTGTATGGTCGTAAGTGCCGTTCACCGGTTTGTTGGGATGATGTTGGTGAACGAAGGTTACTAGGACCAGATTTGGTGGTACAGACAGTCGAGAAGGTGAATACGATCAGGAAGCACATGAAGGCAGCTCAAGACAGACAGAAGAGTTGGGCCGACGCGTCAAGAAGACCTCTAGAGTTCGCCGTGGGTAATTTGGTATTCCTGAAGATATCACCGACTAGAGGGGTGATTCGCTTTGGAAGTCAGGGAAAGCTTAGTCCTCGATTCGTTGGACCCTTCGAGATATTGGAGCGTGTTGGAGAGGTATCGTACCGATTGGCGTTACCACAGTCATTAGCAGGAGTTCACGATGTGTTTCATGTGACTCAACTACGAAGGTATGTTCGTGATGAGACTCATGTCTTGGATCTTTTGGAGTTGACCGTACGGGAGGACCTGACTTTTGAAGAGCGACCAGTGGAAATCAAGGATCGAAGAGAAAAGGTTCTTAAGAACAAGGTTATCCCTCTTGTGCTAGTTCTTGGGGTAATCGATCGCATGGGGAATCCACTTGGGAGCGAGAAGACGAGATCCGACAGAAATTTCCTCACCTTTTCAGTAGTTGCTATCTTGTACTCTTGGAATTTCGAGGACGAAATTCTTTTGTAGTCGGGTATGATGTAACACCCGAGCCCAATAATACTATTTATATTACAAGTTGAGGGTTTTATATTGCTCATTCCAATTATCCTGATTTTCTGGTGTTTATTGCTAAATTTTAACCGGTTAAGTCATTTTGGCACATAACAAATTTTAACTCCTAAAATGAAATTTAAAATATCCATGTTGGCCTACTCGTCGCCACTAGTCGCGTGGTAGCGTCCGCGTGTCGAGATTCCGTCCCGTTCGGCTAAACGGGCAAACTTGGACGACTACGCGCGCGTGCAAGTGTCCGACTTGGGGGCATGCATTTTAATCATTAAACACCTCTTTTCAAAATTTAGAACCCGCTTAAAATCCTATAATTTGAATTTGGAACATTTGGGCGCAACCCGGGCGCGATTTGGAAATGTTTCATTTAGCGCCAAAAAGGCCCATTTAATTTAATATCTTAAACTATATTTATACGAATATATATAAATTCCTTAACAGTTAAATCTTTCAAATTCCTTTCAAATCCCTTTTTAAATCTCGCCTCAGCCAATCAGCGCGAGAGACTGTACCCTCGTGGGCCCCATACTTATCTCTCTCTCTCCGTCTCTCTCTTCATCTCTCTAATCTCCTTCTCTCTCTATCTCTAAAATCTCTCTCTCTCTCCTTAATAATCTTTTCTCTCTCTTTAATATACCTATTCTCCTGCTGTTCCTCGTCCTCACCAGGGCAACGAGAAACCCACGAGAAAACCTCACGAAACCCCGAACCCTAACCCTAGCCTCGTCCCTTCACCACCGCACCCCCTGCTCACCGTCGCCAGCTTCGCCGGAACCCTCGTCGAACTCACCTTCGACCGCGCCTCCTCTTCTTCCTCACCTTCCTCTCTTTTTTCGACGCCTCTCTCCTCTCGAATCCACGGTCCCGACCTCACCTGCCCTCGTCGTCGACCCTCGACTTCGACGTCGCCTCGACCTCCTCATCTTCCTCCTTCTTCCCTCACCTCCAGCGGGACCCTTACCTGCACTCCCGTTGAAACCGACCCCTTCAGCCACCTGGACCACGCCTGTCTCGCCGCCGGCGCTCATCCCTCGTCGTCGACCTTGTCTCGACCACCCTACCTCCTTTCTCTTCTTCCTCCACTCCCCTCTCTTCCCACGACGCCCTGCACCGCAACCTTTCCAACCTGTGCAGTATGTCGTCGGCAAACTCACCGTCGTCTGCCGCCGTCGGCTTCACCTCGTCGCCTCGCCTCGTCATCCTCAACTCTTCTTCCTCTCCATAACCCCTGCACACTTGACCTCCATCCAAGAACTCCTTTACCGAGGATGCAACCACTAAACCCTAGCCTAACCTTAACTCTTCTAAATCAACCCTAGCTTCGCCGGAAACCCCATCATCGGCGACGTTACCATCTCTGTTCCACCCTCAACCCTCGAATAGAACACCACACATGGAACACAAACTTCTTTTCTTCCTTCTCTTTCTTCTTCTTCTTCTTTGCTTCACTCTCCTTTCTTGATCCGGCCTCCCCGGCCATCACCTGAGCCGTGCCCGTCGCTTTTGATCCGGGTGACCCTGAGGACATTCCCCGATAGCGTGACCGTGTTCTTGCCACACCTGGTTCTGTTCTGTGCTCGCGTGGACATATCGCGACGTCCTCCCCGATATCCGACGTGGCACGTACCGCTTGATATCCGTTCAGGCAAGTATTACTTGCTACATGCTATATTATACAAATTAAGTGTGCTTGACTCATTAAACTTGCAAGAATTAACTAAGTATAGTTACTTTTCTTATTTGGACGAAATATGATATATACCATGATACTGCGACCTAAACCGTATTTTGCCACTGTAACCCTAATAACAAGATTTCCAGTTAATCATTTTGATATTTAAAGGACGATAGCCGTATACCTATAGCTTCATTACTTTCTGTTATTGATATTGCACTATCTTGTGATTATTGCACCCCAAGGGTGTTCGAACCTGTTAATATGATAATACAACTGCACCACATTAATGTACCATAGTGATTAAATGAACTGTTGTTGTCGTTTACTTTATCTCCTGCTGATATTCCTTATTCGATTGTATACATGTCGTAAGCACATACTCGACTCCATTACATATTGACCGATCTTGATACACCTGACACATGTACTGATACACCGGACATGACACCCTGTACATATCGACTCAACCTGTTGAAACGTGACATGACCTGTTACCTGATTTCATGCCTAATGCCGACAAACCCGACCATCCCTGCTGTCTATCCAGACAGACCTACTCTTACCGGATTTTGTGTTGGCATTAGTCCTTGACTACTGAATACCTGACCTGACATACATAGGTTGGGGGTATGGGGAAATCAAAGATGAACCTGACTTGTAACTCGACAGTTCACTACCGTTCGAGTGTACACTTTCCTATTCTGTGCCTAACGGCATGTCTCGGCTGCCGCCGAGAATATTGTGGCCGTGATCCCGGGTATGTACGGGGTAATACCGAGTGTACACTTTCCTATTCTGTGCCTAACGGCATGTCTCGGCTGCCGCCGAGAATATTGTGGCCGTGATCCCGGGTACATAAGGGGTAATACCGAGTGTACACTTTCCTATTCTGTGCCTAACGGCATGTCTCGGCTGCCGCCGAGAATATTGTGGCCGTGATCCCGGGTATGTACGGGGTAATACCGAGTGTACACTTTCCCATTCTGTGCCTGACGGCATGTCTCGGCTGCCGCCGAGAATATTGTGGCCGTGGTCCCGGGTATGTACGGGATACTATTGGGTTACATCGACGATTCATCAATTGGTTTCAAAGACTATAGAGTAGAAAACCTGATAGGACAGTTTAGTCACCATTGCACATTACCCTGCTCTGTTATTTCTTAGTACTGCTTTATTCATGTTCATATTTGCATTGCTTATCACCATGTTTACATTATATACTTGATGTCATGACGCGCTGACGTCTGGGTTTTGCATGGCCCAGATTCTTTACCACTGTCGCCGACCGTGCAGGAGTACTTCAGCCAGCAGGCTGATTTGAGTTCTATAGTGGTTAGTTTGTTTATTGCATTTTATTTCCAGGTGCGATCCCGCATTATGGGACGTACCTTTCTATTATTATATTGGATCATTTGCTTCCGCACTTACTGTTTATTGATTCCTGTTATTATGGATTTGGACATGTGTTAGATTAGTATTTTATCTTGTTCTTAATATCCTTACAACCGTAATGTGACTGTGGATGGATACTTCCTACCCACAGGTAGCATGGTTGGCTATGTCACGTGCCCACTCTTGCGTACTCTGGGAAGCGGGGCGTGACATGGTTCTTTTGGTATCAGAGCCATAGGTTAGTCGGGTTGATTCTTTTGTAGTTGGGTATTGTACCCAATACACGAATCAGAATACCCGTGTTTAGGAAACATGTCCAGCCACATTGACCGTTTTACCATTCTTGAATCACATTCTTCCTAAGACGTGCAAACTTACTTTGCATGTCGACTCGGAAACCTGATTTCTTGTTATCTCTAGGACTTGGGCGACTTGGGTGGAGTTAAGTAATTGCGGCTATGATACCGCAGCATAGCTACAATGCAGTACTCTATTTAAGTATCTTGGAGTTCTAGCCTTGATCTATATTCAGAATCTATCATCATGCTAATGTTGGGTGTTTTGAGTTCAGGATTATGACAGGTAAGAAGTTGAAGACGTACCGGAGGCGTGTGAACGAAGCCGCCATGCTTGGAGAGATAAGAGGAATGCTGGAAATCAAAGAGACCGACTGAGCTGAATCAGCAATAGCAGATTTGTTTCAGGAAGGTTTGCAGATCGTTCAGCAGTTTGTAAACAACGATGGAACTAGACCAGTCGAACGAGTAAGGACCGTAGCAGATTTCAGACTTTGGGTCCGTCTACATTTACTGGTTTAAAGGAGTTGTTACCAGCCGAGCAGAGGCTAGTGACACGGAGGATTTACTGATTGCGGCACAGATCCCAGAAGACAAGAGTGTTGATTCAGCTGGTGGATTGCGCCCGAGAGTGATGGCTTGTGGAGGAGACCCGCTTGCCCAGGCCGATCAGTTGGGCGGACTTCTCTAAAAGTTTCCTGGAGAAATTCTTCCCGCGGACCGCACGGGAGGAAATGGAAGAGAAGTTCATCAGACTAAGGCAGAATGGAGCAGCCGTGGACGTGCATGCAGCAGAGTGGACGAGACTCAGTAGTCTCGCTGGACCTTTCGCGGCCAACGATGTAGACAGCAGTTGCGGTAAGGAAGCAGTTCTGTCGGGCCAGTCGAGTTTAGGGCTAGGCCGACAAACAGTGTTCTTGCAGCTTTGGAAGTTGATAGTAATGAAGAGCCGGCAGTTGTTCGCGATTTTATGGACGTATTTGAAGATATATCGGGCTTACCGCCGAAGCGAGATGTGGAGTTTGCGTTTGACCTTATTCCTGGTGCAGCGCCAGTATCAAAATCTTATTATCCGATGGCACCAGTAGAATTGGAAGAAGTTAAGAAACAAGTTGGTGAATTACTCGAGAAGGGATGGATTCGAAGCAGCAACTCGCCGTGGGGAGCTCCAGTTCTTTTAGTGAAGAAGAAGGATCGCACTGCAGACGCTGAGACAAGAGAAGTTATTTGCGAAGATGAGTAAGTGTGAATTCTAGCTCGAAGAAGTGAAGTTTCTGGGGCATGTCGTGTCGGGCGATGGAATCGCCGTCGATCCCGAAAGGATTGCAGCAGTTCGAGATTGGCCTATTCCAAAGAATGTTGCGGAAATAAGAAGTTTTCTTGGACTCTCCGGATACTACAGGAGGTTTGTGGAGAACTTCGCTCATTTGGCTGAGCCGTTAACCAAGCTTACGCGTAAGGAGGTACCGTTTGTTTGGACGGACGGATGTGCATTGGCCTTCGAGACGTTGAAGAAGAAGTTGATAACCGCCCCTATCCTAACCGTACCGGATGATTCAGGAGGACTGGTGATTCATAGCGACGCATCCGGAAAGGGATTGGGATGTGTTTTGATGCAGAATGGGAAAGTCGTCGCTTACGCATCGAGACAACTGAAGACTCATGAGAAGAACTATCCGACTCATGACTTAGAGCTTGTAGCCGTGATCTTCGCCCTGAAGATTTGGAGACACTATCTTTTGGGCGAGAGAGTTGAAGTCTTTACAAATCACAAGAGTTTAAAGTATGTGTTCACTCAGAAGGAGTTGAACATGAGGCAACGCAGATGGTTGGAGCTGATGGCCGACTATGACCTCGATCTTAAGTACCATCCGGGAAAGGTCAACGTCGTGCCGGATGCGCTGAGTCGGTTACCAGCAATTCAGGTGTTGACTGCACAGAGAGAGATCATTGCGGATTTTCGGAGATTTAACTTGGAAGTTGTGCTACCCCATGCTACAGGACAGTTGATGCAGTTGCAAGTACAATCGTCCTTAGTTGAGAAGATTAAAGCGGCACAATCGCAGGATCCTAGACTGCAAAAGTTTCAAGAGCAGGTTGAAGCCGGACTACGAACCGATTTACTGATCCACGAAGACGGTTCGTTGAGTTATGGTAGCCGTGTGTGTGTGCCAAAAGGAGATGTGCGTGAAGAGCTTATGAAGGAGGCACACAGTTCAGCTTACTCTGTACATCCAGGAGGGACAAAGATGTACCGAGATATTCGACAGCATTTCTGGTGGGAAGGTATGAAACGGGAAATTGCTCGCTTCGTGGCTAAGTGTTTGGTGTGTCAGCAAGTCAAGAATGAACACCAAAGGGTTGCTGGTTTGTTGCAACCACTTCCGATTCCTCAGTGGAAGTGGGAACACATAACCATGGATTTCGTGACGGCTTTACCGCGGAGTCCAAAGGGCAACAATGCCGTGTGGGTGATTGTCGATCGTTTGACCAAGGCAGCTCACTTTATTCCTTTTCGGGTTGGTCAATCGACAGAGACTTTGGCAGAGCGGTACATGCAGGAGATTGTGAGATTGCATGGAGTACCGGTAAGCATCGTGTCCGATCGGGACACTCGATTCTTATCGCACTTTTGGAGGAGTTTACAAGAAAGTTTGGGGACTCGATTGAAGTTTAGCACAGCTTATCATCCTCAGACTGATGGACAATCGGAGAGAACGATCCAGACCCTTGAAGATATGTTGAGGGCTTGCATGTTAGACTTCAAAGGTTCATGGGAGGATCATCTACACCTGGTGGAGTTTTCGTACAACAATAGCTTCCAAGCGATGATTCAGATGGCTCCGTTTGAAGGATTGTATGGTCGTAAGTGCCGTTCACCGGTTTGTTGGGATGATGTTGGTGAACGAAGGTTACTAGGACCAGATTTGGTGGTACAGACAGTCGAGAAGGTGAATACGATCAGGAAGCACATGAAGGCAGCTCAAGACAGACAGAAGAGTTGGGCCGACGCGTCAAGAAGACCTCTAGAGTTCGCCGTGGGTAATTTGGTATTCCTGAAGATATCACCGACTAGAGGGGTGATTCGCTTTGGAAGTCAGGGAAAGCTTAGTCCTCGATTCGTTGGACCCTTCGAGATATTGGAGCGTGTTGGAGAGGTATCGTACCGATTGGCGTTACCACAGTCATTAGCAGGAGTTCACGATGTGTTTCATGTGACTCAACTACGAAGGTATGTTCGTGATGAGACTCATGTCTTGGATCTTTTGGAGTTGACCGTACGGGAGGACCTGACTTTTGAAGAGCGACCAGTGGAAATCAAGGATCGAAGAGAAAAGGTTCTTAAGAACAAGGTTATCCCTCTTGTGCTAGTTCTTGGGGTAATCGATCGCATGGGGAATCCACTTGGGAGCGAGAAGACGAGATCCGACAGAAATTTCCTCACCTTTTCAGTAGTTGCTATCTTGTACTCTTGGAATTTCGAGGACGAAATTCTTTTGTAGTCGGGTATGATGTAACACCCGAGCCCAATAATACTATTTATATTACAAGTTGAGGGTTTTATATTGCTCATTCCAATTATCCTGATTTTCTGGTGTTTATTGCTAAATTTTAACCGGTTAAGTCATTTTGGCACATAACAAATTTTAACTCCTAAAATGAAATTTAAAATATCCATGTTGGCCTACTCGTCGCCACTAGTCGCGTGGTAGCGTCCGCGTGTCGAGATTCCGTCCCGTTCGGCTAAACGGGCAAACTTGGACGACTACGCGCGCGTGCAAGTGTCCGACTTGGGGGCATGCATTTTAATCATTAAACACCTCTTTTCAAAATTTAGAACCCGCTTAAAATCCTATAATTTGAATTTGGAACATTTGGGCGCAACCCGGGCGCGATTTGGAAATGTTTCATTTAGCGCCAAAAAGGCCCATTTAATTTAATATCTTAAACTATATTTATACGAATATATATAAATTCCTTAACAGTTAAATCTTTCAAATTCCTTTCAAATCCCTTTTTAAATCTCGCCTCAGCCAATCAGCGCGAGAGACTGTACCCTCGTGGGCCCCATACTTATCTCTCTCTCTCCGTCTCTCTCTTCATCTCTCTAATCTCCTTCTCTCTCTATCTCTAAAATCTCTCTCTCTCTCCTTAATAATCTTTTCTCTCTCTTTAATATACCTATTCTCCTGCTGTTCCTCGTCCTCACCAGGGCAACGAGAAACCCACGAGAAAACCTCACGAAACCCCGAACCCTAACCCTAGCCTCGTCCCTTCACCACCGCACCCCCTGCTCACCGTCGCCAGCTTCGCCGGAACCCTCGTCGAACTCACCTTCGACCGCGCCTCCTCTTCTTCCTCACCTTCCTCTCTTTTTTCGACGCCTCTCTCCTCTCGAATCCACGGTCCCGACCTCACCTGCCCTCGTCGTCGACCCTCGACTTCGACGTCGCCTCGACCTCCTCATCTTCCTCCTTCTTCCCTCACCTCCAGCGGGACCCTTACCTGCACTCCCGTTGAAACCGACCCCTTCAGCCACCTGGACCACGCCTGTCTCGCCGCCGGCGCTCATCCCTCGTCGTCGACCTTGTCTCGACCACCCTACCTCCTTTCTCTTCTTCCTCCACTCCCCTCTCTTCCCACGACGCCCTGCACCGCAACCTTTCCAACCTGTGCAGTATGTCGTCGGCAAACTCACCGTCGTCTGCCGCCGTCGGCTTCACCTCGTCGCCTCGCCTCGTCATCCTCAACTCTTCTTCCTCTCCATAACCCCTGCACACTTGACCTCCATCCAAGAACTCCTTTACCGAGGATGCAACCACTAAACCCTAGCCTAACCTTAACTCTTCTAAATCAACCCTAGCTTCGCCGGAAACCCCATCATCGGCGACGTTACCATCTCTGTTCCACCCTCAACCCTCGAATAGAACACCACACATGGAACACAAACTTCTTTTCTTCCTTCTCTTTCTTCTTCTTCTTCTTTGCTTCACTCTCCTTTCTTGATCCGGCCTCCCCGGCCATCACCTGAGCCGTGCCCGTCGCTTTTGATCCGGGTGACCCTGAGGACATTCCCCGATAGCGTGACCGTGTTCTTGCCACACCTGGTTCTGTTCTGTGCTCGCGTGGACATATCGCGACGTCCTCCCCGATATCCGACGTGGCACGTACCGCTTGATATCCGTTCAGGCAAGTATTACTTGCTACATGCTATATTATACAAATTAAGTGTGCTTGACTCATTAAACTTGCAAGAATTAACTAAGTATAGTTACTTTTCTTATTTGGACGAAATATGATATATACCATGATACTGCAACCTAAACCGTATTTTGCCACTGTAACCCTAATAACAAGATTTCCAGTTAATCATTTTGATATTTAAAGGACGATAGCCGTATACCTATAGCTTCATTACTTTCTGTTATTGATATTGCACTATCTTGTGATTATTGCACCCCAAGGGTGTTCGAACCTGTTAATATGATAATACAACTGCACCACATTAATGTACCATAGTGATTAAATGAACTGTTGTTGTCGTTTACTTTATCTCCTGCTGATATTCCTTATTCGATTGTATACCTGTCGTAAGCACATACTCGACTACATTACATATTGACCGATCTTGATACACCTGACACATGTACTGATACACCGGACATGACACCCTGTACATATCAACTCAACCTGTTGAAACGTGACATGACATGTTACCTGATTTCATGCCTAATGCCGACAAACCCGACCATCCCTGCTGTCTATCCAGACAGACCTACTCTTACCGGATTTTGTGTTGGCATTAGTCCTTGACTACTGAATACCTGACCTGACATACATAGGTTGGGGGTATGGGGAAATCAAAGATGAACCTGACTTGTAACTCGACAGTTCACTACCGTTCGAGTGTACACTTTCCTATTCTGTGCCTAACGGCATGTCTCGGCTGCCGCCGAGAATATTGTGGCCGTGATCCCGGGTATGTACGGGGTAATACCGAGTGTACACTTTCCTATTCTGTGCCTAACGGCATGTCTCGGCTGCCGCCGAGAATATTGTGGCCGTGATCCCGGGTACGTACGGGGTAATACCGAGTGTACACTTTCCTATTCTGTGCCTAACGGCATGTCTCGGCTGCCGCCGAGAATATTGTGGCCGTGATCCCGGGTATGTACGGGGTAATACCGAGTGTACACTTTCCCATTCTGTGCCTGACGGCATGTCTCGGCTGCCGCCGAGAATATTGTGGCCGTGGTCCCGGGTATGTACGGGATACTATTGGGTTACATCGACGATTCATCAATTGGTTTCAAAGACTATAGAGTAGAAAACCTGATAGGACAGTTTAGTCACCATTGCACATTACCCTGCTCTGTTATTTCTTAGTACTGCTTTATTCATGTTCATATTTGCATTGCTTATCACCATGTTTACATTATATACTTGATGTCATGACGCACTGACGTCTGGGTTTTGCATGGCCCAGATTCTTTACCACTGTCGCCGACCGTGCAAGAGTACTTCAGCCAGCAGGCTGATTTGAGTTCTATAGTGGTTAGTTTGTTTATTGCATTTTATTTCCAGGTGCGATCCCGCATTATGGGACGTACCTTTCTATTATTATATTGGATCATTTGCTTCCGCACTTACTGTTTATTGATTCCTGTTATTATGGATTTGGACATGTGTTAGATTAGTATTTTATCTTGTTCTTGATATCCTTACAACCGTAATGTGACTGTGGATGGATACTTCCTACCCACAGGTAGCATGGTTGGCTATGTCACGTGCCCACTCTTGCGTACTCTGGGAAGCGGGGCGTGACAAAGCCAATCACGGATTTTCAAGAGATTTGTAGATAATGTTGTGGATTAACACTCCAACAATATTTCGATATCGAAGGAAAGATGTCTATGGTAACTCCGCATTGGTTATATAACCCAAGTCATATGAGGACGCTATTTATGGGCCTATTGCGAAGGAGTGAATAATGACAATGGAAGAGATGCAAGAGTCAACGTTAGAGGGTCAAGTCTGGGATTTGGTCAAATTATCCTATCAGATGTAAGACTATTGATAAAAACTGGGTTATTCAAAGTCTTACGAAATGATAAGAATATTATAGAGAGATACAAGGTGCACTTATTGGCGAAGGGATTCACCTAGCCTAGATGGACAACGAATAGACACTTTTCATCTGGGATGATGATTGCGTCTATTTTTTCTTCCTTAACAAATCATTGCACATAAAGATTTTGAGCTAGTCCTGGGGACTTAGATCGTATTGTCGATGGAGATTTGGATAAGAAGATCTGGAAGATCTGCCTACGGTTTTCAAAACCAAGATGACTTGAGTTGACACAGAGAGTCCATTATGGCATGAAAACTTATCCAAGCAGTTATTGGTTTAATGTCATCAATTTATATTGGATATGGACTGACAATGATTGAATGCGATAACTGTAAGTTCAGAAATCTTGTTGTGAACGATATTATGATGACCAAAAGTGACTTGGAGACAATAAGTGCCACTTGAAGTGGTTGCTCTCGCTATAGATGACACATGAGATATTGAGTTTGTGCTTGGGAATTGGATCCATGAGAAGCCATTTCAGGAGCATCCAATGTTTGTCTTCGGAGACTCACATGAGGTATGTCTTAAAATGGTTCAGCCCGCACGGTCACTCTCCAGTTTATTACTCCAGTCACTAATGGACATGTTTTTAGCTTTGATCTTTGATATAAAACTATTAACGAAGAAGGACAGATTTTGTAGGTTCCATTTTGTATAGTCAGTTGTCTAATGTATGCATAGTGTGTACTTGACCAGACATATAACCCTTACCAATTAGACTTAGTAGTAGGATCTACTTGTTGGGATGAAGTGACGAGGATTTTTAGGTATTTATGTGTGACAACCCACTATACCTTGTGCTATGAGGAATCATAGTTTGTGGTTATGTGGACATACAAATGCTGACTGGATCGGCAATCTACGTACATCCGCATGTACTTTCTTTCGTAATGGCAAGGCCATCACTCGGTGTAACAAGAAGCTGGAGGTGTAGTTTTTTCACCATGGAGGTGGAATATGCGGCTACCTTGGTAGTGCCAAAAGGGCTGCTAGGCTGAGGTGATTCCTCAGGAGTTTGCGCATGATTTCGCACGTAAGGGAAACATGATTTCTCTTTATCGTGACATCATGTCAACGATATCATACTCAAACGATCCCATATATATGGGAAGTTGAAGCACTTACAGATCTGACGACACTTCATTAAAAATAAGTGGCATGAGAAGGTGGTCTAAACTATAAGGTTTTCCTTCAGGTCAGACGATCGGGGATCCGATGATGAAGGAAATAGCTAAGTAATGCTATTTGTGTCTGTGGTTCGTCCTAAATGACATATTACATTTAAGATATCTTGATAGACCTTACTCTTATGTTTTGACATTATTATTATGGATGTTGACCTTTTATAGATGCATATTTTGGGATTGATTGTGTGTTGCTTGTTTCTTTATAATCTGGGATAGATATGTCTATATTTTTGTTTGACTATTTCAGGCTGGAATACAAGTGTACAGGGTACACGAAGTGTACGTAATACACGATGTATGCAGCGCATACATTTAACAAAGATACGTCAGCAGGTAGGAACTCTCCCTTATATGAGAGATCCCCTTTATACTAGGGAAGCATACAAATGTGAGACTAAGTGCAAAATGCCATCTGATTGGAGTAGTAATTGTTTTTTTGTTGCATACTGGGTATGGCGATAGTAGAAGAACTTAATAGAGTCGCCCTGATTGGGTCAGGATGAGGTTGCTATGTGCCATGGGTCGAGCAACCGAAGTGGTTATCCCATGGCCACTTTTACCTGTTTACATATATCCGAACTAGGTATCTGACTCGTCGTACGGGATGCGAGTTTGTCGGGAGATCCCATGGATATCGTAGGGTGATATGGCCGGACAAGTCAATCACATGGTGATTGGACTTGGGTCTGTACGATATAACTTTAATGATGTACTCTTTCACGGAGAGAATTTTATACCGTAACATGTTGTCAGACGACGTGCGCTTGGATAGTGCACATAAGGAGGTTGAGGGATCCCATCTCCCTCACTGTGTGAGCCTTTATGACGGACTCCTTCACGGAAGGACGGACGGTCTATACCCTTAGCGACACTGGGCTGTCTGGGTAGGCATGTTATGAGTGTCTGCTAGTTTGGTTGTTATTTCCTGCTGCGATAACAATATACTGCACATACGGAGCAGTATCAGGACAGTGGATAAATAGCAGACCTAACCATTTAGAGTCGGAGGAATATCGATTGGAGTGTCTCCTGATTGCATCGCATGGTCAACTTTTATTAATGTCATAGCGGCAAAGTTTAAGAGTGCCACCCTGACGCTTCTGATAGGGATTGAAGGTACTTGAGCAGACATGTCTGATCGAATCTGGATAAGAGATTTCGTGAGCCTAACATAAGTCTGGCTTATGTTGTCTTCTTTTAGGGAGATCTTTGTGTCGGTTCTAACGGATCTGGCTGCAAAGATACCCGCTTGCAGGCTTTCAACGGTCCACGCCGCACCAACATGTTATGTATGAGTAGAAATGAGGAAGAGAAAGAGAAAATTTTCAGGGAGACAATTTGTAATACCTAGGTCCCTTGTGAATATTTTTCCATATTCGTAAATATATGTTTCCCAAATTTTTCCAATTTAAATATTTCCTATATTTTCTATAATAATAATTTCGTTTTTCCAAACCTAAACCTTTCCCAAAACCCTCAGCCCAAAACCAAACCCTTCTTTTCCTTTTATTTTCTTCCCGAGCCACACTCCTCCAACTCCCTCCTTCTTCTTCTCCCTTTCGCTTCCCTTTCCCGCTCTTTTTTCCCCGTCTCCGCGGAGCGAGCCTACGCCCGCGAAACCCGCTCCCCAACGGCTACGACGACCGTGCCCACTCCCTCAACTACCCCGTGAGATCTTCTCCCCGAATCCTCACCCATTCCTCCTCGTCCTAACGTCCCCGCGCCCACCTCCACGACGACCGCACTCGCCTCCACATTGCCAACTCCCCCGTCCAAACGCTCTAAGACCGAGCCTCCTCTCTCCTCTCGTTCCATCATCTTCCTTCAACCTATTTCCTCAACCTCGCTTCCCTCGTCCTCGCTCCCTTCTCACAACCGGCCCCTCTCTTCACTCCTCTATCTCCCCACTCGCGAAGCCTACCTCTCGAGCTCCTCACCTCAGCCGATCAACGAGCTAGAGCACACCAAGTTCCACCATCTTCACTTCCCCCGACCCATCACCACCTCGCCTAGCCTCAACCAACCGAGCTTCCCTGCAACCTCCTCCTCCAACCGCGAGGACCCCCACCGTGACACCTAGCCTCTCATCGAGCTCCCCCCACAGCCCGCGCCGCAACCTCTATCGCTTCCACCACCTCTCTGCCTCCCCACTCCCTGCACCTCATCAACCCACCATCACCTTCGCCCGCCTCCACCAACCCGGCGACAACCAACCCAAGAACCCACGATCCCATCGTCTCTGTCCTCATTGCCGTCGACCTCCACGTCGCCGCCGGCAC
Organism: Agapanthus africanus; assembly: GCA_030015575.1. NCBI lineage: Eukaryota > Viridiplantae > Streptophyta > Magnoliopsida > Asparagales > Amaryllidaceae > Agapanthus > Agapanthus africanus. The sequence continues at coordinate 335,958,234 of JASDDO010000010.1, forward strand.
CGCCTTTATCTCCGAGCCCCGAGCCTCCTCAAAACCCATCTCCACCTTGACCTTGTCTCCATCGACCGAGCTCATTGCTGGCGACCTCAAACCCCATGCCCGCTCCAGCCGCCACTGCGCAACCCGTAGCCACCTCATAACTTCACCAGGTCACACCACCTCCGACGAACAAGCCCCGTGCCTAAACCCAATACCAAACCCTCTCTGCCGATACCACCACCCAACAGCCACTACGAGCCCTCCACCTCACCACCGACGAGCTCCTCTCGCCGCCAACCTCTAATCGTCACCAGAGCTTCGCTGGACCCCGAGCTCCTCGTGCCATCGCCAGAGCCTCCATCGAGCCATCTAGCTGAGCTCGGCCAGAGCCAAGATGAGGCTCGTTGCTGTCGCTGCTGCTTGCGTGCATCCATTCCTGTCAGCGTCGTCATCGCGGTCGTGTCTCCAATCATCTTCAGGCAAGTTAAATACTTGCTACATGCTATAGTATATTCTTTTCGGTTGCGAATCAAATGTTAATATAAGTGCTCGATGCAAACCACAATCTATGAACCCTCCTAAAATGACGGAACTTAAGCATAACAGATTACCCTAGTGATAACGAATACTGTGCTAAGAGTTGGCTCGAAAATACGGACCCTAACGTTGTGAAATGTCATTCTCATTTAGATCCGTCGAATCCGAAACCTTATGTACCTAAAATTTTTGAAAATCATAGTAAATTGGTTACACACCGGAATGTGGTGTTCGAGGGCTCGTATCGAAGCCGACTCAATAAGTTCTTCTTTGTCCGCTTTGGCCGAAGCCGCACAACTTTGTCCTTCGGGACGAACCGGACCCGACCAGGGGCCACTTCCCAGGAGGTCACACATCCCAAAACTTCCCTGGCTATAATAAAAAATAATAAAAATAAAAATAAAACTATGGTTCCATCGGGATTGCATTATTTGGCAGCAGGATGATTTGACATCTAGTTATTAGTTATATGTCTATGCATTGCTTTAATTCCTTGTATAAGGAAGTTGAATGCATGATTATAACAATACATGTGAATTTTGTTGGTCTTATCTTTATATTTGGAAAAGAATAATCTTACTCTTTATCCTTAATTCCTAAGTCAACAAAGTATAGTTTGACCACTATTTAGAAAAAAACAACAGGGAAAGAGAAAGGATGATAATTAATTTGTGATGAAGTGTAATTATATATGGCTTAGGCTGCCATTTTTAATTTTTATCACACCAGTTATCTAATTAGTGCCACTGGATTTCTTAGATTGTAAGTCATGCAAAAAAGCGAGCTAATTTGATATTTTATCTGCTCTATGTTTTGTTTTTTTATCTTGGCTGTTTACTATAAGTCTAATCAAATTGATAAATTCTATGTACATCCATAGCAGGCTCATGTTTTTATTAAAATATAAATACCCTTCACGCCATTATAAATTTAAAAATTGTTCTTGATCAAAACTTTGATCTTTATTCATCTCTGCCATTTATCCCTACACAACTCGATAGATTTCAATTGGTCTTTTTTACATCTCTGCCATTGAACCATTCATGGGGTTTATATTGTAGGCCTAATTGATTAGGGGCATTGCTCTGTATAAAAGAAAAAACAATATATAGTTTTTCGAAATGGCATGATATATTATCACATGCATCGATTATATTAACTACTAATGTATCTCGTTCTTATGCTTTTCCACTTTGAGTTTGAGCCTTCTTGCAAGTATATTCACTTTGCATCAACATAGATTGGAATTCTCGTACAAAGGGAAAGATAAGTATGATCTTCGTAGATCTATCTATGATTATATCTTAAGTCCCAAGTGGCCAATATTATGTACCTGCAATATAAGTTTATATTAAAGTCATGTCAAAGAATATTCCATGGAACATTCGAGCTTTAGTTTGGACGTATATGATAATAATTGTTAGCTTGGAAAATTATGTTAGGCTTCTTTGGAGTTCTTTTCCAAAATTATCCCGGGACCATTTGATTTAGCTCAAAACTAACTACATTTATCAAATTTTTTGTTAAGACGAGAGTCCTACACATAACGGTTTAATCAGAGCATGGTCATACATAAAGTCTATGGGGATGGGACAAAGCCCTATGATTAAATCATCGACGGTAGTGATGATGCTCAATATTGGCGACCTCCAAGATCAGGACACGTGGCATATGACGTGTCCCAGAACTCAGAAGAAAGGGCCCACAGGGACCGACCAGGCCACCCCTGTCCCGACCTGCAAGCACAAGCTGGCTCTCCTCAGAGCCCCCTAAAAATTGGCCTCCTCGGCCTCTCAGCTCGCCCCGAGCTGCCACAGGACCAAGACTCCTCGGCCCTCTCGCTCTTCCCCGAGCTCCCCAGCCGAGGCCATCTTTCTCGGTTCTCCGATCGACCAACTCCACCACTCACAGGCGTAACCGCCGCTCCGCAAATCTCGCCATGCGCAGATTCTCCGCCAGCAACATCCCACATTCCACGCCATCACGATCCCCATTAACGGGCGATCCGCTCTTTACGCGGGCGTGACGTTGGGAGCGTAACTGCCGGCGAGATACTCATGCCTGCTGCTGCGTGCTGGCGCCACTATATAAACCCCCATCACAAAGGGGTCAAGTAAGCTTTTTTCACCCCGCTTAGCCGTTACTCTGCTCGGATCTCGTACTAACTTGATCATCGAAGGGTCCTCGGTGGTACCAAACCACCCGGGACTTCTTTGCAGGTACTCGGCGTTGACTCCCCAAAACCACCAATCGCCTCAAAACCCATTGAGACCCACACACAACAGGAGATCACCTCTAAGATCCACCGAGAGATCGACGGAAGACAACATCTGACGGAGACCCAAAAAGGACCTCCATCAGTTGGCGCCGTCTGTGGGAAACTAAACTCCACAAAAACAAAGTTGGCCTTCCGATCTCCATCCACATGGCAAGCAATCACCCTGAAGATCCAAGCACCCGCTACCGCTTCCCTCCCAACGGACGCACGGGTGAACCTCCACCGAATGTCGTCGACTCCTCCACCGGCCACCGCCTCGCAGACTCCGGCGGTCGCAGGCCCCTCGATCCGTCCCATTCAACCTCGAAGCCCCACGTCGGAGAGCCTCTCCTCGAGCCTTGTCGCCCCCTAACCCTACCGAGGCGGTGGCGGTCAGCTCGCCTGCTTCCAGGCATGACCGGCACCCCTCCTCGACGGAGTCGCGCCTACGAAGCCCGCCAAGGCAGATCGAGGACCACCTTACCGCGGGACCCAAGGGACCACGCCGGAAGGAACCGGGGCTCATAAAAAACTATGGTCATGACGACAGGGTGCCAGTCGAGCTCCCGCGAGGCTCGGCACCCCATACCGGCAACGGACGCCGACGGCCGCCCGAGCCAAAAGGCCAGGGGCCACGAGCCTATCACCTTTGGCGACGGGGACCTCCACGGAATATCCATGCCCCACAACGACCCTCTGGTGATCACGGGCCGAATCCATTGGTATGAGGTCCACCGGATACTTGTCGACTCGGGCAGCTCGGCAGACATTCTCTTCCACGACTGCTTTCTGCGCATGGGCTCACCCCAGCAGACTTGAAACTGACCTCCCACGTCCTTTCCGGGTTCACCAACCACTCCATCTCGACGGAAGGGGTGGTCACCCTGCAGTTCAACGTCGGGGAGCCCGGCCGCACCCGTACGTTTCCTGTGGACTTTATCGTAGCAAAGGTCCCATCGGCCTACAACGTCATCCTCGGCCGCCCGACGCTGAACTCCTTCCAGGCCCAGATATCGACCTATCACCTGGCGATGAAGTTCCCTCTCGATCAGGGCAGGATAGGTCGGGTCTATGGGAACCAGCGGGTCGCGAAGGTATGCCTTACCGAAACATCTTTGTCCGAGCAGCAGGCCGACGACGCTGAGGTAAATTACGACATCAAGGGTTCTCTAGACACCCGAGACGAGCGGAAGGAGGTCCGGGGGACGCCGGTCGAACCACTGACCGAGGTGCCCCTGACAGAAGGGGACGATGAAAAAACCGTCCAGGTCGGAACACTCCTGACAGGGACTCAGCGAGACGACCTGGTCGGTTTCCTCAGAAATAACTCCGACGTCTTTGCCCGGGCGCCCGCTGACATGCCTGGGATCGACCCCAAAATCATCTCCCACAAGCTCGGGGTTGATCCTATGGCCCGACCCGTCAGACAGAAAAAGCTAAGCTTCGCCCCGGTCAAACAGAAGTCTATCAAAGATGAGGTTGATCGACTCCTCGCCGCCAACTTCATCCGGAATGTACCCTACTCGGAGTGGCTGGCGAACATAGTTCTGGTCAAGAAGTCAAGCGGAAAGTGGCGCATGTGCGTCGACTTTACCGACCTCAATAAGGCCTGCCCCAAGGACAACTACCCTTTCCCTCGGATAGATCAGCTCGTCGACAGCTAGGCCGGCCACGAGCTGTTGAACTTCATGGATGCTTTCTCCGGCTACAATCAGATCCGTATGAATCCGGAAGACGAAGATCTCACCGTATTCACAACGGACCGGGGGGTATATTTCTACAAGGTGATGCCCTTCGGCCACAAGAACGCCGGAGCCACATACCAACGGTTGGTCAATCGCATGTTCAAGTCACAGATCGGCAGGAATATGGAGGTCTACGTTGAAGATATGCTCGTCAAATCCGTCTCATCGGCCGACCATGCCAGGGATCTAGGCAAGGCCTTCGAAGTGCTCCGCAAGTTCAAGATGAAGCTAAACCCCGCCAAATGTGCATTCGGAGTCACCGGGGGAAAGTTCCTCGGTTTCATGGTCACTCACCGTGGAATCGAAGCTAACCCAGAGAAGATCGATGCTATCCTCAACATGGCCGTGCCTAAGACCAACGTCGAGATCATGCGGCTCACGGGAAGAGTCGCGGCTCTGAGCTGCTTCATGTCCAGGTCGGGGGAGAAATGCCTCTTGCTCTTTAAAGCTCTGAGGAAGATCCCGAGGTTCGAGTGGTCGAAGGAGTGCCAGGCCGCCTTCGACCAATTGAAGAAGCACCTCGCGACGCCACCAGTGCTCACCCGATCAGTTGAAGGAGACGAGCTGTCACTATATCTAGCAGTATCCGACCAAGCAGCAGACTCGGTGCTCGTCCGAGAGGTCGGTGGAGCGTAGAAGCCGGTGTACTATGTGAGCCATGTATTTAAGGACGCAGAAATGAGATACCCGGCCATAGAGAAGATTGTCTTAGCCCTCGTGGTGGCCTCAAGGAAGCTGCGGCACTACTTCCAAGCACACACCATCATCGTCCTCACCGAGCGCCCGTTGGGGGCTATCCTTGCATCTCCAGAGTCCTCGGGTTGCTTAGAAAAGTGGAGGTGTGAACTATCTCAGTTTGACATAAAATATCACCCGAGGCAAGCCATCAAAGCGCAAGCCCTGGCCGATTTCATCGTTGAATGCACCATCCCTAGCAAGGAGCCGGAGTCCACGCCGCACCTCGCAACTCAGTGTCCCATCGCGGAAAGGCTTGGCTCGGTTCCTGAGTGGGTCATCTACGTTGACGGGTCTTCAACCGAGGAAGGCTGTGGTGCCGGCCTCATTATCCGGGGCCCGAACGAGGCAGAAATGGAGTACTCTCTGAAGCTCGGTTTTAAAGCCTCGAACAACGCGACAGAGTACGAGGCTCTCCTAGCTGGACTGCGCATGGCCGTCGGGCTGGGACAGAAGACATTTCGAATCCGTAGCGACTTGGCCCTTGTCGTCGGTCAAGTGACCGGCCGCTTTGAAGCTCAGGAGCCTCTGATGATAAAGTATCTGGATGAGGTGAGGAAACTCCGGAGGAACTTTGACGAAGTCTAAGTAGAGCAAATACCCAGGCAGCTGAATGCCCAAGCCGACGCCCTGAGCAAGCTGGCTTCGTCATACTCGGCCAATAATAAACGATCTATCTTCTTCGAAACCTTGCCTCAGCCCAGCGTGGAAGACGGAGCAACAACACTCCACGTATATGCAACGCAGGAAGGCGACCGAGATTGGAGGAAGCCCCTCGTGGAATTTCTGAAGGACGGTACGCTCCCAGAAGATCGGGGAGCCGTCCGCCATCTCCGGGCCAAAGCCCGCCACTTCATCTGGAGAAATGGGAACCTCTATAAGAAATCCTTCACTCAGCCCCTGCTCTGGTTCATCAACCCCCACGAAGCCGACTACGTCCTCCGGGAAATCCATAAGGGGGTTGGCGATGCGCACCAAGGGGCCCGAACCTTGATCCAAAAGGCGTTGCTCCAGGGGTACTACTGGCCCACTGTTCATGGGGATGCCCAGAAGCTAGTCAGAAGATGCAAGAGTTGCCAGCTCCACGACAGCATCCCTCGCCTCCCCGCTACCGAGCTGACCGCCCTAATATCCCCATGGCCGTTCGCCCAGTGAGGATTGGACAAGATCGGCCAGTTCCCTACTGGTACAGGCAGGCACAAATACGTCCTCGTCGCAGTAGACTACTTCACCAAGTGGATCGAGGCCGTCCCCATCAGGAAACCGGACGCCGCCACGACCATCAAGTTCCTACAAAACAATCTGATACTCCGGTTCGGCATCCCGAGATGTATCATCACCGACCACGGGACGAACTTCGATAACGAGAAAGTGAAGAACTTCTGCAAAGAATACCATATCCTCATGAAGTTCGCTGCGGTCGCGCATCCCCAATGCAACGGGCAGGCCAAAGTTGCTAACCGAGACGTCCTCCGAGGTCTCCGGACCCGCCTAGAAGGACGACAAGGCAGTTGGGTCGAAGAACTGCCTCGGATCTTATGGGCCTTGCGCACGTCAAAGAAGACCCCCATCGGGGAAACCCCCTTCAGCCTCTGTTACGTGACCGAGGCAATGGTCCCAGTGGAGATCGGGCTTCCCAGTCATCGGGTCGAGCACTTCGACGATGATACGAACACCTCGGCGCTACGTACCAACCTGGACATCTTGTTGGAGAAAAGAGACCGGGCTCAGATCAGGGATGCCGCTTATCAACAACAAACTGCCCGATACTACAACGCTCGGGTGAAGCGCCGCTCCTTCCAGACCGGAGATCTGGTCCTACGGCGAAACGAGTTCATTGATCAAGGCAGGCTACAAATGTTCTCCCCGAAGTAGGACGGTCCTTTCCTTGTTTCTGAGGTGCTCCCCGGTGAAGCTTATCGCCTACAAGACGCGGACAGACGCAAGTTCCCGCGGCCTTACAACGCCGAGAAGCTCAAGCTATACCAGTGAGGCCAAGGCCAACAAGTGTGTACCCCTCCTTTCGTGAAGAAGATGTAAATGTTTTCTAAAAATCCTTTCCATTCGAATAAAGAAACGCCGGAACATTGCAAACAGAGTCCTGTCTTTGCGATCCAAAGCCCTCACCAAAGAGGCAACCGCGCGGCTTCGTCGCCCAGTTACCCCTAGCAGGCCTCCTACGGCCCTCCAACGCTAAGGGTCAAAGTCCTCCCTAGAGGCAGCTCAGCAGCTACCCTGCTCGACTATTCCCGGCCGGTAGCTTCCCTACGCGCAACGCCAGGGATCAAAGCCCTCGCCAAGAGACAACCGCGCAGCTTCACTGCCCGGTTATCCTCAGCAAGCCTCCTGCGGCCCCTCCAACGCTGAGGATCAAAGTCTTCCTCAGAGGCAGCTCAGCAGCTACCCTGCTCGGCTATCCCCGGCTGGTAGCTTCCTACCACAACCGACAGGGATCAAAAAGTCCTCCCGGAGGCAGTCGAGCCCGACCCTCGCTCGGCTATTCCCGGCTGGTAGCTTCCTACCACAACCGACGGGGATCAACAACCCTCCCAGAGGCAGTCGAGCCAAACCCTCGCTCGGCTATCCTTCAGGACAAAAGTCTTCGCCAAGAGGCACCGGGAAGTAACCCTGCCCAGCCAAGGGCCCTTGGTTGGCTTCTTACAGCCGCTCCCGCGCTAAGGACCAAAGTCCTCCCAGAGGCAGTCGAGCCCTTGCTCGGCTATCCCCTGCTGGTAGCTTCCTACCACAACCGACAGGGATCAAAGTCCTCGCCAAGAGGCACTGGGCAGTAACCTTACTCGGTCCCCGTCCTGAAGGATCAAAGCACTCGCAAGAGGCAACCGAGCGGCTACCCTGCTCGGTCATCTCCGGCTGGTAGCTCCCTACCCATGACGCCAAGGATCAAAGCCTTTACAAGAGGCCTCCGAGCGGCTACCCCGCTCGGTCATCCCAGGTTGGTAGTTGCCTACCCACGATGCCAGAGATCAAAGCCCTCGCCAAGAGGCAACCGCGCAGCTTCACTGCCCTGTCATCCTTAGTGGGCTTCTTACAGCCCCTCCAACGCTAAGGATCAAAGTCCTCCTTAGAGGCAGCTCAGCAGCTACCCTGCTCGGCTATCACCGGCTGGTAGCTCCCTACCCATAACGCCAGGGATCAAAGCCCTCGTAAGAGGCACCCGAATGGCTACCCCACTCGGTCATCCCAGGACGGTAGTGGCCTACCCACGACGCCAGAGATCAAAGCCCTTGCCAAGAGGCAACCGCACAGCTTCACTGCCCGGTCATCCTTAGTGGGCTTCTTACAGCCCCTCCAACACTAAGGATCAAAGCCCTCGCAAGAGGAAATCGAGTGGCTACCCTGCTCGATCATCCCTGGCCGGTAATTTCCCTACTCGCGGCGCCAGGGGTCAAGGCCATCGCCAAGAGGCAACCGCGCAGCTTCACTGCCCGGATGGCGCCCATCGTAGGGCATCCTCCTGCCAACCAGACGCTGCTGGTTTGAAGCCCTCATAACGAGGCCACTTAGCTCCCTTCTGCTTGGCAAATCTGCGGTGGGCAGCAGGCTGCTCATCAAATGCTGCAGACCCGAAACCCCATTGAGAGACATCAGATCTGTTCAAGTCTGGGCGATCCCCCTTGATTCCGGGGCCATTGGGATACCTCCTTCTCAGCAGCACTCGGCACGCTTGACAAGTGATCGAGATCGACTCGACGTACGATCGTTAACATGGAAGCCCAATAAATCAAGCAAGGATATTCTACGAATACTCTTCACGTCCAAAAGATAAAGTGTAAAGCGATGAAACAACAAGAGTTTTATTCGCACAAGTAAAACATTTTTACAGAGGTATTGGGGGCTCCCCAGCCTTACAAAGTTCCAGACGCTTACAAAAGAGGGACGAGGAAATATCAAAAAGGCCTAAGTCGCAAACCCCCCCGGGCCTCGCTACCTTCATCACTGTCACCACGGTCTACCGAAGGCTTCACCACCGGAGGTTTTGCCACCAGGGGTGCGCCTCGCTTCCCTCATCGTTGTCTGCCGGAGGCCTTGCCACTGGGAGTAGGACTCGAGCATGGAGCTCGCTATCGGGGAACTCGGGAAGCTGCTCCTTCACGGCATCCAGAGCCTTATTCCAAGCGACGGCGGAATGCTCACCAAGCTCGACGTAAAATTGCTCTGACACCTTGTAATGGGCCACAGCTTTCCTAGCCCGAACCTCGGCAGTCTTGGCCGCCAGAAGCGCCACTTCGGCATCCCCCCTGCTTGCGTCTCTCTCTTTCTCCATAGCCGCGAGACGATTTGCCAGATCCGCCAGCTTCCTCTCGGCAACCCGGTAGGATGCACTCAGGCGACGATAGGCACCCCGGTTCGCTGAATTGGCGAGCTCTGCAACCTCTGCTCGGGCTTCCAGGACATCGGCCCTCGCCCTCTCCAGACGCTGGTCACGCCGCAGGGCCTCGACCTCTGAAGAAAACGCTTCTACCGGCCTCGGCGTGTGGAACGCCCCCTTAGCTTCCATACGAATAGCGAGGGCACAGTGTTGAAGGACCTGACGAGAAACGGATGAGAAACTTTGAGACGAACGAGCCAAAGAAAAGAAGGTCAAAAAACGACGCGTAGAAGAGTTCATACCTGGACCGCCCCTTAGGCTATGGCCTCCATTTGGACCCTCAGGGTGCCATATGGAAGCCTCCCCCCGGCCGACTCTTCCATCCAGGCGAGCAGGCCGACATCGACGGAGAGCCAAGATGGAGCCATGAAGACGGCATCACCCTCCTGCACGGAAATCCCCTTAGGAACCCTCGACGGCGGAGCACGAGAGATTGTCCTTTTCCTCTTAAGGGGAACCCCGTCCTCGCTCTCCCCTACATCTCTCTTCTGGGGCTTGGATGACCATGGACATCTCTGGCCGCTGCCGGAACGATCACCAAGAACCATCAACGAGGCAGATGGCCCTATTGTCACACCCCGCTTCCCGGTATACGGCGAAGGGGACGGGACGAGGCCGCTACGTATTTACTCAGAAGCAAATACGCAAAGCGTAACTAAGCAATATAAAAGAAAATACACAAGAGGCAAGGTATAATAAAAACAATAACTTTTATTTATTAACATTCTTTTGTACAATGCATGAAAAGGAAAATTCAATTGAAATAAAAGCGATGCCTAAACAATGGCATAACAGGAAATGAAAAGTACTGAATGGAAAATGTACAATGAAGCTAGAGCTCGGGGTCTTCAATAATCTGGTCCAAGTCTTCAGCAGTAGGCTTTTTCTCTGACGGGTCTAAAACACCTGACGACATTCAAAGAAGAAAGAAATAGAATGTTGTCAGCGAACAGGTCGCTCGGTAAGTCCCAAAGATAAGGGAGAAATAGACAGAGAGTAAGAGAGAGAGAGAGTAGCTTTTAATGTTATATTATATTGTTGTAATGTTGTATTAACGCTGTTGTTTGTAACTTGGTACAGAAGAATGCCAGTGTATACGAGATGGGTCTCAGTATGCTAGAGACCAGGGCAAATGGAAGTACAAGGCTCCGTTATACAACCCGGAACAACGGCAATTGGATTCATGTTAGGTGTCTTAATCTTACCGTCCCGTGCTACCTTTAACACCTTCCGTACCAATTTACCCCTTAAACCCCGTAGTGTTTTATTTGTATTATTTTGTACTGTAAATTGTATTGAATGTATAATTGAAAGACTGACCGAAACCATGATATCAATAAACAGATGTAACCGTAGAATCATGTAAATGGAATAACTGGAGAACTATGTAAATGGAATGTATATCCATGGTTCGGTTCAGTCAAATTGTATAGATTGATAATTGGATTCAAGGATTCATATTGAATTGTAATATTGAAGATTGTAGATTGTACTTGAATCATATTCAAGTCAAATATAATCAGACTCAAACTCGAGTTAGACAATTAGAAATGTAAATTGAAGTCTTGATTATTTCTTAAACCTATAATTGCTAGGGTCCTTAGGGTAATTTATAAACTTGAGGGGTTTTTATGTAAAATATACTTTTATATACTTTTCAAAATACTCCCCAAGCATTTATTATTCGTCTTTAGAGTTGTAATGAAGGTGGATTTTATATTGTGATATTCATAGTGAAAATATTCTAGTTTTATAAATAAAGGTATTTATCTGTAATATTGATTTATTTGAAATTCATGGTATTTTTGTCACGCCCCGCTTCCCAGAGTACGTAAGATTGGGCACGTGACATAGCCAACCATGCTATCCGTGGGTAGGAAATATCCATCCACAGTCACATTACGGTTGTAGAGATATCAAGAACAAAATAAACAACTATCTAACACATGTCCAAATCCATGATAACCAGAGTCAATGATAAATAAGTGCGGAAGCAAATGATCCAATGCAATAATAGAAAGGTGCGTCCCGTAATGCGGGATCACACCTGGAAATAAAATGCAATAAATGAACTAACCACTACAGAACTCACAAATCAGCCTGCTGGCTGAAGTACTCCTGCTCAGTCGTCGACAGTGGTAAAGAATCTGGGCCATGCAAAACCCAGACGTCAGCGCGTCATGTCAACCAATAATATAATATGAACATGGTAATAAGCAATGCAGGTATGAACATGAATAAAGCAGTACTAAGAAATAACAGTGCAGGGTAATGTGCAGTGGTAACTAAACTGTCCTATCAGGTTTCTACTCTATAGTCTTTGAAATCAAATTGATAAATCGTCGATGTAACTCAATAGTATCCCGTGCGTGCCCGGGACCACGGTCAAGGTCCTCGGGGCTGAATCCGAGACGTGCCGCTAAGCAGTAATAGGTAGCTGGATGGACGAGTGATGTCAGCATCATCACTCCGGGGCTGGCCAAGCCCGTAAGACTGATCAGAACAAGTATCGAACTGTTGAGTTACAAGTCGGTTTCACCTTTGATTTCCCCATACCCCCAAGCTATGTATGTCAGGTCAGGTATTCGAGAGTCAATGACTAATGCCAACAAAAAATCAGGTAAAGTAGGTCTGTCTGGATAGACAGCAGGAATGGTCAGGTTGGTCGGCATTAGGCATGAGATCAGGTAACAAGTCAGGTAATGTATAAAGGTGTCATGTCATGTCAAGAGTGCACGGTACCATGTCATGTCAAGTAGGAAGTGTAACAGGTCATGTCAGGAAGCACAAGATGTCATGTGGGTGCTCATAATCAAACTATCATAAGTATATGTATAAATAAACAAGCATGAGTACTATCAGAACAATAAACTGGAACATGTAATATGATATGTAAATAAATATAATTTCAAGGATATGGATGCACAGTTATCGATTAGGGTTACATTTATAGTTCCAATATTAATTAGGATGCAATTTATTAAACATGGAGTGTTAATATCACATTATTATGTAGTAGTGTGATCTATGCTTGCAATTATATGTATCTTAAATGCGATAGATGCAAACGGGTATCCGAAAAGTTATAAAACTGTAAAATGGTAATGTGGGATGTACAACTAAACAATATGTGATATAAATATTGATATAATAATATTAATATGGATAGCATATTCGAAACGATTAGTAACTATAAAAGATGTATTGATTAACCATGCATAAGAAGGTTCCGTTCAGAAATTTAGCGTCACCCTAATTTGTAAAATAGCTTAAAAATAACAAATGTTCTCCAAAAGAGACGTATCTTATACCAAAACAAAGATAATTAAATAAGGTTTTCAGTTTTATAAGTATAAGCATCTCAGGTTATCCCTACAAAAAGTTATGAATATTCAAAGTTGAAAGTTTGCTGCTGGAATTTCCCTGGACAGCAGTTTAGAGACGTGTTCATTTGCATTTTACGTTAATTAAACAATTTATTTTGCAAGTAAATATTTCATAGAGTTATAGTATTCTGAATTAGCTTCGTAACGAACTAAAGAATGTATACTAATGATTTTTCTATGATTTATAATGAATTTTATAAGATAAGGTGTACAGTAAATTTCAGATTTGTCATATCCGATTTTTCAACGACATTTCATATGTAAACTATAAGATTTTCAAATGTATAACATTATAAAATGAAGATTATAAAAGTATATAGCATGTAGCAAGATTAACTTGCCTCGATGGGTCGCGAATCGGGAAAACGGAATTTTAACCGTCGGCGGGGAAAACTCGCGACGGCGCACGGTTCACGGAATGAACCCAAACGACGAACAAAGGAACCACATGGGTCGGGGTATCTCGCTGGAACGTCGAGAAACGTCATCGGCACGACGGAATTCCGGCAACAAAAGAACAGTTAAAAGAAATGAGAAACGAGACATGAAGCAAGAAGAGAAAAATGATAAAGAGAAGTACGAGAGAATAAATAAGGGGTAGAGAGAGAGAGAAAGTGGAAAGAGAGAGAAGAAGGAGAGAGAGAAAGTGGGGCCCACGGGGTTAAAGGAGAGGTTGTGATTGGCTGAGAGAATAAATTGAGAAGGATATAAAAGATTGTAAAAATATTATATGGTTAACTTAAAGATTTAAAAGATAGGTAATGAACAATAAGATATCAGGTTAGTTAGAAAAATATATGTGATGGTTTTAATAATATTAAAATTTGGGATTTTGACGCCAAATGAAACATTTTCAAATTGCGCCCGGGTTGGGTCCAAAATTCGAAATTCAAATAATAGGATTTTAAGCGGGTTCCAAATTTTAAAATGAAATGTTTTATGATTAAAAAGCATACTCTCAAAACGGACACACGCACGTGCACGTAGCCATCCAAACTCGCCCGTTTCACTGAACGGGACGAGAACACAATGCACGGACGCTACCACGAGGCTAAGGATGTCAAGTAGGCCAAGATGAATATTTTTTAATTTTATTTTAGATGCTAAAATTTGTTATATGCAGAATGACTTAGCCAGATAAAATTTTACAGTAAGACCCAAATAAGCAAGATAAATGAAATGAGTAATATCTAATGCTCAACCAATAACAGAAAATAGTAGCATTGGGCTCGGGTGTTACATTATACCCAACTACAAAAGAATTTCGCCCTCGAAATTCCAAGAATACAAGATAGAAGACTACAGGAAAAGGTGAGGATACTTCTGTCGGATCTCGTCTTCTCGCTCCCACATGGACTCTCCATGCGATCGATTACCCCAAGAAACGAGCACAAGGGGGATAACCTTGTTCTTAAGAACCTTTTCTCTCCGATCCTTGATTTCAACTGGTCGCTCTTCAAAAGTTAGGCCCTCCCATACAGTCAACTCCGAATGATCCAATACTTGGGTTTCATCTCGAACATACTTCCGTAGTTGAGATACATGAAACACATCGTGCACACCTCCCAAGGACTGTGGTAACGCCAAACGGTATGCTAGCTCTCCAACACGCTCCAATATCTCAAAGGGTCCAACGAATCGAGGACTAAGCTTTCCCCGACTCCCAAAACGAATCACTCCTCTAGTCGGTGATATCTTCAGGAATACCAAATCACCCACGGCGAACTCTAGAGGTCTTCTTGACGTGTCGGCCCAACTCTTCTGTCTGTCTTGAGCTGCCTTCATATGCTTCCTGATTGTATTCACCTTCTCGACTGTCTGTACCACCAAATCTGGTCCTAGTAACCTTTGTTCACCAACATCATCCCAACAAACGGGTGAACGGCACTTACGACCATACAATGCTTTAAACGGAGCCATCTGAATAGTCGCTTGGAAGCTATTGTTGTACGAAAACTCCACCAGGTGTAGATGATCCCCCCAAGAACCTTTGAAGTCCAACATGCAAGCCTTCAACATATCTTCAAGGGTCTGGATCGTTCTCTCCGATTGTCCATCAGTCTGAGGATGATAAGCTGTGCTAAACTTCAATCGAGTCCCCAAACTTTCTTGTAAACTCCTCCAAAAGTGCGACAAGAATCGAGTGTCCCGATCGGACACGATGCTTACCGGCACTCCATGCAATCTGACAATCTCCTGCATGTATCGCTCTGCCAAAGTCTCCGTCGATTGACCAACCCGAAAAGGAATAAAGTGAGCTGCCTTGGTCAAACGATCGACAATCACCCATACGGCATTGTTGCCCTTTGGACTCCGCGGTAAAGCCGTCACGAAATCCATGGTTATATGTTCCCACTTCCACTGAGGAATCGGAAGTGGTTGCAACAAACCAGCAACCCTTTGGTGTTCAGCCTTGACTTGCTGACACACCAAGCACTTAGCCACGAAGCGAGCAATTTCCCGTTTCATACCTTCCCACCAGAAGTGCTGTCGAATATCTCGGTACATCTTTGTCCCTCCTGGATGTACAGAGTTAGCTGAACTGTGTGCCTCCTTCATAAGCTCTTCACGCACATCTCCTTTTGGCACACACACACGGCTACCATATCTCAACGAACTGTCTTCATGGATCAGTAAATCGGTTCGTAGTCCAGCCTCAACCCGCTCTCGAACTTCTGCAGTCTAGGATCCTGCGATTGTGCCGCTTTAATCTTCTCAACCAAGGACGACTGTACTTGCAACTGCATCAACTATCCCGTAGAATGTGGTAGCACAACCTCCAAGTCTAATCTTCGAAAATATGTAATGATCTCCTTCTGCGTAGTTAATACCTGAATTGCTGGTAACTGACTAAGCGCATCCGGTACAACATTAACCTTCCCCGGATAGTACTTAAGATCAAGATCGTAGTCAGCCATCAACTCCAACCATCTATGCTGCCTCATGATAGGCTCCTTCTGCGTGAACACGTACTTCAAGCTCTTATGATCTGTAAAAACTTCGACTCTTACGCCCAAAAGGTAGTGTCTCCAAATCTTCAAAGCGAAAATCACAGCCGCAAGCTCCAAGTCATGAGTTGGATAATTCTTCTCATGGGTCTTCAGTTGTCTTGATGCGTATGCTACGACCTTCCCATGCTGCATCAAAACACATCCCAATTCTTTCCCAGATGCGTCGCTATGAATCATCAGTCCTCCGGAATTGTCTGGTACGGTCAGGATAGGGGCGGTTATCAACTTCTGCTTCAATGTCTCAAAGCCAACGCACACTTATCCGTCCATACAAAAGGTACCTCCTTACGCATAAGCTTGGTCAGCGGTTCTGCCAAACGAGCAAAGTTCTCCACAAATCTCCTGTAGTATCCGGCTAATCCAAGAAAACTTCTTATCTCAGCTACATTCCTTGGAATAGGCCAATCTCGAACTGCTGCAATCTTTTCGGGATGGACGGCGATTCCATCACCCGACACGACATGTCCCAGAAATTTCACTTCTTCCAGCCAGAATTCGCACTACTCATCTTCGCAAATAACTTCTCTTGTCTCAGCGTCTGCAGTGCGATCCTTAAATGCTCAGCAGGCTCCTCCGGACTCTTCGAGTATACCAGAATATCGTCAATGAATACCACAATAAACTGGTCCAAGAATGGTGAAAAGATCCTGTTCATCAAATCCATGAATATTGCCGGCGCATTAGTCACTCCGAAGGGCATCACTAGGTACTCGAATTGTCCATATCGAGTTCGAAAACGCCGTCTTGCAAATGTCTTCTGCTCTCATTTGGACCTGATGATATCCTGATCGCAAATCCAGTTTCGAGAATACCCTCGCGCCACTAAGCTGCTCAAAAAGTTCTCCAATGCGAGGGATCTGGTACTTGTTCTTAATAGTCACCCGGTTCAACTCTCGATAATCAATGCACATCCTTCTCGTGCCATCCTTCTTCTTTACTAAAAGAACTGGGGCTCCCCAAGGTGAGTTGCTGCTTCGAATCCAACCCTTCTCGAGTAATTCACCAACTTGTTTCTTAACTCCTTCCAATTCCACTGGTGCCATTGGATAGTAAGCTTTAGACACTGGCGCTGCACCAGGACTAAGGTCAATCGTGAACTCCACGTCTCGCTTCGGCGGTAAGCCCGATATATCCTCAAACACGTCCATAGAATCATGAACAACAGCCGGCTCTTTACTTTCATCACTTCCATTGATGCAAGAACATTGTTTGTCGGCCTAGCCCTAAACTCGACCGGCCCGACAGAACTGCTTCCTTACCGCAACTGCTGTCTGCTGTGAACTCCCAATTTTCCTGATATGCTCTGCTGTTCTCGAGCTGCCGTAAGAACCTGTGAGAAAGTGGTCAAACCCAGGGAGACGGTTTGCCTTTGGATGTCCACATCCAAGCTGCGCATGGACCTTCGTGCCCTGTCTGCATCGTTGGCGACTAAAGGTCCAGCGAAACTGCTGAGTCTCATCCACTCTGCTGCATGCACGTCCACGGGTGCTCCATTCTGCCTCAGCCCAATAAATTTCTCTTCCATTTCCTCCCGTGCAGTCCGCGGAAAGAACTTCTCCAGGAAACTCTTAGAGAAATCCGCCCAACTGCTTGGCTTGGGCAAACGGTTCTCCTCCACAAGCCACCACTCTCGGCGTAATCCACTAGTCGAATGCGCACCACATCAACTCCTTTGTCCTCTGGAATCTGTGCCGCAATCAGCAAATTCTCCGCGCTGACTAGCCACTGCTCGGCTGGCACGGCTCCTCCAAACCAGTGAAAGTAGTAGGACCCACACGTCTGAACTCTGCCACGGTCCCTACTCGGTCAACTGGTCTAGTTCCAATCTTGTTCACAGACTGCTGAACGATCTGCAAACCTTCCTGAAACGAGTCCGCTTGTTGCTGGATCAGCTCGGGCTGTTTCTTTGATTTCCAGCATTCCTCTTATCACTCCAAGCATGGCGGCTTCGTTCACACGCCTCTGGTACGTCTTCAACTTCTTACCTGTCATAATCCTGAACTCAAAACACCCAATATTAGCATGATGATAGATTCTGAATATGGATCAAGGCTAGAACTCCAAGATACTTAAATAGAGTACCGCATTGTAGCTATGCCGCGGTATCATAGCCGCAATTACTTAACTCCACCCAAGTCGCCTAAGTCCTAGAGATAACAAGGAATTGGGTTTTCGAATTGACAATGCAAAGTAAGTTTGCATGTCGACATGATCCGGAAGAATGATTCAAAGATGGTAAAACGGTCAAGGTGGCTGGACATGTTTCCTAATCACGGGTGTTCTGATTCGTGTATTGGGTACAATACCCGACTACAAAAGAATCAACCCAACTAACCTATGGCTCTGATACCAAAAGAACCATGTCACGCCCCGCTTCCCAGAGTACGCAAGATTGGGCACGTGACATAGCCAACCATGCTATCCGTGGGTAGGAAATATCCATCCACAGTCACATTACGGTTGTGAGATATCAAGAACAAAATAAACAACTATCTAACACATGTCCAAATCCATGATAACCAGAGTCAATGATAAATAAGTGCGGAAGCAAATGATCCAATGCAATAATAGAAAGGTGCGTCCCGTAATGCGGGATCACACCTGGAAATAAAATGCAATAAATGAACTAACCACTACAGAACTCACAAATCAGCCTGCTGGCTGAAGTACTCCTGCTCAGTCGTCGACAGTGGTAAAGAATCTGGGCCATGCAAAACCCAGACGTCAGCGCGTCATGTCAACCAATAATATAATATGAACATGGTAATAAGCAATGCAGGTATGAACATGAATAAAGCAGTACTAAGAAATAACAGTGCAGGGTAATGTGCAGTGGTAACTAAACTGTCCTATCAGGTTTCTACTCTATAGTCTTTGAAATCAAATTGATGAATCGTCGATGTAACTCAATAGTATCCCGTGCGTGCCCGGGACCACGGTCAAGGTCCTCGGGGCTGAATCCGAGACGTGCCGCTAAGCAGCAATAGGTAGCTGGATGGACGAGTGATGTCAGCATCATCACTCCGGGGCTGGCCAAGCCCGTAAGACTGATCAGAACAAGTATCGAACTGTTGAGTTACAAGTCGGTTTCACCTTTGATTTTCCCATACCCCCAAGCTATGTATGTCAGGTCAGGTATTCGAGAGTCAAGGACTAATGCCAACACAAAATCAGGTAAAGTAGGTCTGTCTGGATAGACAGCAGGAATGGTCAGGTTGGTCGGCATTAGGCATGAGATCAGGTAACAAGTCAGGTAATGTATAAAGGTGTCATGTCATGTCAAGAGTGCACGGTACCATGTCATGTCAAGTAGGAAGTGTAACAGGTCATGTCAGGAAGCACAAGATGTCATGTGGGTGCTCATAATCAAACTATCATAAGTATATGTATAAATAAACAAGCATGAGTACTATCAGAACAATAAACTGGAACATGTAATATGATATGTAAATAAATATAATTTCAAGGATATGGATGCACAGTTATCGATTAGGGTTACATTTATAGTTCCAATATTAATTAGGATGCAATTTATTAAACATGGAGTGTTAATATCACATTATTATGTAGTAGTGTGATCTATGCTTGCAATTATATGTATCTTAAATGCGATAGATGCAAACGGGTATCCGAAAAGTTATAAAACTGTAAAATGGTAATGTGGGATGTACAACTAAACAATATGTGATATAAATATTGATATAATAATATTAATATGGATAGCATATTCGAAACGATTAGTAACTATAAAAGATGTATTGATTAACCATGCATAAGAAGGTTCCGTTCAGAAATTTAGCGTCACCCTAATTTGTAAAATAGCTTAAAAATAACAAATGTTCTCCAAAAGAGACGTATCTTATACCAAAACAAAGATAATTCAATAAGGTTTTCAGTTTTATAAGTATAAGTATCTCAGGTTATCCCTATAAAAAGTTATGAATATTCAAAGTTGAAAGTTTGCTGCTGGAATTTCCCTGGACAGCAGTTTAGAGACGTGTTCATTTGCATTTTACGTTAATTAAACAATTTATTTTGCAAGTAAATATTTCATAGAGTTATAGTATTCTGAATTAGCTTCGTAACGAACTAAAGAACGTATACTAATGATTTTTCTATGATTTATAATGAATTTTATAAGATAAGGTGTACAGTAAATTTCAGATTTGTCATATCCGATTTTTCAACGACATTTCATATGTAAACTATAAGATTTTCAAATGTATAACATTATAAAATGAAGATTATAAAAGTATATAGCATGTAGCAAGATTAACTTGCCTCGATGGGTCGCGAATCGGGAAAACGGAACGTTAACCGTCGGCGGGGAAAACTCGCGACGGCGCACGGTTCACGGAATGAACCCAAACGACGAACAAAGGAACCACACGGGTCGGGGTATCTCGCTGGAACGTCGAGAAACGTCATCGGCACGACGGAATTCCGGCAACAAAAGAACAGTTAAAAGAAATGAGAAACGAGACATGAAGCAAGAAGAGAAAAATGATAAAGAGAAGTACGAGAGAATATATAAAGGGTAGAGAGAGAGAGAAAGTGGAAAGAGAGAGAAGAAGGAGAGAGAGAAAGTGGGGCCCACGGGGTTAAAGGAGAGGTTGTGATTGGCTGAGAGAATAAATTGAGAAGGATATAAAAGATTGTAAAAATATTATATGGTTAACTTAAAGATTTAAAAGATAGGTAATGAACAATAAGATATCAGGTTAGTTAGAAAAATATATGTGATGGTTTTAATAATATTAAAATTTGGGATTTTGACGCCAAATGAAACATTTTCAAATTGCGCCCGGGTTGGGTCCAAAATTCGAAATTCAAATAATAGGATTTTAAGCGGGTTCCAAATTTTAAAATGAAACGTTTTATGATTAAAAAGCATACTCTCAAAACGGACACACGCACGTGCACGTAGCCATCCAAACTCGCCCGTTTCACTGAACGGGACGAGAACACAATGCACGGACGCTACCACGAGGCTAAGGATGTCAAGTAGGCCAAGATGAATATTTTTTAATTTTATTTTAGATGCTAAAATTTGTTATATGCAGAATGACTTAGCCAGATAAATTTTACAGTAAGACCCAAATAAGCAAGATAAATGAAATGAGTAATATCTAATGTTCAACCAATAACAGAAAATAGTAGCATTGGGCTCGGGTGTTACAATTTTAGTGTAAATTTATTCTTGGGATTTTTTTAGAAAAGGTGGAATATTTATATCATAACAAAATAGGTATTTTAATGATAAATATACATATATTTATAATAAAAATAATTTTAATATATATATTTTATATTCTAAAAATCTCATTTTCTTAAGTTGTCGTAATTTAAATCTTTCGAGACCGAATGCTCCTTGCGGAGGTCTGAATCTCCCACTACTAAGCCTGAGGATGTGCGATAAACCGCACCATCCCGAACGGGTTCCCCAAAGTGGGTTGTAGTGGCGCTTTGCAAAGATTGTAAAATACTAAATCCTTTAGAAAACGGTTTTATAAAGTAAATGGTATTTATTGGTAAAAATGTCAATTTTCCGTATTTTAGGTTTTACGGTTTCTTAAGTTAACTAGACTATTTCTAAATGGTCTAAACGACAAGTCGTGAGATGCCTCAAATCTCCTCTTCACCGCCAATTGTGGCCAGGTAAGTACAAGTGAAGAAAGGAGGGATCCGCTCACGAATCACCGTGAGACGGGCCTTTTAAAGTTACCTTTCTCACTTGCCTAGCCTAGACACCACAAAGTCAGGTTTAGATAAACGACCGATATCCACAACTTATCGTATTTTCATAATAAGATGTATTTATTTAAAAGTGTATCAACTCTAACTCTTTTAGAAATAGTTTTATTAAGTGTATGATATTTAAATGTAAATGCTTGTTTTCTCATATTCTAAGGTTTCAATGGTGTCGTGTTAGGTTGTATGTAAGTGTATGAGGAGGTAGGTCGTTACCTCGTGATCTACTTTAAATGTATAGCAAGTTTGATGGGGTAAATGAAGGATTGAAACAATGTGGTATTTAAGTGAAAAAATACGATAATTTGGGAAAGCTATCATTTCATGTGATGAAATTTGTTCAAATTGTTTAATTAGTGTTTAATAATCAACATGAGGAAGTTTAAGAATGATTGTATTAGTGAGAAGTGGAATTTTATTGAAAACCGAATCGGAAATCGGATTTGTTTCGATTCCGCCGGGTTTTGTAATTTCGTATTTTGAGAATGGAAAAGAGAAATAGAAAGGGACTTACGGGTTTTAGATTAAATAAGGGAGTGAGAGAGAACTAGAAGGATCGCCGATGTATTGCGTCGTCGCCGGTAGTTCCTTAAAACGGTCGCCGGAAGTTCCGCCGGGAAATCGTCGGAGCTTCGCCTCGAGCTTGTTTTCAAAGTACACGACTCTTGGAAATTTTTTGAGAGAGTGGGCTCAGGATTTTGGGGTGAGAGGGTAGTGTGTAGGGTTGGTATTTATATGGTTAGGCTAGGGTTAGGGTAGATGAAAAGTTTAAAATAAAAATGTGATAAAATGTAATAAAAATGTATTAAAAGTGGAGTAATTGGGGTTTTTAAAGAGCTCTGGAAATGGTCTGAGGCTGAAATTTTGCAGGTGCATAGAGAATATGAAAAGACACAACTTTCATGTTGGGGTCGTCGTCGGAATCGGCCGACTCGGCCCTGACCCGGCCGTGACTCGGTCGGAGGACTGAGTCGGCCGAGTCAAGGCCGA
Organism: Agapanthus africanus; assembly: GCA_030015575.1. NCBI lineage: Eukaryota > Viridiplantae > Streptophyta > Magnoliopsida > Asparagales > Amaryllidaceae > Agapanthus > Agapanthus africanus. The sequence goes on from JASDDO010000010.1 coordinate 335,981,015, forward strand.
TTTGGCCGATTACCGGCCGAGTCAGGCGGCCGGGATCCCCCCCGACGATTCATCTAACTCTTGGAAATGTTACATCTTTGGGTGTAGTGGGGGTTTTTGTGAGATAAGCACATGTAAACTCTTGGTATTCTAAAGGTTTTAAAAAAATCAATATTAAAAATAATGTGGGGTATGAGATTTAAACTCTGGTGGCTTGGTTCAGCAGTGCAAGGTATTACCAATGAGCTACAAGTTCCTTCTTGTAATTATGGAGCTAATTAATTACTTAAGGTAATAACAGTAAATGTAAATACCCCAAGTATACATTAATTTTAAAGCAAATTTTTGTACACTAAAAATGGAGTTGTTACATTCTTTTAACTTGTAATTAAAAAGCAAAATAATTACTTATAACTTGTGCTCAGGCTAAAATACCCCTTTATGGATTTTGAAAAAAACAATTTAAAAATTTGTATGGAAAAAGTGTATAAGAAAATTAGGGTTGTTACATTCTACTCTCCTTATAAAAATTTCGTCCTCGAAATTTGTAAAAGGAAAGCGTAACAGTTTCAAGAAAGGTCTGGTGACTGGAGTATAGATAGTGTATAAAAATAACAAAGTGATACAAGGGTGAAAAAGGCTTACCGGTGTTACCTTGACCTACAGTCTCGGCTTCTACGGTTTCTAATGTGAATGTCTGTCACCGTGGTACATTCCTTCTAGCTGGAGGCACATTCTGCCTTTGGGGCCTGTTTCTCTGCCCTCTAGGCATGTCCCTCATTACTTGTTGGAATTGGCGAGTAGGCTGTGCAGGTGGTGGAGCAGGTAGTGCAGGACGAGTTGGAGGAGCCTGGATAGCTGGCCGCTGCGGGTAGTTGGTAGGTGTGTGAGCTGAGTTGTATCTATATGGACAGGTCTCAATTCTGTGATTGGATGGGCTAAAAATTAGACACAGGCCTTTTGCGCGTCTACAGTCCTTCCACAAGTATCCCTTTCTATGGCAGTAGTGGCAAATTTCTGGACTCAACTGGTTATTGGTTTCTTCTGGTCTCCTGGGTTCAAACGATGGCCTGGAAGAGGCTCCTCCTGCTATTTGAGTGGCAGGGCATTTCAAACCGGCAGATTGGGGTCTGTCCCTCGCCTTTATTACTGCCTCATAACTGCGGGCAGCTTCCAGAGCATCTTCATGAGTCAGATTTTTCCCTGTGGCTAGTGCAGCCTGAATTTCTGTGTCCAAACCTTGTTGAAACCGACGGGCTCTGATCCCATCCGTCGGTATCAGGTGTGCCATAAATCGACTGAGCATGGTGAATTCAACGTCATACTCATCTACTGACTTGTCCCACATCGAACCTTGTTGTAGATGAATAAATTGCTGCTCCATGGAAAGCCTGGCAATCACAGGGAAGTACTTCGCGTCGAACTTCTCACGAAAAGTCTTCCATTCAATGGGCTGATCAAGACAGCTTTCTTCCGCCTTCCACCAGTTCCGTGCATTGTCCGTGAGTTGCAGCTTCGCAACTCGGACCCAAGCTGTTTCTGACACTTGTGCTGCTGCCAGATCATCCTCGATACTTTGAGCACATTCCTCAGCTTCTAGTGGACTCCCTTTTCCTGAGAACTGTTTGGGATGCAAAGCTCTAAATTGCTTCACCCCAGGTGCTTCAGCCTCGGAACGGTTCAAGAGCTGCTGTTGTCTCTCTAGGAGGCTGTGGATTGCCTCAAGCAGAACCGTTTGCTCGTTGAGTGGCGCAGGAACAACAGGTGTGAGAGGTAGTGGTGGAGGTGTGTTGTTGACATTGGTGCTGATGTTGTTTGGTGAATCCATAACCTTGAATGAAAAATTTAGGTTAGGACAGATTCGAAATATATGAAATGATAAGATTCAAGAAATATGAAATTGTAAGATTTAAGGAACATGAATTGTAAAGAATGTTTTAGTTGCTGGTTCTTGTGTTATATTACTTAGGTTGTTCACGCAGAACAGAACTGCATAGTAGAGTTCTATACAGCTCTGACCTGCATGGGCCACCAACAAAACCTGTCACGCCCCGCTTCCCGGTATACAATGAAGGGGACGGGACGAGGCCGCTACGTATTTACTCAGAAGCAAATACGCTAAGCGTAACTAAGCAATATAAAAAAAAATACACAAGAGGCAAGGTATAATAAAAACATCAACTTTTATTTATTAACATTTTTTTGTATAATGCATGAAAAGGAAAATTCAACTGAAATAAAAGCGATGCCTAAACAATGGCATAACAGGAAATGAAAAGTACTGAATGAAAAATGTAAAATGAAGCTAGAGCTCGGGGTCTTCAATAATCCGGTCCAAGTCTTCAGCAGTGGGCTTTTTCTCTGACGGGTCCAAAACACCTGATGACATTCAAAGAAGAAAGAAATAGAATGTTGTCAGCGAACAGGTCGCTCGGTAAGTCCCAAAGATAAGGGAGAAATAGACAGAGAGTAAGAGAAAGAGATAGTAGGTTTTAATGTTATATTATATTGTTGTAATGTTGTATTAACGCTGTTGTTTGTAGCTTGGTACAGAAGAATGTCAGTGTATACGAGAGGAGTCTCAGTATGCTAGAGACCAGGGCAAATGGAAGTACTAGGCTCCGTTATACAACCCGGAACAACGGCAATTGGATTCATATTAGGTGTCTTAATCTTACCGTCTCGTGCACCTTTAACATATTCCGTACCAATTTACCCTTTAAACGCCGTAGTGTTTTATTTGTATTGTTTTGTACTGTAAATTGTATTGAATGTATAATTGAAAGACTGACCGAAACCATGATATCAGTAAACAGATGTAACCATAGAATCATGTAAATGGAATAACTGGAGAACCATGTAAATGGAATTATATCCATGGTTCGGTTCAGTCAAGTTGTATAGATTGATAATTGGATTCATGGATTCATGTTGAATTGTAATATTGAAGATTATAGACTGTACTTGAATCATATTCAAGTCAAATATAATCAGACTCAAACCCGAGTCAGACAATTAGAAATTTAAATCGAAGTCTTGATTATTTCTTAAACCTATAATTGCTAGGGTCCTTAAGGTAATTTATAAATTTGAGGGGGTTTTATGTAAAATATACTTTTCAAAATACTCCCCAAGCATTTATTATTCGTCTTTAGAGTTTTAATGAAGGTGGATTTTATATTGTGATATTTCTAGTGAAAATATTCTAGTTTTATAAATAAAGGTATTTATCTGTAATATTGATTTATTTGAAATTCATGGTATTTTAGTGTAAATTTATTCTTGGGATTTTTTTAGAAAATGTGGAATATTTATATCATAAAAAATAGGTATTTTAATGATAAATATACATATATTTATAATAAAAATAATTTTAATATATATATATATTTTATATTCTAAAAATCTCATTTTCTTAAGATGTCGTATTTTAAATCTTTCGAGACCGAATGCTCCTTACGGAGGTCTGAATCTCGCACTACTAAACCCGAGGATGTGAGATAAACCGCACCATCCCGAACCGGTTCCCCAAAGTGGGTTGTAGCGGCGCTTTGCAAAGATTGTAAAATACTAAATCCTTTAGAAAACGGTTTTATAAAGTAAATGGTATTTATTGGTAAAAATGTCAATTTTTCGTATTTTAGGTTCTAGGGTTTCCTAAGTCAACTAGACTATCGCTAAATGGTCTAAACGACAAGTCGTGAGATGCCTCAAATCGCCTCTTCACCGCCAATTGTGGCCAGGTAAGTACAAATGAAGAAAGGAGAGATCCGCTCACGAATCACCGTGAGACAGGCCTTTTAAAGTTACTTTTCTCACTTGCCTAGCCTAGACACCACAAAGTCAGGTTTAAATAAACGACCAATGTCCACAACTTATCGTATTTTCATAATAAGATGTATTTATTTAAAAGTGTATCAACTCTAACTCTTTTAGAAATAGTTTTATTAAGTGTATAGTATTTAAATGTAAATGCTTGTTTTCTCATATTCTAAGGTTTCAATGGTGTCGTGTTAGGTTGTATGTAAGTGTACGAGGAGGTAGGTCGTTACCTCGTGATCTACTTTAAATGTATAGCAAGTTTGATGGGGTAAATGAAGGATTGAAACAATGTGGTATTTAAGTGAAAAAATACGATAATTTGGGAAAGCTATCATTTCATGTGATGAAACTTGTTCAAATTGTTTAATTAATATTTAATAATCAACATGAGTAAGTTTAAGAATGATTGTATTAGTGAGAAGTGGAATTTTATAGAAAACCGAATCGGAAATCGGATTTGTTTCGATTCCGTCGGGTTTTGTAATTTCGTATTTTGAGAATGGAAAAGAGAGATAGAAAGGGACTTACGGGTTTTAGATTAAACAAGGGAGTGAGAGGGAACTAGAGAGATCGCCGATGTATTGCGTCGTCACCGATAGTTCCTAAAAACGGTCGCCGGAAGTTCCGCTGGGAATTCGTCGGAGCTTCGCCTCGAGCTTGTTTTCAAAGTACACGACTTTTGGAAATTTTTTGAGAGAGTGGGCTCAGGATTTTGGGGTGAGAGGCTAATGTGTAGGGTTGGTATTTATAGGGTTAGGCTAGGGTTAGGGTAGATGAAAAGTTTAAAATAAAAATGTGATAAAATGTAATAAAAATGTATTAAAAATAGAGTAATTGGGAGTTTTTAAAGAGCTCTGGAAATGGTCTGAGGCTGAAATTTTGCAGGTGCATAAAGAATATGAAAAGACACAATTTTCATGTTGGGGTCGTCGCCGGAATCGGCCGACTCGGCCGTGATTCGGTCGGAGGACTGAGTCGGCCGAGTCAAGGCCGATTTGGCTGATTCCCGGCCGAGTCAGGCGGCAGGGATCCCCCCGACGGTTCATCTAACTCCTTGAAATGTTACATCTTTGGTTGTAGTGGGGTTTTTGTGAGATATGCACATGTAAACTCTTGGTATTCTAAAGGTTTTAAAAAAATCAATATTAAAAATAATGTGGGGATGGGATTTGAACTCTGGTGGCTTGGTTCAGCAGTGCAAGGTATTACCAATGAGCTACAAGCTCCTTCTTGTAATTATGGAGCTAATTAATTACTTAAAATATTAACAGTAAATGTAAATACCCCAAGTATACATTAATTTTAAAGCAATTTTTTGTACACTAAAAATGAAGTTGTTACATTCTTTTAACTTGTAATTAAAAAGCAAAATAATTACTTATAACTTGTGCTCAGACTAAATACCCTTTATGGATTTTGAAAAAAAAACAATTTAAAAATTTGTATGGAAAAAGTGTATAAGAAAATTAGGGTTGTTACACCTATCGCCGGCGGAACATTCGACGTAGGGCGCGAGCCTGCTGGGGGCACGGCCACGCCGCCGGCCTCCCTCCGGAACGAAAAACCCAAAGAATGGGAACGAACCATGTATCCAACCCAAAAGAGGAAGAGTGCCGAGCAACCAAGACTTAGAAGAAATCGACTTACGAAGGAGTAGAGGCCCTGGAGTGGGCCCCACCCTTATTTATCACCGCAATCACCCTCATCCAATGGCATCCTTCATATCCCGCCAAAACACCTCCTCGCGTCCAACGGCTCCGATTGCTCCACTTGTCGTTCCAACACTGGACCGCACCCTGTTTCCACCAATCAGAGCAAAGCTCTGTTTGAATTTTAAAAATTCAAAAATTGAAGCAACGCTTCAAATCCCGTGCGCTGCGCGCAACGCGCCATGTGTCAGAAGTTGATATGTCAGCGCAGCGCCCAAGGCAGCGTGCCCAATCAGAGCAAGGGTCTATTTAAAATAAAAATTAAAGGAAGCAACACTTCAGTTGCGCAAGCGATGCGCTGCGTGACACGTGTCAGCACAGCTGCGCAAGCGCTGCGCGACACGTGTCAGCGCAGCTGCGCAAGCGCAGTTGCGCTGCGCTGTGCGCTGCGCGACACGTGTCAGCGCAGCTGCGCAAGCGCAGTTGCGCTGCGCGACACGTGTCAGCGCAGTTGCGCTACGCTGTGCGCTGCGCGACACGTGTCAAGCGCTGAGGCGTTTGCGCCAAACAGAATTAAAATTCAGTAAGATCTTTCTGTTCTTGTTAAAACAAGAAGATTGTCTTCTGTAAAACAGAAGCCCTTAGATCAAAGATCCAACGGTGAGGAAAATTCCCCAAATCACTCAGATAATGATCTCTTTAACAAATTTAACAAATTTATGAGTACTATAGAAAGGCCCCTAGAACCCAATTCAAAATCAATCAACATTGAGAACATCAAGAACTTCAAAAACAAAACAGAGAGAACTCTGAAGGATTGTGAGAAGAACTCAAGAACAAAAAAAAGGTAAAAGCCTTCATAAAAAAGAAGAAAAAGAATTTCTTCTGAATAGATCATTGATCTAAGAATAAGATCAAAATATATAAAATAATAACAGTGCCTTGTACTTTTTATGAACCATTGGTTCTGGAATTTTAGAAAAATTCTTTTCTTGAATCTTAAATTGGATCAAGTTATTGAAACAGTGCCTTGCACTTGCAAAACTGCACTGTTGCGCTCCTGGGTTGACGCAAGCCACCAGAGAGCGCCACGTGTCAGCGGCGCAACAGCGCAGCGCATTGCGCTGTTGCGCTTGCGCTCACCACAGCGTGACACGTGTCACCTCCACATGCGCTTGCGCTCAATGATTGGCGCAAAGCGCCTGACAAGCCAATATTAGACAATTAATGCACTGCATTATTTACTGAAGGGCCAAGCCCAATTAAAAAAGGCCTAACAGGCCAAATAAAATGCAATGCATTAAAAGAGCAGAGCCCAAACAAAACAGATGCTCTGCATCATTTATAAAAGGGCAGAGCCCAAACAAAACAGATGCTCTGCATCATTTATAAAGGGGCAGAGCCCAAATCAAATAGGCCTTACAGGCCAAAACAAAATGCAGTGCAAGGACAAAACCCTATCATAAGCCTAATAGGCCAAATGCAAATAAAACGTTGAACATTCTCAACTGGACTTAGCCCAATCATGGCCGTAAGTCCTCAAATTAAATTGACTGAGCAAGACTGCTCTCTTAAATCAATTTACATCTGGTTCAAGGGTACATCTTCGAACTCCTCTGACACCTATCGTTGTAATCCTTCAACGACGTCAGAGAGGTGATGAGTCCCGACAACCGCACATCGATACGGACTGCGGGGTCCTTAAACTCGTGGACCGAAACGTCCTTAAACTAATATTCGTCCCTAAATGGGAATGTTGGACCGAAACGTCCTTAAACTAATATTCGTCCCTAAATGGGAATGTTGGACCGAAACGTCCTTAAACCAATATTCGTCCCCAAAATGGGAATGCTGGACCACCATGTCCCTAAACTGGCAATGGACCACTATGTCCCTAAACTAGAATAATAGAGCCCCCCAAATGCTCTTTTGTCGGATCTAAACGATCCCGTTAAGTTGATCTTAGTCTCAAATTCGACTAACGTATCCTTAACGAACGTTTAAGTTGATCTTAGCCTCAAATATAGCTAACGTATCCTTAAACCAAAACCCCAAAACCAAATCTAAGAAATACGGATTTAGACTAATCCACGCCCTACGGGCGACGGCATAACTTAGTCTCCGTATACAATCCACGGGCAACCAAACACAAAACAAACACCCATGACACGAAGTGAAATTCTGGAGAAGGAGAAAGTTGTTACTGCGATGCGGTAGCGTAATTAACTGCAGGGGCTTGCTCCTGCAGGGAAGAGCGTCCCCACAATCAAAAACCCCTCGAAAGAGGGGGAATCTGACGAAGTCTGCTATATCGGTCACATCCGTCTAAACCTCCGATACACGGTGCCATAAATCAACTTGGCATCTTCGGAGAGGTAGACGGATAAAACCAAATAGCATCTGCCCCGAATCTCAGGCAAGACGTCTTCACGTCGCGCCGCCTATTCGGAGGGGAACAGATTCTGGCACTCCCAGTGGGACCTTTTCCTCTTTCCACTCCACACTTCGTGTGTCGTCTTCGCGAACGAATCGCGGTTTGTTAATGGTTGCCTTTGGATTTCAAGTTACTAAGATTTGGTCTTTTTCCTGGCGCAGTAATCAAGCATCAATGGCCTTCAACTGCTCAAGCTGCTCAAAATTCAAGTACAATCAACGCTCTGCCTCACCTGGAGGCGTAGCCTATGGGCCTCAAGCGGCCTCCATCCTTGCCATGCCGGTAGAACAGGCGACCCAGGCCACCACCGGCCTGTTTTTCGGGACCATGATCCCGCCTACAAGCTTCACCATGCCAGTGCCCGCACCAGAAGCGAACAAGAAGTCGGTTTTCGATCGGCTCACCGCTACAACGGCCCCTTTCAACGGGTCGTCCAACATCAAACCAGCAGCCTCTATCTTTGCCAGGCTGGGTCAGAACTCTGATGGGCCCGCCAAGAAGCCTATGAACCCTAAAGTAGTTGTCCCAAGGAAGGCAGCAACGGTTGCTCCTGAAGTCGCCAAGGCGGCTTCTCCTCTCAAAGAGTCAGTCTTTTCAAGGCTGACTATTCCGGCTCCTACCCCTGCTCGAGGATCTGTCTTCGACAGATTGAATATCTCCACTCAAAGGACAACCTCAGTCTTTAAGAGGCTGGCACCAGCAGTGCCTCATTCGGACAGGGGGAAAGATGAACCTGTCCCTATCGCCGAGCCAGTCCCAACGGCTCGTCAGGCTCGACGTCGCCACTGGCGCCGAGTAAGGAAGGCTGGGGACAACTCCCCCTTGGGGCTAACTCCACCCGCTCCAATGGTGGAAGTTGATGCTGCTGTTCCAACTGGGAACAGCTTTGAACCGTTAAGGAGGGTGTGCAAAAACTCGCCAACTGCCACACTGAAGAGATCTCCTCCACCTGCGGAGAGGGTTCCGGAAACGAAGCTGGAGCAGCCCCCTCAGTGGCTATCCTCCAAAATTTATAAAGTTTGGAGAAGGGTTCAAGACTCCGTAGTTGACCAAGGCCACTCTCGTCAGCAGAAAAGGGCGAAAGTGCAGGAAGAAAAGGACTGTCCAATAAAACAATAAAGGACGACAATCACCGGGTGCACGCTGCAACGGCCCCTTCAACTTCAACGGCCCACAAGAGAAGGAGGCCGAAGAAAATCCCCACGCCCGCGGAAAATGCCAAAGGTGGTGAGCCTAAACGCCCTAAGTCCGGGGGCATTGTAGTCCATACTGTATACATGGCGTCGGGGAAGGATGACAGCCATGCATCCACAGGTCATAGACCGCTTACACGGTCAGTGACCAAAGCTCAGGAGCAACAACAAAAGCTCCAGGAAATGATGAACGCGATGGCTGCACTCACTGGGCTAAAAGAAAGCCTCGAAGCGTCCTCGGATCAACGCCAAGAACAAGAAACTGACGCTGAATTCCTTCGCCGGATATTGGAGAAGAAGGATAAAGAGTCTGCTGAACAAGCAGCCAACATAAAGCGAATGGCCCTCCTGTTCCAGGACATGGTGGGAATGATGATTCAACAAGATCCTCCTGCTGAAGATCCTCCGATCGTTCTTGAAGACGACAGGGGAGAAACGTCAAATCCTCCACCGGCTCTGTCAACAGCCAAGGAGGATACAATCTCCAAAGCTGACTTGGACGAATATATAGCTCAGCAGATCCGGGTTCATCAGGCGACTGAGGCAGCCGGTCAGGTCGTAAAAACGGGACGACCATATCCGAGCTGGTACGATCAGATCAAGTACCCGCCAGGGTATACAATACCGAAATTTCATGTATATAAGGGGATTGGCAATCCCCACCAGCATGTTGCCCAGTTCAGAGCGCTTTGCGGCAACACCGGCGGTGATGATAAATTGTTGCTTCGCCAGTTCGTTGGTAGCTTATCGGATACAGCATTCGAATGGTACTCCGAGCTTCCAAACGACTCTATCAAGACATTTGCAGAGATGGAGCTGCAGTTTACTCAGCGTTTCGCAAGCGCCAGCGAACGCACCCCGATAACGGCATTGATTAATTCCAGAGTGAAGCCAGGCGAAACATGGGTTCAATATGCGATACGGTGGAGGAACCTATGGTCAAAATGCGAACAACGCATTGAAGAGGCACCGGCAGTGGGTATGTTTGTTGGAACCCTCGATCCACAGGCAACCATATCCCAATTCATGATGTTCTTCAAGCCGACTACCTTCTAGGCCTTGATCGACAAACTGGCCCAAATGGACCAAATGGGTCATAGACCGCCCCCTCCAAAGCCGGACTCTCGAAATGAGAAGGGGAAGGGAAAAGCAATTGTTGTCGCTAATGCTCAACAACAGCCGAGCAACTTGAAACCGGTTGTCCATCAAAATAATATGCGTCCTCACCTGTCCCTCGAGGAGAGGCTCAGACGTCCTTATTCGTTTCCCCGAGATAAAACGAGGAGACTGTTTGAGCTGGCCTTGCGCAACCGACTCATAAATCTGCCGGATCCAAGACATCCGTCGCAGCCAAATGATGTCAACGATCCCAACTACTGTCCCTATTATCGAGTACTGGGTCATCCAATCGAAGACTGCTACGTCTTCAAAAATTGTATTGAGGACCAGTACCAACAGGGCAAGTTCGCGTTGTCCGACAAATGGAAAGTGAATCCACCGCAGCCTCACACCCCTAAAAGGATGAATACGCCAAGGGCAACATGCTCCCTCGTTGAAGAAGCTCCATGGGAGGTTGTGCTATCAGCCAAGACAAAGAGGATGCTAAACAATCTTCAAACATGCCCAGCGATCAGGTGGAAGAACCCGTTGGAACCTCAAATCATTGAGGGATGTTGAAGCCGCGTCCAACTCCAAAGACCGACAGTGGTGGCCTAAGTACTCACAACCAGCCGTCAAAATCTTCAAAGAAGAAGAAAAAGAAATCCAAGAAGCACGTAAAGCCTGGCGACAAGCGCACGGACTTACAAAAACAAATTGACGCGCTGGAGGAATACAACCAGAAAGCACGGACTCCCATTACACTCCAAAAGTTCCTCAACCACGTCTTTCAAGAGGAAGATGAGAGAGAAAGTTCGTCGGATGAATCCGAAGAATACGTGGCAAGCTGTCATATGATCTCCCATTCGTTTACAGATGATGAGGAAACTCTTTGTGCTGAAAAGCTAGGGGCAGATCCTGAACCGGAAATTCTGGGACCATCGGATGAAACAATTGACGCGTTCCTCAATGAAGCTCTGTTGAAAAACAAAGCTGATCGGGAACACGAGACGGTCGTATTTGAAAGGGCCAAACGCCAGTGACTTGACGAAAGAGCTGAGACACTCCCGCTGGAGAAAAATACACCCACTGTGGATAAAAGCAAATTTAAGATGAGGAAAAGGTTTGCCAAAGCCATGTCAGTGGGTATGAAGCTACCATCCTCTGAAAGAAGCATTACTGGTGAAGCAGAAATGCACCCCTCCTACTGCTTGTATCATCGGAAGATTTCGCACCCCACTGAAGAGAGCAAAGCTTTCAATGGATGGTGGCAGGGATATGTTGCTCACCGACAACATTTTAAGCGGGAGAAGCGCAAAACTCGTCGGGAGCGGAAAAATACAACCGAAGGGCTTAACAGAACTACCGACAATTGTCGCATGGTTAGCGCCGGGGGATCACAAGTGCTCACATTCGGGAGCGATTCTGACGAGGAGCTGGCTCTTAGCCCCCTCTTTAAAGAATCCACCTCGGGAAAAGAAGAGGAGCAGAAGGTCTGTGAAAATATCCGGCTGCGTAATCGGACGCTACCCGAAAAGAATCTCGGACCCTCAAACAAAAAGGATAAAGGGAAAGAAAAGGTCTCTGAGGATATCGCCCTAGATGACCAAGTCATGGAAGAGCTAGCCGCCAAGGACCCGCCGAAGAAAAATAAGGTGGATTACAACGTTCTAGCGCATCTGAGGAAGCTACCCTCGCAGCTCAGCATTCTTGATGCCCTTTTACTATCAAAAGAGGCAAGAGATTCATTAATCAAGGCACTACATGAGCCGGAGCAATTCCAAGCTTTCCTGGCCGAAGAAAAGATGAAGGATGAATTGGAAGAAGTGCACACGGCCGATGTCATTTTTGGCGATGAGGACCTTCTCCTTGGGATGTGCCATCATAATCGCCCCTCTATGTCTCAGGATACTGCCATGATATAAAGATAGGCAAAATCCTGGTCGACAATGGATCCTCCGTTAATCTCCTCAACGTGCGGGTGTTAAAGGAAATCTGCATGAGCGTCCAGCACCTTGCTCGGGACAAGATCACCATCTCCGGGTTCGACTCCCAATCATCGAGAACTCTTGGGTCTGTGATGCTGACGCTACGCTTTAGGCTGCTCGTCACAGACATTAAATTCCACGCCATAGACGCCAAGACATGCTACAATGCCTTGCTCGGCCGCCCATGGTTACACGAGTACAACATCATCCCTTCTACACAGCATCAGTGTATGAAATATTTTAAGGATGGTCTCGAGTATACCGTGATGGGAGAACTGAATCCGTTTTCCGTGAACGAAGTCTGCAAATATGAAGATGCCAAATACTTCTTACCGGATTTTGAAGACACGGAAAGGTGTCACAAGCCGGAGAACAAAGCTAACGCCACCATCCCTGTCTTCAGCAGTGATACCGAGGAGGAAGAGGAGATAGTCTATTCGGGTCCGCCCCAATACAACAAGCCGGGACCATCCGTTCCTACGTTGGTCTTTGGTAGTGATTCGGAAGATGAGGTCCATGCTGTATTCTCTGCTCGGCCTTCAATACAAACGTCCGCTGACGAAGAGCAAAGTCTGTAAGTCTCCATGGTTCCACTGAAACACCAAAAAGAACTGGATGCGCTCGATACCTACAGTGTAGAAGAGCTGCGGACGTTCTATGTCCCTCCCAGGAGAGAAGGCGAAAAGGCAATTCTATTCTACCGCTCTGAAGAGACCAAAGTGGAGAAAGAAATCTGGCACGGTATGGATCCTACGCTTGACAGGCTTCAGCCCATCCGTCTCCCCAGATATTATACAGAAGGCTTGAAGAGGCTGCTAAAGCGCCAAGGGATATCCTTTAAACAGACCGCTCGAAAAGCCAAGTTCTATGACAGGGTCTGGAACGTTCCCGGGACTTAGCACAAGTTGCCTAGTGGGAGGATGGAAACAATCGGGCTCGGATACATTCGGACTAAGAAACGAGAGCTACTCCACGACTGTTACGTCATACATGACTTCAATGAAGAAGTGGATGCTCAATGGGAAGACGCTGATCCTGAACCAGTAAAAGTTCCTGATGCAAAAATGCCTAGTCCGTCGTTCGAAGAACAAATGGACAAGTTTATAAGGGAAGCTGGTCAAAAAGTCCGAGACGACCATAAGCGCGAAATGGCCATCTATGAGAAAGCCAAAATGCAACGCCTCCTCCAACAGGCCGTGAAAGATGAAAATGCCGCTCCCTGTCAACCTGTTATAAAAAAGGCTCGACGCAGGGGCAGAAATAAGTCGAAAGGCGAAAAAGGCGCTCAACAGCAACAAAGCGGGACCAAGAAGCCACGCAAGCGGGAATCGAGCGGTTCCGATCTATCCCTCATAAGGAAAATGGGTCGAGCGTACTCTTTTCCTCGGGACAAGACAAAGAGAATACTTGACCTCGCTCTAAAACATCAGATGCTTACACTGCCGGAGTCTAAACACCCCGAACAAGCAAGCGAAGTCTCTCACCCAAACTATTGCTCTTATCACCGAGTAATAGGGCACCCTCTCGAGGACTGCTTCACCTTTAAGAATTGGGTCGAAGATCAGTATCAGCTCGGCAAGTTCGCTCTGTCTGACAACTGGAAGGTAACGCCGCCACAGAAGCACGAACCCAAAGCCACGAGAGCAGAACCAGTTCCACATTGGTCTTGGAAGCGAATTCGTACTTGTCACATGATAACAATATCAAAAGAAGAGCCCGAGAACATGGATGACCTTCCTTGGTGCTTCGAAAACAGCAACGATGAGGTGATCTCAGAATTTCCACCGGCACCGAAAGAGCTGGAAGATGGAATACATACCACTGCAGATAACCTCAAGAAAATTGAGTTGGGGATGGCGAACGACCCGCGACCGACATTTGTCAGCAAGCTGTTATCTGAAGAAAGGGTGGCTGCGTTAAAAGACGTGCTTGTATAGCATAAAGATTGCTTCGCATGGAACTATTCCGAAATGCCGGGACTAGATCCAGAAATTCCCATGCACAACTTGGCGATATCCACGGACGCCAAGCCAGTCAAACAGGCGGCGAGGAGAATGCGGCTCGAGCTTGAGATGAGCATCAACACCGAGGTCAATAAGTTAATCGACTCTGGCTTTATCCAGGAGGTTCAATATCCTGAATGGATCGCCAACATCGTCCCAGTGATGAAGAAAAATGGGACAGTGCGCATATGCGTAGACTTCCGGGATCTCCATAAAGCCTGCCCGAAGGACGATTTCCCAGTGCCAGTCACCGAGCTAATGAGAGATAACACGTCCACTTATGATGTTTTCTCCTTCATGGACGGCTCATCAGGGTATAATCAGATAAAGATGCATCCCGAAGATCAGAAGCACACCGCTTTCAGGACCCCTTTGGGTATATTCTGCTACAAGATGATGCCCTTCGGTCTAAATAACGCCGATGCCACCTATCAGAGGGCCATGACGAAGATCTATGATGACCTTATACATGAAATCGTCGAATGTTATATCGACGACCTCGTGGTGAAAAGAAAATCATACGAGGAACATCTCGAGCATCTGAAGACTGTATTTCAATGCCTTCGACAATACAACTTGAAGATGAACCCTCTCAAGTGTGCATTCGGAGTTTCCTCGGGCAAATTCCTAGAATTCATCGTCCGGCACCGAGGTATCGAGATAGATCCGTCAAAAATCAGGGTGATCATGGAAATGCCTCCTCCGAGAACTCTTAAACAGCTGCGGTCTCTCCAAGGAAAGCTTGCATATATTCGGAGATTTATAGCCAACCTTTCAGGTAAGTGCCGTCCTTACAGCCACCTGATGAAGAAGGGAACCCCGTTCGTCTGGGATCAAAAATGCCAAGGCGCGCTAGACGAAATCAAGCAGTACTTGCAAAACCCGCCAGTGCTGGCTACTCCGGTCAAGAAAAGGCCCCTCATTCTTTATACAACCGCCCTCGAAGGTTCCTTAGGTGCATTATGGGCTCAAGAGAACGACCAAAGGAAAGAAAGAGCACTCAACTATTTAAGTCGAGTCCTACTGGGGGCAGAAAGCAACTATTCCCCCATTGAGAAACATTGCCTAGCGTTAATCTTCGCGGTAACAAAACTTAGGCACTATGCGTTGGCGCATGAAGTCCGTCTCATTTCGAAGGTGGACCCCCTTAAATATTTAATGTCGAAGGCCATATTGACTGGACGACTCGCTAAATGGGCCCTACTCTTGATGGAGTTCTCGATAACCTATCAACCTCTCAAGGCAGTAAAAGGCCAGGCCATTGCCGACTTCCTCGCTGAGCATCCTATACCTACCGATTCCCCTCTGAATTGCGATCTGCCATACGAACATGCGTTTGACGCGATTGACGGTAGTGATACCCGATAGGAGCTTTATTTCGATGGAGCATCTTCCATGAAGAAGCGCAAACAAAGCACGCCCATAATCAAGTCAGGGGTAGGCCTCATCTTCGTGACTCCACAAGGAGGGATAATGCGCTTTGCTTTCTCCTTAACAGAGCCGAGGACGAACAATGAAGCTGAATACGAAGCTTTGATAGCAGGCCTCAAGATCGCCATCGATATAGGAATTGAAGACCTCCTCATATATGGAGACTCCCAACTGGTCGTCAGTCAAATAAATGGCGACTATCAGACGTGCAAACCAGAGTTGGTGAAGTACGGCGAAAAGGTGCAACAACTGTTGACCCAAATTCCCTCCTACACTTTGGAAAATATACCGCGTGCGGAAAACAGCAAAGCGGACACGTTAGCCAAGCTCGCTAAAGAGCTGGCTGACGAGAATCTCGATGACGTCAGAATCGTGGTACAAAGCCGTCGGGTGCTTTCCCCTGCAGAAATATTTTCGGAATCATCCGAAGAGAAGGGAGCGACTGAGCAGGCGACCCTGCAGATAAAAGACCGAGAAAAGGCCGAAGATTGGAGAGAAGTCTTTATAGACTACTTCAAATACCGTCGAACGCCTGAAGATGCGTCCTCAAGACATCAGCTTATGAAACGAGCTCTGTCTTTCGCCCTCGTTAATGATACTCTGTACAAGAGGTCGTTTGATTCTCTGTGGTTGAGATGCCTAGGACCTGACGAAGCGAAAAGAGTCGTTCAGGAAGTTCATGACGGACTCTGTGGTTCTCACCAAGCGGGCCCGAAGATGAAGTTGAAGATTAAACGGATGGGCTACTATTGGCCCACGATAATTCAGGACTGCCTCGAATATGCGAAGCAATGCCACTCATGCCAAATCCATGGGGACTTCATCCACCAGCATCCAAATCCACTACATCCAACGGTGGCTAGCTGGCCGTTCGAAATATGGGGAATTGACATAGTCGACCCCATCGAACCAGCATCGTCTAGAGGACATCGTTTCATCCTGGCGACGACTGATTACTTCTCCAAATGGGCAGAAGAAGTACCGCTGAGGGAAGTGAAGATGGAGAACATCCTCCATTTCTTCAAGACGCACGTCATATATCGATTTGGAACGCCGAGACAGATCATCTCCGATAACGGACCAGCCTACAGAAGCCACAAGATCAGTCGCTTCGCGCAGCAACATAATATAGACTGGAGATATTCCTCGGTTTATAATCCGCGTGCTAATGGTCTAGCCGAGGCCTTCAACAAGACCTTGACAAAGATCATGAAGAAGATGGTGTCCCGAAATAAGAAGGACTGGCACGAGAGACTGCAAGAGGCTCTTTAGGCGTATCGAACTACGTTCAAGACGGCCACGAACGCAACGCCATATGCGTTGGTATTCGGTACCGAAGCAGTACTTCCCCTCGAAATAGAGTTACCCTCTCTAAGAGTGGTAGTCCACTACGAGCTGACGGACGAAGAAAATGCTCACTTTCGGCTAGAGGAGCTTGATGCCCTTGATGAAACACGGCTTATAGCGCAACAAAATCTGGAGGCTTATAAAGCAAAGATGACGCGTTCATATGAAAGATTGACTAGGACGAGAACATTCCGCCAAGGCGAACTCGTGCTAGTGGTCAAAAGACCTATGATCCCCAATCGCGCCAAGCGTGGAAAATTCGAGCCAAACTATGAAGGCCCGTACATCATAGACAAGGTCTACCAGGGTGGAGCCTATCTACTCATGGATGTGCACGGTGAAAGGCCTTTCAGACCAATAAATGGTCGCTTCTTGAAGAAATACTACGCTTAATGAGCCACAGCCTAGGTCAATGATAGATGACGACGACTATGTCCTCTCTCTATCTTCTTAAGCCCAAGCTCTATAAGTAGTAGGACCTTCTTCAATGACGGACCGAAACATCCTTAAACTAATGGCGGTTGACCGAGATGTCGATAAACTATGGTGGATTGAAACATCACAAAGCCGATATAAAAAAAAGAAAAATAAATAAATAAATAATAAACGGTATGTCCATAAGCAAAATGGGCACGGATGAAAACCCGAAAGGGCTCCGTGAGTAAAAACAGCAGGGTTGCCGGCGAGTGTTCGTGAAAACCCGAAAGGGCGCGACCTCGTAAAAAAAAAGAGAATAAAAAAAAAGAAAATAAAAAGAATAAAAAAAAACGGTACGTCCATAAGCAAAATGGGCACGGATGAAAACCCGAAAGGGCTCCGTGAGTAAAAACAGCAGGACTACCGGCGAGTGTTTGTGAAAACCCGAAAGGGCGCAACCTCGTTAAAGGACACTTACAGGGTCCTCTCGACCTTGTAAGGAGAAATCACCCGCGTGAGATCCTTACGACTTACAAGGGAGAAACACACTTAGGGATCCTCACGATTCCTAAGGAGAAAATACACTTGCGAGATCCTCACGACTTGTAAGGAGAACTCTCTTATGGGACCCTCACGGCTCATAAGATTTGAAAGTCTTAAGTTACAGAGACCTAAACCTGTGCTTAAGCAACCCCCCACAACCTTCGATATTGCCCTACAAGTGGTTCAATACTGACCCTTGTATACAATCCACTGGCGCGAATAAACATTTCCCTAACAAAGTCCCACCCGTGACTAGGGATATGTACGCATGACGAACAACCCTTATAAGTCCTCTCGGCTTACAAGGAGAAAACCCTCTTGTAGGATCCTTATGACTTACAGAGGAACATACACTTAGGAATCCTCACGATTCCTAAGGAGAAAATACACCTACAAGATCCTCACGACTTGTAGGGAGAAATACCTTTGTGAGACCCTTACGGCTCATGAAGTCAAAAGCCTTAGTCGACAGGACCCTAACCCTGTTCGCTAAGCCACCTTTGTTCAACATCGACAGAGGCAAATGATGATTCGCTCCTGGCAATATCCCAGTTGTAGCGGTGCTGATGCCGAAATCGGTGTCTAATTTCAGGTTTACGGCGAAAAGCAAGTAAGCCACACATGCATACGAAATAGCCGAAATGATTGGGCAACTTGCAATAAAAAGCAGCAAGTAAAAATGTATGCACACAAAATAGCCGAAATGATTGGGCAACTCACAATAAAAAGCAGCGAGTAAAAATAAAATAAACAGCCGAAATGATTGGGCACCGCGAAAAAATAGCCGAAATGATTGGGCAATCGCGACCTTCGCGATATAAAAGCTGAAATGATAGAGCATCGCGGGAATAAAACAATAAAAAAATATATGAAACCTTTTGCCCTACAGGTGAGATCATATTGATCCCTGTATACAATCCAAGGGCGCAAACAAAGAGGGAACCATACCTTCCTAACAGGCTCCACCAGAAAGCAAAGCCAAATCTCGACGTTTCACCAACAGCCTAGAGACAACCGCGACATTCGTCCTGATGCAACAGACGCAGTGCCAGCAAACGAAGCGAAGATCAAATTCCTAGCTTCACGGTTTTGACGGTGACTTATATAAAACCTGAAAGACCACCACAGATCAGTTCAACCCCGAAGAAACCAGTGTCTTCGGCAAAATCCTTCGACTCAGGGAAACCAGTGTCCTTGACGAGAACATCCTGATTCGCGTCGACCAGCAGGGAAACTAGCGTCTTTGCAGGAACACCTCGACTCGTTTCAACCCCAGGGAAACCAGTGTTCTTGGCAAATACCTCAATTCAGGGAAACTAGCGTCCTTGAGAGCTTCCTGATTCGCGTCGGCCCGCAGAGAAACAGTGTCTCCGCAGGAACACCTCGATTCGTTTCAATCCCGAAGAAACCAGTGTCTTCGGCAAAATCCATCAACTCAGGGAAACCAGTGTCCTTGACGAGAACATCCTGATTCGCGTCGACCCGCAGAGAAACTAGCATCTTTGCAGGAACACCTCGACTCGTTTCAACCCCAGGGAAACCAGTGTCCTTGGCAAATACCTCAATTCAGGGAAACTAGCGTCCTTGATGAGAGCCTCCTGATTCGCGTCGGCCCGCAGAGAAACCAGTGTCTTCGCAGGAACACCCCGATTCGTTTCAACCCCGAAGAAACCAGTGTCTTCGGCAAAATCCTTCAACTCAGGGAAACCAGTGTCCTTGACAAGAACATCCTGATTCGCGTTGACCCGCAGAGAAACTAGCGTCTTTGCAGGAACACATCGATTCGTTTCAACCCCAGGGAAACCAGTGTCCCTGGAAAATACCTCAATTCAAGGAAACTAGCGTCCTTGATGAGAGCCTCCTGATTCGCGTCGGCCCGCAGAGAAACCAGTGTCTCCGCAGGAATACTCCGATTCGTTTCAACCCCGAAGAAACCAGTGTCTTCGGCAAAATCCTTCGACTCAGGGAAACTAGTGTCCTTGACGAGAACATACTGATTCGCGTCGACCCGCAGAGAAACTAGCATCTTTGCAGGAATACATCGATTCGTTTCAACCCCAGGGAAACCAATGTCCCTGGCAAATACCTCAATTCAGGGAAATTAGCATCCTTGATGAGAGCCTCCTGATTTGCGTCGGCCCGCAGAGAAACCAGTGTCTCCGCAGGAATACTTCGATCGTTTCAACCCCGAAGAAACCAGTGTCTTCGGCAAAATCCTTCAACTCAGGGAAACCAGTGTCCTTGACGAGAACTGCTCGATTCGTCTCGACCCGTGAGGAAATTAGTGTCTTCGCGAGGACTTCCCGATTCGTTTCGACTTGGAAGATAAAGCCTTAGGCAGCAGGGATTAAAAACTTGTTTCCTAAGCACTGGGATCCTGCAAGTCGGTCTAAAACGGTCTCTTGCATACTATCCACGGGTCTCACTCTCCAAAGTCAAATCTCGACGAGGAGGGAAACAACCGCTTATGAGTCCTTTCGACTCGTAAGAGGGAAAATTCTCTTATAAGATCCTTACGACTTATAAGAGAAAACGCACTTAGGAATCCTCACGATTCCAAAGGAGAAAATCCACCTACGAGATCCTCTCGATCCGTAGGGAGAAAAGTCTCTATGAGACCCTCACGGATCATAGAGTTGAAAAGTCTTAGGCATCAGATCTGAACCTGTGGCCTAAGCCATCGCTATCTCGTGAAGAAACCAATATGCTTACTCTATTATCTGTCAACCGTGTTTATCAAGACAACATGCTAAGAATAAGAGAAGAGAAAAAGCAAATAAATGATACAAGACATTGCAAAGAAAAAAAATGTGTATCTTTATTTATAAATTCAATCAAGTACAAGGTGAATCGTACAAAAGAATAAAGAATGGATACATCTTATTCGAAAAAGAAATTTTTTACAAGTATATTGGTACAAGGGCAGCTACTAGGAAGGAAGCGTCTTAAATAGCCCTATCAGTTGTTCGCGCACCTCCTTCCATGCCTTTTCCTGATCGGCCACCACTGCTAGTTCCGCCTCCACTTGAGCCCGCTGCTGCAAGAAAGATGCAAGTTGCTCCCCGACGGCCTGCTGAGCTGCTTCGCGGCCTTGGGCGTCACGCTCTGCGGCATCAATCTTCCGCTTCAAGTTTAGCCCATTAGAGATACGCTCCAGAAGGCCCTCGAAGATAGCCTTCACCTGGGCAGCGTTTGCCTCAACCTCAGCGCGCAGACGATCCTTCTCGTTTGAGGTCTCTTGGCATCCTCAGCCTTAAAGCCACTTCTTGTTCCAAGTGACGGAAGTAAGAAGCACTTTGCTCGATCCATGCCGCTCTTTGATTGCTAGCGGCTAAGGTCTCGGGAGCAGGGTGCATAAACTCCGATTGATGCAGGCAGACTTCGATTTCCCTGCAGTGATTAACCCAAAGCTCGACGACGCCTCCGTCGTGAAAATTCACAAGCGTCGCCAACATCGGATTAACCTCCACAGCGAAATCCGCGGCAGAGGGGAGAGCGTCTGCGTCAAGCTCCTCGACGTATCCGCTCAGCATACCTAAGTTCATTACGGCACCCTTTGAAGACGGACGTCTCAGGAAGGGGCCTGCCGGCATTGTGACACGAGACTCAAAGGGCGTTGGGATCGGAACGACAGCTAAAAAGACAAAATACGATTAGATGACGGTTCAAGAAATACGAAAATAAAGTCATCGATGCGATAATTTACTATACCAGCTGCAGCAGATGGCAAGGCCGGAAGGGCCGGTGGCGCGACCGATCTCTCATCCCCTCCTTCGATTTGTAGCACTGCAATCAGGACGAGGGAAAGTTAGAAATAATTCCATTACTGAAAAAAGAAAGACATCAATTGGAAATTATACTCACCAGCGCCACCGGAGGAGGAAGCGAGTTCAGATGGGAAAGAGAAGTACGGGTGCAACACCTGATAGAGATGATCAAAAAGAACCCCTGAAAAGACACAATAGTACAACTTTAGTACATAAATTATGCGGCTGAAAGATAAAACTAATGGGTTGCAAATCCATACCTTCCAACATCTGCGAAGGTACAAGGGAAGGCTGATAGGTGACCACCGCCAAGGCAGTAGTTGACGGCGCTCCCTCGAGCAATGGAGCATCGGCACTTGCCGCACCTGCGTCAAAAACAAGGATAAACTTGTCAGAAAGGATTACAAGATAAAAAAGGGACAGTAACTCGAAATTTACCTGATGAGCCGCCAGCCGAAACGGAGGCGTCTCCTTCCTCCATCGATACGAGTCCACCTCCTGTGGCCTCATCACCGGACTCGACAGGGGCTGTCGTCGTACTCGCCCGACCAGGAGACGGCGGAGGGCCGTAGACAGGGAGAGCAATAATTGGAGCATTTCCAGACTCTTGAGAAAGAGCGACTGGTTTTTCCCCAAGAGTCGTGCCCATCTCACCCGCTACTTCTTCGGGCTCGGCGGTCGCCATTGTCTCGTCCGCTATTACCATAGGGTCACTAGTTTCAGATGCTCCGCCCGCCGCCGCCCCAGGCTCAGTTATAGCGGTCGTCTCATTTGCCGCCACCTCAGGTTCGGCATCAACGATCTTCTCTGGTGCAGCTCCCTCAGCTTCCAGCTCAGGCTCAGCGACCCCGGCGACATTGCCTACCGTCGTTCAGCCGGTACCTCTTCCTCTGTCCCCTTAAGTTCGACGGTTTCCGCCTCCCCTTCGGTTGGACTTGGCCCTGCAGGACAGGATATATAAGAACCGACAAATTTACAATTCTTACAACAAAATCCTGAAAGATACATTACCTGAGGTGGACTTATCGTTAGCATCCCGAACTGCACGCGCTACCTGTCTGCGAGCCATGGACAAGGCGACCGGAGGCTCTTCTGAGGGGGAATCAGCACGAGGGACGGTGCTTGGGCCCGCTCTCACGACCAAAGCAGCCCTGCGTTTCTTCGCCTCGCGCCTTAACCGTTTTCTCTCCTCTCGAGCCGTCAAGACGGAGCTCTTCAAAGCTTACTTCATTGAGGCGTCATCGTCCGTGAACAGAGATGCCTCCAAATTCTTCAAGGCATCCCTCACCGACTTTTCGAGTCGAGGTTCTTGCGGCAGCCCCGAAGAAGCCGGAACAACGGTGGTTGGCCCGGGAAGAGTCTCCGTGTCACCTTGCGGGACCGGCATTGTGATTCCTGCGATGAGAAGAAGAAAGGGTCAGATCGACCATAAAAAAAAGAGAATAAAGACTTAATGAATCGAAATGTACCAAGGCCTAAGGACGCTCTGAGTCGTTCCTCCTCTTGAAAAGTTTTGAGGGAAGCAGCAGTGGCTTCTTCAGTGGTGATGCCTGTTTGAAGAAAAGAGAGGAAAAGCATCAGTCAAAGACAATAATAAAAGTACGTTGAAATAAAAAAAACGCGACTAGTAATTACCCGATTGTGCAAGCTTAGCTAGCCACGCGTCGCGCCTCGCCAATCGCTCTGAAGCTGTGATGGCGGTCACCAGATCAGTGTCATCTGGCGGCATAACTAATCCTTTATTGGTCCCGTACTCGACCAAGCCCTCGCTATAGGGAGCGTGAGGTTCCTGACCGAACACAACGTCAGCTGAGAAGAGTGACTTCTTCTTCCTCTTCTGCCCACCAGCCCTGGGTGCACCTGAGATTGACTTGCGCTTTGCAGGCACCTTAGGGCGGCGGGTTCCGATATCTGCGCCCACGCCGGACTCCGGCGATACCACATTGACCGTTTCCGCTGGAGCACGGGGTGCTGGTGGCGCATCTACCATATCAGGAAGCGGCAATCCGCGCGGGGGGCTCAGCACGCGCGGTGGCCTAACTCCGGTATCTTTCAGCGGAGGAATGACCGGGGTCCTTGGCTTCAGGGGAGCCTTGCGGTCGCCGCCGGGAGGCGCGCCCTTGCGGTCAACCAGCATGCGTTTCTCCATAAGGATAACTGGACCCATTGCATGCGCGTACCAGGCCACGTACGCGTTGAGGACTTTAGGAACACAGCTCGGCTCGCTAATGAAGAAATAGGAGCCCGTGTTAAGCCGCATGAAATGATGCATCGCACTCTTTATCCCCTCTCGACTGGCCACGGGCTCTTCTAAGAACGCTTCCATCGGGATCCCCTGGTGATAGCTCGATTGCTGAGCGAACCGGTGAGGGTTATACCTCATGAAGAGCGCTGTCTCATTCTGCCTAAACACCAGGTAGCCCGGCTGAATGGAGTAGAGGTGGAGGATCTCCCGAGCTTTCAATATGGTGGCCCCGTCCTTAAAATCATCGCGCGGCGGTACTACCGACTTGGTGGTCTCTGAGCCTATGGTTACGACTTTATCCAAAAAAGAAACCTTCGCTCCGACCAGGTGTGGACGAAGGAGCAGCCCCCTAGCCTCCCGCGGAGATGCAACCATGATCGAAGCACCGACCAACCGCATGACTCTTAGGAGTCTGCACTTCTCAAAAAACGGAGGGATCTTATGAGCGCCGAACACCCCGTGCACATGTATTTCCATCCAAGAGGTGAAATAGTGCACCGGGAAGTTAGCAGGTTGCACCCCAGGCTCATTAGCGTCCACCGCTACGCTAAGTCCATTATAAAGGTAAGCCAGCCCGACGATTCCTACTGTCAACTGCAGACCATCCACCATCCGATGCGATGGGTAGAAAACAAATGGCCTCATGTGGCGCGAGTGCATGGGGAGCGCAAAGCTGCACAACCACAATCCCAGGAACCCTACAAAAAAGGTCTCCTCATCCATGCCCGGGACGGCGATTTCTGACAAGGGCATGACGGCGGCGCCGGGGAGAAAAAAGTCCTTTTGATCATCCTCCGATGTGGGTCGACGGTCCAAGCCGAAGCCAAAAGGGTCATCAAGCTGGGCGAACTTCTCGCTCTGCTCCGATAAAAATTCCGGTCGAACGAAGCGGGTGATAAAATCTGCGAAACTGACTCCCCGGATGCCCGATTCCAGATAGAGCCCTTCATAGATGTCCAGCACCTTCACCAAGCCCGAAAACTGGTACTGAATAGCGTTCTCCGGAGTCAGATAAAACACCAGTGGCTTGGTGGAAAGGAGGAAGCAGCTCCTCGTAATGCTCCCCCCTCATCGGCAGACCCGAGATTTCAGCAAACTCCTCCAAGGAGATAGAGACTTCCCTGTCCGTCATTAGGAAGGTGTGGGTGGGGATATTCCATTGCTCGATAAAAGCCTTAATCCACCACGTTGGAGGAGAGGGATACTCAAAGAGCGAGACGTAGATGGTCGAATACAAACCAATCTTCATCAGATGAGTCCTTTTCGCCGATAAGATGTACCGGGCCCACTGCAAATATCCGGCGGGCGGTCGCGGGATCAATCCAATGTTATAGGCATGTCCCCAAGGGAGTGCTTCACCCTGACAGATTCGCCTCCCTAAAATGTCTATTGCCGGCGGCGGCTGCACGGGAACAACACCAATCGCGGGTTGGAGGAGGTCATCCGAATTCCAATTTTTAACCTCCACGGCATACTTCACCGGGGGTTCATCCGCATAGGGGAGCGAAGATATGGGCTCAGACGGCGTGGCGGAACCGAAATTTCGGCGACCCTAGATGATCTCATTATACCACCTACCCCATAGGTGAAGGCTCTTGTGCTCGGGGTCATGATCCCTGATGAGAGCGAGCACCACTCGGTCCACTGGCGCCTGGGGAAATCCTCCCTCCGAGCGAACAAATGGGAATGATAGGTCAGCAGGCATGTTTCCTGTGGAGAGACAAAAATTAGCCGTCAGTGTTGTAATTCCGACGCTTGGCGTTTTAAAAATTTACACCACACTGCAAGGCAGTAGGTAGGGGACCAAATGGGGACCCACAAAATCTGGATGACAATGCATCAGTTAATAAGACAGCCCCATCATTAGATGAGACTGTCAATTAATGGAGTAATCCCCAAGAGAATATTCTCATTAATGGGAAATCCCTAGAGACAAGGAGAAAATCTCCTCTTTCAGAGCAAAGCTCTATCACAGAGTGATATTTGTCAAACTCTGGTCTCAAAGGAATAAAAATTTCCTAAAAAGTGCCTAGCTCTGCAAAAATGATGGAAAGATCCATCAAAAGAAAATTTTAACTCCTAAAGATTAAAAATCTGGGATCTTAAAAAAAAATCCACAAAAACTTATAAAAATTTCTCCATTTTTGGACCAAAAAAAGAAGATCTACATTTGATCCATGAGCAAAGCTCTGTTCATGGGTTAAAACCCATGAACAAGATCTCTATAGATCTATAAACTTTTGAGAGCAAGGCTCTGTTGATAAAACCCCAGAAAGGTTTTCTTTAGATCAAAGATCTATGAGAGCAAGGCTCTGTTAATTTAATTTAATTTAATTTAATTTAATTTTACCTAAGATGATTCTAGGTTCTGAACTCTGAAGTTCTTGGGAAGAAACGAGAGTAAGGCTCTAAGATTCTTAAACAAGAGCAAGGCTCTGAAAATTCAAGTTCTTGAAAAATGGTAAAACATTTTCCAAGGACCAAGGGTCCTATTTATAGGCGCCTGCGCCCCTTCAACTCACCCGTTGATCCAATGGCCAAGAGCAAAGCTCTGTTTGAATTTCAAAAATTCAAAAATTGAAGCAACGCTTTAAATCCTGTGCGCTGCGCGCAACGCGCCACGTGTCAGAAGTTGATACGTGAGCGCAGCGCCCAAGGCAGCGTGCCCAATCAGAGCAAGGCTCTATTTAAAACAAAAATTAAAGGAAGCAACGCTTCAGTTGCGCAAGCGCTGCGCGACACGTGTCAGCGCAGTTGCGCAAGCGCTGCGCTGCGCTGCACGACATGTGTCAGCACAGTTGCGCAAGCGCTGTGCGACACGTGTCAGCGCAGTTGCGCTGCGCTGTGTGCTGCGCGACACGTGTCAGCGCAGTTGCGCTGCGCTGAGCGCTGCGCGACACGTGTCAGCGCAGTTGCGCTGCGCGACACGTGTCAGCGCAGTTGCGCAGCGTTTGCGCCAAACAGAATTAAAATTCCAGTAAGATCTTTCTGTTCTTGTTAAAACAAGAAGATTGTCTTCTGTAAAACAGAAGCCCTTGGATCAAAGATCCAACAGTGGGGAAAATTTCCCAAATCACTCAGAGAATGATCTCTTTAACAAATTTAACAAATTTATGGGCACTATATAAAGGCCCCTAGACCCCAATTCAAAATCAATCAACATTGAGAACATCAAGAACTTCAAAAACAAAACAGAGAGAACTCTGAAGGATTGTGAGAAAAACTCAAGAACAAAACAAAAGAGGTAAAAGCCTTCATAAAAAAGAAGAAGAAGAATTTCTTCTGAATAGATCATTGATCTAAGAACAAGATCAATGATCTTCAATAAAAAAATATATAAAATAATAACAGTGCCTTGCACTTTTTATGAACCATTGGTTCTGGAATTTTAGAAAAATTCTTTTCTTGAATCCAAAATTGGATCAAGTTATTGAAACAGTGCCTTGCACTTGCAAAACTGCACTGTTGTGCTCCTGGGTTGACGCAAGCCACCACAGAGCGCCACGTGTCAGCGGCGCAACAGCGCAGTGCACTAACGCAGCGCACTGCGCTGTTGCGCTTGCGCTCACCAGAGCGTGACACGTGTCACCTCCACATGCGCTTGCGCTCAATGATTGGCGCAAAGCGCCTGACAAGCCAATATTAGACAATTAATGCACTGCATTATTTATTGAAGGGCCAAGCCCAATTAAAAAAGGCCTAACAGGCCAAATAAAATGCAATGCATTAAAAGAGCAGAGCACAAACAAAACAGATGCTCTGCATCATTTATAAAAGGGCATAGCCCAAACAAAACAGATGCTCTGCATCATTTATAAAGGGGCAGAGCCCAAATCAAATAGGCCTTACAGGCCAAAACAAAATGCAGTGCAAGGGCAAAGCCCTAGCATAGGCCTAATAGGCCAAATGCAAATAAAACGTTGAACATTCTCAACTGGACTTAGCCCAATCATGGCCGTAAGTCCTCAAATTAAATTGACTGAGCAAGACTGCTCTCTTAAATCAATTTACATCCGATTCAAGGGTGCATCTTCGTACTCCTCTGACACCTATCGTTGTAATCCTTCAACGACGTCAGAGAGGTGATGAGTCCCGACAACCACACTTCGATACGGACTGCGGGGTCCTTAAACTCGTGGACCGAAACGTCCTTAAACTAATATTCGTCCCTAAATGGGAATGTTGGACCGAAACGTCCTTAAACCAATATTCGTCCCCAAAATGGGAATGCTGGACCACCATGTCCCTAAACTGGCAATGGACCACTATGTCCCTAAACTAGAATAATAGAGCCCCCCAAATGCTCTTTTGTCGGATCTAAACGATCCCGTTAAATTGATCTTAGTCTCAAATTCGACTAACGTATCCTTAACGAACGTTTAAGTTGATCTTAGCCTCAAATATGGCTAACGTATCCTTAAACTAAAACCCCAAACCCAAATCTAAGAAATACGGATTTGGACTAATCCACATCCTACGGGCGACGGCATAACTTAGTCTCCGTATACAATCCACGGGCAACCAACACAAAACAAACACCCACGACACGAAGTGAAATTCTAGAGAAAGAGAAAGTTGTTACCGCGATGCGGTAGCGTAATTAACTGCAGGGGCTTGCGCCTGCAGGGAAGAGCGTCCCCACAATCAAAAACCCCTCGAAAGAGGGGGAATCTGACGAAGTCTTCTATATCGGCCGCATCCGTCTAAACTTCCGATACACGGTGCCATAAATCAACTTGGCATCTTCGGAGAGGTAGACGGATAAAACCAAATAGCATCTGCCCCGAATCTCAGGCAAGATGTCTTCACGTCGCGCCGCCTATTCGGAGGGGAACACACCCCATCAGACGCCGCAGGTCTGCACACGTCGCGTCGGCCAATCGACGCTTGACATGTGGACCGTCGCTTCAGTGGCAGGATGCACGAACCGACACACCTTCCTTAAATGCAGAGATCTCGCCTTGATTCGCTGGCAGAAAAGACAGCCGACAGCCCGGGGACGCGTCCCGACGAAACCTTAGGAGGGAGCTCACCCCGGGCGGCCCGGCAGTACACTCCTGACCTGACCCGCTAGCTGGTCGGGACAAGAGTGGGGGACTAATGATGATGCTCAATATTGGCGACCCCCAAGATCAGTACATGTGGCAGATGACGTGTCCCAGAACTCAGAAGAAAGGGCCCACAGGGGCCGACCAGGCCACCCCTATCCCGACCTGCAAGCACAAGCTGGCTCTCCTCAGAGCCCCCTAAAAATTGGCCTCCTCGGCCTCTCAGCTCGTCCCGAGCTGCCACATGACCAAGACTCCTTGGCCCTCTCGCTCGTCCCCAAGCTCCCCAGCCGAGGCCATCTTCCTCGGTCCTCTGACCGACCAACTCCACCACTCACAGGCGTAACCGCCGCTCCGCAAATCTCGCCATGCACAGATTCTCCGCCAGCAACATCCCACGTTCCACGCCATCAGGATCCCTATTAATGGGCGATCCACTCTTTACGTGGGCATGACGTCGGGAGCGTAACTGCCGGCGAGATTCTCGTGCCTGCTGCTGCGTGCTGCCGCGTGCTGCCGCTACTATATAAACCCCTATCACAAAGGGGTCAAGTAAGCTTTTTTCACCCCACTTAGCCGTTACTCTGCTCGGATCTCGTACTAACTTGATCGTCGGAGGGTCCTCGGTGGTACCAAACCACCCCAGGACTTCTTTGCTTGTACTCGGCGTTGACTCCCTAAAACCACCAATCTCCTCAAAACCCATTGAGACCCACACACAACAGGAGATCACCTCCAAAATCCACCAGGAGATCGACGGAAGACAACATATGACGGAGACCCGAAAAGGACCTCCATAAGGTAGGAATCCTACTTCTGTGATGAGTGAACCTATGAAGGAAATTCAAAGGGTAGAAACAAACCGGACAGATGAACCATTAGAAAATAGCTCAACGAGTTCATATTGGAGTAAGGAACTCCAAGCTCCCCCCTAAGGCAGAGTTGTTTCATACAAAGATCGGAACAGGTTGAGTTATAAGTCTTAATAGATCCAATATTTAGATCGGGGTTACCCTTAAAGGATTCACCTATGTAAAGGAAGCCGTGAGGGCCACGACAAGTAAGATTGGGCTAACTCTCTAGTTCCTTCATGAGTTGGTATTGGACGAATGGCCCATAAACGCGTCAACCCGCGATCTAATGTTGTAAGCCCTTCTATATGTGTTTTAGGCAAATCTTGGTAAAAAGACCCAATTCAATGTCTATAATTACTTTGGTTTTCTTCGGGAGGCGACTATTGTCACTAAGTATAGATTCAAGGCCGGAAGCTACCTATACCTATTGCATAGAAGTTTGCCTATATAGCCATTTGTTTTTATTTATTTGTATTTATTTTATTCTCCGTAAATTTATTCTTTTGGTGGATTGTTGGATATTTAATTACAGAAAAGAATAAATTTATTTTATACTAATAAATAATTTATGTTGACTCGTGATCAATTATATCATTGATTTAATTGATTTGTGTAATACCCGGTTCCGTTTGAAAGCATTCCATATTTGAATAAATTTAATTCCCTGTTTTTGTTCCCAAATATTTCTTTTAAAAAAATTTAAATTCCCACACATTTCTCCTATTTCCCCCTATTCGTTTCTTCTCTTTTATATTTCATATAATTTCCTTCTCCATTTTAAAAACCTGAGCCAGCCTAACACCATTCTCTCTCTACCTACTTTTCCGGCATTCTTATTCTTTGGGTCCTACCTACTTATCTCTCTCCCTCTCCATTCTTTTCATTTCCTTTTCTCATATTTTCCTTAGGCTCACAACACACCAAACTGAGCTCCTCACCTCTCCTCCCTATTCTTCTTCTTCTCCTATTTCTTCTCAACCGCATCCGAGACCCGCTCCTCGCCAACGGCCGCAGCCTCACCCTCGCCAACAAACCCCATGATCTGCTCCCCGTCTCCTCAACGACTTCCTCTCCCCCCTCTATTAGTCTCACTCTCTCTATCCCTGACTCACTCTACCTCCTCCAACTCAAACCCCGAGCTCCTCTCCCTTACCGGCGATCACCTCCAACCATGCCAACGAACCTCCCTCATTACCATCACCAGCCACTGCTCAAAGCACTGCTATAACCCACACCGCCGGCCACCTTCTCTCGAAGACCCCGAGCTCCATCATCCTTCATCGCCGACCTAACATCACCAACGACCTAACCTTCACCACTACCCCCCACCATCTCCATCGCAACACCTAGCCAAGCTCTCCCTTCTTCTCACCCAACTCCAGAACCCATCACCACTTCAAGAATGCCACCAACCCCCACTACCACTATCATTGACAACCTTGCTACAGCACTACCGAAGCCTCTCGTCAACGGCTACACCCAGTCAACCCCAACCTTAAGCTCCTTCTCCAAACACCACCTGAGCCCAATCGTCCTCTTCATCTCATCCGCTCAATACATCGACCCCCTACCTTCATCTCCTATCTGTTCCGTCGCCAAACGCCATATTCGGCCACCGGAGCACCTCGCTGAACCACTGTGAGCACCCCTGCAACCTCCAGATAACCGACGGCCACCTCCATGCCATATCGTACCCGAGCACCTACGCATCCAAGCCTAAGCTCCCAAGCCCTTGTTGCTATTTTCATCGGAGCTCCCTGAACTGTCGCCGACTTTCACCGCTTCTTGTCGTCCAGGTCATTGCTATTGCCGCGAGCAACCGACGAGCCTTTGGACCACCGTTGCTTCGCCATTTGCCATGCTCAGTAGTGCCCAGCACCGTGTCCAAAACTGTGTCGTGTCGTTCCATACCCGCACCATGCACTAATACAAGACCGTGCTCAATACCGTGTCATGCCCGTGTCATCACCACGCCCACTACCGTATCATGCCCGCGTCGCCACCGCATACAGTATTGGGTCACTACACATCGTGCACGCGCCACGCACCGTGTCCAGTATTGCAACGTCTCGTGTGACGAGGAGAATCCTGCATCTTGTGTCGCTTCTATATCAGCGACTGAAGGCAAGTGAAACCTTCACTTATTTATCATGCTATTATAAAGTTTAGACATGAAATTTATAACAACTATACACACACACACACACACAGAGTAGATTATTATTGAAATCGTGTGGCGAGCCATAGTGTCGTCTTGCTAATTAAAGCTCGACTAAGGCTTATTATGGTGTAGGTATCATGTTGTCGGGACCCGGTTCTTTCTCACGGAACAAAGTGCCATACCAAGTGTTATGCCAAGGGGGCGAGGCCACATCTTGAGTTCGTGGGACCCACTGTAGAACAATGAGGAATCTTTGGAATACATTCCGAAAGAGAACCGAACTGCATTATAAATGTAATGTTGCCTCCCTAAATTACAGAGATGCCTTTTAAGTAAATTGGCACTACAGGAGCTTGAGAGCTGCGTAGTTAAGCGTGCTCGGTCCAGGGAAATCTTTGGATGGGTGACCTTCTGGGAAGTGGCCTTTGGTCGGATCCGGTTCACTCTAAAGGGCAAAATTGTGCGGGTTCGGTCAGAGCGGACAATACCATCTGTACTGGAGCATGGGGAGTTACACATGTAGGAGGTATATGGTCTTTATCTACTTTCGTTTGGATAAATGAAACGGGCGTTACAATCGATAACCGAACGTTAGCCAAATATTCGATAGGTTAACCGAATAAAAATCCTAATTAACGTGCCTATGTTTTGAGAACGTTGAATTTCGTTACTGTTGATGACTAATGCGTAGAGATTTAAGTTTTAAATATTGAGAATATCGTCACGAAATGACGTCCCAAAAAGGCAACATCAAATCTGGCTTTTATTGTACACGTCGTGATGATAAATTGATATAAATTTTGATACATACTGGAATGTTTAGTTCACTCTAAAGGGAAAAACCGTGTGGTTTCGGCCAGAGCGGACAATACCATCTGTACTGGGGCGAGGGGTGTTACATATATAGAAGGTATATCTTCTTTATCTACTTTCGTTTGGATAAATGAAATGGGAGTTACAATCGATAACCGAACGTTTGTGGCAGAGGACGAGAGTTCAGTAGCGGGCATGGGGAATTCAACTCGCTTTGTTTGGGAGGATAGGGAAGCACGAAACGGAGAAGATCAACCGCTAGTGGTACGGTTCTGAAGGATAGTTTATATGGGAGGAGATTGTTGTTTTATTTTTGCGAGAATAAGACTTTCATTTAGTTTTTATAGGGGATGTGTTATTGTTCAGTCGAAATATTGCATTTTTGATATGACATTTTTCTTACTTTTCTTAAATATTTAAAGGTATTTATTATAAATATAAAACATATTTAGGTTTATCTGCAAAATACTATTTATCCTATGTTTATATATATAATTAACATTATTAAGGAAAATTTATGCATATAATATTTATAAGATATTTTGATAATATAAAATATATGCATATCATATCAAATATTCTAACCAAGATTCTTAAAAAATATAATATCATACAAATGGTTAGGATAATATCTCAAAATATAACAAATACTATAAATTGAGATATTGCGCAGATTGAGCTCAGGTATGGAGATCGGGATATCCGAGATATCAGAATAAAATCTGCCGATGAAGATTAATAAAACTGTAAAATCACTACTGGTAGACTCAGAGAAGATTTCCAAAATTCAGATATCTAGAAAATCTTCACGTGTCAACATGAGGCAGCTTCTGAAAATTGGAACCCTAAATTTTCCAAACCGCCGCCTAACCGCCGTAGAAACCCTATAATAGCCGTGGATCCACGGTCATTGTTCCTGCCAAAAATTTCTGCACAAAAAAGCCCAAGGCATCAAATGGCAGCGATACGCTTAAGAAAATGTGAACCTGTATTTTCCGGGCTGTATTTTGACAAACTTCCGAATGAGAAACAGCTAAATACTGATGGTATTGAAAGCATCTCGAAAAAACCTTCGATTTGATATATTATGGGCCTCATAATTAATCCGGGATCAAAAGTTATGAACAAATGTCTATGCACATGTGATCTAAGGAAGAAGATGCGAACCAGTATTTTCCGAGCTGTATTTTGACAAACTCCGGAATGAGAAATAGATAAATTCTGATGGTATCGAAAGTGTGTCGAAAAATCCTTCGATTTGATATATTATGGGCCTCATAATTCATCCGAGGTCAAAAGTTATGAGCAAATGGGCTATGCACGTGTAATCTAAAGTAGTGCTCTACTACATGGGGAATGCATTTTTAGTTCCATATCGGGAGAAAGAGAGATAGCTTCTCTACCACTCCCATATAAATAAGAGGGGATACCTCTTAGAAAGGGTGGAGTTCAATCCTCAAAGGATTTAGTTCTCCAAGATAGGAGCATGCTCCTCCCCATAATGCGTATATGTGCAAGCGCCACGTGCGCTACGTGCAACGCACGTGTGCCCGCCATGCGCGCACCACGTGCAATGCACGTGCGCACCACATGAGAATATTTAATAATATTAAAAGGAGCTTAGTTCTCCATAAGAGCTTCGTTCTCCAAGATAGGAGCATGCTCCTTCCTATAATGCGCATATGCGCAAGCACCATGTGCACTACGTGCAACCCACGTATGCCCACCATGCGCGCACCACGTGCAATGCACGTGCGCACCGCATGAGAATATTAAAAGGAGCTTAGTTTTCCATAGGAGCTTAGTTCTCCAAATTAGGAGCCTGCTCCTCCCCATAATGCGCATATGCGCAAGCGCCATGTGCGCTACGTGCAACGCACGTATGCCCGCCATGCGCGCACCACGTGCAACGCACGTGCGCACTGCATGAGAATATTTAATAATATTAAAAGGAGATACGCTCTCCATAGGAGCTTGCTCCCCCCCATAATGCGCATATGCGCAAGCTCCATGTGCGCTATGTGCAAATATGTGCGCCCAACACGTGCGACGCACGTGCGCGAACGCAAAGAAATCTTTTTCAGCAGCGAGAAGCTTAAGCTCCAGCATGTTCTTTCCCCCTAATGAGTGGGACATGGTTCAAAGGGTACATCCCTTCATACCTTCGATATATGGCGCTGTAATCTCTCAGTGTCGTCGGAGAGGTGGTGGGTCCTAACGACCAATGATCCTTCTTTTCAATAAAAAAAGGAAAAGCAACAGATATACAGAAGCAAATAGAGAAACCCCCCTACAAATTTTGAGAAAACTCAAAGAAAGAAGAGCAAGCTCTTAGAAAAAGAAGATCATTTCTTCAAGGTAAAAAATTAATTCTTAAACAACAGAGATGAAATCAGAAGAACTATCTTCTAAAAGATCATACATCTACAACAGACCAAGGTCTCTCATAAAAAGATCAAAAGATCTAATCATAAAAACAAAAGAAGTATTTACTTCATTCACAGATCCTTGATCTACAAAGGTAAAGCCCTTTTATAAAAAAGAACTTTTGTTCTTGAATCTTGAGGCAAAGCCTCTTTTAAAAGAACATAAACTTGCTCTCTGATCATAAATTTGATCAAATGCGCTTTGCGCTATTGGAAAGTGTCTTGCACTCATGAATTGCACTTTTGCGCTCCTTGGACCGGCGCTCAGCGCCAAAACGTGCCACGTGTCAACCACGTATACAACTTGCGCTTTGCGCTTCTGAAACAGCGCACTGCGCTCATGAGCTTGCGTTCAGTGCCAAGCACGCTACATGTCACTCACTGGTGTGCCACTAAACTAGCGCAACACGCTCATAAATTGAAAGCGCAATGCGCTCATAAACTGGCGCTTAGCGCTAAGCGCGACACGTGGCGCGCTGTCAGAACACACATTGTTCTGATGAATGCTATGCATTCAATACAAGACAAAAAATGTCAGAACCCAATAATTAGCATTATTAAAAGTGTCAAGCCCAAATAAATGCTCAATAGCCAGAACAATAAAATGTTCAACATTTTAATTGTACTTAGCCCAAGATTGGCCGTAAGTTCTCAACTCATATCAACTGAGCCCATATGCTCATAAACTTTTTAACAGACTTTAGTCCCAAATTGGACTATAGATCTCCCAACCAAAATTGATTTAAGGGTACATCTCTGAACTCCTCTGATATTTGTCGTTGTAATCCTTCAACGTCTTCAGAGAGGTGATGGGTTCCGACAGCCATACATTCCACAGACTATGATATCTTTAAACTACGGACTGTGGGTCCTTAAACCCATGGACTATGATGTCCGTCCTTAAACCCATGGACTACGATGTCCTTAACCTGGACTGTGGGGTCCTTAAATCCATGGACTACGATGTCCTTAACCTCGGATTGTGGGGTCCCTTTAAACCCACGGACTATGATGTCCTTAACCTTGGACCATCATGTCCTTAAACTGGTAATCGACCGCAATGTCCCTAAACTAAACAATAGAGTCTAAATGCTCTCTTGTTGGATCTAAACGATCCTGTTAAGTTGATCTTAGTCTAAAATGAGACTTGTTAGTTATATGTATGCCCTAGAGGCCATTACTGTACATTGGATGTATATTGTAGTGGATGCTGGGACATATATAGGTAGGACTTTCTTGCTCGACATGATAGTACGCTCTCTGGTTGCTCTTTATCTTAACATGTATACTTACTGTCTCTCTGTTACATGTTGATAAAGCTCTTAGGATGTGTACTCGACTTCCAGGACTATGATGTAGATCATACTAGTGGGGCCTGGGTAGTCAATGAGTACATCCTTCAATGTTCCTAGTCGTGTGAATATCGAGACGGGGCATTGATATTCCAGAGTAGACTAGCGTATATCTTCTCGACCCATATGATGGGCGATGGATGATCCCATATCCATTGGTGTTTGACATCAGAGATGGTATGCGGGTGCTCAGCGATGACTGGGTACACTGAACGGACTCGCCGAGAACTCCCAGATGGTATTATACTTCACGTCAGATGGCAGTTCTCTGGTGACACTGGTACAGCTTAGTCTGTTGACCCGAGATCGTCATAGAGTCTTGTGTGTCTCCCACTGTGCTTTGATTTCCACCTAACCACGGCTCTACTGAGTCGTGCAAACAGGTGGTTTTTGGGTACAGTCCCGATTCACATGGAGGCAATGAGCGATAGGAGGGGATTCGTCTCTCCCGGTATTGGGGGTTGATGTTGTGCTATGCTCGATTGGCCATAACTGGAAATCCCTGGCCAGGGTTGCAGTGATTTACTGGTAAGAGTTATCAGTAGTTTCACGCTTGTTATGGACCTTACATCGGCATGACTTATCAAGCTATTGGGGTCTGACGTTTACCACCCCTAGGCGAGATATGCGACATATCAGACGAACAGACCGGACTGTACGGTAAGTGTTGCTGGTTGGATTCACAGGAGTGTGAGCGGGCTTGCTCGTTGATCTTCTGATCGCTCAATACCCGGGTGGCCGTTACGTTTAGCAGACCGCTTGCGGCTTGTGGGTGTTTGATATGATCATCACCTGCTGCCGGCGTATTGACGAGTATTTAGAGTCCTACACAGAGGTTTCCTGGCTCAAGCGAAACGAAATAGGAGCGCATATGAGATATGTGCGGGACCGAGAATAATACCAGTATGTGATACTGTATTTTATTCTCGCGATTTGTATCATTGGACGGTTATATATGATATAGCCGGGTTACCGAATCAAGTGTTGATTCGATACATTGATACACTTGATATTAGTCGGTTATATGCAGTATGACCGGATCATTAAATCAAGTGTTGATTTAATGATTTAATGTATAATTATATATTAGATATATTACTTTACATTAACTAGTATTTGTTCACTTAAAGATGGATTTTCTCACTTGATGTGCACATTGTATATATGATATAGTTTTGTGCACTAGTTTGTATCATGTTTGATGATACATGCAAACTTGGGTGTATGTTTGATCTAAACCATGTTTAAGTGAATGGTTAGGGTTTTGTTATCTTTTCTTAATCATTTATTTATTTATTCATTTTTGGGCAAAAATGAAATGGTGGCTTAGTTTGTTTTGTTGTTGAAGCTTCATGAAGCTTTGAATAAGTCTACCATTTTGTCTTTTGCCTTAACCCTAACCATTTACCTAAACCCTAGTTTATTCTCTACACTTGTTAAACTAACTCAAGGTTGCATTATGATAAGATCAATTGATTTTATTATTACCATGATATTCTTTTTCTTCTTCTTCTTCTTCTTCTTCAAGAAGAAAGAACCTTGCTACCAACAATGGTGCTATGAGTAAAAGAGTGAGAAATCCAATTCTAAAGTGAACCCACTTCCTATTTCTTCATCCTCTACCACTTGTCATATAGTATAGGGTGTTTTCTTCACAAGTTTCATGACTTGGTGAAGGTGGAGCTTGAGTTTGAGTTGCCTCGACGTAGATCATCTTCGGCATCGAAGTCAACGACCTAGCCCGACCATTTCTCCGATGAAACCAACGCTAGAGTCCGGGATCCGATGATCGCAGCGAAGGCACATCGTCACGGAGCTATGGGGGTGGAGGACCGAATCTACAAAGGTTGTATTTTCCGTTCACTCTTAGTTAAGTTGTTAACTTATAT
Organism: Agapanthus africanus; assembly: GCA_030015575.1. NCBI lineage: Eukaryota > Viridiplantae > Streptophyta > Magnoliopsida > Asparagales > Amaryllidaceae > Agapanthus > Agapanthus africanus. The sequence goes on from JASDDO010000010.1 coordinate 336,019,474, forward strand.
CGTTTTCGCCTATCCTCTAGTTACGATCTTACTTAGGGTTACTTGGCACATAGAAATTTTTTGATTTTGGCAAGTTTGATCTGTTGTAGAACCTCATGGGTGTGCCTAGGAACCCTACAGTGGTATCAGAGCCTAGCTAGAGCTTTAGGCGAAGTGTAGACGATGTTTTAAGTCCGATCGAAACACGAAACCCTAATCCGACCCCTTCTCTGTACAATTTTTAAAACAGTGAAATTTTCTATATTTAAAATATGCAGAAAAATCAGCAGGGTTTTCTAAGAACTACTGTGCAAAACGAGCTCCTGAATCGATCAAGGAGCCACGGAACCGCGGCACGAGCATGGCTCGTGCGGCGGTTCCGCGGCCGTACGGTCACCTTTTTCATTACTTTTTGCACAGTAATTTCTTTCTTTCATTGCTGAGTTTTCTGGGAAGTTTTAATGTTTACTCAAGAGTTGAGTTTTCTGGGTTGTATTGGGAGTTCGTAGATTCGATCGGATTATCAAACTTTGTCTATGTGTTTTTCCGGGTAATTTTAGAATATGTTAAAAAGTTCGACCGGATATAAATACCCAATTTTTCCCCTGCCGGAAAATTTCCAAGTGTTGGATTTTTCCGTGGTTTAAAGATGTTCTAAGTAGTGCAAGTAACGCGATGGACCCTCTAGAAGACAACAAACCTTAACTCGATTATGTGACCGTCTTGAACTGCCCTTTGAACCTTAGGGTTTGGGGCAGTACGGCGTGCCACATGTGAGGCGTTGGCTTGACCCTTCTACGGCTGGACCGTTGCTACTGTGGCATGAAGTGGATGTTTTTTAAACTTATTTCATGTGTTGAGCTGTTTCGGGAAAACTTGGGTGTTTGATTGTTCGATCGGAAATTTTAACATTTTCTATTTATCTGGAATGTGATACAATATTTGGAATTCACAAGTAGTTATGAGATAACTAATATGAATGTTATAAACATAGCAGTTTAGTCTCACTTAATCGGTTGCCACGGAATTTTGATGTGATCAAAAGTCAGTCGCAATCACGTAGCGTACACGGATACTCGCCGGATAAACTTAATAGACAGCTACACCCCATAGCCCCGACCAAGTGATTGTAGGAGAACCCCGTCGCCAAAAAGCATCCGTTCGGGTGCTCGCGGCAGCGGTGTTCCGTCTTAGTACACTTCGTCGACGGTATCGGGGGTGCGGTCGTCCACTAAAGTTTGCGACGAGCATTCGTTCTGGATGCCGGGAATCTTGTTGAATTGCCCGACTTTATATTGAAAAGTGTTTTCGATATTGAGACTAAAATGTGGGGTTTATAATTGTTAGGCATGCAATGTCTAAGGAATTCATTTGATTAGGCATGCGATGTCTAAAGAGTTTGCGGATTCCAACTATTGTAGTTTTACACTTTCTTTTCTGTGACCGTAAGTGCAATATGTGATATCGCCGATTTCGTTGCTATATGTCAACGATAATTGGGATGCGCATATTTACTTACGTTGATAACATGTGATGTTATGTGTTGCTGGATATGTTATATTGGATCGTCGTGTTTGAATAGACGGGTTTTTTTGTGTGAGACGAGTGTTTTTCATTTTCATTCATGTAAAAAACTTGTATGTAATATTCTTTTATTGGGGCACTTCCAGGTTGCGGAAGATGTCACCTTTTGTATATTATTTACTTTTCCGCATTAGGATAGACCCAAGGAGGGGAGCACAAGTAACCGGGTTCTAGGGTCCAGTGGGAGACCATCTCGAGGAGTCGAGTCCGGGTCTCCTAACCCTAGAATTGGTAGCGTTGCTTGCCGCTCTCGTAGGGGTCTAGGGGTGTGGGATTGGCTATTCATCGCGACCGTGGAATCCGTGTTTTATACTGGCTCGTATTAAAAACACGGACGTCCTAGAATATCCAATATTTCATATGATATTTTCTACTGCGTTATCTGTGATGTGATCATGTGATTTGTTCAGATAGATATAGTATATAGTATATATGATATATTATATAGACGTTGCTTATGTTTTACACCCACGCTAGCCCTGCCCCGCTCTGCCGTTAGTTACCTAACCTAACGGTGCAGACGGGACATCGAGGCGAATGCGGATGGCATAAGCGTACGTTATATTTATCTGTGATGTTTAGGTGGACTTAAATGATGGGATATTCATTAATGTGATTAATGAAAGAAAATAAACCTAAAAGATGTTGTGGAATCGAATTTCAAAATAAAAACAGGTAGCTACAGTTCTTGTTTTGCATCGCGGTGTTCCTTTTAGAACATCCTGCACCTTATTCAATAAGGAAAGGACCGAGATCCCTTCACCGGGAATGACTCCTTTAGCAATAACTGTCAGATGCTACAACCCTCGGTTTGTCTTTTGATTGCTTCTATAGTTTTTGCTTTGCACAGCGGTATATATGATATATCATGTACCTTATTCGATGAGGAAAGGGCCGACGATCCCTTCACCGGGAGTGACCCCTTTAGCAAAACTAGAAAAGCCTAAAAAACACTCCATTTAAAAACCATTTGATTCCGCAACGAGATCAAGTTCAAAGCGTTAAAGGTTTTATTAAAAACCATTCGCAACCCTCCGTCATTTTAGGAAGTAGAGTACTTAGTATCCGTGCTGTGTTTGTTGACCATAGTCAAGGCACAGTGTACGGTAGCTAAGTGATGTCTTCCTACACCGCATATGATGCGATTAGTTAGGACAGTCGCGTGATTTTGTTGACCTTAGTTAAGGGTCATGTGGGTGGGTCTAATTAATCACGAAATGACGGGTAGAACTTGACTAGTGCTTATGATTTGTTGACCATAGTTAAGGTCATAGGTGCTAGGGGTAAAAACCTTTATCGGGAGTTTCAAGTGTTGAAATTTGCAATGAGATTGCATACCTTCTATGTGATAGTTCGATCCCGATACCCACTGCGAGTAATTGTTACTCCTGGGAGAGTTTTTGCACTTTGCAATTAGCCGATCAAGTAGGTGTCTAGAAAGGTGTCAATGAGGTTACGCCTCTGGGAAAACGAGGTTTACTTTAATTAGGTCCGTGCGAAAGCACGGGGAACCTCCCTCAAAGTACCGACACTGGCCTGGCTGAAAGATTGGCGAACTTGTAGAGTGTAATTAATCCCGGCTAGTCTTTCCTTTTAAGGTATGAAGGAAGATTTGATAAAAACAGTGGGAGCCATCCTGATTAGATAAAATATATAACCAATCTAATCTTGCAAGAGTGCACGCAGAGTGTTTTCTTCTCTCTCTCTCTAGGTAGCGACCATATCACGCCTTAATCAAGATAATAATATGGATGAATTGACCGAACCCGCTTGTTATACTGAGCTGGGGAACGTTGGTCCCGCTCCAACTTATAATTGTTATAAGACAGAGCAGGAAATAGGGGAATACCAGAATTCCTATGCCGCCCAAACGACGAAAGTGCATATGATGCATCTCCTTCGGGTGTGTTCATTATACAGAACTGTTTCTCAGTATCCTCTGCGTCCTGGGTATCTGATACCGGATCAGGATCCCAGATATGTAATCTATTACATAGGGCTACATAAAGGCAGAGAACTGAGAATGGGTGATAAGTTTCATTAGACAGAAAACGGGGCAAGTGTTGCAGCCAAGTCTGTTGGTCACTGTCACCCTGTATTACCAATACATTGATTCTGAACAAATGCTATTAGATACCGAACCTGATATACAAAATCATATCAGTCTTTTTATTAGTAAAGAAAGGATATAATTTTGTATTGTTGGATAATGTTTTGAACATTTCCTACATTTCAAAAGTTGATCGTTTCAGGCACGTTATCTAAAAGCATTGACGTTCTAAATCAAACTACAGTTCCTAATATACGGAACACACACAAGAGGAAGAGTTCAGAAATGAATGAATCCTTCTTGAGACATTGTAGACTAGGTCATATCAATGCGACCCGACTGGCTGAAGTTACATTTAGATGCATATTTAAATCAGTTTGAATTTACATCTTATGGAACTTGCTAGTCATGTCACAAGAATTAGATGACCATAGCTCTGTTTATTGGAAACAGAGAAATAGTTAGTGAACTCTTGGGACTGATACATGATGATGCATGTAAGGTCCCCTGTCTACACATGCCAGGACCGGTTCTTTATACTTCATTACATTCTCTGATAATCTCTCAAGATTCAGCCATATGTTCCTGTTGAAACAAAAGTCCGAAGCTTTTGAGATATTCACAGAATATAAGTTAGAAGTAGAGAACCAAAAACCGGGTATAAGTATTATGTCCTATGATAAGATCAGGCAAGAGAATACTTGTGCATGGAATTCTTGGACTATTCTAAAGGAGAATGAGATTCTCTCTCGGTGTTACTCCTCTGAATACACCACAGCACAACGGTGTATCAGGGCGGAGCAATAGCACCCTATATATGATATGGTGTGCTCTATGATGAGTATTACTGAGTTACCTATTTCCTTTTTGGGGTTGTGCACTTGAGAAGTTGCATGCCTATTAAATTGGGTTCAAATCAAATCAGTGCCTACCACTCCATATAAGATATGGTATGGGAAGAGCCTATCTCTTAAGTAAGTTAAGATTTGGGATTGTCCGGCCTATGTCAAAAGCAAAATCCGGACAAGATCGAGGCAAGGTCAGTTCTGTAGAACTGGAAAGGTTCCAGCTATACAAAACTGCAGCTGATTTGACTGAACCAGAGGATTCAATAGTCCCCGACGAACCTCAGCCTCTCCGCCGATCTAGCAGGGTTCCTCACCTGCCTGAGAGATACTTCGGTTTCTCGATGACAGTGGGAGCGAGGATTGCATCATGAGATGATGACCCAACTAGTTTCGAGCAGGCCATCGAGAGTAGGGACTCTGTAAGAATGGCTGGATGCTTAGCGATCTGAGATGGAATCCATGTACACCAACAAAGTATAGACTTTGGATGCTATATCTGAAGGGTTAAATCCCCATCAGGAGCAAGTATATCTTGAGAAGATTACTTGGTGTAGATGGAAAAGTTGAGACTTTCAAAGCTAGACTTGTTGACAGTTTTCGTCATCGACCAGGCGTGGATAATGATGAAACCTTTTCCTAGTGGCTATGCTTAAGTCCATCCGGATCCTACTTAACATTGCTACATACCATGACTACGATATCTGGTGGTTGGGTGTCATGACTATTTTTCTAAATACTGATTTAGAAGAGAACGTCTATAAGTACACAGCCAGAGAGCTTCGTAAACAGTGGGAGCAGCGGAAACATGTGCAAGTTGCTTTACAGGATAAAGCAGGCATCGCGGAGTTGGAACGTCTGTTTTGATGTGGTAGTCAAAGAGTTTGACTTCATCAAAATGGTAGACGAACCTTGTATATACAAAAAGGTAGTAGAGAGTAAGATGGTCATCCTCGTATTGTACGTGGACAACATACTCTTGATAAGAAAAGAGTTTCCTATGCTACGCACGGTCAATCTCCTCTTATCACAGAGATTCTCCATATAGGATAAAGTTGATACCTCCTAAATCCTGGGATTTGGGTCTATGAGATAGATCTAAATGGATGTTAGGATTCTCACTAGCTGTAGTAAGATAGTATCAATCGATCCTGGGGAGAATCACTGGAAAGGTTCCAGGGTGATAAGGACGACTGAATGTCAGTCGCAGGCATTGTCTTTACCCTCAGTGGAGGGACGGTATGTTGGAAGAGTTCCAAGCTAGATACCGTGGCAAACTAGACGATAAAGGCTGGTAACATCGCTATTAAAGATACTACCAAAGAGGAAGTTTGGGTGTATATTGGTTCATGAGATGAAATAGGTTCCTACCATTGTGTGACAATGGAAGTGTGGCTTTGGCCCAGGAACCCCGATCCTATCAGTGACCCAGACATATTCTGAGGCAGCATCACCTGATCATGGAGATAGTTGATCTCCAGGGTGATCGAGGTTAGGAGAGTAGACTTAGAGGACAACACGGCGGATCCACTCACAAAAGCCTTTTCCCAAAGAGAGGCTTTTATGGGATGGTTGAGTATTAGATACTGCAACCACTGCTAAAGATGGCCCTAGTGCAAGTGGGAGATTGTTAGTTATATGTATGCCCTAGAGGCCATTACTGTACATTGGATGTATATTGTAGTGGATGCTGGGACATATATAGGTAGGACTTTCTTGCTCGACATGATAGTACGCTATCTGGTTGCTCTTTATCTTAACATGTATACTTACTGTCTCTCTGTTACATGTTGATAAAGCCCTTAGGATGTGTACTCGACTTCCAGGACTATGATGTAGATCATACTAGTGGGGCCTGGGTAGTCAATGAGTACATCCTTCAATGTTCCTAGTCGTGGGAATATCGAGACGGGGCATCGATATTCCAGAGTAGACTAGCGTATATCTTCTCGACCCATGTGATGGGCGATGGATGATCCCATATCCATTGGTGTTTGACATCAGAGATGGTATGTGGGTGCTCAGTGATGACTGGGTACACTGAACGGACTCGCCGAGAACTCCCAGATGGTATTATACCTCACGTCAGATGGCAGTTCTCTGGTGACACTGGTACAGCTTAGTCTGTTGACCCGAGATCGTCATAGAGTCTTGTGTGTCTCCCACTGTGCTTTGATTTCCACCCAACCACGGCTCTACTGAGTCGTGCAAACATGTGGGTTTTGGGTACAGTCCCGATTCACATGGAGGCAATGAGCGATAGGAGGGGATTCGTCTCTCCCGGTATTGGGGGTTGATGTTGTGCTATGCACGACTGGCCATAACTGGAAATCTTTGGCCAGGGTTGCAGTGATTTACTGGTAAGACTTATCAGTAGTTTCACGCTTGTTATGGACCTTACATCGGCATGACTTATCAAGCTACTGGGGTCTGACGTTTACCACCCCTAGGCGAGATATGCGACATATCAGACGAACAGACCGGACTGTACGGTAAGTGTTGCTGGTTGGATTCACAGGAGTGTGAACGGGCTTGCTCGTTGATCTTCTGATCGCTCAATACCCGGGTGGCCGTTACGTTTAGCAGACCGCTTGAGGCTTGTGGGTGTTTGATATGATCATCACCTGCTGCCGGCGTATTGACGAGTTTTTAGAGTCCTACACAGAGATTTCCTGGCTCAAGCAAAACGAAATAGGAGCGCATATGAGATATGTGCGGGACCGAGAATAATACCAGTATGTGATACTGTATTTTATTATTGCGATTTGTATCATTGGACGGTTATATATGATATAGCCGGGTTACTGAATCAAGTGTTGATTCGATACATTGATACACTTGATATTAGTCGGTTATATGCAGTATGACCGGATCATTAAATCAAGTGTTGATTTAATGATTTAATGTATAATTATATATTAGATATATTACTTTACATTAACTAGTATTTGTTCACTTAAAGATGGATTTTCTCACTTGATGTGCACATTGTATATATGATATAGTTTTGTGCACTAGTTTGTATTATGTTTGATGATACATGCAAACTTGGGTGTATGTTTGATCTAAACCATGTTTAAGTGAATGGTTAGGGTTTTGTTATCTTTTCTTAATCATTTATTTATTTATTCATTTTTGGGAAAAAAATGAAATGGTGGCTTAGTTTGTTTTGTTGTTGAAGCTTCATGAAGCTTTGAATAAGTCTACCATTTTGTTTTTTGCCTTAACCCTAACCATTTACCTAAACCTTAGTTTATTCTCTACACTTGTTAAACTAACCCAAGGTTGCATTATGATAAGATCAATTGATTTTATTATTACCATGATATTCTTTTTCTTCTTCTTCTTCTTCTTCAAGAAGAAAGAACCTTGCTACCAACAATGGTGCTATGAGTAAAAGAGTGAGAAATCCAATTCTAAAGTGAACCCACTTCCTATTTCTTCATCCTCTACCACTTGCCATGTCGTATAGAGTGTTTTCTTCACAAGTTTCATGACTTGGTGAAGGTGGAGCTTGAGTTTGAGTTGCCTCGACGTAGATCATCTTCGGCATCGAAGTCAACGACCTAGCCCGACCATTTCTCCGATGAAACCAACGCTAGAGTCCGGGATCCGATGATCGCAGCGAAGGCACATCGTCACGGAGCTATGGAGGTGGAGGACCGGATCTACAAAGGTTGTATTTTCCGTTCACTCTTAGTTAAGTTGTTAACTTATATCGTTTTCGCCTATCCTCTAGTTACGATCTTGCTTAGGGTTACTTGGCACATAGAAAAATTTTGATTTTGGCAAGTTTGATCTGTTGTAGAACCTCATGGGTGTGCCTAGGAACCCTACAAGACTAACGTATCCTTAACAAACGTTTAAGTTTAGTCTCAAATGAGGCTAACGTATCTTTAAACCCAACCCCAAACCCAAATCTAAGAAGATACGGATTTGGACTAATCCATGCCCTACGGACGACAACGTAAATTAGTCTCCGTATACAATTCACGGGCAACCATAAACAAAACAAGCACCCACGACACGAAGTGACCATCTGGAGAAGGAGAAAGTGGTTACCGCGATGCGGTAGCGTAATTAACTCCAGGGGCTTGCGCTTGTAGGGAAGAGCGTCCCCACAATCAAAAACCCCTCACCATGAGGGGGAATCTGACGAAGTCTGCTACATCGGCCGTATCTGTTTAAACCTTCGATATACGGTTCCATAAATCAACTTGGCATCTTCGGAGAGGTGGACGGATAGCACCTATTAGCATCTGCCCTAAAATTCAGGCAAGACGTTCGTCTTCCCGGTTTCCGGCGGTAAACAGCCATTTATTGGCCGTAGGATCTGTGATTTTTGTTATGTGATCATAATTGCATATCTTAACCAATGAGATCTAGGGTTTCTCCTTCTAGGGCTATATAAAGGACCGATGGCTAAAATTAGAAATCATCACTTTTACCACGAAGTAAATCACTGTCAAAGAACAAGAGATCCAAGACAGGTCCGCGATTCGACGTGAAAGTCGACAGAGTATCTATATCTTACGAGGTAGAGATCAAGAGCAACTTCTACTTCTTGTAAATCTAAATTCGTAGGATTTGTACTTATGAGATTGATTAATAAAGGTAGATCATTTACTTAATTCATGGCATTTTTATTTTCTGTATTTTAATTATGTTTTCATTCTCTATCTTTTCTACTTCTTCTCACAGCATGCGTGAGTAATTCTCCTAGCTTGCTAGGGTTCTTAGGATTAGGATAGAACAATGGATGAGAAAATCTTTTAACTTCATTTATATCTTATGAAGTTTATATATTTTAGCATAATAAGTGTTGACATTCTTATCGAGCGTGCTACCAAATCATTGCTAGTATCGACCACGGTTTATGATTCGATTAACTATTGTTTTGTTAAGGGCTATAAATGAATGAAGATCAATGAAAGGACAAGGGTCAATAGTGGAGAAACCCTAGTTTCCTCCAAGAACCCTAATCCCCATTCATCACTATCGATCTAGTTTTAAATCTATCAAAAGATAAAAGGAGTTATCTTTATTAGTCATCCATGAACTACTAAATCCAATAAACCCTACAAGTATTTTCTTCATTAATTCTATATCCGTATTTAAACTAGATCTAAACCAAACCATCCATACAACTATTCTCCTTTTTCTATCAACTCGTCTAAAGTAAGTTAGAAATTCCACGCATCTCTGCGGACGACCCGTACTCATCTCGGCTAGTTACATGCGACACCGTTATTGATTGTGGTTATTTCCACAAACACACTTTCTCATTCCAATCAAATGGCGCCGTTGCCGGGGATCCGTGCGTAATTTTTTCCTTGCTATTCGTGTTGATTTCTTATCCGATCCATAAAAATAAATCAAAACCGCATATTGTGTATTTAATAATTAGTGTACGAATTTAGCAAAAGGATCTGGAGTTATCGTATCGAGGAAATCAAGATTCAGAGACTTTCCACAAAGCTCAGAGGAGCAAAGGAAGCTACAGAAGAAAACCCTAACCCTAATTCCACTATGGAGCGGCAGAACCGTGGCCGAGTTGCACAGTTGGAGCGCCCAAATTCTTCAGGTATATTCTCTATTCTTTCTCTCTTATCTGGAAATCCAATAATTTGATTTTCTACATGATTCTTTGCAAAATTTCGCCGCTTAAAATTTTTTTTTGCTTGTTTTGAAATTGGTTTGTTTGTGCATATTCTAAAAAGGAATTTAAGGGGCAAGACCAAAATTCAAATTAGGTGGGGATTTCATCACCCTTCTTAGGCCCCACAAATCACAAAACAAGAATCCACATCACCTTATATTAATTAAAAAATATCTAGACCAAGACCCTAAGGACCGTCGCGCTCAATAAGGACAGAGGAAGGTCATGGGTAATCTATCGCTTATCCACATCTCTCTCGTGGTGTCTAAGGCAAGTGTGACTAAGACAAGTGGTTACTTAATTAGGTCCGCTATTTCGGTGATTCGTATATCGGATACCTCCCACTTATCTGGCTACAAGAGTGATAAAGAGGTGGTAGAGGATTGATTCTGCGGCTTGTTGTTTGGAAGTCTAGGAGCGGTCTAGTGACTTGACCTAGGTGACCTTAATTCTAGGATTGATTGTGCATTTTTGTGATTTGTTGAGTCAAGCCTCAAGTATGACACTTTTTCAAAACAGACCTTTTTAATAGTTCTCACACACACGTTGCTACGTGCTCTAAATCCGTTTAGTGCATACTCGGTTGGACACGGGATTCTAATGCCCGTTTTGTCCGTGTTTCTTCTATCGACTCCGAAGTCGATACTTCTTCATCTTCTTTTTCCCCTCCACCCACCAAATCAACTGAGATGGATGGTTCTCTATCATATTTTACTACCTTGCCACTACCCATAGGTGCGCAGAATCCACCGCGCATCTCTCTCCAAGAAAGATGCTACCCCGTGCGTGGACCCCTTGTTCCCCTCCGAACGGCGGCCGGGACGTCGGGACGTCCGAATGCCTGGGGTTCGGGGCAGATGCTAATTGGTGCTATCCGTCCACCCCTCCGAAGATGCCAAGTTGATTTATGGCACCATGTGTCGAAGGTTTAGACGGATGCGTCCGATGTAGCAGACTTCGTCAGATTCCCCCTCATTTGAGGGGTTTTTGATTGTGGGGACGCTCTTCCCTGCAGGCGCAAGCCCCTGCAGTTAATTACGCTACCGCTTTGCGGTAACAACTTTCTCCTTCTCCAGATGGTCACTTCGTGTCGTGGGTGTTTGTTTTATTGCCCGTGGATTGTTTACGGAGACTGAGTTATGTCGTCACCCGTAGGGCGTGGATTAGTCCAAATCCGCATTATCTTAAATTTGGGTTTGGGGGGGTTTGGTTTAAGGACACGTTAGCCATATTTGAGGCTAAGATCGACTTAAACGTTTGTTAAGGATACGTTAGTCCAGTTTGAGACTAAGATCAACTTAACGGGATCGTTTAGATCCGACAAAAGAGCATTTGGGCTCTATTGTTCCAGTTTAGGGACGTAGTGGTCCACCGTATGTATGGCCGTCGGGACCCATCACCTCTCTGACGACGTTGAAAGATTACAACGACGGATGTCAGAGGAGTTCAGAGATGTACCCTCAAGCCGGAGTTAATTTAGGGGATTCGTAGTCCAATCTGTTTGAAGGTTTAAGGACGCGTTAGCCATTTTTGGAGGCTAAGATCAACTTAAACGGGACCGTTTAGATCCGACAAAAGAGCATATGGAGGGCTCAATTGTTCTAGTTTAGGGACGTCGCGGTCCGTGGGTAGTTTAAGGACGTTGCGGTCCATGGGTAGTTTAGGGACATTTCGGTCCGTTGGTAGTTTAAGGACATTGCGGTCCATGGGTAGTTTAAGGACATTGCGGTCCATTGTTAGTTTTAAGACATCTCGGTCAAGGTTAAGGACGTCATAGTCCATGGGTTTAAGGACTCCACAGTCCGGTATGTGCTCTGGATGCTTCACACGGGTTCACTGCCGTGCTAGGCGAGGACCAGGCTCCGCTCTGGATGCTTCGCATGGGTTCACTGCCATGCTCTGCGAGGACCAGGATCCGCTCTGGACGTTTTCCACGGGGTCAAAGAGTGACGTTATCCGCTTTCCACGTAACCAGGAAGTTTAGCATTAGGCATGGGTTTAGGGACCCCACAGTCCATATCATGAGTGGTCATCGGGACCCGTCACCTCTTTGAAGACATTGAGGGATTACAATGCCAAGTATCAAAGGAGTGAAGAGATGTACCCTAGAACCGGGGTGGATTAAATAGTCCCTGGCCCAATTTGGGTCAAGACTGATCAATTATGTTATGAGCTCATTAGCCCAGTTAATCACAAATTGAGGACTTATGGCCAGCTTGGGCTAAGTCCAGTCAGGTCTGGAATATTGACTTTTGCTGGTCCATTGAAGGAGAGGCTTTGCCTCTATCCATTTAGCCAATTGGGCCAAAGCCTAGTGTTAAACACTACAGAGCAATCAGTGTTGAACACTGGGCATGCGGTTAACAAGTTAGTGTTTAACACTAAGAAATAATTGGTGTTAAACACCAGCAATAAGGCTTCTCAAATTAGTGTTAAACACTAAAACGGATCAGTGTTGAACACTGCAAATGAAGCTTTTTAATTAGTGTTGAACACTAAGGCCCAACAATATTTTAACACTGATTTCGAGAGTTTCAATTTAGTGTTAAACACTAAGACGAGAGGGGTCACGTGGCAGCACGTGAGAGCGCCCTTCCTTCATCTTTTCTGCTGAAATTACTGTGTCTTTGATAGCATCACGTGTCAGCACGTGATGGGCATTCAAATGCCTATGTGTTAAGGCTTCTGCTGAAAGTCACGTGGGTCACGTGGGGTGCTGCCTCAAAGGGGTTTTCTGTAGGGCTTTTGGGGGGGGTCACGTGGTGACACGTGACCCTGCCTTAATGTGGTTTTTCAGAGGATTTGTTACTCCTTTTTTTAGGAATTAAATTCCAGAGACTTTTAATTTCAGAGGAATTAAATCCTTCTTTCTTTTGAAGACTTGTCTTCTGGAATAGAGTTTAACTCTGAATTTTCTGTGGGATTTAAATTCCTCGTTTATGTGAAGGGCTGAATAGGGTTAAACCCTAATAAAAGTTTTTGAGGAAAAGATGATTAAGGGAATTAAATTCCCGTTGTTTCAACAGAACTAAGTTCTTTAATTAGGGTTAAACCCTGTCTCTTTTTTTGTTCTGAAGGAATTAAATTCCCATGATATAGGGTCTAGCCCTACTTTTATTTTGGAGGAATTAAATTCCTATAGTTCTGTGAGAATTAAATTCTCATGCCTGCACCCCTTCTCTATGTTTTGGATCTGCATGGCAGGATCTCAACCCATTGAGAATTAAATTCTCAACCTTAAGGGGAGATGTGCACTTTGCAGATCCTCTATCAAAGAGAGAAGAAATATGCTCTTCTGCTTTTATATTATCAGAGTTAAACTCTGTTGAGAATTAAATTCTGCTTCTTTCAAAAGGGCTTCCCTTTCTTACCTAGGGTTTTTTGCAGAAGATCTGAGTCTTTTCGAAGTATCAAAGCTCTTCTCCTTTTCTCCTTTTTTTTTTTCTCTGCGCATGTATATCTCTTTTTTGTGTCCCTTGGCTCCTATTTATAGGAGAGGCAACCGCATCAATCAGTTTTTGACGAATCTTCATTGGGAGATTTGATTTGCATCCATCATTCATTTTGGGCCTTTGGATTATTAGGTGGATTTTATTCACCATTGGATCTTAAATCCAGAGATTCTCCTTTGATATTCTGGTTAGATTTAAGGGGGAAATCTTTCCCAAAGCCGAGATTTTCCATAGATAGATGACATTTAATCATCTCTGAATCTTTAATTTGATTAGTCCCAAATAATTACTTTCCTTTGGAAAGATTCGAATTTCCTTCAGAATTTAATTCTGTCGTCAACATGGGCTTTGGAAGCCGGTCACGTGTGACCACGTGATCCATGGTCACGTGTGAGCACGTGACCCCCTTTGGAACGAGCCTTCTGCGCTGTGTCTTCTGATTGCGGCTTAAACATCACGTGCTACCACGTGACCCCTGGTCACGTGTGAGCACGTGACCCTTTGTTTGAACTCTCTTTCCTTGGTTGTTCTGGAGACGCACTTGCTGCCTTGAACGTCACGTGCCGACACGTGACCCTGGTCACGTGGGAGCACGTGACTCTTTCTGAACCCTTTTTCTTGACTCGATCAGAGAACTTGCGTGTTGGACGCTTGCATTTAAATGTCACGTGTCACCACGTGACCCTGGTCACGTGGGAGCACGTGACTCTTTCTGAAGCCCATTTTCTTCAGCGTAGCTAGGAGACTGAACTCGATCTGATGATGCTTTTTAGGTGTCTCGTGTTAACACGTGGCCGCTGGTCACGTGTAAGCACGTGACCCTCTTCCGAAGCTTTTCCAGAAGCTTTCCTGATTTTAAATCAGGAAACAAATGCCCCCACAGCGTTGTTCTCACGTGTCAGCACGTGAGTGCAACGCTGTCACCTCTCGCGACCGTTGGATTCCCTTAGGGATCTGGGGAGATGAAACGTTTCCACTATCTTCTATAAATAGCTCTGTCTCTTCATAGGAGCCTTCACCTTGCCCATTTTCTTCTTCTGAGAACTTTTTCTGAGAATTTAATTCTCCTCTTCCAGAGCTTAGTTCTCTGTCTTGAACATTTCCCAGAGTTTAACTCTGTTCGGCAAGGATCCTTTTTCCTCAGGTAGTGTTCTTGGACACCGATGGACCTTCACATTTCTCTGGATTTTAAATCCAAAGCAAGGGTTTTTACCCTTTTTCTTCATATTTTTCCATGAGAACATAAAACTGTTTAATCTTCAAACTGTAGATCCTTTTAGGGTTTAGGTGATCTTTGGGGAGATGATTACAACGTTTCAACTCCCTGGACTTTAATTCCATCAAAATGTTCTTTGGGAATTTAATTCCATTTTCTCAATAAGGAATTGAATTCCAACGAAGAACTCGATTTCTTCACACAGAGAATCTTTGAGGTCTCTTAGCCCAAGGCTGTTCTTCTGCAATTAGTGAAAAGGTGGCTTTGTAATGAATCTCTTGACTTCTATCGTAGGTACCATGGATGCCCATCTGTATAGACTTGACGAGATCATCTCCTATGGGAACATTCGTGCGCTGGGCCGCAGTCAGAACCAAGAGTTCACCGATGCTCAGTGTGCCGAGATCATGAGCCGTTTCGACGAGTACAACCATAGGCTCCTCCCCCGTCGCTCTTCTCTTCTGAGGCTAATCGTGCTGGCGATCCGGGAGGCACTTCCTCTCTTTTGCGCCGGCATACCGCTCGGGGACTTGGACATTGCCGAGGATAAGGTGCATTCGGTGTACCTTATGGGCTTGATCTCAAAGAGAAGGCGGGATGATCTCATTGATCTCCTTCATCAGATTTTTCAGCAATCAGCCATACTGGGCGCCTACCGGAGGGAAGAGGACATCCGCGGGGACCCCGATGCCTGTGACCGTGAGAGAAAGCATACTCGGGAGGTTCGAAATGCTTGGAAGATCTTGGATAAAGTTAATTTCAATTTTCTCAATCCATGCCCCGTGTCAGAGGCCTTACCATTGTAAAAGTTTTTTTTTTTTATTTTGTATCGCCTTCTTGAAGTCTGGATGATAAGTTTTATTATGTCTCTGTGTGTTTGCATGCTTTTCTTCTGAAATCTTATTACTCTGTTACTATCATCGTTTGTGCTTTAATATGCAGGGTACTACTCCATATTCTTTCTTTTAAATGCACATTAGGTTTGGGCCTCACGTGTTCTACACGCGAGATCATCTGATGGGACTGTTCACAAAACTTTCCATGCCGCATTTTTAGCGCGCATTATCAGATGCATAAAAGGAGCCTTGGAAATAGTTATTTCTCCTTGATTTTCGATGCCTTTCCTTTTTTTTGGCCTTGGAAACATCTTTCGCATGCAGGATTTTCCGCGCACAGCACTTAATGCACTTCTTTATATTCTTGAGGTCATAGCCCATTTTCTCTTCACAGAGAAATTCATTCCTGTATCGACGTGATTTAATTTGAGGAGTATCTGAACGCTATGGCCTGTAACCGCCCACACGTTCGTCGACAGCCATGGGAAGTGCCTATCGAGGAGATGATCCCTCGCTTTGCCGCTCGGTTGGTGGATCCCCTCCTTACCGACAACGAATGCGACTCAGCCATGCATGAACTCTCGATCCGTAGGGGATCTCCTCTCCCGATGGGTTCTCTTTGGCTCCGGATGATCCTCGCGGCCGTGCTTGCTGACATCCCCCCTCACCCAGCAGAGATGACCCTAGCGATGCTTGACGCGGCGGAAGAGAAGCTCGAGGGCTTTCATGAAGCGTGCCTGATCACTCAGGCTTTGAAGGATTGCTCAATTCATCTGCTGGGCCAGATCAAGGCCCGGCGAGCTATTATGTCTGCTTTCGCGGACGAACACGGCGCTAATCGATGGGGAGCGACTCCTCGTGAGAACCGTCGCTTCGATGTGCTGGAGAAAGCAGAGAGAGAGATGGAGAATTTTGTCCTCTGCTTCACTAACCCTTGTGCCATTGATCCTGTGTTTGGCGACCTTTTCAGTTAGAGTAGGACATTCTCTTTTTTTTTTTTTTATAACTTGGTTTCCCCTTTTTGCATGTTTTATTTTGAACTTCCATGTAGGCTTGGTACTCGTATGTATGTTTCCGCTTGCATGAGTAAACTTTGTGTTCCTTTTTATGAAAACTTTCTTCAATTACCAATACTGTTGTCATGTTGCGTGCGAATCAAAGCCTTGAATTTTATCTCTCTTCCGAATGTCAGGTGATATGAACTTGTTTCAGACTAATTAGTGCTGGCAACCGGAAGCTCATTCATATGGTCTTGTAAGTGTCTGGTTTCTAGGGTCGTGGTCACGAAAGCGAGCTTACGTGGCCTGGTAGAGCGGCACGTAGCGAACATATTATTGTGCGAGAGGAGGGTTCGGCTGTAAGCTTTCAGAGGGGGAGCTAGCTCCTAAGGCGCTGAGCGAGCTCTGAGCCAATCTCACAGCCAGGGCCAACAAAGCATATGAGCTATGGCGGGTGCTTCAGGAGTCCATCACAGAGGTGGTGGCTCTTGATAAAGCCGCCACGTTTACTCGCGAGAGGGTTGAGGCTCATAAGGCCACTGAAAAGGAGCTTGAAGCCCGGCTCGCTTCATATCAGGCCCAGCAAGCTCAGGCGGAGGCGCGTCTTATGGAGATCTTGCGTCACGAAGCCATAGCTCAACAACAAAATGATGAGCTGGTGAAATTATTGCACCGCCCGCCGGCTTGAGGACTTGTATCTTTCTCTTTTTTTTTGTACATACTCATGAATAAGAGTATTATTTTTTTTGTTTTGAATTGTATTTTGTATCCATTTTGGGTCATGAATAAAAGATACAATTTTCCTCTCAGTGACGTGTCTCCTTTTCATTGAATGCATTCTGCGGATAATCTATCTTAATCTTCTTGCAAGACGGCCGTGGCTTAGGATTCAGGGTTAGGATCTGTTCCCTAAGGCTTTTGCATCTTATGAGCCACGAGGGTCTCATAAGGAGTTTTTCTCCTTATAGGTCGAAAGGATCCCATAGGTGTGAGTTCTTCTTAAAGATCGTGAAGATCCTTAAGCGGGTTTTCCCCTGAGAGTCGTAAAGATCTCAAGAGAGTTTTTCTTCCTTACAGGTCGTGAGGGCCTGCAAGTGCCGGGTGTGATCACCTTTTTCCGTATTTCACGGGGTTAGGGATCTCTCCAGGTATCGTAGTTTAAAGACGTCACGGTCAAGGTTAAGGACCTCATAGTCCGTGGGTTTAAGGACTCCACAGTCCGATGTTAGTTTTAAGACATCACGGTCAAGGTTAAGGACCTCATAGTCCGTGGATTTAAGGACTCCACAGTCCGATGTTAGTTTTAAGACATCACGGTCAAGGTTAAGGACCTCATAGTCCGTGGATTTAGGGACTCCACAGTCCGATGTTAGTTTTGAGACATCACGGTCAAGGTTAAGGACCTCATAGTCCGTGGATTTAGGGACTCCACAGTCCGATGTTAGTTTTAAGACATCACGGTCAAGGTTAAGGACCTCATAGTCCGTGGATTTAAGGACTCCACAGTCCGATGTGCGGTTGCAGGGACCCGTCACCTCTCTGAAGACGTTGAAGAATTACAACGCCAGGTATCAAAGGAGTGAAGAGATGTACCCTTAAACCAAGGCAAAATCCGTAGGGAATCGGGGTGGTTGATCGTTAGTTTTAAGACATCACGGTCGAGGTTAAGGACATCATAGTCCGTGGATTTTAAGGACTCCACAGTCCGGTATTTGCTCTGGATGCTTCACACGGGTTCACTGCCGTGCTTGGCGAGGACCAGGCTCCGCTCTGGACGTTTTCCACGGGGTCAAAGAGTGACGTTATCCGCGTTCCACGTAACCAGGAAGTTTGCACTAGATGCTTCACACGGGTTCACTGCCGCGTTAGGCGAGGACTAGGCTCCGCTCTGGATGCTTCGCATGGGTTCACTGCCATGCTCTGCGAGGACCAGGATCCGCTCTGGACGTTTTCCACGGGGTCAAATAGTGACGTTATCCGCTTTCCACGTAACCAGGAAGTTTGCACTAGATGCTTCACACGGGTTCATTGCCGTGTTAGGCGAGGACTAGGCTCCGCTCTGGATGCTTCGCATGGGTTCGCTGCCATGCTCTGCGAGGACCAGGATCCGCTCTGGACGTTTTCCACGGGGTCAAAGAGTGACGTTATCCGCTTTCCACGTAACCAGGAAGTTTGCACTAGATGCTTCACACGGGTTCACTGCCGCGTTAGGCGAGGACTAGGCTCCGCTCTGGATGCTTCGCATGGGTTCGCTGCCATGCTCTGCGAGGACCAGGATCCGCTCTGGACGTTTTCCACGGGGTCAAAGAGTGACGTTATCCGCTTTCCACGTAACCAGGAAGTTTGCACTAGATGCTTCACACGGGTTCACTGCCGCGTTAGGCGAGGACTAGGCTCCGCTCTGGATGCTTCGCATGGGTTCGCTGCCATGCTCTGCGAGGACCAGGATCCGCTCTGGACGTTTTCCACGGGGTCAAAGAGTGACGTTATCCGCTTTCCACGTAACCAGGAAGTTTGTTGATTGTATCCGCATTTCACGGAATGGAGGTTTGACTCTTGGTGATGTGTATATCACCGAGTCATGGAACTGGGGGTTGCCGCTGTTCCGTTTCGTTTGAAGTCATGTCCGTTGTTACGAGACGAGTGTTTGGATGATCTCTAGGTCGCTTGTGGCCCATCGAGACTTGGCTTCTTCTTCTGATGAAACCTGGGGGAGAAGTATGATCCCTTCTTTGTTTACGCCCTTGGATTGTGTACAGGGTGCGACGGAATATCACCTGTAGGGCATAAATTTTATTTTTATTTTATTTCTTTTTCCGCGATGCTCTATCATTTCAGCTTTTATATCGCGAAAATCACGATTGCCCAATCATTTCGGCTATTTTTCGCGGTGCCCAATCATTTCGGCTATTTATTTATTTTCTGCTCGCTGCTTTTTGTTGCGAGTTGCCCCATCATTTCGGCTATTTTTTACGCCTTCATTTTTACTTGCTGCTTTTTATTGCAAGTTGCCCCATCATTTCGGCTATTTTTGCAGGCATGTTTGGCTTGCTGACCTTCTCGCCGCAAGCTTGGATTTTAGGCACCGATCTCGGCATCAGCATCGCTACTACTGGAATGTTGCCAGGAGCGAATCATCATTTGCCTTTGTCGATGACGAACAAAGGTTGCTCAGCAAACAGGGTTAAGGGTCCTGTTAACCAAGGCTTTTGACTTCATGAGCCGTAAGGGTCTCACAAAGGTATTTCTCCCTACAAGTCGTGAGGATCTTGCAGGTGTATTTTCTCCTTAGGGATCGTGAGGATTCCTAAGTGTGTGCTCCTCTGTAAGTCGTAAGGACCCTACAAGAGGACTTTCCCATTATGGGTCGAGAGGACCTATAAGGGTTGGACTTTGTTGGGGAAGTGTTAATTCGCGCCCGTGGATTGTATACAAGGGTCAGTATGGAGCCGCTTGTAGGGCAATATCGGAGGTTGTGGAGGATTTGCTTAAGAACAGGTTCAGGTTTCTGTAACTTAAGACTTTCAAATCTCATGAGCCGTGAGGGTCCCATAAGAGAATTCTCCTTACGAGTCGTGAGGATCTCGTAAGTGTGTTTTTCTCCTTAGGAATCGTGAGGATCCCTAAGTGTGCAGCTCCTTTGTGAGTCGTAAGGATCTCACGCAGGTGGTTTCTCCTTACAAGGTCGAGAGGACCCTATAAGTGTCTTTTAACGAGGTTGCGCTCTTTCGGGTTTTCACAAACACTCGCCGGCAGTCCTGCTGTTTTTACTCACGGAGCCCTTTCAGGTTTTCATCCGTGCCCATTGTGCTTATGGACATACCGTTTTTATTACTTTATATACTTTTTTTTTTTTTTTTTTTTTTTTTTATCTCGTCAGCCCAAGGATGCTGCGGTAGTAGTTTAGGGACGTTTCGGTCCGGCATTAGTTTAGGGACGTTTCGGTCCGAAGATAGTTTAAGGACGTTTCGGTCCGTCGTTAGTTTTAAGGACGTTTCGGTCCGTTGTTAGTTTAAGGACGTTTCGGTCCGGCATTATAGGAAGGCCGGCTGCTGCTTGTAAAGTCCGAGCCTGGGAAGATAGCGAGCGGACATAGTCGTCGTCATCTATCATTGACCTAGGCTGCAGCTTATTAAGCATAGTATTTCTTTAAGAAGCGACCGTTTATTGGCCTGAAAGGTCTTTCACCGTGCATGTCCATGAGTAGATAGGCTCCACCCTGGTAGACCTTGTCTATGATGTACGGGCCTTCATAGTTTGGCTCAAATTTTCCTCGCTTGGCGCGATTGGGGATCATAGGTCTTTTGACCACTAGTACGAGTTCGCCTTGGTGGAATGTCCTCGGCCTGGTCAATCTTTCGTACGAGCGCGTCATCTTTGCTTTGTAGGCTTCTAAATGTTGTTGTGCTATGAGCCGGGTTTCGTCGAGGGCATCAAGCTCCTCAAGCCGAAGGTGAGCATTTTCTTCGTCCGTCAGCTCGTGGTGGACTGCCACTCGTAGAGAGGGTAACTCTATCTCAAGGGGGAGAACTGCTTCCGTCCCAAATACCAACGCGTATGGCGTTGTGTTTGTGGCCGTCTTGAATGTAGTTCGATAGGCCCAAAGGGCTTCCTGCAGCCTCTCGTGCCAGTCTCTTTTATTTCTGGAGACGGTCTTTTTCATGATCTTCGTCAAGGTCTTATTGAAAGCCTCGGCCAAGCCGTTAGCTCGTGGATTGTAAACTGAAGAATATCTCCAATCTATATTGTGCTGCTGTGCGAAGCGGCTAATCTTATGGCTTCGGTAGGCCGGCCCATTATCGGAGATAATCCGTCGCGGGGTTCCGAACCGATAGATGACGTGCGTTTTGAAGAAATGGAGAATATTCTCCGTCTTCACTTCCCTCAGTGGTACCGCTTCTGCCCATTTGGAGAAGTAATCAGTTGTCGCCAGGATAAAACGGTGTCCCCGGGCTGATGCCGGCTCTATGGGGCCGACTATGTCAGTCCCCCACATTTCGAATGGCCAGCTGGCCACCGTTGGGTGTAGTGGATTCGGATGTTGGTGGATGAAGTCTCCATGGATCTGGCATGAGTGGCATTGCTTCGCATACTCGAGGCAGTCCTGGATCATCGTGGGCCAGTAGTAACCCATCCGTTTAATTTTTAACTTCATCTTTGGGCCTGCTTGGTGAGAACCGCAAAGTCCGTCGTGAACTTCTTGAACGACTCGTTCCGCTTCGTCAGGTCCCAAGCATCTCAGCCATAGAAAATCAAACGATCTCTTGTACAGGGTATCGTTGACGAAAGCGAAGGATAGAGCTCGTTTCATAAGCTGATGCCTTGAGGACGCTTCTTCGGGCATTCGGTGGGACTTAAAGTAGTCTATGAAGACTTCCCTCCAGTCCTCAGCCTTCTCACGGTCTTTTATTTGTAGGGTCGCTTGCTGAACCGATCCCTTTTCTTTATATAATTCCGGAGGTATTTCTGCCGGGGCGAGCACTCGACGGCTTTGTATTACGATTCTGACGTCATCGAGGTTCTCGTCAGCCAGTTCTTTAGCGAGTTTGGCCAACGCGTCTGCTTTGCTGTTTTCCGCGCGCGGTATATTCTCCAAAGTATAGGAGGGAATTTGGGCCAACAGTTGTTGCACCTTTTCGCCGTATCTCACCAACTCCGGTTTGCACGTTTGGTAGTCACCATTAACTTGGCTAACGACCAGCTGAGAATCCCCATATATGAGGAGGTCTTCAATTCCCATGTCAATGGCAAGCTCGAGACCTGCTATCAGGGCTTCGTATTCAGCTTCATTGTTTGTCCTCGGCTCTGTTAAGGAGAAGGCGAAGCGCATTATTCCTCCTTGTGGAGTCGCAAAGATGAGGCCTATCCCTGATTTGATCATTGGGATACCTTGCTTCTGTTTCTTTACGGAGGACGCTCCATCGAAATAGAGTTCCCATCGGGTGCTTCCACCGCTAATCGCATCAAATGCATGCTCGTCCGGCAAGTCACAATTCAAAGGAGAATCGGCCGGTATCGGGTGCTCAGCGAGGAAATCGGCAATGGCCTGGCCTTTCACCGCCTTGAGAGGTTGATATGTTATCGAGAACTCCATCAAGAGCAGGGCCCATTTAGCGAGTCGTCCCGTCAATATGGCTTTTGACATCAAGTATTTAAGAGGATCCACTTTCGAGATGAGGCAGACTTCGTGTGCCAACGCATAGTGCCTGAGCTTTGTTATCGCGAAGATTAACGCCAAGCAATGTTTTTCAATGGGAGAGTAATTGCTTTCTGCCCCCAGTAGAACTCGACTTAAGTAGTAGAGTGCTCTCTCTTTCCCCTGATCGTTCTCTTGCGCCCATAGTGCGCCCAAGGAACCTTCGAGGGCGGTTGTATAAAGAATGAGGGGTTTTCCCTTGACCGGCGCAGCTAATACCGGCGGGTTCTGCAGGTACTGCTTGATCTCGTCTAGTGCGCCTTGGCATTTTTGATCCCAGACGAATGGGGTTCCTTTCTTCATCAGGTGACTGTAGGGGCGGCATTTGCCTGAAAGATTTGCGATAAATCGCCGGATGTATGCGAGCTTCCCTTGGAGAGACCGCAATTGTTTGAGGGTTCTTGGCGGGGGCATTTCCATGATCGCTTTAATCTTTGACGGATCTATCTCAATACCTCGGTGTCGGATGACGAATCCCAGGAATTTTCCCGAGGAGACTCCAAACGCGCATTTGAGGGGATTCATCTTCAAATTATATTGCCGAAGGCGTTGAAATACAGTCTCTAGGTGCTTTAAGTGATCTTCATATGACATACTCTTTACTACGAGGTCGTCGATATAGCACTCGACGATGTCATGTATGAGGTCATCGAAGATCTTTGTCATGGCCCTTTGATAGGTAGCGCCGGCGTTCTTTAGACCGAAGGGCATAACCCTGTAGCAAAATACACCCAAAGGGGTCCGGAAAGCGGTGTGCTTCTGGTCTTCGGGATGCATTTTTATCTGATTGTATCCTGAGGAACCGTCCATAAAGGAGAAGATCTCGTGAGTGGACGTGTTATCTATCATTAGCTCGGTTACCGGCACTGGGAAATCATCTTTTGGACAGGCCTTGTTGAGATCCCTGAAATCCACGCATATACGCACCGTCCCATTCTTCTTCATCACCGGGACGATATTGGCGATCCAATCGGGATATTGGACTTCTTGAATAAATCCAGAATCGATCAGTTTCTTGACTTCGGCGTTGATGCTCATCTCAAGCTCGAGTCGCATCCTTCTTGGTGCCTGCTTGACTGGCCTGATGTCTGGGGATATTGCTAATCTGTGCACAGCGACCTCCGGATCTAATCCTGGCATCTCAGAGTAGTTCCACGCGAAGCAGTCTTTATGCCGTAGAAGCACGTTCTTTAACGCGGCCACCCTTTCTTCAGAGAGTAGCTCACTTACAAAGGTTGGTCGCGGGTCCTCTGCCGATCCCAACTCACTCTTTCTAAGGTTATCTGCGGTAGTATGTATACCGTCTTCCAGTTCTTTTGGAGCGGGCGGGAATTCCGAGATTACCTCATCATCGCTGTTCTCGAAGCACCGGGGAAGGTCATCTATGTTCTCGGGCTCTTCTTTTAATATCGTAATCGTATAACAGGTACGAATCCGCTCCCAGGACCGAGGCGGATCCGGTTCTGCTCTCGTAGCTTTAGGCTCGTGCCTTTGCGGCGGCGTTACTTTCCAACCATCGGATAAAGCGAATCTACCCCGTCGGTATTGGTCCTCGACCCAATTCTTGAAGGTGAAGCAATCTTCGGTCGGATGTCCTACGGCTCGGTGATAAGAGCAATAACCCGGATGAGAGACCTTGCTAGCTTGCTCGGGATGCCTAGACTTTGGAAGCGTGATCATCTGATGTTTTAGGGCGAGCTTGAGTAACCGTTCCGTCTTGTTTCGGGGGAAGGAGTATGCTCGACTCATCTTTTCCGTGAGGGACGAATCCGAGCCGCGCAATACCCGTAACCCTCTAATCCTGCGTCGTTGTTGTCGGCTTCTTCTCTCGCTTCTTAATTTATTCCCGTCCCTGCATCGGGCCTTTCGTATGACAGGTTGACGATGGTGAACATCTTTATCTTTTGCAGCCTGTGCAGCCTGTTGGAATAGACGTTGCGTCCTGGCCTTCTCATAGATGGCCGCTTCGTGGTTGTGATCTTCCCGAATTTTCTGATCCGCTTTCGTGGTAGGCTTGCCCATTCGTCCTTTACACAACGGGTTTGGCGCTTCGGTCGCAGGGTTTAGTTTTGATGAGGGGTTGGCCTCTCCTGACAGGGCGCCCTCTTCTTCATCAAAGGTATATATGGCGTAGCTGCCGTGGGCTCGCTCCCGTTTTCTGGTTCTTGTGTACCCAAGCCCAAGTGTTTCCATTTTCCCATTGGGCAATTTGCGCTGAGTCCCGGGGACGTCCCAAATCCTGTTGTAGAACCGAGCCTGCCGCACAGTCTGTTTTAAGGGTACTCCTTGGCGCTTCAATAACTTCTTCAATCCAATTGTATAGTATCTAGGCAGACGGATGGGTTGGAGCCTGTCAAGTGTAACGTCCACGTCGTGCCAGATCTCTTTCTCCACCTTCGACTCTGAGGATTGGTAAAATAGGATCACCTTCTCACCCCTTCGCCTGGGAGGGACGTAAAATGTTTGCAGGTCCTGTATGCTGTGGGTTCGAAGCGCGTCGAGATCCTTATAGTGTTCTTGCGGTACCATGGTAATTTGCAGACTATGGTCATCGCAAAGGGGTGCCTGTATTGACAGCCGACTGGAGAACACGGCGTTAACCTCGTCCTCCGAATCACTCCCGAAGACCGGTATGGGGGTGGGTGCCCCCAGGTTGTTGTGTTGGGATGGCCCCATATACACTATCTCTTCCTCTTCTTCGGTGTCGCTCCCGAAAACAGGGATGGTGGCGGCGGCTTTGTTCTCCGGGTCGCGACACCTTTCTGTATCCTCGAAATCTGGCAAAAAGTATTTCGCATCTTCGTATTTGCGAACTTCGTTCACAGAAAACGGGTTTAACTCGCCTGTTACAGTGTACTCGAAACCATCCTTGAAGTATTTCATACACTGATGTTGTGTAGAAGGGATGATGTTGTACTCGTGTAGCCAAGGACGGCCGAGCAAGGCGTTGTAGCAGGTCTTGGCGTCAATGACATGGAATTTGATGTCTGTGACGAGAAGTCCGAAGCGTAACGTCAGTATTACAGATCCGAGGGTCCGTGACGATTGAGAGTCGAAACCGGAGATAGTAATTTTGTCACGAGCGAGGTGTTGCACACTCATGCAGATTTCCTTCAACACCCGAACGTTAAGGAGGTTGACGGAGGATCCATTATCCACCAGGATCTTGCCTATCTTGATGTCATGGCAGTATCCGGAGACATATAGGGGGCGGTTGTGGTCGCACGTCCCGAGGAGGAGGTCTTCATCACCGAACGTGATGTCGGCTGTATGTACTTCCTCCAGTTCATCCTTCATCCTTTCAGTGGCGAGAAAGGCTTGGAATTGTTCAGGTTCTTGCAACGCTTTAATAAGTGAGTCTCGCGCTTCTTTTGATAATAGAAGGGCATCAAGAATGCTAAGCTGAGAGGGTAGTTTCCTTAAGTGCGCGAGGATGTTATAGTCCACCTTACCCTTTCTGGGAGGGTCTTTATTAGTTAGCTCTTTTGTGACCTGGTCATCTAAAGTGATATCTTCAATGATCTTTTCCTTTCCCTTATCTTTTCGGCCGACGGGCCCGAGATTCTTCTCCGGGTGTGTGCGGTTGCGCAGCTGGATGTTCTCGCAGGCCTCTGATTCCTCCTTTTTTCCTAGAACGGATTCTGTAAAGAGAGGGCCCAGAGCCATTTCTTCATCAGAGTCGCTCCCGAAGGTGAGAACTTGTGACCCTCTGGCGTCAACCATGTAACAGTTGCCAGTAGTCTTGTTATGCCTTCCGACAGTACTTCTTCGCTCCCGACGGCTTTTGCGTTTCATGCGCTTAAACTGTTGCTGACGGATAACATATCCTCGCCACCATATTTTGAAGGCATCGCACTCCTCCGTGGGGTGTGAGATCTTCCGGTGATACGCGCAATAGTCAGGGTGCCTTTCCGCCCCTTCGTGCGTATTTGCTTCCGAAGGTGGTAGCATCATTCCCATTGACATGGCTTTGACGAACCTTTTCCTTGTCTTGAATATTTTCTTGTCCACTTCGGATGCCTTTTGTTCTGGCAGGGGTAACTCCACTCTTCCGTCCAGTCGCCCGCCTCTGGTTCCCGTTAGCGTCGCCATTTCGCGTTCTTGATCCGCTTTACTTTTTAGACGAATCTCGTCTAAGAAGGCATTGATCATTTCCGTTGTCAGCCTCGCACGCTCTGGCTCGGGCTCCGTCTCTAGCTTCTTGGTGCTAGGAGTTTTCTCATCGTCGGTAAACGAGTGGGAGATCACGTTGCAACTTGCCACATACTCTTCGGATTCGTCGACGAGCTCTCTTCATCATCTCCATCTTGCGAGATGTGACTAAGGAACTCTCGCAGTGTGACAGGAATTCGCGCCTTTTGATTGTATTCTTCCAGCGCATCGATTTGCTTCTGCAAGTTTGTTCGCTCGTCTCCAAGCTTCGCGGGCTTCTTGGATTTCTTCTTCTTTTTCTTTGAAGATTTTAACGGTTGGGCGTGAGTATTTGGGCCCTCATCACGAGTCTTTGCAATGGTGCGGGGCTTCAACATCCCTTCGATAATTTGAGGTTCAAGAGGGTCCTTCCATTCGATCGCAGGGCATGCATGGAGGTCTCTCAGCATTCTTTTGGTTTTCGTTGATAACACGACCTCCCATGGAGCTTCTTCGATAAAGGAGCAGGTTGCCCCCGGTGTATCGGCCTTCTTAGGAGTATGTGGTTGTGGTGGGTTCACCTTCCACTTTTCGGACAGTACAAATTTCCCCTGAAGGTATTGATCTTCGATCCATCCTTTGAAGACGAAGCAATCTTCAATCGGATGACTTACCGTCTGATGATAAGGGCAGTAGTTGGAGTTATTCATCTCGGTGGGTTGTGGCGGTCGCCTTGGATTTGGTAGGTTTATAAGTCTGTTGCGTATTGCCAACTCGAATAACCGCTTCGTCTTGTCTTGTGGGAACGAGTAGGGACGCTTCATCTTCTCATTATAGTATCGGCGTCTTTCCTCCAGTTGATCCGTCGATTTCGGGGCGTTAGGTTGCTGTTGGGCATTCGCAACAAAGGTTGCCCTCCCTTTACCCTTGTCATTCCGAGGCTCCGACTTCGGTGTAGGTGGTCTATGACCCATCTGGTCCATCTGAGCTAACTTGTCAATCAGAGCCTGGAATGTGGTTGGCTTAAAGAACATCATAAACTGGGAGATAGTTGCGTGAGGGTCTAGAGTTCCCACGAACATGCCCACCGCAGGTGCTTCCTCGATGCGCTGCTCACATCTCGACCACAAGTTCCGCCAGCGTATAGCGTACTGGACCCAGGTTTCACTCGGTTTTACCCTGGCGTTAATAAGTGCAGTTATTGGAGTGCGTTCGCTGGCACTTGCAAATCGCTGAGTGAATAGCAACTCCATTTCAGCGAACGTTTTGATGGAATCATTCGGGAGTTCCGAATACCATTCGAACGCCGTTTCTGACAAGCTGCCTACGAATTGGCGAAGCAACAATTTATCGTCACCGCCGGTGTTACCGCATAGGGCCCGAAACTGGGCGACATGTTGATGGGGATTGCCGGTCCCCTTATACACGTGGAATTTCGGTATCGTATAACCTTGTGGGTATTTAATTTGGTCGTACCAGCTCGGATACGGACGCCCGGTTTTCACGGTTTGACCAGCTGCCTCAGTTGCGTGATGAACTCGGATTTGCTGGGCTATGTAGTCAGCCAAGTCAGCCTTAGAGATCGTCTCTTCCTTGGCCGTTGAGAGGGCTGGTGGTGGATTTGACGTCTCTCCTCGGTCGTCTTCAAGAACAATCGGAGGATCTTCGGCGGGTAGGTCCTGCTGGATCATCATTCCTATCACGTCTTGAAAGAGAAGGCCCATCCGTTGTATGTTGGCCGCTTGTTCAGCAGCCTCTTTGTCCCTTTTCTCCAGCGTCCGGCGAAGGAATTCAGCGTCGGTTTCTTCCTCCCGGCGTGCGTCTGAGGACGCTTCAGGGTTTTCCTTCGGCCCGGTGAGCGCGGCCATAGCATTCATCATTTCTTGGAGCTTTTGCTGCTCCTGGGATTTCGTTACGGATCGGGTTAGTGGTCGGTGGCCTGTAGAAGTGCGGCTCTCCTCCTTTCCAGAGGCCATGTATACGGTGTGGACCATCATGCCCCCAGACTTAGGGCGTCTAGGCTCAGTGCTTTTAGCCGTCGTTGCATGCTGCGGGGTCTTCTCCGGCTTCCTCTTTTTATGAGCCACGGAGGTTGAGGGGGCCGTTAAGGCGGGCGTCCAGACAACCTTTTGGGGTTTAGCCTGGTGACCAGCCTTCGGTTGGATTTTCAGCTTCTTATGCTGGTGGGAGAAGTTTGGATCGATGATCGAGTCTCGGGCTTGCCGCCAAACCTTATAGATTTTGGAAGACAGCCGTTGAGGAGATCGAGGCTGTTCGGGTTTTGTTTGGACAACCTTTTCTGATGGGGGAGGAGACCTCTTCAACACTGCGGTAGGGGAATTCCTTCGCACCTTATTTAGCATTTCAAAGCTGTTTCCAGTTGGAACAGCAGCATTAACTTCTACCACCGGGGCTGGTGGAGTCAATCCGGAGGGGGAATTGCCCCCAGCCTTCCTTATTCGGCGCCAATGACGACGTCGAGCACGTCGAGCAGACGGCGTAGAGTCAGATATAAGAATGGTTTCGTCTTGCTCCCTGTATGGATGGGGGGTTGTTGTTGGCGTTAACCTATCGAAGACCGATGTCCTCTGGGAAACGGGAGCAAAGGCCGGAGCCGTCAATCTTGTAAAGACTGACTTTTTGGCTGGAGAGGTTGCCTTGGCGATTTCGGGGATGGGAGCGGTCACTTTCTTAGAAGCAGCCTTCTTTAAGATTGTAGGCCCTGTAATGAGCTCGCATGATTCCTGGCCCAGTCTAGAGAAGACCGAGGCGTTGACGTTGGGCGACTCGTTGAGAGGAGCCGCGGTAGGGGTAAGACGATCAAAGACCGACTTCTTGAGAGTTCCCTTCGCCAGCACTGGAGCGGTAAAGTTTGTCGGCGGGATCATAGTCCCAAAAAACAATCCTGTAGTGGCGCGGGTGACCTGTTCCACCGGCATTGTGAACAGTGAAGCAGCTTGGGGTCCATAGGCTACACCTCCTGGCGAGGCAGAGCGTCGGCTGCAGTTGCCGTCTGAGCAGTTGGAGGATTTCGCAGGGATGAAAGCCATCGATCCTTTGCTTTCTGCAATAAGCAAGATGCCAATTCTTAGTACCTTGAGACCCAAGGGCAACTATTAGCGAACCGCGATTGGTTCGCGAATCACGACACACGAAGTGTGGAGTCGAAAGAAGAAAAGGTCCCACCGGGCGTGCCAGAATCTGTTCCCCTCCGAACGGCGGCCGGGACGTCGGGACGTCCGAATGCCTGGGGTTCGGGGCAGATGCTAATTGGTGCTATCCGTCCACCCCTCCGAAGATGCCAAGTTGATTTATGGCACCATGTGTCGAAGGTTTAGACGGATGCGTCCGATGTAGCAGACTTCGTCAGATTCCCCCTCATTTGAGGGGTTTTTGATTGTGGGGACGCTCTTCCCTGCAGGCGCAAGCCCCTGCAGTTAATTACGCTACCGCTTTGCGGTAACAACTTTCTCCTTCTCCAGATGGTCACTTCGTGTCGTGGGTGTTTGTTTTATTGCCCGTGGATTGTTTACGGAGACTGAGTTATGTCGTCACCCGTAGGGCGTGGATTAGTCCAAATCCGCATTATCTTAAATTTGGGTTTGGGGGGGTTTGGTTTAAGGACACGTTAGCCATATTTGAGGCTAAGATCGACTTAAACGTTTGTTAAGGATACGTTAGTCCAGTTTGAGACTAAGATCAACTTAACGGGATCGTTTAGATCCGACAAAAGAGCATTTGGGCTCTATTGTTCCAGTTTAGGGACGTAGTGGTCCACCGTATGTATGGCCGTCGGGACCCATCACCTCTCTGACGACGTTGAAAGATTACAACGACGGATGTCAGAGGAGTTCAGAGATGTACCCTCAAGCCGGAGTTAATTTAGGGGATTCGTAGTCCAATCTGTTTGAAGGTTTAAGGACGCGTTAGCCATTTTTGGAGGCTAAGATCAACTTAAACGGGACCGTTTAGATCCGACAAAAGAGCATATGGAGGGCTCAATTGTTCTAGTTTAGGGACGTCGCGGTCCGTGGGTAGTTTAAGGACGTTGCGGTCCATGGGTAGTTTAGGGACATTTCGGTCCGTTGGTAGTTTAAGGACATTGCGGTCCATGGGTAGTTTAAGGACATTGCGGTCCATTGTTAGTTTTAAGACATCTCGGTCAAGGTTAAGGACGTCATAGTCCATGGGTTTAAGGACTCCACAGTCCGGTATGTGCTCTGGATGCTTCACACGGGTTCACTGCCGTGCTAGGCGAGGACCAGGCTCCGCTCTGGATGCTTCGCATGGGTTCACTGCCATGCTCTGCGAGGACCAGGATCCGCTCTGGACGTTTTCCACGGGGTCAAAGAGTGACGTTATCCGCTTTCCACGTAACCAGGAAGTTTAGCATTAGGCATGGGTTTAGGGACCCCACAGTCCATATCATGAGTGGTCATCGGGACCCGTCACCTCTTTGAAGACATTGAGGGATTACAATGCCAAGTATCAAAGGAGTGAAGAGATGTACCCTAGAACCGGGGTGGATTAAATAGTCCCTGGCCCAATTTGGGTCAAGACTGATCAATTATGTTATGAGCTCATTAGCCCAGTTAATCACAAATTGAGGACTTATGGCCAGCTTGGGCTAAGTCCAGTCAGGTCTGGAATATTGACTTTTGCTGGTCCATTGAAGGAGAGGCTTTGCCTCTATCCATTTAGCCAATTGGGCCAAAGCCTAGTGTTAAACACTACAGAGCAATCAGTGTTGAACACTGGGCATGCGGTTAACAAGTTAGTGTTTAACACTAAGAAATAATTGGTGTTAAACACCAGCAATAAGGCTTCTCAAATTAGTGTTAAACACTAAAACGGATCAGTGTTGAACACTGCAAATGAAGCTTTTTAATTAGTGTTGAACACTAAGGCCCAACAATATTTTAACACTGATTTCGAGAGTTTCAATTTAGTGTTAAACACTAAGACGAGAGGGGTCACGTGGCAGCACGTGAGAGCGCCCTTCCTTCATCTTTTCTGCTGAAATTACTGTGTCTTTGATAGCATCACGTGTCAGCACGTGATGGGCATTCAAATGCCTATGTGTTAAGGTTTCTGCTGAAAGTCACGTGGGTCACGTGGGGTGCTGCCTCAAAGGGGTTTTCTGTAGGGCTTTTGGGGGGGGTCACGTGGTGACACGTGACCCTGCCTTAATGTGGTTTTTCAGAGGATTTGTTACTCCTTTTTTTAGGAATTAAATTCCAGAGACTTTTAATTTCAGAGGAATTAAATCCTTCTTTCTTTTGAAGACTTGTCTTCTGGAATAGAGTTTAACTCTGAATTTTCTGTGGGATTTAAATTCCTCGTTTATGTGAAGGGCTGAATAGGGTTAAACCCTAATAAAAGTTTTTGAGGAAAAGATGATTAAGGGAATTAAATTCCCGTTGTTTCAACAGAACTAAGTTCTTTAATTAGGGTTAAACCCTGTCTCTTTTTTTGTTCTGAAGGAATTAAATTCCCATGATATAGGGTCTAGCCCTACTTTTATTTTGGAGGAATTAAATTCCTATAGTTCTGTGAGAATTAAATTCTCATGCCTGCACCCCTTCTCTATGTTTTGGATCTGCATGGCAGGATCTCAACCCATTGAGAATTAAATTCTCAACCTTAAGGGGAGATGTGCACTTTGCAGATCCTCTATCAAAGAGAGAAGAAATATGCTCTTCTGCTTTTATATTATCAGAGTTAAACTCTGTTGAGAATTAAATTCTGCTTCTTTCAAAAGGGCTTCCCTTTCTTACCTAGGGTTTTTTGCAGAAGATCTGAGTCTTTTCGAAGTATCAAAGCTCTTCTCCTTTTCTCCTTTTTTTTTTCTCTGCGCATGTATATCTCTTTTTTGTGTCCCTTGGCTCCTATTTATAGGAGAGGCAACCGCATCAATCAGTTTTTGACGAATCTTCATTGGGAGATTTGATTTGCATCCATCATTCATTTTGGGCCTTTGGATTATTAGGTGGATTTTATTCACCATTGGATCTTAAATCCAGAGATTCTCCTTTGATATTCTGGTTAGATTTAAGGGGGAAATCTTTCCCAAAGCCGAGATTTTCCATAGATAGATGACATTTAATCATCTCTGAATCTTTAATTTGATTAGTCCCAAATAATTACTTTCCTTTGGAAAGATTCGAATTTCCTTCAGAATTTAATTCTGTCGTCAACATGGGCTTTGGAAGCCGGTCACGTGTGACCACGTGATCCATGGTCACGTGTGAGCACGTGACCCCCTTTGGAACGAGCCTTCTGCGCTGTGTCTTCTGATTGCGGCTTAAACATCACGTGCTACCACGTGACCCCTGGTCACGTGTGAGCACGTGACCCTTTGTTTGAACTCTCTTTCCTTGGTTGTTCTGGAGACGCACTTGCTGCCTTGAACGTCACGTGCCGACACGTGACCCTGGTCACGTGGGAGCACGTGACTCTTTCTGAACCCTTTTTCTTGACTCGATCAGAGAACTTGCGTGTTGGACGCTTGCATTTAAATGTCACGTGTCACCACGTGACCCTGGTCACGTGGGAGCACGTGACTCTTTCTGAAGCCCATTTTCTTCAGCGTAGCTAGGAGACTGAACTCGATCTGATGATGCTTTTTAGGTGTCTCGTGTTAACACGTGGCCGCTGGTCACGTGTAAGCACGTGACCCTCTTCCGAAGCTTTTCCAGAAGCTTTCCTGATTTTAAATCAGGAAACACCCCTTCCTACTTGTCTATCTATTCCACCAGCTAATGGGGAAAATTTCGAAATTTAACCCCACTTCATCAAACTATTGTCTAAATTTCATGGGCTTGAATCCAAAGACACGTATGTTTTTATACACAAACTCGAAAACGTATGCGCAATGATTGGCACGTCACACCTTTCTGTGGATGTTATGAGATTACGTCTTCTTCCTTTTACTTTGTGCGATCTAGCAGAAAAATGGCTTTATAACACTGCCGCACACTCTATTGCCAAATAGGATGAATTCGTTATAGCATTCTTTAAGAAACTTTATCATAAGACCGCTCGCGTTCGAAGCGAGATTAACCAGTTTACCCAACTTTCCAATGAACCATTTTGGAAATGTTTTAAACGGTTTAAGGATCTTCTTCTACAATGCCCTTACCAAGGAATCAATAGATGGGACCTTTGTGTCATCATCTATGAGGGTATTGATCCAGCTACAAAACAGATGCTTGAAACCATTTGTCAATGTCATTTCCTGTCTAAAGACGATGGTGAAACTTAGCAATTTCTGGAAGATCTCGCCGAACATACTTTGCAGTGGGAAAGTGTTAGATCTACATCATCTAGGGGAGGTATCCATCAGCTCGATGTTTCCATCGTAGTGAAAGCCGAAATGACCACGATACAAAGGAAACTCGATGCTATAGAAAACAAAATCTCTTCAGCCTCCCTAAACCAATATACGTTTCCCAAAACTGTGTGTGGTTGCTGTTCTAACCCATCACATTTGACGGAAGAATGTCCTTTGAATTCTCTGTTTTAAGGTCAAGAGCAAACTAATGCCGCTTTTCAGCAACGACCTAAAAACGATCCTTATTCTTCCACATACAATCAAGGATGGAGGAATCATCCTAATTTTGCTTGGAACCAAAACTATACTCAAAATCAAAACGCGTTTCCAAGCCAAAATAACTATCAAAGGGTTCCTCCACAGCAGCAATAACCACAAGAACCGAATCAGCACCCCTTTCAACCGCAAACTTTTTAAAATCCAGCCAACAATTTTGCACCTACTAATGATTCTTTCCAAACGGCTGGTACCGAAAAATCCTCCGCACTCGAACGAAGCTTGGATACGTTTATTAAACGTTCCACGTAAACGACGGCTGATTTAAATTCTTCTATCTAATTGTTAATGCAGAACATCGCTTCCCAAGATGAAAGCATAAAATTGATAGAAGCACAACTTGTCCAGTTAAATGCCGTGATGAGTGCGAGGGAGAAAGGGAAATTTCCATCTCAAGCCCTACCGAATCCTGGCCACTCACAAAGTTATAATTTGAGTGCCGTTACCACGTTGAGATCGGGAAGAGTGCTGAACAATCAAGTGGGTGAACAGGTTGATGACGATGATATTGATAATACCACAACTTCTATTTCTACTCTTCATTCGTCTAGTCCATCATCTTCTTCCGAGCCTATTATCCGTTTTCCCTAGGCTCGAACCCTCAGCTCACTTTCTCGAGTCAACTGTTCCCGCCAAAAAATTTCTGCGCAAAAGAGCCCAAGGTATCAAATGGCAGCAATACGTTTAAGAAAATATGAACCAGTATTTTCCGGGCTGTTTTTTGACAAACTCCCGAATGAGAAACAGCTAAATTCTAATGGAATCAAAAGCGTCTCGAAAAATCCTTCGATTTGATATATTATGGGACTCATAATTCATCCGGGATCAAAAGTTATGAGGCATCACGTGCCTACATATGACCGGGCATCACGTGCCTACACATGACCATTTACAGGCAAGCCTGTAGGAACTGAATAAAATAAATAATTAAATGGGGTCATGTGCCATCACGTGATAGGCCTTTGAAAACCCACTGAAGAAAATTAAAAGTGCAATCAGGAATACCCCAATGGGGGATCACGTGTCCACACGTGACCAAAGATCATGTGTAGGCACGTGATGGGTTCTTAGGCTCTTTAACTAATAAAATTAAATTCTAATCGACAGGAGTCACGTGCCATCACATGATGGGCCTTTAAACCCACTGAAAGGAATTAAAAAATATTATAAAACAACAAGGAATACCCCAATGGGGCATCACGTGCCCATACGTGACCAAAGGTCACGTGCAGACACGTGATGGGTTCCTAAGCTCTCTGAATTAATAGAATTAAATTCTAATTAAATAATTAATCAGTGGGGTCACGTGCTAACACGTGATGGGCTCTTAAACCCTTTGAAATAATAAGAATTAAATTCTAAACAATGGGGTCACGTGCCAACACGTGATAGGCCTCTAAACTCATTAAATAGAGTTAAAAAGTATAATAAAACAACAGGAAAAATCCCAATGGGGCATCACGTGCCCACACGTGACCAAGGGTCACGTGCTGACACGTGATAATTCCTGAGTTCTTTGAAACAACAGAATTAAATTCTGGTTAAATAATTTATCGAGGGGGTCACGTGTCAACACGTGATGGGATCCTAAAATCTTTAAAATAATAGAATTAAATTCTAATTAAGGGAAATCAAAAACCCTAACTGGAAAAATATTTCTTTAAATCTTTCCAAACAAAAAAGATGGTGCTCTGTAAAATGGAGCATCGTTGGATTAAAAATCCAATGGTGATTAAAAATCACCAATTTATGGAAAGATTTTATACAGGGAAAGATTCCCCTGAAATTCACCAAAAATAACAAACAGAATATCTTTTAGATTAAAAATCCAATGGTGAATAAAATTCACTGAGTGATCTAAAAGATCATGTTGGTTACAAAAACAAATAAAATCTTTCATTGAAAGATTCACTAAACAAATTGATTCTTTTCCTTCTCCTATAAATAAGAGCCAAGAAGAGGAGAAGAGATAGAATTTTGGGATCTTGAAATTTTCTAAAAGCAAATAGCAGAGTGAAAGAAAGGAGAATTTAATTCTCAAGAAAGAAAACCCTAGGTGAGAAAAGAGAAAGGGATCAAAGCTTCATAAAATAAAAAAGAGAATTTAATTCTCAATCTAAAAGTTTAACTCTTCTACAAAAAAAACTTAGTTCTTCCTCTGCTTGAAGATCTGCAGAAGCAAATCTCCCATCCCCATAGGTTGAGAATTTAATTCTCATCGGGTTGAGATTTTGCCATGCAGGTCCAAAACTTAGAGGGGGAATTGAGTTTAGAGAATTTAATTCTCCCGAGATAAAATTAGAGTTTAACCCTATATGAGAATTTAATTCTACCGCACTCACAGGAATTTAATTCCTTCAAGATAAAACTAGGGTTTAACCCTATCTGATAATTTAATTCTCCTAAAATTATAGGAATTTAATTCCTTCAGGATGGACAAAACTAGGGTTTAACCCTAATTGAGAATTTAATTCTCTCAAATTTACAGGAACTTGATTCCTTCTAAAATGAAATTAGGGTTTCACCCTATATAAGAATTTAATTCTTTTACATATATGGGAATTTAATTCCCCTAAAAGGAAATTAGGGTTTAACCCTACATAAGAATTTAATTCTTTCACAATAGGAATTTAATTCCTCCAAAAGCATAATTAGGGTTTAACCCTACATAAAATTTAATTCTTAAAAAATAAGGAGACTTAAAAGATCTCCATGCATGCAAAGAATTAAGGTCACGTGGCCCCATGTGACCCCTGAAAAGATCCCCAAAAATGAAAAGGAAAAGGCTTTGAGGCAATGCCTCACGTACCCCTACGTGACCTCTAAAACAAAGAGAATAAAAGCAAAGGAAATATGGGCTTTGGGCGCTCTCACGTGTTACCACGTGACCCCTAATAAATGCCTTAACAAATCAGCGCATGAGTGCCTATCACGTGCCCACACGTGATGACTAAAAATTAAAAGTGTTTAACACTTATTTGCAGACTTGAGAATAGAACAAAGAGGATCTGGCCCCACCTTTGGGTACCCTCATGTGTCCCCACGTGACCCTTCCCTCTCTATTGTTTAACACTAATTTGACAACTTCATTTCCAGTGTTTAACACTGTCATTTTCTAGTATTTAACATTAAATTGAGAATTGTATTTCCAGTGTTTAACACTGTTGTCTTCTAGTGTTTAACACTAATTTGAGAGTTGTATTTCCAGTGTTTAACACTGTTGTTCTCTAGTGTTTAACACTATTGTTAGCCAAATTGGCTAATTTTCCAGAGGAAAAAGTCTCTCCTTCAAATGAATTTCAAAATTGAGTAAAATTCAGAGCTACAGTGTTTAATGCTCAGTCAAAGACAAAAATGTTATCAGAGCCCTCAAACTCTTGTTCAGCATTGCTAAATAATATGGGCTTGAATCCAGACAAATGTCCAATAGCCCAACAAGAGACCAACATTTCAAACCTAATTGGACTTAGCCCAAGTTGGCCATAAGTCTTCAATTCAGATTTAACTGAGCCAATGTGCTCATAACCT
This sequence comes from Agapanthus africanus, assembly GCA_030015575.1. Classification (NCBI taxonomy): domain Eukaryota; kingdom Viridiplantae; phylum Streptophyta; class Magnoliopsida; order Asparagales; family Amaryllidaceae; genus Agapanthus; species Agapanthus africanus. The sequence continues at coordinate 336,057,557 of JASDDO010000010.1, forward strand.
AATTAATTGATCTTAGTTCCAAATTGGACTACAGATCTCCCGATCAACTTTGGTTCAAGGGTACATCTCTGCACTCCTCTGATATTTGTCGTTGTAATCCCTCAACGTCTTCAGAGAGGTGACGGGTCCCGACAACCACACATTTCACAGACCATGACGTCTCTAAACTACGGACTGTGGAGTTCTTAAACTCATGGACTATGATGTCCTTAACCTCAACCATAATGTTTTTAAACTAACATTGGACTGTGGGGTCCTTAAACTCACGGACTATGATTTCCTTAACCTCGACCGTGATGTCTTTAAACTAACATTGGACCGTGGGGTCCTTAAACTCATGGACTATGATGTCCTTAACCTCGACTGTGATGTCTTTAAACTAACATTGGACTGTGGGGTCCTTAAACTCATGGACTATGATGTCCTTAACCTCGACCGCGATGTCTTTAAACTAACGTTGGACTGAGATGTCCTTAAACTAATATTGGACCGTAATATCCTTAAATTAACAATCGACTGCAATGTCTTTAAACTAACATTGGACCACCATGTCCTTAAACTGGCAATTAACCGCAAAGTCCCTAAACTAGAACAATAGAGCCCAAATGCACTTTTGTTGGATCTAAATGATCCCGTTAAGTAGATCTTATTCTAAAATTAGACTAACGTATTCTTAACAAATGGTTAAGTTGACCTTAGTCTAAAATTAGACTAACGTGTCCTTAACAAACTGTTGAGTTGATCTTAGTCTAAAATTAGACTAACGTATTCTTAACAAACGTTTAAGTTGATCTTAGTCTCAAATGAGACTAACGTATCCTTAAACCCTAACCAAAACCCAAATCTAAGAAGATACGGATTTGGACTAATCCATGCCCTACGGGCGACAAAATAAATTAGTCTCCGTATACAATCCACGGGCAACCAAAAACAAAACAAACACACACGACATGAAGTAACCATCTGGAGAAGGAGAAAGTGGTTACCGCGATGCGGTAGCGTAATTAACTGCAGGGGCTTGCGCCTGCAGGGAAGAGCGTCCCCATAATCAAAACCCCCTCAAATCAGGGGGAATCTGACGAAGTCTGCTACATCGGCCGCATCCGTTTAAACCTCTGATATACAGTGTCATAAATCAACTTGGAATCTTCGGAGAGGTGAACGGATAGCACTAATTAGCATCCGCCCCGAAATTCAGGCGAGACGGACCTGCGCGTCTCCGTCTTTCGGAGTGGAACATCAACCTAAAACGATCCCAACTCCAATTCTGAGATCCATTCTACCCCCACAATTTTCTCCAATATTGGACCCAACCCTTATTGATAAATCTCTTTATCCAAGCAGGTTAAGAGGCAAAAGACCAAGTCCCCAGATAGAGAAGATTGTGGAAAATTTTAAGCAAGTTAACATAAATATCCCTCTCCTAGATGTTATACAACAAGTTCCGTCCTATGCGAAAATTCTAAAGGACTTGTGCACTAGGAAAAGGAAAATTCAAGTATCTAAAAAAGTTTTCCTTGCAAGTAATGTAAGCACTGCTTTTACACAACAACCACCCAAGAAACGAAAGGACCTTGGGAGTCCTACAATATTTATTTCTATTGGGGGTAAAAATATTAATCGTGCTCTACTCGATTTAGCTGCTAGTGTTAACTTTCTTCCGTATTCTGTCTATGAGCAATTAGGAATCGGAGAGTTGAAACCGGTGCACTGCACTCTTCAGATGGTTGACCGATCTATCATCCAATCTAGGGGTGAGTTGGAGGATGTGTTAATCAAAGTCGGGGAATTTATATTCCCTGTGGACTTTATAGTTATAGATACACAGCCCCCAATAAACCCAAGGAACCAAATTTCGGTGGTTCTAGGTTGGCCTTTTCTTGCGTCTTCCAACGCAGTAATTAATTTTCATAATGGTTCTATAAACCTATCTTTCGGGAAGATGGCAATTGAGCTTAACATCTACAAGTTGGGAAGTGAACCCTCCAAACCCTATACTCATGTATGTTCTGTCGAAATGATAGATTCCGACAGTATCGAACTTGAAGAGCTTCACGATTCTAATCTAGATTCCCCTAGTGTGTTTGATCCTGCTATCTATTATACACATAAGAACTCTTCTTTCGACAAGTCCACACCCAAATCCGAAACCTTAGACTTGTCGAATGAGTTAGTCGAGTTTTCCGGATCTAACGCTGATTATGAACCTTTTATGGAGTCCGAGGATCATACCTTTCTTTCCGATGGGATTATCATTCGGCACATCGATGAAAGCTTTGAAGACATTATCGCCGAAGAACTCGCATTCTTAGAGGATACGAGTGTTGTGATGAATCAACCCCAAACCAAAAAAGTTGAACCGTCACCCCTTCTTCTTATTAAGGACGAGAATGCGAGTAATCCATGATCATTGTATCGTCTCTATCAACTGAGACGTAAACCATATAACCTCTTACCTCCTCTTCACTTCTTCTTGTCTACATATAACATGATCTTCCACCAACTATGTTATTACACCGATAAAATATTTGAATGGTTGGTGTTGATTTTTGGTCTGTGTAAAGCTTTATATTGACCAATAATTTTAACCCCCCCCTCTTAATGATTATAATGATTAAATTTGTTTAACTCAAGTTTAGGGGGAGAAAAATATTTTGGCTCTTGAAAGAAAAGAAAATTTACACAATTATGAGCTAAAAATAAGTTTTGGGGGGGGGGGATTTCACTTTCATTAATTATTGTCCCCGTTAATAATTTTTCCTCCCAACTCTACAGGTTTTTGAGCTTAAAGATGACATCAGTGAGGACACTGCTGCAAATAGCTTTGGGAAAGGTTTATTGTCATGCCCCGCTTCCCAAAAGAAGGAGAAGGAAGGCGTGGCAAGATCCGCAACCTAACTGTATTGAAGGTGGTCTATTCAATACAGTTACGTTAAGCGTATAAATAATTAATATGCAAGATGTGTACCAAAACAAAAATAATAAAAGCGAAAGGCATTTTATTTCCATTAACCAAACTTTATTACATCCCAAAGGAAATAGTAAAATAAACTAAGTAATTTATTTACATCAAAGGAGAAACAAAAAGCCCTAAATATATAGGCAACAACAAAAATTAAAACTATCTAATCTTCCATTGTCCTGTCTGCATAATCTTCATAAGTTGGCTTCACACCTTGATCTTCGCTGTAATACTCATTCTTATCTGACGGACATTCTAAAAATAGAGAAAGAAAAGGAAGGTCCGTCAGCGAGTTATACTCGGGTAGGATTGCCTCATAAGATAGTAAAGGTATAGAAACGAACATGTGTGTATAATGAATATGATGTACATGAGTACAAAGGTATGGGGTTAAGTACAGATTGGATATGTGAATATGAGTAGGTTATATATGTTGTAAGTTATATGTAGATGAAGGTAATAGTTTGTATTAGCTTGTTAAACAAGGGTCCGGATACTCGAGATTATTCCGTTGTGGCCACGGAACAACAACTAGGGAAGTGAAATGTACCGTTTCACTTCCCGGGATCATGATCGAGTAGTAGGGGAATCCGAGTTCCGAATTATCCTTGCCTAATCAAACTACTCATTCCCGTGGTTCAGTATAAAGGTTTGGACAGATTAGAGTTAGTGCGTATATTTCTAGGCATGGAATTTCCATATTGTATAATCGCTCATATCTTGGACTGTTCACCCGGAATATCGGGATCTTCATATTTGTATAGTCGCCCATATATTGGACTGTTCACCCGGAATATCGGGATCTTCATATTTGTATAGTCGCCCATATATTGGACTGTTCACCCTGCCTGCAGGGATCTTCTTATTTATATAGTCGCCCATATATTGGACTGTTCACCCTGCCGCAGGGATCTTCATAATAAGTATTCCATACCTAGGTCTGCGCATTCTAACCCTAACCGTATTATATTTTGTATATGTTATGTTGTCATAAACTGGAATTTTAGAAAGAGTATTGTTCTCGTTTAATATGGCCTTCCACGACCACTCGTTTTATTTTCTAAAGTTCGTAAAGTATTTCGTGTCATCTTAGGGATAGCTTAGTTAAAAAGAAATAATAGTGTTTAATTATCTTTTATTACTTCTAAGAAAAACCATGATATTTGGGATATTTATTATTTTGGAAAAGCATAATGTTTTACAAAAAAATATCCTTTTGATAAAAGGTTGTGGTGTTTATTTGAAAATCTTTTGTAAAAGGTTTTTATTTGAAAATCTAGACTGCTCCTAATATTCCAAAAGGATAAGTTATGAGGTCCTCAAATCGCCTCTTCACCGCCAATTGTAGCTAGGTAAGTGCCAGGTAAGTGGGAAGGTACTCCACTACGTAGGTAGTGGGCCTAATTAATAACCACTAGCCTTAGACACACTTGCCTAGACATCACAAAGTCTGGTTTTGATAAACGATCGATGCCTACAACCTTTCCTTTATTTAGATTGGTTTTAAAAAAATTACCTTTTAAAAGATACTAAATATTCCTTTTTGAAAAGATATTGTTATTTAAATAATATTTTCTTTCTTAAAAAGTTGAGGGGTTTTTAAAAATATTTGTAAGTAAAATATACGTATGCTGTATCTAAAATATTTATTTTACACATCTTTAAAACATAATATTTAAACGAGGATATCTTGTGGAAGTAACCTATTTTGAGATCATTTTTAAAGTGTGGGTATGTCAGAGGTGAATGGCAATTCATGGGTTATATCAGATTCCAGGTATTATGGGTGTGCAATATAATTGTGTACAGATGAAATTTAAACACCGTTTTAAAAATATGGGTTAACATTATCATGATTAAGGGTACAAGGAAAAAGGGTATGGACAAATATTATAATACCATTTTAAATGGGGGTTGAGAATTAGAAGTTAGAACTAGGTTATTGAGATAGAAGAAGGTGACAGGAAAAGGAGAGAGAGGCGGATCCTACCTTTTGTTTGAGTCGGAAAGCCGAAGAGCTGAAAACGTAGTCTCGTACTAAATCCTCAATAACTCCGCATCCAGATTTTTCCTCTGCGATTGAATGGAGCCGTAGCATCGGCGAGACGATGGCATCGGTATTTTTTTTATAGAATTTTTGGAGTTCTGAGTTGTGAGAAAAAGAGGTTTGAAGGTGCCTATTTATAGCGTTCAAAAGTAACAAGAAAATCCAAAAAAATCCTCAAAACCTGCGCTACTAATGATTGCTGATGATTGCCTCATCAGTGCGCCCGCCGTCAACGCTTCGTGGCCGTTGGATCTGCATCCAACGGCCCGCAGCGCACCGCCTCATCGCCACGTGGCGCGACGTGATTCGCCCACTGCCGTGGGCGCGGACCACCACGTGGGCGCCGCCGCAGAGCTATGGGCCGTTGGATCTTGGATCCAACGGTCCAGGTTAAAAAGGTTTTAAAAATTTAAAATAAAAATAAATAAAATAGCAGATTATTTAAAATATTGTTTTGGCTTTGAAAAATTTGTTAAAACTAATTAAAAATATGGAAAAATTATGGAAAAATTCCAAAAAATATATTTTATTATTATCTTTAATATAAAAATAGTTTTGGGCTAAAAACAATTAGTATATCTATTTCTAAATTGTTAGCTAGTTATAATAATTATATAATATCTAGTTCATCTTTAAAATACGAATTAATTACTTTTATTTATAATAAAAATATGTAGATTATTTAAGGTATTATAAAATCTTTCTAAAACATTTTAAGCCTATAAAAATAATAAATAGATTTTAGAAATTTCCTTTAATCATATTTACTGCTTTAAAAATTATTAACACTACTTTAAAAATTAGTATTATATGAAAGAAATATGTAAATAATTATTTGATAGTAGAAATATAAATAAAATATATTTTATTAGATATTAGAAAACATGGTCGTTACAATCTACCCTCCTTAAAATAATTTCGTCCTCGAAATTTCAGAAGGTAGGTCAAGGAAAGGAAGAAAGAAATCACTAAGAAGAGATTATCACGGTTAAAGATTTTGGTCTCGCACTCTCATCCCGTTTCCGTGTATGTCTGTCTAATAGTTCTTCCTTCATATAGCTCTGGCCAGCTGGATTGTCTTGTCGCTCAAGGTTTCATCCTTCTAGTATTCCGTCCGATTGCTGCTCGTAAGTTATGTTAACATTTTCGTGATCTCGGAACGATCAAAGTATGACTAGGGTTTCCTCCAACGAAAGTAGCAAAAGTAGGCTATACATAAACCCACCGTCTTATTCCAAGATGTTAAACGGAAAATGAGTCGTGGGCTGAGCTTTCTTCGCTCGCTGCATTGAATCATCATCTCCACTTTTTCTACTATTATCTTACAAATTCTCCATCTTCAAGGTCTTCCCAATCGATCGGTACTTCTCCCATAAAAAACTTGACCTCTCTCATCCGCTTCATGTGTTTCAACCATCTGTTCCCATGTTCTCCTTAGAGTAGTGTTTCTATGTCTTCAAGATGAACATTTACCATCGTCGGTTCTGATTCTGGATAGGAATAGTTGCATCCATAAATTGTTAGTTGTTTTGACGCATATGCAACTATATTGCCTCGCTGATACATCACACCACCAAGTCACTCCTCCGAAAATCGTTGTGGATGTTTAAACTTCTGGGTTTGCTGAGAATTGAAAGAATGGTTGTGATAGTTACGATCTACCCTCCTTAGAATAATTTCATACTTGAAATTTTCAAAGGAGTAGCCACTACAAGGCACGGAAATCAGTAACGCTACCAGGAATCCTCTTTGCTGCATGTGTTGCTCCCGCGAGTTGGTGTATCACTTGATGCATGGCAAGTCTTGAAGGGTTAGGTATAAGGAATTTGGAAATTATAAAATTGGTAGTTGCTTCCGGATGGAAAAGTTTGGAAGTTGAAGGAAAAATATGAATTGATGGAAAACATGAGAGCTAGAACATAAAGGCAACTAGTCGAAATTACGGAAACTAGGGGAATTATGGTGAGTCCAACTAAGAATTGCATTGAAAGATAAATAAGAATGGTATCAGAAGAAAGGTTGCAAAAAGAAAGAGTATCTTTGTTGTCTTTCCACGTGGCATCAGTCTTCTCGGCCGTCATGGTGAAGGTCTGACGTTTGGGTCCATTCCTTGTCGGAATCTTTTTAGTATAAAGTTCTGGGGTTGCCACTAGATGATGCGCTAACCGACTTAATCTTGCGAACTCCGAAGCGTACTCGTCCACCGACTTATCCCACATACTCCCCTGTTGGAATTGTATAAACTCCTGTTCCATTTTTAAGTGTGCCATGACTGGAAAGTACTGGGTATCAAAACGATGTTTGAACCTTTCCCAGTCGATGGGTTTCTTCGATCTACTTTCCTCTGCCTCCCACCATATCCTGGTATTATCCGTAAGTTGTAGCTTAGCGATGTTCACCCACGCTTCCTTCGGGATTTGGGCGGCACTGAGATTACTGACTGTTCCCTTAAGCCATTCTTCAGCTTCTAAAGGAGTTTCCTTCTCCGAAAAAGTCTTAGGGTGGAGTGATCTGAACTGCTTCACTCCCGCCGAACCTTGTGGAACTGGGGTTAGTGCCTGCTTAAAAACTTGTGCTTGTTGCTGCCTACTCTCGCGCAGCTCTTGATGTAGGGCAGCTGCCTGCTGCTGCTGCTGCTCCAATAGTCCTTACATCATTTGTAGCATAGCTGCTTGCTGAGCAGCGGCTTCATTGACTCCATTTCCCCTTCTGTTGCGGTTATAGTGTCGTCCGGCCATTGATGATTAGGATCAGAATAGGTTAGGTTACAAACGTCTGAGGTGAGACAAGATAATAACTTGCATGGAAGAACAACAATTAATGCAAGGGAGAGACTAAGAAGAGCAAGAGACACAAGAGAGATTATTGCTCGAAACTAAGATTTTATTATCCAATTTCAATATGGAGAGTACAACCGGAAGTAAGGACATGTCCTTAATGTTCTTACATCATTTTATTCGGCCAAAGAAAAGGAAAAGACTTATTAATCTCGATTACGGGAGTTCAACAAGCGATGATAGGTCCTTGATCTAAGAAAAGTATGACCATCCCCACGGTGCCTTGCGGGGACAACCGCCTGAGAGTCTACGACTTCGTCTTCTGAATCTTCAGATGTAGATTCAAAGTAATATCGGACATGTTATCCTCGTTGGAAAGATTTGCCATGACTAGAAGGAAAGGTCATGGTCATGGTACAGAATGTCAAGGAAGGGACAAGGGACATAGGAAAACTATGATATCGGTATAGATGGATGAGATTCACAAATATAATAAGTCAGTTAATGATTTCATTTTAGTACACAAGAGGACCTGCATGGGCCACCACAAAAACTTGTCACGCCCCGCTTCCCAAAAGAAGGAGAAGGAAGACGTGGCAAGATCCGCAACCTAACCGTATTGAAGGTGGTCTATTCAATACAGTTACGTTAAGCGTATAAATAATTAATATGCAGGATGTGTACCAAAACAAAAATAATAAAAGCGAAAGGCATTTTATTTCCATTAACCAAACTTTATTACATCCCAAAAGAAATAGTAAAATAAACTAAGTAGTTTATTTACATCAAAGGAGAAACAAAAAGCCCTAAATATATGGGCAACAACAAAAATTAAAACTATCTAATCTTCCATTGTCCTGTCTGCATAATCTTCATAAGTTGGCTTCACTCCTTGATCTTCGCTGTAATACTCATTCTTATCTGACGGACATTCCAAAGATAGAGAAAGAAAAGGAAGGTCCGTCAGCGAGTTATACTCGGGTAGGATTGCCTCATAAGATAGTAAAGGTATAGAAACGAACTTGTGTGTATAATGAATATGATGTACATGAGTATAAAGGTATGAGGTTAAGTACAGATTGGATATGTGAATATGAGTAGGTTATATATGTTGTAAGTTATATGTAGATGAAGGTAATAGTTTGTATTAGTTTGTTAAACAAGGGTCCGGATACTCGAGATTATTACGTTGTGGCCACGGAACAACAACTGGGGAAGTGAAATGTACCGTTTCGCTTCCCAGGATCATGATCGAGTAGTAGGGAAATCCGAGTTCCGAATTATCCTTGCCTAATCAAACTACCCATCCCCGTGGTTCAGTATAAAGGTTTGGACGGATTAGAGTTAGTGCGTATATTTCTAGGCATGCAATTTCCACATTGTATAATCGCCCATATATTGGACTGTTCACGAGGGATATCGGGATCTTCATATTTGTATAGTCGCCCAAATATTAGACTATTCACCCTGCCTGCAGGGATCTTCATATTTATATAGTCGCCCATATATTGGACTGTTCACCCTGCCTGCAGGGATCTTCATAATAAGTATTCCATACCTAGGTCCGCGCATTCTAACCCTAACTGTATCATATTTTGAATATGTCATGTTGTCATAAACTAGAATTTTAGAAAGAGTATTGATCTCGTTTAATATAGCCTTCCATAACCACTCGTTTTATTTTCTAAAGTTCGTAAAGTACTTCGTGTCATCTTAGGGATAGCTTAGTTAAAAAGAAATAATAGTGTTTAATTATCTTTTATTACTTCTAAGAAAAATCATGATATTTGGGATATTTATTATTTTGGAAAAGCATAATGTTTTACAAAAAAAATATTCTTTTGATAAAAGGTTGTGGTGTTTATTTGAAAATCTTTTGTAAAAGGTTTTTATTTGAAAATCTAGACTGCTCCTAATATTCCAAAAGGATATGTTACGAGGTCATCAAATCGCCTCTTCACCGCTAATTGTGGCTAGGTAAGTTCCAGGTAAGTGGGAAGGTACTCCACTACGTAGGTAGTGGGCCTAATTAATAACCACTAGCCTTAGACACACTTGCGTAGGCATCACAAAGTCTGGTTTAGATAAACGATCGATGCCTACAACCTTTCCTTTATTTTAGATTGGTTTTAAAAAAATTACCTTTTAAAAGATACTAAATATTCCCTTTGAAAAAATATTGTTATTTAAATAATATTTTCTTTCTTAAAAAGTTGAGGGGGTTTTAAAAATATTTGTAAGTAAAATATACGTATGCTGTATGTAAAATATTTATTTTACACATCTTTAAAACATAATATTTAAACGAGGATATCTTGTGGAAGTAACCTATTTTGAGATCATTTTTAAAGTGTGGGTATGTCAGAGGTGAATGACAATTCATGGGTTATATCAGATTCCAGGTATTATGGGTGTGCAATATAATTATGTACAGATGAAATTTAAACACCGTTTTAAAAATATGGGTTAACATTATCATGATTAAGGGTACAAGGAAAAATGGTATGCACAAATATTATAACACCATTTTAAATGGGGGTTGAGAATTAGAAGTTAGAACTAGGTTATTGAGATAGAAGAATGTGACAGGAAAAGGAGAGAGAGGCGGATCCTATCTTTTGTTTGAGTCGGAAAGTCGAAGAGCTGAAAACGTAGCCTCGTACTAAATCCTCAATAACTCCGCGTCCCGATTTTTCCTCTGCGATTGAATGGAGCCGTAGCGTCGGCATCGTCGATACGAAGGCACCGATATTTTTTTCCAGAATTTTTGGAGTTATGAGTTGTGAGAAAAAGTGGTTTGAAGATGCCTATTTATAGCGTTCAAAAGTAACAAGAAAATCCAAAAAAATCCTCAAAACCTGCGCCACTAATGATTGCATCAGTGCGCCCGCCGTCAACGCTTTGTAGCCGTTGGATTTGCATCCAACGGCCCGCAGCACACCGCTTCGTCGCCACATGGCGCGACGTGATTCGCCCACTGCCGTGGGTGCGGATCACCACGTGGGCGCCGCCGCAGAGCTATGGGCCGTTGGATCTTGGATCCAACGGTCCAGGTTAAAAAGGTTTTAAAAATTTAAAATAAAAATAAATAAAATAGCTGTTTATTTAAAATATTGTTTTGGCTTTGAAAAATTTGTTAAAAATAGTTAAAATTACGGAAAAATTATGGAAAAATTCCAGAAAATATATTTTATTATTATCTTTAATATAAAAATAGTTTTGGGCTAAAAACAATTAGTATATCTATTTCTAAATTGTTAGCTTGTTATAATAATTATATAATATCTAGTTCATCTTTAAAATACGAATTAATTACTTTTATTGATAATAAAAATATGTAGATTATTTTAAGGTATTATAAAATCTTTCTTAAACATTTTAAGCCTATAAAAATAATAAATAGATTTTAGAAATTTCCTTTAATCATATTTACTGCTTTAAAAATTATTAACACTACTTTAAAAATTATTAACACTACTTTAAAAATTAGTATTATTTGAAAGAAACATGTAAATAATTATTTGATAGTTGAAATATAAATAAAATATATTTTATTAGATATTAGAAAACATGGTCGTTATATTTATGCTTATTTACGCATTATTTTGCATTTATACTATATAAGGAGCACAATTTTTTTTTTGATAATAAAAGTTAGAAAGTGAAAACTTTTATATAAAAGATATGAAGATGTTTGAGAAAAGCATGAAAGTTAGATATTTTATAAAAAAGCTGGTGATACGTACTCATGAGCCGTTGCCCGAAGGGTTAGTAAGATGAAGGAAATTACTAATCTGAGAATAAAAATAAGTCTGAAAAATAGTCCTTATTTTGAGGCCAAATATTTTGAACGTTGATACCCTGCTATATGCACTTACACACGTCTTGAAACTTGGGATAGTAGAGAATACCTTGAAATACTCTTGTCTAAAATCCTTAGTACGAATAAAAATAAATATAAATGACACTTAAAATATAAAATGGTAAAGAAAAATAAACTCTGATTTTGTAATTATTTAAGGCAACATAAAACAAATATAGCGAGGGTGTTTTATCACTTAGTTACTTAGACCAACTGGTTTCGGAGCCACTGCTAAGTCTTGAGTGTTGCAAAACTACGATATTGCTAATTACACTTAATTGAGTGAGCATATTTAGTAATCGGTCGGTTATTACCTCAAGAAGTATTAACGGTCGTATGAAGAATGTGTGAGCAATTCCATCTTAAACATTCACCGACTAAAAAATACTAAGGCAGATGGACAAGAGTATGATAGCTTGAATTGAATTCTCTGAGTGGAGGGATGTCTTTTCACACACACGTAGGGATATATGATGAATGTTTGGATAAAAGATAGGGAGGAAGAATAAATGTGATATTTTATTGAGAGATGATGCGATTTCTGACATCTTTTCATGACTATTAAGATAGAGCTTGTGGCAACTGAAAAACTGGTGTAGTTTGAAACTTTTCTTTTCAAGTTTTTTCTTTTATAATTCTTATCTTTGTATGTAATTTTCATTATCTTTCTTTTATTATGGGATTTTGTGGGTGTAATCCGCTGAAAACCCTCAGGAGACAATACTCCTTCTACTAGGCACACCTAGAGGTTTAACGGCTTGTTGCACGTGCTCAGTGCAATCGTGTTGCCTATAAAAATGTGTTAGTTTTTCTTTTTCTTTTCTTCTTTTCTCCCTCTCTTGAATAACTAGTTTGATCGGGACGATCAAAGTTAAGTTTGGGGATATTTATTCAGTTGAAAATATTACACTTTTGATATGACATTTTCCTTACTTTTCTTAAATATTTAAAGGTATTTATTATAAATATAAAATATATTTGGGTTTATTTGCAAAATACTATTTACCATATGTTTATATATATAATTAACATTATTAAGAAAAATATATGCATATAATATTTATAAGATATTTTGATAATATAAAATATATGCATATCATATAAAATATTCTAACTAAGATTCTTAAAAGATATAATATCAGACAAATGATTAGAATAATATCTCAAAATATAACAAATACTATAAATTGAGATATTGTGCAGATTGAGCTCAGGTCTGGAGATCGGGACATCGGAATAAAATCTGCCGATGAAAATTAATAAAACCGTAAAATCACTACTAGTATAGACTCAGAGAAGATTTCCAAAATTCAGATATCAAGAAGATCTTCACGTGTCAATATGAGGCAGCCCCTGAAATTGAAATCCTAAATCTCCCAAACTGTCGCCCAACCGCCGCAGAAACCCTATAATAGCCACGGATCCGAGGCCATTTATTGGCCGTTACATTAAAAAAATAAAAATAAAAATAAAAATAAAAATAAAACTATCGTTTAATCGGGATTGCATTATTTGGCAGTAGAATGATTTGACATCTAGTTATTGGTTATATGTCTATGCATTGCTTTAATTCCTTTTATAAGGAAGTTGAATGCATGATTATAATGGCACATGTGAATTTTTGTGGCCTTTATCTTTAAATTTGGAAAAGAATAATCATACTCTTTATCGTTAATTCCTAAGTCAACAAAGTATAGTTTGACCACTATTTAAAAAAAAACAGGGAAAGAGAAAGGGTGATAATTAATTTGTGATGAACTGTAATTATATAATTATATATGGCTTAGGCTGCCATTTTTAATTTTTATCACACCAGTTGTCTAATTAGTGACACGGGATTTCTTAGATTGTAAGTTATGCAAATTAGGGGCATTGCTCTGTATAAAAGTAAAAACGATATATAGTTTTTCGAAATGGCATGATATAGTATCACATGCATCGAGTATATTAACTACTAATGTATCTCGTTCTTATGCTTGTCCATTCTGAGTTTAAGCCTTCTTGCAAGTATATTCACTTTGCATCAAAAAGAAATGCCAGACATGGAATGGAGTACTCGTTTGAAGAGAAAGATAAGTATGATCTTCGAACATCTATGATTATATCTTAAGCGGCAAGTGGCCAATATTATGTACCTGCAATACAAGTTTATATTAAAGTCATATGGAAGAATATTCCATGGAACATTGGAGCTTTAGTTTGGACATATATGATAATAATTGTTAGCTTGGAAAATTATGTTAGGCTTCTTCAGAGTTCTCTTCCAAAATTATCTCGGGACCATTTGATTTAGCTCAAAACTAACTACATTTATCAAATTTTTTGTTAAGAGGGCGGTCCTACACATAACGGTTTAATCAGGACAATGGTCATACATAAAGTCCATGGGGATGGGGCAAAGCCCTATGATTAAATCATTGACGATAAGAATCCTACTTCTGTGATGAGTGAACCCCTGAAGGAAATTCAAAGGGTAGAAACAAACCGGATAGATGAACCATTAGAAAACAACTCAACGAGTTCATATTGGAGTAAGGCGCTCCAAGCTCCCCTCAAGGCAGAGTTGTTTCATATAAAGATCGGAACATGTTGAGTTATAACTCTTAATAGATCCAAAGACTTAGACCGGGGTTACCCTTAGAGGATTCACCTACGTGAGGAACGCCGCGGGGGCCGCGGTAAGAGAGGTTGGGCTAACTCTCTAGTCCCCTCATGAGTCGGTATTGGACGCATGGCCATAAACGTGTCAACCCGCGACCCAATGTTGTAAGCCCTTTTATGTGTGTTTTAGTCAAATCTTGGTAAAAAAAACCTAATTCAAGGTCTATAGTTACTTTGGTTTTCTCGGGAGGCGACTATTGTCACTAAATATAGATTCAAAGCCGGAAACTACTTATACCTATTGCTTAGAAGTTTGCCCATACAGTTGTTTGTTGTTATTTATTTGTATTTATTTTATTCTCCCTAAATTTATTGTTTTGAGAGCATTGTTAGATATTTTATTATAGAAAAGAATAAATTTATTATACTAATAAATAATTTATGTTAACTCGTGATCAATTATATCATTGATTTAATTGATTTGTGTAATACCCGGTTCCGTTTGAAAGCATTCCATATTTGAATAAATTTAATTCCCTGTTTTTGTTCCCAAATACTTCTTTAAAAAAATAAATTCCCATACATTTCTCCTATTTTCCCTATTCTTTTCTTCTCTTTTATCTTTCATATAATTTCCTTCTCCATTTTAATAAACCGAGTCAGCCCAACACCATTCTCTCTCTAACGACTTTTCCGTCATTCTTATTCTTTGGGCCCTACCTACTTATCTCTCTCCCTCTCCATTCTTTTTATTTCCTTTTCTTATATTTTTCCTTGGGCTCACAACCACACCCAATTGAGCCCCTCACCTCTCCTCCCTATTCTTCTTCTTACCGTACTTCTTCTCAACCACACTCGAGAACCGCTCCACGCCAACGACCGCGACCTCGCCCTCGCCAACAAACCCCATGATCCCCGCGCTGCTCTCCATCTCCTCAACGACTTCTTCTCTCCCTCTTTATTAGTCTCACTCTTTCCGTCCCTAACTCACTCTACCTCCTCCAACTCAAACCCCGAGCTCCTCTCCCTTACCGGTGATCACCTCCCACCACGCCGACGAACCTCCTTCATTACCATCACTAGCCACCACTCGAAGCACTGCTACAACCCACACCGCTAGCTACCTACTCTCGATGACTCTGAGCTCCATCTCCCCTCATTGCCGACCCAACACCACCGACGACCTAGCCTTCACCACCGCACACCCACCATCTCCATCGCGACACCTAGCGGAGCTCCCCCTTCTTCTCACCCAACTCAAGAACCCATCACTACTTCGAGATCGTCACTAACATGTACTACCACTATCATCGATAACCTTGCTGCAGCAGCACCGAAGCCTCTTGTCAACGGCTACACCTAGTCGACCCTAACCTCAAGCTCCTCCTCCAAACACCACCTGAGACCCATTGTCCTCTTCATCTCCTCCACTTAATACATCAACCATATACCTTCATCTCCTCTCTGTTCTGCCGCCAACCGCCATCTCCGGCCACCAGAGTACCTCGCCGAACCACCGTAAGCACCCCTGCAACCTCCAGACCACAGACGGCCACCTCTATGCCATATCGTACCCGAGCACCTAAGCATCCAAGCCTAAGCCCCTAAGCCCTTGTTGCTACCTTCGCCGAAGCTCCCTGGTGAAGGGTTACACTAGGACCCCGGCTAACTTCCGTGGCCAAATACGGAATTTTTTTTTACCATGATACAAAGACTTGGCGCTAGAATATCACAAAACCCGGATCTTTACCATAAACCTAACTAGCAAAAGAAGGGTTCTATCTACTATGATAGAAAGTTATACCTTAAACTTGAACCCCTTCTTCTCCTTGTTGTGCGCTCCTTGGAATGATCTAGATGGGTCCTCCTCAACGGCTTCTCTATATCGAAGAAGATCCACCCGAAAGCCTCTATCTTGAGCTCCTACCTCAACCATGAAGTAACTAGAGTGCTTTGCTTTCTAGACTAAGAACCCTAAAGTGAATAGAGAGTGATTTTATGGTTTGATCTCAATTTCCCTTGGTTCTCAACACATGAGAGGTTAGGGTTTGAGAGAGAGGATGAAGGAGAGAGAGCTAGGAGAGAGAATGAATATGATAGAATGAAGAGATAGCTCTCATATTAGCATAAAAGAATAATAATTTTAATTAGCATAAAATTTGTGATGGTTCATTTAATTTGACCATTATCATGTCACCATTAATACTAAGCAAAGAATCTTTTGCTTAAGAAAAATATCTTAGTCAACTTTGGTCAACAAGTCAAATGGTCAATCCAAATAACCATAACATAATTATCACTAATTAAAACTATTAATCAATTACCTTCATCTCATTAAGATCTTAATCAAGTCAATGGTCAAAAACCCTAATGAGATGTCTCTTTCATTTGTCTCTGTCAACTGTATATACATACCCACTTCCGCGTTCCGAAGAACACGAATGCAATGAGATTGAACCAAGAAAAAATCAAATAATAGGATCTGTCTTAAACCAAAGCCCATTAGTACTAAATGTCCGAACACCAAACGCGCACAAGTACGCATATGTGAACGAACTCCGTCGTAAAACCATACGACCTCTACCCGTTTCGCCCAAAAGTGAACAACCCTATGTGTGGGACTCTAAAGACTTGACACTACGCTGGTAGTGAGTTTAACCACAGGCTGCAAGCGGTACTAGCTGTACGTAATGGTCCCCAGGTAGATGCCGATAAGAAGACCGATGAAGTGAACCCATCTGAACTCCTACTGAGCCTGAATGTGACAATCTCCGTACAGTCCGGTCTGTTCGTCTAAGAGTATCGCATGTCGGGCCTAGGGGGCGGTAAACGTCAGACCCCTAATAGCGGTACAAGTCGTGTCAGAGTGTAGCCCAAAACACCCTGAGAAACTACTGGAAACATTACCAGTAAATCTCGCTTGCCCTGGCTAGGGACTTTGTGTAATGACTCTCGTAGACACATCGCGATATCAACTCCCAATACCGGGAGAGATGAATCCTGTCTAACCGTCACTGCCTCCAAGTGCTTCGGGACTGCACCCAACTACTACCTGTTTGCACGACTCAATAGAGCCGTAGTAGGGTAGTAATCTAAGAACAGTGGGAACACACTCGAGGCGAAGTGACAGTGTCAAGTCAACGGACTAAGCTGTACTCATGTCACCTGAGAACTGTTAACTGACGATAGGTATAATACCAACCAACAGTTCCCGAAGAGTCATGTCCGGTGTACTCGTAACCTAATGAGCACCTGCATACTATCTCCAGTACGACGTACTGATGGTTGTGGGATAGACTATCTCCCCTGCTGGGACGAGAAGCGTATGCACCGGTCTACTCTGGAGTATCGATGCCCTGTCTCAATAATCCTATGACAAGGGACCTGTATAAGGATGTGCTTATAGACTACCCAGCCCCCACTAGTGTGATCGCCATCACAACGCCGGTAGTCAAGCAAATATTCTAAGGGCTCCATCAATATGTATTAGCGATATGTTAAAAGAAACATATACACATATTAAGATAGAAACAAACCAAGTAGCATACTGCTATATTGAACAAGACAGTCGTAAACCCGTATATATATCCATGTTGGGGTAAAAATTTACACTCCGGTTGACCGAGTCAAAGTCAAGGTCAACCCCAAGCCCAGGTCAAGTGGGCCCATGCCCAGGTCGAGCCCGAAACATGAAGCGGCCGACCCTCCCCATGCCAAAAATGAAATCATGTAATAAATAATTTTTATGTAATTTTTTTATACATGAATGTATGCAAAATGGACATAAAGCCAATATTTTGTAAGCCCATGGTTTATGTGCAAAAAATGAAATGGCACATGAGCCATGGGATGGGCAAAATGCCATTTTGTAAAGCCGAAGGGGTTATATGTAAATATGTAAGCCTATAAAAGGCAACATGATAGTGAATAAAGCATACACTTTTTTCATTCCCTCAAAAACTAGGGTTTGTTCCTCCACTCTCTCTTTTTCAAGTTCATTCTCTTCCTTTTCATTTTCCAAATAAATCAAGAGCTTAGCTCTCTATTTTTTAAAACTAAACAAAGTTTTACCATAAATCCACCTCCCAAGACTCCATCAAGAGAGGAAAAATGGTCTCTTTTTTTATCATCCAAGATCTAGATCTTGGAGTTTCAAGAGAACCCATTTTGGGTTTCTTCTCAAAGGAGAAAAGAGAAAATCTTTTGGAGTTCAACTCCATAAATAAAAATCTGTTGGAGTTTAACTCCACAAATAAAATTCTTTTGGAGTTCAACTCCACCACCAGGAAAATTCTTTTGGAGTTCAACTCTACTACAAAAATTCTTTTGGAGTTTAACTCTACAGTAAAAATCTTTTGGAGTTCACCTCCACAAATAAAATTCCTTTGGAGTTCAACTCTACAAATAAAATTCTTTTGGAGTTTAAATCCACAAAAAAAATATTTTTTTTTTTGGAGTCTAACTCCACATTACATTTTTTTAGCCATATAAAATTCTTTTAGAGTTGAACTCCACGTTCAAAAAAAAAGAGGTGGCGATCACATGCAAAGCATGTGACGGGGTCACATGTTTAACATGTGACGGGATCACATGCAAAGCATGTGACGCCACATGCAAAGCATGTGACCGGCCCCATCACATGTTTAACATGTGACGGGCGTCACATGCAAAGCATGTGACGGCGTCACATGCAAAGCATGTGACGGCGTCACATGCTAAGCATGTGACGGCGTCACATGCTAAGCATGTGACCGGCGTCACATGCTAAGCTTGTGATGGCCCTCTCACATGCTAGCATGTGACCCCCCTCATATGAGGGGTCACATGCTAACATGTGACCCCACTTTTTTTTAAAGAAAAAGAAAAAAACAACAACAACAAAATTCTCTTTTCTTCTTTCTTCCTCCTTTTTTTATTTAAAATAAAAATAAATAAATTATAAATAATATTTAAATAAAAAAAAACATAATTATTTTCTTTTCTTCTTTTCTTTATTTAATCCCTTTTTTTATATATAATAAATATTAAATAAATTATAAATAATATTTTAAAATTAAAAAAAATAATAAAATTTTAAAAATAAAAAAAATTCTCCAAATATTTATTTACTTACTTATTTTTGTTTTTATATATAGAAAATATATATGTATGTATATATCTTTTTTTTACAAGTAGAACAAAACCAAAAAAAAATACATAAACCAACACACTGCATATTGAGTTCGCATGACCAGTTTAACCCGTCAATCGGAGGTTCCTTCGCTCCAAATGCGAGGGGTAATTAACGGCAGCTTAGTCCGCGGCTGCCGGAGATTCGGATCCCCACAATCAATAAACCCCGGCCTACCCTAGGCAGGGGAATCTGTAATGCGCCTGACAAGCGCGCGCGTATTCCCATCTCAATGGGGTGACGAAAAACACCCTACAGATTCTGGCACGCCCGGTGGGACCAATCTCTCCTTCCATATTTCGGGTTAAACGTTCATGCGAACTCAATCAATTTACATGTCTATATTTATACTAAAATAATGCTCTTTCATGCAGATTTTCAAGCAATCACCTTCCGACGATGTCTTCGATGATGAACTCAGCTTCTGTCTCCTACACGATGAAGATAGACTCCAGGACGGTCCTTCCGGCCAGTCTCGGGCGACAATGGGAGGAGCCGCTGCTACCATTCGGCTCTATTATGTTCATGCCTGTTGGCACCATCCCGGCTCCTCAAGCCCCGGTGGCAGACAAACCGGTCTCGAAAGGCAGGAGACCAAATGTGGTGGTCGCGAGGGCACCTCAGCCCAAGCGCAAGTCCGTTTCCGAACGACTTTCCATGGCCCCAGCTGGGGGCAAGGCCACCAACACCAACAAAGCTACAATGCGTCCCGAGCAAGCTCCAACGGTGCCCTCGACCACTGCGCGATCGGGTGTCTTCTCTAAGCCCCTCTCTGATCAACTCACAATGGCTTCCCGGGTAGCGGATGCCCGCCAAGCCTTCAAAATCGAGAAGCTGAGGGAGAAAAGGCTCAGATGTAGAGCCAACAAAACGGCTAGGGCTCCGGCCAGGCTAAACCTCATGAGGTTCGAAGAACAGGGTTACCGTGCCGAAGATGAGGAAATGGCTGGGTATGTGATCCACACTGTCTACATGGTGGGCACACGCAGCAAGAGTAAGGATGGGGCTACCACATCTCAAACCCGATCTGGCTTGAATGTGGTGGCCGCTTCCCAAGAACGGCCGCCTCCGCTGGTGATGAAAACCCTCTTGATGAGGATGATAGGCAGAAAGACCCTTCGGTCCATGAGGAGTCGGGCTCGGAAAGCGATGAAGAGCCGACTTTCCGCCCCAGGACCGCAGAGCAAGAGCTGCTTCAAGAGCTCCGAAAGCAGCTCAGAAACAAAGACAAGGAGATGGCCAAACTCTACTCCAAAATCGATGACTTGACGAATGTCGTGATGCAGCTCACGGCCCGACTTGCCTCTCAGCCGCCCAATCAAGCGCAGGGCTCTCATGAACCAGGAAACGGTGTCTCGAAACAGCCGGTGCCTATTCCCTCAAATCCAAAGGTGGGCGGACCGCATGAAAGTCAATCGCATCCTATCTCAGGAAATGTCTTGGCTACCGATGACAGTAGCCCGCTAACTCAAGATCAAATCATGGATTTGGTTGCCAGCAAAGTCAAAACATTGGTGGCCGAAGCCGAAGCGCAAAAAGATGTTAGCAGTAGTGGGAGACCATATCCTGCTCAGTATGATCTGGTAGAATTTTCTAGCGGCTATGTCATCCCCAAATTCGGAAGATTCGATGGGACGGGAAATGCGAATCAGCACATCGCCCACTTCAAAGCCTCATGCGGGAATACTGGGGGCAACGATGTGCTTCTCCTCCGCCAGTTCGTTAATAGCTTGACCGATGTTGCTTTCGACTGGTACGCGAGCATACTGGATGGCTCCGTTACTACTTTCGTCCAAATGGAATCTTTGTTTCGATAAAGATTCATGAGCGTCAGCGATAAGATCACCATTGCCGAGCTCGTAAGGACCAAGCCCAAGAACAATGAAAGCAGCACGGATTTTATAACCCGATGGCGCAATCTCTCCGTCAAATGCGAACCACCGATAGAGCAAGACCAATCTGTCAGTCTTCTCGTCGGAAATCTCAACAATTGGATGGCCCCGTTTCTATGCACCGCGGGTCTCAAAACATTCTAAGAGCTGACCAGGAAAGTTCAGATGCTGGAGCGCTCAAAGCAGAAGTCCTCCTCGGATTCCCAAAATAACAATAGGTCATAGAGAAACCGAAAGGACGATAATCGCAAAGGCGGAGATCCCGACGATTCTGAATCTTTCAACGCTTCGGCTAACCGAAATAAGCAAGGGTTGAGCGGGCCTAATGCCAACCAGCTTCGGAAGCCAATGTTCGGAGAGGGAGGAGAATCTCCACTGAAAGAGAAACTGGATAAGGTCTATTCCTTCAGAAGGGACAAAATCCGTAAAATATTCAAAGACGCCCTGAAGAACGGTCTACAACTGCCAGAGTCAAAAAGACCGCAGGAAGCGAATAGGACCGACGACCCCAAATACTGCCCCTATCACAGAGTGATGGGTCATGCCATTGAGGACTGCTTCGTCTTCAAAGATTGGGTCGAAAAGCAATACAAGGCAGGAGAGATAGAACTGTCCAAAGGTGTGTTAGTAAACAGTCGAGATGCGACCGCTAATTTCATACAAACGGAGACCGAAGTTCTTCGTGAAACTAATTCTCTCAGACATCTGCCTTTCTCTGAACACAGTCAACCATCACGTCATTAAACTGGGAACAATCGACCTCTAAGTCGTTAAACTGGGAATGTAAAAAAAAGGTAAATAAAAAAAATGTGTAAATAAAAGAAAAATAAAGAAAAGCCGAAATGATGGGGCAACTCGCAATAAAAATCAGCGAGTAAAAATGAAAATGAAAATAAAGCCGAAATGATGGGGCAACTCGCAATAAAAATCAGCGAGTAAAAATGAAAATGAAAATAAAGCCGAAATGATGGGGCAACCGCGAATAAATAGCCGAAATGATAGGGCAATCGCGACCTTCGCGATAATAAAAGCTGAAATGATAGAGCAATCGCGGTAAAACAAAAACAAAAACCCAAAAAAAAAATAAACAAAACAACGGCGAATGATGAGTCGCTCCTGGTACCATATTCCAGTGCAGCGATGAAGACGCCTACCAAAATCCAATTTTCCAAAATTCTTCCGGCCCTACGGCTAGTTCCCAAATTGACTACCGTATACAATCCACGAGCTCAAATAATTCTCATCATACCCATGCCCCACCACAATCACCAGTTACGCGGCTGGTCTCCGCCTTTGGAATTATGCTCCATTGAGAAGATCCACTCATGTGTCCTCACGATACATGAGGAGAACAAGCCTTTGTGGGATCCTTACGACTCACAAAGGAATAACACACTTGGGGGTCCTCACGACTCCTAAGGAGAAAATGCACCTACGGGATCCTTACGACTCGTAGGGAGAAAATACTTTATGGGACCCTTACGGCCCATAGAATTGAAAAGCCTTAGGTGATAGGGATCCAAACCTGTCTCCTAAGCCATCGCTCCCCAATCCCCAAGTGGCGAATGATGAGTCGCTCCTGGTACCGTATTCCAGTGCAGCGATGCAGACGCCAACAAAATTCCAAATCCCAAACGGCGAATGATGAGTCGCTCCTGGTACCATATTCCAGTGCAGCGATGCAGACGCCAACCAAATTCCAAATCCCATACCCCAAGTGGCGAATGATGAGTCGCTCCTGGTACCATATTCCAGTGCAGCGATGCAGACGCCAACAATGTCCCAAAAATTTTCCGGCCCTACGGTCTGGATCATACATCCTGCAAAACCGTATACAATCCACGGGCGTAAAACAATCTCGATCTCTCCAAAAAAAAAGAAAGAAAAAAAGAAGAACGGTATGTCCACAAGCAAAACGGGCACGGATGAAAACCCGAAAGGGCTCCGTGAGTAAAAACAGCAGGACTGCCGGCGAGTTTGTGAAAACCCGAAAGGGCGCAAACTCGTAAAAAAAAAGAAATGAAATGCACTCGCAAAGTCCTCTCGACTTTGTGAGGAGAAAATTCCCGCGTGAGATTCCTACGACTCACAAAGGAGCAACACACTTAAGAGTCCCCATGACTCCCAAGGAGAAAATATACCTGCGGGATCCTTACGACCCGTAGGGAGAAAATGCTTTTATGGGACCCTCACGGCCCATAAAATTGAAAAGCCTTAGGTGATAGGGATCTAAACCTGTCTCCTAAACCACCAATTCCCAAATCCTCCCGGGGCACATGATGAGTTGCTCCTGGCATCATTCCAGTGCAGCAATGTAGATGCCAAACCAAAACCAACCCCAAATCCTCTCGGGCATCATTCGCTCCTGGTACCATATTCCAGTGTAGCGATGTTGATGCCAAACAAAAAAAAACAATTCCCAAAATCCTCTCAAAGGCAAATGATGATTCGCTCCTGGTACCATATTCCAGTGTAGCGATGCTGATGCCAAACAAAAAAAAAACAATTCCCAAAATCCTCTCAAAGGCAAATGATGATTCGCTCCTGGTACCATATTCCAGTGTAGCGATGCTGATATCAACCCAAATCAAATCAAACCAACAACCTCTACGGCGGAATCATGTTCCGTCCCAGAGTGTACCCCATGTCGAAATCATGCCTCGCCTCGGGATAACGACCTCCTCGTCGGAATTATGCTCCACCTCGGAATCAAGTCAACCAGCAAGCTCTGCGTCGGAATTATGCTTCGTTTCAGAATATGCACCCCGTGTCGAAATGATGTTTCGCCTCGGTGTATCTGCCTTCCCTGTCGGAATTATGCTTCGGCTCGGAATCAACCAACGACCTCCTCGTCGGAATTATGCTCCACCTCGGAATCAAGTCAACCAGCAAGCTCTGCGTTGGAATTATGCTTCGTTTCAGAATATGCACCCGGTGTCGAAATGATGCTTCGCCTCGTTGTATCTGCATTCCCTGTCGGAATTATGCTTCGGCTCGGAATCAACCAACGACCTCCTCGTCGGAATTATGCTCCATCTCGGAATCAAGTCAACCAGCAAGCTCTGCGTCGGAATTATGCTTCGTCTCAGAATGCACCCCGTGTCGAAATGATGCTTCGCCTCGGTGTACCTGCCTTCCTTGTCGAAATTACGCTTCGCCTAGGAATCTACCACTGCATCGAAATCATGCTTCGGTCAGAATGTCTGCCGCTCATCGGAATGATGCTCCGATCCCCTGGAATCATGCTCCGCTCTTCGGAATGATACTCCGAATCCTGGAATTATACCCCGCTCCTCGGAAGGATGCTCCGAATCTCTGGAACCATACTCCGCTCATCAGAATGATGCTCCGATCCCTGGAATCATGCTCCGCCCTTCGGAATGATGCTCCGATCCTTGGGTTTATGCTCCGCTCATCGGAATGATGCTCCGATCCTCTGGAATCATGCTCCGCTCTTCGGAATGATTCTCCGAAACCTGGAATTATGCTCCGCTCCTCGGAAGGATGCTCCGAATCTCTGGAATTATGCTCCGCCCATCGGAATGATGCTCCGATCCCCTGGAATCATGCTCCGATCCCTTGGAACCATGCTCCGATCCCTTGGAACCATGCTCCGCCCTTCGGAATGATGCTCCGATCCCTGGAATCATGCTCCGCCCTTCGGAATGATGCTCCGATCCTTGGATTCATGCTCCGCTCATCGGAATGATGCTCCGATCCCCTGGAATCATGCTCCGCTCATCGGAATGATGCTCCGATCCCCTGGAATCATGCTCCGCCTTTTGGAATGATGCTCCGATACCCTGGAATCATGCTCCGCCCATCGGAATGATGCTCCGATCCCTGGAACCATGCTCCGCCCATCGGAATGATGCTCCGATCCACTGGAACCATGCTCCGCTCATCGGAATGATGCTCCGATCCTCTGGAATTATGCTCCGCGAATCAGAATGATACTCCGATCCCCGGGAATCATGCTCCCCGGGATGGTGCTCCGCCCCCGGAATGATGTTCCACCTCGAAGTTCAGCTTCAAGATCCATCAATTTCATGCACACAAGTCAAATGTGCGGTGTGCATTTATTGATGGGGGGCACTTTGTTGGGGTAAAAATTTACACCCCGGTTGACCGAGTCAAAGTCAAGGTCAACCCCAAGCCAGGTGGGCCCAAGCCCAGGTCAAGTGGGCCCATGCCCAGGTCGAGCCCGAAACATGAAGCGGCCGACCCTCCCCATGCCAAAAATGAAATCATGTAATAAATAATTTTTATATAATTTTTTTATACATGAATGTATGCAAAATGGACATAAAGCCAATATTTTGTAAGCCCATGGTTTATGTGCAAAAAATGAAATGGCACATGAGCCATGGGATGGGCAAAATGCCATTTTGTAAAGCCCAAGGGGCTATATGTAAATATGTAAGCCTATAAAAGACAACATGATAGTGAATAAAGCATACACTTTTTTCATTCGCTCAAAAACTAGGGTTTGTTCCTCCACTCTCTCTTTTTCAAGTTCTTTCTCTTCCTTTTCATTTTCCAAATAAATCAAGAGCTTAGCTCTCTATTTTTTAAAACTAAACAAAGTTTTACCATAAATCCACCTCCGAAGACTCCATCAAGAGAGGAAAAAGGGTCTCTTTTTTTATCATCCAAGATCTAGATCTTGAAGTTTCAAGAGAACCCATTTTGGGTTTCTTCTCAAAGGAGAAAGGAGAAAATCTTTTGGAGTTCAACTCCATAAATAAAAATCTGTTGGAGTTTAACTCCACAAATAAAATTCTTTTGGAGTTCAACTCCACCACCAGGAAAATTATTTTGGAGTTTAACTCCACTACAAAAATTCTTTTGGAGTTTAACTCCACAGTAAAAATCTTTTGGAGTTCACCTCCACAAATAAAATTCCTTTGGAGTTCAACTCCACAAATAAAATTCTTTTGGAGTTCAACTCCACAAAAAAATATTTTTTTTTTGGGGAGTCTAACACCACATTACATTTTTTTTAGCCATATAAAATTCTTTTGAAGTTGAACTCCACGTTAAAAAAAAAAAGAGGTGGCGGTCACATGCAAAGCATGTGACGGGGTCACATGTTTAACATGTGACGGGGTCACATGCAAAGCATGTGACGCCACATGCAAAGCATGTGACCACACATGCAAAGCATGTGACCAGCCCCATCACATGTTTAACATGTGGCGGGCGTCACATGCAAAGCATGTGACGGCGTCACATGCTAAGCATGTGACCGGCGTCACATGCTAAGCATGTGATGGCCCTCTCACATGCTAGCATGTGACCCCCCTCATATGAGGGGTCACATGCTAACATGTGACCCCACTTTTTTTTAAAGAAAAAGAAAAAAAAACAACAAAATTCTCTTTTCTTCTTTCTTCCTCCTTTTTTTATTTAAAATAAAAATAAATAAATTATAAATAATATTTAAATAAAAAAAACATAATTATTTTCTTTTCTTCTTTTCTTTATTTAATCCTTTTTTTTATATATAATAAATATTAAATAAATTATAAATAATATTTTAAAATTAAAAAAAATAATAAATTTTTAAAAGTAAATAAAATTCTCCAAATATTTATTTACTTACTTATTTTTGTTTTTATATATAGAAAATATATATGTATGTATATATCTTTTTTTTACAAGTAGAACAAAACCAAAAAAAAATACATACACCAACACACTGCATATTGAGTTCGCATGACCAGTTTAACCCGTCAATCGGAGGTTCCTTCGCTCCAAATGCGAGGGGTAATTAACGGCAGCTTAGTCCGCGGCTGCCGGAGATTCGGATCCCCACAATCAATAAACCCCGGCCTACCCTAGGCAGGGAGAATCTGTAATGCGCCTGACAAGCGCGCGCGTATTCCCATCTCAATGGGGTGACGAAAAACACCCTACAATCCCAAGCTTCCAAAATGTATTATACAAACTAATACTATACAATAATAGCCTCTAGGGCATACATATCCAACAATCTCCCACTTGCACTAAAGGCCAATAATTGGTGTACCGCATACCCAACGTCTGCTCTATGGCCAGCTGCTGGCGTACCGCATACCCAATAGCTCAAAAAGTCGCTCGAACTGTGTTTGAGGGAGGGCCTTTGTGAATGGATCCGCCGTGTTGTCTTTAGTGTCCACTCTCCGTACCTCGATCTCCTGGCGATCAATGTTCTCCCTGATCAGATGATACCGCCTTAAAATGTGTCTGGATTTCTGATGGGACCGTGGTTCCTTCGCTAAAACTATAGCCCCATTATTATCGTAATACAAAGGTATTGGGTCAACAATGGACGGAACAACATGAAGTTCACTAATGAACTTCTTCATCTAGACCGCTTCTTTTGCGGCATCGCTTGCAGCAATGTGTAACGACCGTGATTTCTAATACCTAATAAAATATATTCTATTTAAATTCTAGTATCAAATAATTATTTATGTGTTTCGTTAATAGAAGAATAGTTTTTAAAGTAATGCTAATAATTTTCAAAGCATCGAAATATGATTAAAGGAATTTTCTAAATTCTATTTATTATTTTTATAGGCTTAAAATATTTTAGTAAGATTTTATAACACCTTAAAATAATCTACATATTTTTATTATCAATTAAAGTAATTAATTCGTAATTAAAAATATTTTAAAGATAAACTAGATATTATATAATTATAATAACTAGCTAACAATTTAGAAATGGATATATTATTTGTTTTTAGACCAAAATTATTTTTATACTAAAGATAATAATAAAATATACTTTCTGAAAATTTTCCATAATTTTCCCGTGTTTTTAACTATTTTTAACAATTTTTTTAAAGCCAAATTCAATTTTTAAAATAATAAACAGTTATTATTTTTATTAAAAATATAAATAAATAAAAATTAAATTCCCTTAATCCTGGACCGTTGGATCATAAGATCCAATGGCCCAGAACACACCGACGCACCCACGTGGTGGGGACCACACGAAAACGCGTGATCCCCCCACGCGAGACACGTGGCGCAGAGGCGGCGGCTCGTGAGCCGTTGGATGCAGATCCAACGGCCATGAAGCTGAGGCGGCGAGCGCAATCATCATCTGATGATTTTGATGATTGGGGTGGCGCGATCCAGACCGTTGGATCTTGATCCAACGGCTGATGCGATGAGGCGGCGACGGCAATCACGAGTTGATGATTCGCAAATCATTGGCAGCGCGGATTTTTTTATTGATTTAACGGATTTTGGATTTTTTTGGTTAGAAATGAAACCTTATAAATAGGCACTTTAAACACTGATTTCTCACACCTCAGAACTCCAAAAATTCTGAAAAAATACCGGTGCCTGCGTATCGACGACGCCGACGCTACGGCTCCACCCAATCGCCGAGGAAAAATCAGGACGCGGAACTTTTGAGGAGTTTTGCACCAGCCTACGTCTTCAACCGTCCACGTCTAAACTCCAATCAAAGGTATGATCCGCCTTTCTCCCTTTTTTCTGTCGCCTTCTTTTTTTCTCAATAACCTAGTTCTAACTTCGAATCATCAACCCCCTATTTAAAATGTTGTTATAATATTCGTGCATGCCTATTCCTTGTAACCTCAATAATGATAATGTTAACCCATGTTTTAAAATGGTGTTTAATTTCCTATGCACACAAAAATATATTGCACTCTCATACTACTTGGAATCTTATATGCTTAATGTCATAATCCATGAATTGTCAATTCACCTCTGATATACCCACACTTACCCATACTATCAAAATGATCTCGAAATAGGTTACTTCCACAAAATACCCTCGTTTAATTAAAATGTTATATTTGTTTTAAATATCCATAAGAGATAAGATATGTGAAATAAATATTTTAGATACGATATACATATGTATTATTTACACTTTTTCACCAACTACTATAATGTTGTTAAACCCCCTTCAACCTTTTTAAAAAATAAATTATTAAATTTAAATAACGACTTATGGTTTTTCCAAAACGAACGTATTTTCTAAAACGTTACCCCGAATCTAAAACACTATAATTTCATAAAATTATTAATTTCTTTTAAATTCCTCGATCTTTAGTGAAGGGCCATTTTCAACAAAGACCATAATCTGTATAACGATATCTTTTCAAAAGGAATACTTAGTGTCTTATTAAAAGGTAATTTTAAATTAACACCAATCTAGGACAAAGGAAATGTTGTAGACATCATTCGTTTATCTAAACCAGACTTTGTGGTGCCTAGGCTAGACAAGTGAGAAAGGTAATTTTAAAAGGCCCGTCTCACGGTGATTCGTGAGCGGATCCCTCTTTTCCTTACTTGTGCTTACCTGGCCACAATTGGCGGTGAAGAGGCGATTTGAAGATCTCACAACTTGCCCTTTTGAACGGTTAGGAGTAGTCTAGTTTTTCAAATAAAAAAAACCTCTTGCAACTTGTCCTTATAAAAATCTCTTGTAAAAGATTTTCAAATAAATACCACAACTTTTTATCGAAAGGATATTTTTCCGTAAAACATTATATTCTTCCAAAATGATAAATATTCCAAATCTCATGGTTTTTCTTAGAAGTAATAAAAGATAATTAAACACTATTATTCCTTTTACTAAACATTTCCTAAGATGACACGAAATACTTTACGAACTTTAGAAAATAAAACGAGTGGTTGTGGAAGGCCATATTAAACGAGATCAATACTCTTTTAAAATTTCCAGTTTATGACAACATGACATATACAAAACATGATACGGTTAGGGTTAGAATGCGCGGACGTAGGTGTTGGGGTAAAAATTTACACCCCGGTTGACCAAGTCAAAATCAAAGTCAACCCCAAGCTAAGTGGGCCCAAGCCCAGATCCAGTGGGCCCATGCCCGGGTCGAGCCCGAACGTGAAGCGGCCGGCCTCCACCCATGCCAAGATAAAAAATTTTGTAATAAATAAGTTTGTTGTATTTCTTTTATTTTATCTTCGGATAAATGTAAGAAAAATAGGCATAAAGCCAAATTTTTGTAAAGCCCATGGCTTATGTGCAAAAAGAAAGGCACATGAGCCATGGGATAGGCAAAATGCCATTTTGTGAAGCCCAAGGGGCTATGTGTAAAATGTATAGCCTATAAAGGCAAGGATAATGAAATATCCCAACAACTTTCTCTCTCCAAAAAAAGAAATTTCTAGAGCTGAGCTCTTTCCTTCTTCTTCAAGGTTCCAAAAGCTTCTTCTTTCTTTTGAATTAAATCAAGAGTTTTACTCTTCCTTTTTCAAAACTAAATAGTTTTCCACCACAAAACCCACATAGGGGAACTTGGATCTGTCATCAGATCTTAAAAAGGAGAGATTTTGAGATTTCACATCTCTTGATCTTCAAGATCCAGCAAGCAACAGGAGGAAGAAGAAGAACATCTTTCACTAAACCCCCAAAAAAAAGAGAAGAAAAACACATTCAGGAGTCCAACTCCTCTCTAATTTCTCTTCTGAGAAATTTTTTTTAGGCTAAAAGCCTGTTGTGCCTTACCTGCGCGCTTGCGCAAGTGCGCAAGGCGCCCGCGTGCCGACACGTGGCGTGCGCGCTTGCGCACCTGCGCAAGGCGTCCGCGTGCCGACACGTGGCGCGCGCGCCTACGCAAGTGCGCAAGTCGCCCGTGCCGACACGTGGCGCGCGCGCTTACGCACCTGCGCAAGTGCGCAAGGCTCCCGCGTGCCGACACGTGGCGCGCGCGCTTGCGCACCTGCGCAAGTGCGCAAGGCGCCCGCGTGCCGACACGTGGCGCGCGCGCTTGCGCAACTGCGCATCCCTTGGATGCCTTTTCCCTCTCTTTTGTGTACATACATACATATATACATATGTATACAAATTTATACACACACATACTCCGCCACACTCTCCCCCTCAAAAAATTTTTCGGGCCGGGGCGCTGCCCCGAACCCCGCAAGGGGGCTGCTAGCCCCCTTGACCCCCAGCCCGCTATCCGGGTAGCGGGACCCCCGTAAAAACTCTGCGTGGCTCCCGATATATCCAAAACCCCCTTACAAAACACACGCACACTGCACATTGAGTTCGCATGACCAATTTAACCCGTTAATCGGAGGTTCCCTCGCCCCAAAGGCGAGGGGTAATTAACGGCAGCTTAGTCCGCGGCTGCCGGAGATTCGGATCCCCACAATCATTAAACCCCGGCCTACCCTAGGCAGGGGGAATCTGTAGTACGCCTGACAAGCACGCGCGTATTCCCATCTCACTGGGGTAACGAAAAACACCCTACAGGTTCTGGCACGCCCGGTGGGACGAATCTCTCCTCCCATATTTCGGGTTAAACGTTCATGCGAACTCAATCAATACACATATCGATTGCCTATACTGAAATGATGTTTTCTTTTCGTGCAGCAATCAAATTTCGACGACAATGTCTCCCAAGACGAACTCAGCTTCCAACGTGACCCCCATTCCGTACGTGGTCAAGATCAACGCTCGTGTGGTTCTCCCCGTGAGCCTCAGTCGACAGTGGGAGGAACCGCCCCGTCAGTTTGGCTCCGTCATCATCTACCCTGCCGGGAGCGCTCATCTGGCGGAGATCCCGGCGGAACAGGCAGCCAAGCCGGTCTCGAGGGGCAAAAGGCCGAATGTCGTGATCTCCAAGGCACCACAACCGAAACTCAAGACGGTGTGTGAACGATTCTCTGGTGCTCCAGCGGGGGGCAAGAACTCCGGTACAAAGGGCAACATCCAATGTTGCGGACGAGCTCAGGCGATGACTCTAACAAATGCACAATCAGGCGTATCTCCAAGGCCCTCCATCAACCGGTCTGCGGCATCTTCCCAAAAAGTCGAAGTCTGCCAGGTGCTTAGAACAGAAAAGTTAAGGCAGAAGTGGCTCAGGTATCGAGCCAACAAGAGGGACAAGGCTTCGGCCAAATGGAATCGTGTGAAGTTCCAAGTGCAGGGTTGCCCGGCGACGACGGCCGAGTCGGACGTAAGAATCAGCAATTCCTTCGAGCCTCTGAAGTGGGTTCAGAAAAACGCCATGACCGCCAGAATCAAGAAGACAGCGGTCCGAACAGTGCCACAAAGAGACGTGTCCCGGCCCCAACAGAAAAAGTATGACACTGTCTCTTCAAGAGTCTATCAAGCACTCTGTGCCGCGCGAAAGCAGCGGGGCAAACCCAGAAAAGAAGCGCCAGCACCATTCAAGAACCTGGTTAGGCCGGCCGCCTTCAATCGACTACCGGCTACCGAAGCAAGGGGGTCAAGACAGCGATCCGTAAAATCAGCCGCCAATGATAGAAAGACGGTCGGATATATCATCCATACGGTCTATATGGCGGGCGGGCGCCCCAGCGACAACCTTCGCAGCAAAAGCAAAGACGGGGCCACCACATCCCAAGCCCAATCTAGCCTGAATGTGGTTGCCGCCGCCCAAGAACAGCCGCCCCTGCTGGATGAAGAAAACCCTCTCGATGAGGATGATAGGCAGATAGACCCCTCGGTCCATGTAGAGTCAAGCTCGGACAGCGAGGAAGAGCCGACTTTCCGCCCTAGGACTGCGGAGCAAGAGCTGCTTCAAGAACTTCGAAAACAGCTCAGGAGCAAAGATAAAGAGATGGCCAAGCTCTATTCGAAGATTGACGACTTGACGAACGTGGTGATGCAGCTTACGGCTCAAATTGCTCGAGCGCCTCCTAATCAAGCACAGGCCGCTACTAATCAGCCGGGTGATGACAATCCGAGGCAGCCAATGCCTGTTCCTTTGGGACCAAGACTGGTCGAGCCGCATGAAAGCCGGCCGCATTCCGCTTCTGGGGACGCCTTGGCCCCAGATAACACTATCCCGCTAACACAGGATCGGATAATGGATTTGGTCACCAGCAAGGTTAAAACATTGGTGGCCGAAGCTGAAGCTCAGAAAGAAATCGGCAGTAGTGGGCGGCCATATCCCGCGCAGTACGATCTGATTGAGTTCCCAAGCGGCTACGTCATTCCTAAGTTCGGAAGATTTGATGGAACGGGGAATGCAAACCAGCACGTCGCCCACTTCAAAGCATCGTGCGGAAATACAGGGGGCAACGATGCGCTCCTTCTTCGTCAGTTTGTCAACAGCCTGACCGGCGTCACCTTCGACTGGTATGCGAGTATACCGGACGGGTCCGTCATTACCTTTGCCCAAATGGAGTCTCTGTTCCGGCAAAGGTTCATGAGCGTCAGTGATAAAATCTCCATTGCCGACCTTGTGAGGACCAAGCCGGGGAAGAATGAAAGCAACACCGACTTTATCGCCCGATGGCGCAATCTCACAGTCAAGTGCGAACCGCCGCTGGAGCAGGACCAGTCCGTCAGCCTTCTCATTGGGAACCTCAGCAATTGGATGGTCCCATTCTTGTGTACGGCGGGCCTCAAGACATTTCAGGAGCTAACCAAGAAAGTCCAAATGCTAGAACGCTCGAAGCAAGAGTCCCCGCCAGACTCTCAGAGAGACAAACCTGGAAAAGCAAGCGGGACGACAACCGTAGAAGCGGGAGTTCCAGCAGTACCAATGTCTTCAATGCCTCCGACAATGAAGAAAAGCGAAGGGCGGGCGAATCCAAAACCAACCGGTCTCGAAAGCCATTGCTGGGAGGAGATGGGCCTTCCCTAGAGGAGAAAAAGAACAAGGTTTACTCTTTCAGAAGGGACAAGGTCCGTAAGATATTTAAAGATGCCTTGAACAATGGCCTACAACTGCCGGAGTCGAAAAGACCCCAAGAAGCAAAAATGACCGACAATCCCCTATATTGCCCGTACCACCGAGTAGTGAGCCATGCGATCGAGGATTGTTATATCTTCAAGGATTGGGTCGAGAAGCAGTACAAGGCTGGAGAGATCGAGCTGTCCAAAAGCGTGTTGGTGAACAATCAAGTTGCAACCGCCAACTTTATACAGACGGAAGCTGAAGCCTTCTGGGAGCAGACAGCCGAACCCGCTGCCCTGACAAACGAAACTGACTCATCGCGACCTCCGTGGAGTACGCACATATCTAATAAGACGAAGAAGATGATAAAGCTACTTCGGAAAGAACCCAGGATGGAATGGGAAGGACAGAAGAAGCCTACCAGTCCAGCTGCCAATGCGGTTCCATCAGGCTCAAAATCCAAGAAGCTCAAGAAGAAGAAAAGTGCAGCTCGGCGCGAAAAAGAGTCTGCAGGGAGATCGACCATTCAAAAATATATCGACTCCCTCAAAGAATATGAACAAAAGGAAAGAACATTGATTCAATTGAAGGAGTTCTTCCCTGTACAAGCGGCTGAAATTCTGGAGGAGTTAGAAGAAGACTCCAATGAAGAGATCCCAGTAGTGACCTGCTACGCCATCCATCTTGGCAGCGACTCCGAGGATGATCTCTGTTTTCCGGAAGAGGACGAGGAGCTCACCACAAAGGCCAATCAAATCCAGCTCAGAAGCGGCAGGGCTCTACCGCAAAATCAGGGCAACGCCCCAAAAGGGAAGGAAAAACAAGTCGCTAACGAAGAAGATGGCAGAGAACCGGCTGATGAAAACATAAGTCCTTCCTCGGTGGACTATAATGTCTTGGCGCATCTCCGGAAGCTTCCGTCTCTCCTGAGCATCTACGACGCCTTGGTCCTATCTAAGGAGCTTAGAGATGTTCTCATCCACGCTCTACAAAACCCCGAGCGGTATCAGGCTCACTTTGCAGAAATTAACATGAAAGAAGCCCAGCATGCTTTGTATGCCGCCGCAGTCACATTTAAGGATGAAGACTTGCTACTGGGAACGGCTGAGCATAATCGGCCGCTTTACGTGACCGGGTACAGCGACGGAGATCGAATTAATCGCATATTGATTGATCCGGGGTCCTCAGTGAACATCATGAACTTGCGAACTCTGAAGAGTTTGTCAATGGACGTCCGACACCTGTCAAGGGAAAGGATTGTCATTCAAGGCTTCAACCAAAATTGCCAGCAAGTTCTGGGGTCTATAGCTCTGCCAATCAAATTTGGGGATCTGCAAACTGAAGCTAAGATATACGTGATCGACGCCGACACGTCTTATAAGATTCTCTTGGGGCGGCCGTGGCTCCACGATTACGGCATCATTCCGTCAACTCTCCATCAATGCATGAAGTACACTAAAAATGGCGAAGAAAGACGCATTGACGGAGACATCCAGCCGTTCGGTGTGCATGAAGTCCGATATGAAGATTCTCGGTACTTTACGAACCACCAAAATGCCAAGCCACAACTGACCGAGGATAGAACGGCCCCAAGACTCAAAAGCAAATCTGCGCCGGCTATCACTTTCAAAAGAAAAAATACCCAAGTGCGCCCGCATTTCGGCAGCGACTCTGATGAGTCCGACGCCGGAAGCCCGTCCTTCCGCAAAACTCGCCCTCATTTCGGCAGCGATACGGACGAATCTGTTACTGAAGGCCCATCTAGCAGCAAAGTCCGCCCTCATCTTGGCAGTGACACTGAAGAGTCAGAGGAGGAGGACCTGTCATGCAACAGCGGTGCAGATTGGACCCCCACGTAACAAGCGAAACTACGAGAGACCTTCGAAGTTGCAGAAGGGTCCCTAGCCGTTACAAGGGTACAGAGCAAATGTGCAAAGAGCTCGATGCATTATCAATCTCCACCGTGGACCAGCTGAAAACTTTCTACGTTCCCGGGAGGAAAAGTGGACAGAAGGCCATCTTGTTTTATGGGTCAAACCCCGTTGTGCACCCGGACGACCTTTCTGTCGCGTGCCTTCCCTATGAGAGAGGCATAAGAGCCGTCCTCAATCCCAGATACTATGCGCCCGAGATGCGGGAATACTTTAAGAAGTGCGGATGCCGGTTATATCAAACGGAGTCCGAAGCAAAGTTTTACGAAGGGCTATGGTATCCGCCCCAGGTCCGAGCACTCATCGATGGACGGATTCTAGATAGACGGGGCATAGGCTACATTCAACCTGATTCCAAAGCGTGCTACATGATCCATGTTGGTGAGACCAGCGAAAGATCAAATGATGATGACGAGATAGCCGAGCCAGAAGAAGCTCCTCAAGAGCTCGAAGATGGCGGACAAGCAACCTTTGATGAACTAACCGAGATTGACTTAGGAACGCCCGATAATCCAAGGCCGACCTACATCAGCTCACTCTTGTCGGAGGAAATGAAAGAGCAGATAATTGCCCTGTTGCGTGAGTTCGTCGACTGCTTCGCGTGGACGTACAAAGAAATGCCTGGCCTTTCCCCTGAGGTAGCCGTGCATAAGCTGGCTATATCTCCTGATGCTAAGCCAGTCAAACAAGCTCCTCGAAGAATGAGAAGGGAGTTGGAAGAAAAGGTCATCGAGGAAACCAAGAAGCTCATCGATGCCGGCTTCATCAGGGAAGAGAAATATGCAGACTGGATCGCATGCATAGTCCCAGTGAAGAAGAAAAATGGGCAGATCCGAGTTTGTGTCGATTTCAGGGACCTCAATAAGGCATGTCCTAAAGACGACTTCCCGCTACCGGTCATGGAAATGATGGTCGATGACACCTCAAATTACGAACTGTTCACCTTTATGGATGGCTCGTCTGGATATAATCAGATCAAGATGTCGCCTGAGGATGAGAAGCACACAGCATTTCGAACCCCGATCGGAATATATTGCTACAAGGTAATGCCATTCGGACTGAAGAACGCAGGTGCTACATATCAAAGGGCGATGACTAATATCTTTGATGACCTAATCCATAAAGTCGTTGAATGCTATGTTGATGATCTGGTCGTCAAGACTAAAGCCAAGGCCGATCATATCCAAGATCTCAGGACCGTTCTCACCAGACTGAGGGAATATGATCTGAAGATGAATCCTCTGAAGTGCGCTTTTGGCGTGTCATCGGGAAAATTCCTGGGCTTCATAGTCCGACATCGAGGGATCGAAGTTGACCCATCAAAGATAAAGGCCATCATGGAGATGCCCCCTCCAAAGAGTCTGACGCAGCTAAGATCTTTTCAAGGCAAGCTTGCTTATATACGGAGGTTTATCTCAAATTTATCAGGGAGATGTAGGCCCTTCTCAAAGCTCATGAAGAAAGGAGCTCCTTTTATCTGGGATGCCGAATGTCAAGCAGCGTTCGAAAGCATTAAACAATACTTGTTGCGTCCTCCATTGCTGGCCGCTCCCATTCCAAATAAACCGCTGATTCTCTACACTGCCGCGCTGGACGAGTCACTCGGTGCGCTCCTTGCCCAGAATAACGAGGAAGGAAAAGAAAATGCCCTCTACTACCTCAGTCGAACTCTAGTCGGGGCGGAACACAACTACTCCCCAATCGAAAAGCAATGCCTGGCGCTAATATTTGCTGTGAAGAAGCTGAGGCACTATTTGCTCGCTCATCGAGTTATGCTGATCTCCAAGGTCGACCCGCTCAAACACTTGATGACCAAAGCAAGCCTAGCCGGCAGAATGGCAAGATGGGCTGTCATGCTACTTGAGTTTGACATAGTTTACACTCCTCAGAAAGCAGTAAAAGGGCAAGCTCTTGCAGACTTTCTCGCTGCTCATCCCATACCAGAAGGGTCGCCGCTAAATTGTGAGTTACCCGACGAACAAGTGCTGCACCTCGAGAATGACGAGCCATGTTGGGAGCTCTACTTCGATGGGGCCTCATCGATAAGAACCTCCAGTAAATCAAGCGTCCCGGAGATAAAAGCAGGGATAGGATTGGTGTTCATCACACCATCAATGGGAACCCTACGACGTTCTTTTGCTCTCACCGAGCCTCGGACAAACAATGAAGCTGAGTATGAAGCTCTGATAGCTGGTTTGGAGCTCGCCATAGAAATGGAAATCCGTCGGCTACGAGTTTACGGTGACTCCCAGCTCGTCGTCAACCAGGT
This sequence comes from Agapanthus africanus, assembly GCA_030015575.1. Taxonomy (NCBI): domain Eukaryota; kingdom Viridiplantae; phylum Streptophyta; class Magnoliopsida; order Asparagales; family Amaryllidaceae; genus Agapanthus; species Agapanthus africanus. Next base: position 336,095,727 of record JASDDO010000010.1, read on the forward strand.
AAGCGGCGACTATAAGATATACAAACCCGAGTTAGCTCGGTACAAAGGTCGAGTGGTGGAACTCATGAAACGGTTCACTCATATTGAACTAACGAGAGTCCCTAGAGCGTTGAACGGAAAGGCTGATGTACTCGCTCGCTTGGCCAAGGAGCTGGCTGATCCTGACATGGACGAAATTCTGATCACAGTCAGGAGCCGGCAAATTCTACCCCCAGTCTCTCTACGAGAAGAGGAAAGCGCGGAACAGAAGAGCAGTCCGGCGGAAGAAGCTTCGATCATCCAAGACGAGCCCGATTGGAGAGAACCCTTCATAGAGTACCTCCGATACGACAAGCTGCCCGAAGAAAAATCTGTGAGGATTCAGCTGAAGAAGAGAGCTCTTCGATACGTGTTTGTAAATGACACGTTATACCGCAGGTCATATGACCAACTCTGGCTCAGGTGTCTGTCATTGGCCGAAGCCCAAAAGGTCATGAAAGATGTTCACTCGGGCGTTTGCGGTGCTCACCAATCTGGCCCCAAGATGCGACTTCAAATCAAACGGCTTGGGTATTACTGGCCCACCATGATACGGGATTGCGGAGAGCATGCAAAGAAATGTTATATCTGCCAAATTCACGGTGATTTTATTCACAAGCATCCCAACCCATTGCATCCTACAGTGGCGTCGTGGCCCTTCGAAGTTTGGGGCACCGACATTGTTGGCCCAATTGATCCTCCGTCATCTAAAGGCCACCGGTTCATACTGGCCGCGACAGACTACTTCTCCAGGTGGGCTGAAGCTGTCCCGCTAAAAGAAGTTAAGACAAAGGATATTCTGACATTCTTCCAGCATAATATTCTATACCGCTTCGGTACACCAAGAAGAATCATTTCTGACAACGGGCCTTCTTTCAAGAGCTTCAATGTCTCAAGGTTCGCTACTCAGCACAAGATAGACTGGAGATATTCCTCCATCTATAATCCAAGAGCCAATGGGCTAGCCGAAGCCTTCAATAAGACTCTATGCAAGCTCCTGAGAAAAAATGCTTCAGCCAACAAGAGAGACTGGAATCTCAAGCTTCACGAGGCGTTGTGGGCATATCGTACCACGCACCGTACTCCAACTCAGTCCACTCCATACTCATTGCTCTTCGGAGTGGAGGCGGTCCTCCCCCTCGAAGTCGAAGTTCCAAGCTTAAGAATGGCCGTTCAGCATGAGTTGACAGAAGAGGAAAACGTGCTCCTTCGACTTGAAGAACTCGATGCCCTCGAAGAAAAGAGGCTCGCGGTGCAGCAAAATCTGGAGCTATACCGAGCCCAAATGTCACGGGCCTATGACAAGATAACTCGTCTCCGCGCTTTCAAGAAAGGTGAATTGGTGTTGGTCCTTAAAAGACCGATCATCCCCAATCGACATGCCAAGGGAAAATTCGAGCCGAACTGGGAAGGACCATACGTCATCGAGAAAGTGTTCGACGGAGGATCCTACCAACTAATAAGTGCCGAGGGAGAAAGGCCCATGCCGCCCATCAATGGCCGATATCTCAAGAAATACTACACATGAATGCTCCAAGTCGCAGGCGAATTGAGCACATCAGCCCTACGGTCTGGATCAGACATCCTGCAAAACCGTATACAATCCACGGGCGTAAATAACCCCTATTTCTCCCAAATCCTGCCGGTGAGACTACTTTTAAAGTCCCACCAGCGGCAAAAAAAAAGAAAAAGAAAGAAAAAGAAAAAAAAAAGAAGAAGAAGAAGAAGAAATAAACGGTATGTCCACAAGCAAAACGGGCACGGATGAAAACCCGAAAGGGCTCCGTGAGTAAAAACAGCAGGACTACCGGCGAGTCTGGGAAAACCCGAAAGGGCGCAAACTCGTGAAAAGAGATGCAATACACTCGCAAAGTCCTCTCGACCTTGTGAGGAGAAAACCCCTGCGTGAGATCCTTACGACTCACAATGGAGCAACACACTTAGGAATCCTCACGATTCCTAAGGAGAAAATACACCTGCGGGATCCTTACGACTCGTAGGGAGAAAATGCTTTATGGGACCCTCACGGCCCATAAAATTGAAAAGCCTTAGGTGATAGGGACCCAAACCTATCTCCTAAGCCATCGTTCCCCAACAGGCAACGGCAAATGATGATTCGCTCCTGGCATTTCGCTTCAGTGTTAGCGGTGCTGATGCCGACCAAAAACCCAAATCCCAAGTCCTCCCGAGGCAAATGATGAGTTGCTCCTGGCATTATTCCAGTGCAGCAATGCTGATGCCAAACAAGATCCAAATTCCAAGTCCCCAAATGGCGAATGATGAGTCGCTCCTGGTACCATATTCCAGTGCAGCGATGCAGACGCCAACCAAATTCCAAGTCCCATACCCCAAATGGCGAATGATGAGTCGCTCCTGGTACCATATTCCAGTGTAGCGATGCAGACGCCAACCAAATTCCAAGTCCCATACCCCAACGGCGAATGATGAGTCGCTCCTGGTACCATATTCCAGTGCAGCGATGCAGACGCCGACAAAATCCCGAAATTTTTCCGGCCCTACGGTCTGGATCATACATCCTGCAAAACCGTATACAATCCACGGGCGTAAAACAATCTCAATCTCTCCCAAATCCTCTCGGGGCAAATGATGAGTTGCTCCTGGCATTATTCCAGTGCAGCAATGCAGATACCAAACAAAAACCAAAATCCCAAAATTCTCTCCATGACAGATGATGATTCACTCCTGGTACCATATTCCAGTATAGCGATGCTGATGTCAACCCAAATCAAAATCAGCAAGTTAACTTCTACTCCGACACCGCAGAAAGCGGAGCAAGTCAGAATCCAATCTCGACACCGCAAGAAGCGGAGCAAGTCAAGTCTACCCCTGACACTGCAAGAAGCAGAGCAAGTCAAATCAAGCACCGACCGTCCAAGTCGCTAAAAGGGCAGAACCGACCGTCCACGTCGCTAAAAGGGCAGCATCGACCGTCCAAGTCGCGAAAATGGCAGCACCGACCGTCCATGTCGCGAAAATGGCAGAACCGACCGTCCATGTCGTAAAAAGGGCAGCATCGACCGTCCACGTCGCTAAAAGGGCAGAACCGACCGTCCACGTCGCTAAAAGGGCAGCATCGACCGTCCAAGTCGCAAAAAGGGCAGCATCGACCGTCCACGTCGCTAAAAGGGCAGAACCGACCGTCCACGTCGCTAAAAGGGCAGCATCGACCGTCCAAGTCGCGAAAATGGCAGCACCGACCGTCCAAGTCACGAAAATGGCAGCACCGACCGTCCATGTCGCAAAAAGGGCAGAACCGACCGTCCAAGTCGCTAAAATGGCAGAACCGACCGTCCAAGTCGCTAAAAGGGCAGCACCGACCGTCCACGTCGCTAAAAGGGCAGCATCGACTGTCCAAGTCGCAAAAAGGGCAGCATCGACCGTCCACGTCGCTAAAAGAGCAGAACCGACCGTCCACGTCGCTAAAAGGGCAGCATCGACCGTCCAAGTCGCTAAAATGGCAGAATCGACCGTCCACGTCGCTAAAAGGGCAGAACCGACCGTCCACGTCGCTAAAAGGGCAGCACCGACCGTCCACGTCGCTAAAAGGGCAGCACCGACCGTCCAAGTCGCAAAAAGGGCAGCGCAGGATTCCTACAAAGCGGGAACCAGATAACTCCGGGCCAGGGAAAATGTCTATCACGGACACTCCGTCTCGGAGACATGTCAAGCAACGATCGTCCATGTCGTAAAAAGGGCAGTGCCAGCTTCCCAAAAAGCGGGAACCAAATCAAGTCGCCTCCACGTGAAAGAAGATCCATCAACTTCATGCACACGACCCACATATGTGGTGTGCATTTATTGATGGGGGGCAATTTGTTGGGGTAAAAATTTACACCCCGGTTGACCAAGTCAAAATCAAAGTCAACCCCAAGCTAAGTGGGCCCAAGCCCAGATCCAGTGGGCCCATGCCCGGGTCGAGCCCGAACGAGAAGCGGCCGGCCTCCACCCATGCCAAGATAAAAATTTTTGTAATAAATAAGTTTGTTGTATTTCTTTTATTTTATCTTCGGATAAATGTAAGAAAAATAGGCATAAAGCCAAATTTTTGTAAAGCCCATGGCTTATGTGCAAAAAGAAAGGCACATGAGCCATGGGATAGGCAAAATGCCATTTTGTGAAGCCCAAGGGGCTATGTGTAAAATGTATAGCCTATAAAGGCAAGGATAATGAAATATCCCAACAACTTTCTCTCTCCAAAAAAAGAAATTTCTAGAGCTGAGCTCTTTCCTTCTTCTTCAAGGTTCCAAAAGCTTCTTCTTTCTTTTGAATTAAATCAAGAGTTTTACTCTTCCTTTTTCAAAACTAAATAGTTTTCCACCACAAAACCCACATAGGGGAACTTGGATCTGTCATCAGATCTTAAAAAGGAGAGATTTTGAGATTTCACATCTCTTGATCTTCAAGATCCAGCAAGCAACAGGAGGAAGAAGAAGAACATCTTTCACTAAACCCCCAAAAAAAAGAGAAGAAAAACACATTCAGGAGTCCAACTCCTCTCTAATTTCTCTTCTGAGAAATTTTTTTTAGGCTAAAAGCCTGTTGTGCCTTACCTGCGCGCTTGCGCAAGTGCGCAAGGCGCCCGCGTGCCGACACGTGGCGTGCGCGCTTGCGCACCTGCGCAAGGCACCCGCGTGCCGACACGTGGCGCGCGCGCCTACGCAAGTGCGCAAGTCGCCCGTGCCGACACGTGGCGCGCGCGCTTACGCACCTGCGCAAGTGCGCAAGGCGCCCGCGTGCCGACACGTGGCGCGCGCGCTTGCGCAACTGCGCAAGTGCGCAAGTCGCCCGCGTGCCGACACGTGGCGCGCGCGCTTGCGCACCTGCGCAAGTACGCAAGTCGCCCGCGTGCCGACACGTGGCGCGCGCGCTTGCGCAACTGCGCAAGTGCGCAAGTCGCCCGCGTGCCGACACGTGGCGCGCGCGCTTGCGCACCTGCGCATCCCTTGGATGCCTTTTCCCTCTCTTTTGTGTATATACATACATATATACATATGTATACAAATTTATACACACACATACTCCGCCACACTCTCCCCCTCAAAAAATTTTTCGGGCCGGGGCGCTGCCCCGAACCCCGCAAGGGGGCTGCTAGCCCCCTTGACCCCCAGCCCGCTATCCGGGTAGCGGGACCCCCGTAAAAACTCTGCGTGGCTCCCGATATATCCAAAACCCCCTTACAAAACACACGCACACTGCACATTGAGTTCGCATGACCAATTTAACCCGTTAATCGGAGGTTCCCTCGCCCCAAAGGCGAGGGGTAATTAACGGCAGCTTAGTCCACGGCTGCCGGAGATTCGGATCCCCACAATCATTAAACCCCGGCCTACCCTAGGCAGGGGGAATCTGTAGTACGCCTGACAAGCACGCGCGTATTCCCATCTCACTGGGGTGACGAAAAACACCCTACAGTAGGTATGGAATACTAAATATGAAGATCCCGATATTCCGGGTGACCAGTCTAATATATGGGCGACTATACAAATATGAAGATCCCGATATTCCGGGTGACCAGTCCAATATATATGGGCGACTATACATATATGAAGATCCCGATATTCCGAATGACCAGTCCAATATATGGGTGACTATACAAATATGAAGATCCCGATATTCCGGGTGACCAGTCCAATATATATGGGCGACTATACGAATATAAAGATCCCGATATTCCGGGTGACCGGTCCAATATATGGGCGACTATACAAATATGAAGATCCCGATATTCCGGGTGACCAGTCCAAAATATGGAAAACTATACAATGTGGAAATTCCATGCCTAGAAGTATACGCACTAACTCTAATTCGTCCGAACCTTTATACTGAATCACGGGGATGGGTAGTTTGATTAGGCAAGGATAATTCGGAACTCGGATTCCCCTACTACTCGATCATGATCCCGGGAAGTGAAACAGTACATTTCACTTCCCCAGTTGTTGTTCCGTGGCCACAACGGAATAATCGTGAGTATTCGGACCCTTGTTTAACATACTAATACGAACTTTTACCTTTACTTCCTACTACTTATCTACATATAACTTACAACATACTCATGCTCATATATACCTCTCTTCAAAACGTCTTAAGTTTGTGCATTCCAAACATTTACACCCCTTACTTTATATCTGCATGCATACATCATACTCTTATATACACCTGTACATTTTTATACTCATATTTCCTTATGAGGCAATCTTACCCGAGTATAACTCGCTGACGGACCATCCTTTTCTTCCTCTATCTTTGGAATGTCCATCAGATAAGAATGAGTATTATAGCGAGGATCAAGGTGTGAAGCCAACTTATGAAGATTATGAAGACTGGACGATGGAAGATTAGCTAGATTTATTTTTTTGTTGCCCACATGTTTAGGGCTTTTATTTCTCCTCGATGTAATTAAACTACTTAGTTTATTTTACTCTTTCTTTTTGGATGTAATAAAGTTTGGTTAATGAAAATAAATGCCTTTCGCTTTTATTATTTTTGTTTTGGTACACACCCTGTATGTTAAATATTCATACACTTAACGTAACTGTATTGAATAGAACACCTTCAATACAGTTAGGTTGCGGACCATACCACGCCATCCTTCTCCTTCTTTTGCGATGCGGGGCGTGACACAATGTATTCAGCCTCCATCGTCGAGTCTGCGACGGTATCATGTTAGGAACTCCTCCAACACACCACCCCTCCGTTGCGGGTAAACACAAAACCCGAGACAGCCTTGCTGTCGTCCTTGTCACTCTGGAAGCTTGAATTGGTAAAGGACTCGACCCTGAGGTCTCCATTACCGTAAACCAGGAACATCTCCTTAGTCCTTCTTAGGTACTTGAGAATGTTCTTCACTGCTGTACAGTGATTCTCACCTGGGTCTGACTGATATCGGCTCACCACGCTTAGTGCGTAAGATACATCTGGTCTTGTACATAGCATCGCATACATTATAGATCCTACCGCCGAAGCATAAAGTATATTGCTCTTGCGAACCCTCTCCTCGTCAGTCTTGGGAGACATCTTCTTGGAGAGGGTGGTTCCGTGCAATGCGGGTATATTACCACGCTTGGAATCTTCCATACTAAATCTCTTTAGTACGGTTTCTATGTACCTGGACTGCAAAAGTCCCAGTAATCTCTTGGATCTATCTCTGTAGATCTTGATCCCCAGAATGCACGAGGCATCACCCAGGTCCTTCATGGAGAACCGTTGTGACAAGAATAGCTTGACCGATTGTAGCATAGGAATGTCATTTCCTATCAAAAGAATGCCATCCATGTATAAGACTAGGAATACGACAGTTCGTCCTACAATTTTCTTATAAATACAAGGCTCATCATCGTTCTTGATGAAGTTAAATTCTTTGATTGCTTCATCAAAACAGATGTTCCAGTTCCGCGATGCCTGCTTTAATCCATAAATGGATTTAAGCAACTTGCACACTTTCCCGCCGCTCTCACTTTCTACAAAACCTTCTAGCTGATCCATATAAACGCATTCTTCCAAACTGCCGTTTAGAAAAGCCGTTTTTACGTCCATCTACCAGATTTCATAGTCATGGAAGGCAGCAATGGCAAGTAGGATCTGAATGGATTTGAGCATAGCCACTGGAGAAAAAGTTTCGTCATAGTCCACACCAGGTCTTTGATGAAAACCTTTTGCAACGAGTCTAGCCTTATAGGTTTCCACCTGCCCATTTACACCAAGTTTCCTTTTGTAGATCCATTTGCATCCAACAGGTTTTACCCCAGGTGGAGCAATATCTAAGGTTCACACTTTATTGGTGTACATGGACTCCATTTCGGACTGCATAGCATCCAGCCACTTATCAGAGTCCCTACTGATAATGGCCTGACTGAAACTGGTAGGGTCATCTTCTTCCAAGATGCAATCCTCTCGATCTCTGTCTATGAGAAAACCTTAGTATCTCTCGGGCGGATGAGAAATCCTACCAGATCTGTGGAGTGGCTGAGGTTCGTCTGGGATTACTGAATCTAGTGGTTCCTTTAAATCTTCAGTTACATTTTGTGGTTCATGGATCTCTCCCAGTTCTACCGTACTCCCACTAGTTTCTTTTGCAAGAAACCCCCTTTCTAAAAAGGTAGCATGGCGAGATACAAACACCTTCTGTTCCTCAGTGTGGTAGAACAGATATCCTAGTGAATCCTTAGAATATCCCACAAATTTACATAGAATTGACTGTGCCTCTAGTTTGTCCGGTTTCTGTGTTTTCACATAGGCCGGACAACCCCATATCTTAAATCGCTTAAGATATGAATTTCGTCCACTCCATATTTCATATGGAGTCTTAGGCACAGATTTGGATAGAACGTAGTTCAGTAAGTATGCAGCTATTTGAAGCGCATATCCCCAAAATGAAAGTGGCAACTCAGTGTCACTCATCATGGAGCGAACCATATCCAATAGGGTACGATTCCTCCTCTCCGATACACCGTTGTGCTGTAGTGTGTAAGGAGGAGTAAGCTGAGAGAGAATTCCATTCTCTTTTAAGTAATCTAGGAATTCCGTGCTTAAGTACTCCCCTCCTCTATCAGACCGGAGAATCTTGATACTTTTGCATATCTGGTTCTCCACTTTGTTTCTGAATTCTCTGAATTTCTCAAAAGTTTCAGATTTGTGTTTCATCAGATACACATATCCGAACCTAGAGAGATCGTCAGTGAATGTGATGAAGTACGAGAACCCACCCCTTGCATTTATAGACATTGGACCACATACATCACTGTGTATGAGTCCCAAGAGCTCTGCTGCCCTTTCTCCATGTCCGGTGAACGGAGATTTGGTTATTTTTCCTTTGAGACAAGACTGACAAGTTTCATAAGATGAAAACTCGAATGTATTCAAGAGTCCATCTTTATGCAACTTACTTAGCCTTTTCTCTCCGATATGACCAAGTTTACAATGCCACAAGTAGAATTCATTCGTATCAGAACTCTTCCTCTTGCATGTGTTTTGTATATTGAGAACTGTATTCTGATTTAGAACATAGATACCATTACACAGTGTACCTTCTGCAATCAGTACCTTATCAAGGTAAATGTTCATGATGTTTCTATCAAGAACAAAATTATATCCATCTTTATCAAGTAAAGACACTGATATTATGTTGCAAACCATGGAATGTATATAGTAGCAATTTTTCAAAATCATAGTATTGCCATTTGGCAACACTAGGTGATATTCACCGACGGCTGCAGTATTAACTTATGCTCCGTTCCTATCCTCAGGACATATCACCAGGTGCAACTTTCCTACTTTTTCTCAGTCCCTGCAAAAAATTACAGATATGAGATCATGATCCGGTATCAAGTACCCAGGAGGTAGGGCTGACCGAAAAGCAGTTCTCAATTACAAGAACACCTGAAGGAGATGCAATACTATGCTTCTTCTTCAACTGGGTCTCCTTGGAATCCATACAATCCTCTTTTCCTTGCTCATACTCACGATTGCCATCATAAGTTAGAGCCAAACCGACTTTCCGCAGCCCCTGAATAAGAATTCGGATCGGTCAAGCGATACATTTTATTATCTTGATTAGGGCGTGAAATGGTTGCTACCTGGAGAGAGAGAAAAGAAACACTCAGCGTGTGCTCTTGCAAGATTAGATTGGTTATTAATTTATCTAACCAGGATGGCTCCCACTGTTTCCTCAAATTCTTCTTCAAACCCTAAAAGAAGAACTAGTCAGGATTAATCGCACGTCACAATAATTGCTTAACCTTTCAGCCGGGCTAGTGTTGGTACTTTGAGAGAGGTTTTCCAACGTTTTCGCGAATTTCCTTAATTACATAACCTTTTTTCCCTGGAGGCGTAGCCCCGCTAACACCGTTTTAGACACCTACTTGGTTTATAGCATTGATTGTTAAGTGAAATAATCTCCCGAGAGTAATCCAACTCATCAGTGGGATCGGGATCCAACTATAATTGTGTGATGACCTAGATATAATCCACTCTAGTCACCACACTTCAGAAGGTATGCTAAATCTGCAAGTTTTCTGTATGTTTGAAACTCCCGATATGGTTTTTACCCTTAGGACCCTAGTTACCTTGACAGAGTCAACAAATCAAAGAGTCCTAGTCAAGTTCAACCCGTCATTATCTGGATTTCATCAAACCCACCCGCATAACCCTTGACGGAGTCAACAAGGTTATATGACTGTCCTGACCAATCCTATCTAGTGTTACAAAAAAGCACTACTCAGCTACCGTACACTACGCCTTGACGGAGTCAACAAACGCAGCACGAATACTAAGTGTTACTTGTAAGAAATGACGGAGGGCTGCGACTGGGTTTTTGGCGAAAAACCTGTTTAACGTAATGAACTTGATATAGTTAAAGGAACCTGAGTGGTTTTTACAAATATATGGTGGCGAAAAACTTTTGCTAAAGAGGTCACTCCCTGTGAAGGGATCTCAGATCTTTCTCGTAGGATGAGGTGCAGGATATTCCAAACTAAATACCACGATGCAAAGCAAGAATAATCGACTATAGTGAAAGTATTATGTTGACGCAAACTTTTACTCAAGGGGTCACTCCCGATGAAGGGATCTTGGCCCTTGCCTCGTCGAATGAGGTGCTGGATATTCCAAACTGAATACCATTGTGCAAAGCAAAAGAGAACGTCTGTAATGTCTGTTTTTAAAACTTGGTTCCAACAACATCTTTTAGGTTTGTTTTTCTTGCATTAATCAAAATTAATGTTGTCCCATCAATGTAACCTACCACACCAGAAAAAAACGAAAATACAATGTACGTATATACCATATGCATTCGCCACTGGGCCCCGTTATCACCCGTTAGATTACTTAACTAACGACAGAGCGGGGGCTGGACTAGCGCGGGTGCAAAAAATATACAACATCTACTAGTAAATATATATATATATATATATATATATATATATATATATATATATATAAGTATATACAACATTCGTCCCAGGCATGATAGTAAACAACATCACAGAAACACAACCAACAATAAAGAATGGTGGATAATCTTGGAGCCCCGGGTTTAATTTGAGCCACAAATAAAACCCAACGTTCCCGGTCGTGTGGATAGCCTATGCAATGAAAACCAGTACCCCCTACGAGTGCGGCGAATAGCCCGCCAATTCTAGAATGAAGCCCCCTCCGTCTTAACACCATGAGAAAGAATCCCCCCCGTCTCAACGCCATGAGATGCGGGCTTGCTGCCTTTCTAGAACCCGTCTATTCGTGCACTCCACCGCGGGGTAATCCTAGTACAGAAAAAGAAAATAATATGTATAAACGGTGACATCGACCTCAACTCGGTCGTGCCCCAAATAATATACAACCCGGCAAAGACGGCAGTCCACATGTCGGATGCTCGTCCCGCAATAACAAATGTACAAAAGAATTTAAACTGCACCGCTAACATTTCATCACATGCTATCCAACACGACTATCCAACCACAACCAGAGAACAAGAACACAACATCAACGCGAATGTCACGTTCGCAAAACCCGTCTAAAAGAACATATAGCAATCAGACGAGTTTTACCAATCGAGTGGCATTCCCGGTCGCAGATAAAAGTGAATGTATTGTAAAATACACATTTAAAATTTCGATCAACTAAACTTTTCTAAATAGGCCTCAAAAGCAAATCCAGCACTCAAATAAACCTGGGCCAAAACTATATATCACAAATATCATATTTTCATGAACTAGAGCCCCAGAATTTTTTTTGGGTACTGTAGCCCAAAAAGCGCCACGGAAGGGCTGCAAAATGCGCCATTTTGCCCACTTTCTGCGGCAGAATTTTGGAGTTAGGCCCCTAAATTTTTTCTGTAGCTATAGTTTCGCCTGCATGTAATTCTAAGATACTCAGAAAAATTTGAGGACAACTTCGAAAATCGACAACAAGCTCATGAACATGGATTCGTGATTCGGAAAAATTTGTCAATCGAGATTTTAACCTTGTATATATATATATATATATATATATAAAAGTATATACAACATTCGTCCCAGGCATGATAGTAAACAACATCACAGAAACACAACCAACAATAAAGAATGGTGGATAATTTTGGAGCCCTGGGTTTAATTTGAGCCACAAATAAAACCCGACGTTCCCGGTCGTGTGGATAGCCTATGCAATGAAAACCAGTACCCCCTACGAGTGCGGCGAATAGCCCGCCAATTCTAGAATGAAGCCCCCTCCGTCTCAACACCATGAGAAAGAATCCCCTCCGTCTCAACGCCATGAGATGCGGGCTTGCTGTCTTTCTAGAACCCGGCTATTCGTGCACTCCACCGTGGGGTAATCCTAGTACAGAAAAAGAAAATAATATGTATAAACGGTGACATCGACCTCAACTCGGTCGTGCCCCAAATAATATACAACCCGGCAAAGACGGCAGTCCACATGTCGGACGCTCGCCCCGCAATAACAAATGTACAAAAGAATTTAAACTGCACCGCTAACATTTCATCACATGCTATCCAACACGACTATCCAACCACAACCACAGAACAAGAACACAACATCAACGCGAATGTCACGTTCGCAAAACCCGTCTAAAAGAACATATAGCAATCAGACGAGTTTTACCGATCGAGTGGCATTCCCGGTCGCAGATAAAAGTGAATGTATTGTAAAATACACATTTAAAATTTCGATCAACTAAACTTTTCTAAATAGGTCCCAAAAGCAAATCCAGCACTCAAATAAACTTGGGCCAAAACTATATATCACAAATATCATATTTTCATGAACTAGAGCCCCAGAAATTTTTTTGGGTACTGTAGCCCAAAAAGCGCCACGGAAGGGCTGCAAAATGCGCCATTTTGCCCACTTTCCGCGGCAGAATTTTGGAGTTAGGCCCCTAAATTTTTTCTGTAGCTATAGTTTCGCCTGCATGTAATTCTAAGATACTCAGAAAAATTTGAGGACAACTTCGAAAATCGACAACAAGCTCATGAACATAGATTCGTGATTCGGAAAAATTTGTCAATCGAGATTTTAACCTTGTATATATATATATATAAGTATATACAACATTCGTCCCAGGCATGATAGTAAACAACATCACAGAAACACAACCAACAATAAAGAATGGTGGATAATCTTTGAGCCCTAGGTTTAATTTGAGCCACAAATAAAACTCGACGTTCCCGGTCGTATGGATAGCCTATGCAATGAAAACCAGTACCCCCTATGAGTGCGGCGAATAGCCCGCCAATTCTAGAATGAAGCCCCCTCCGTCTCAACACCATGAGAAAGAATCTCCTTCGTCTCAACGCCATGAGATGCGGGCTTGCTGCCTTTCTAGAACCCGGCTATTCGTGCACTCCACCGCGGGGTAATCCTAGTACATAAAAATAAAATAATATGTATAAACGGTGACATCGACCTCAACTCGGTCGTGCCCCAAATAATATACAACCCGGCAAAGACGGCAGTCCACATGTCGGACGCTCGCCCCGCAATAACAAATGTACAAAAGAATTTAAACTGCACCGCTAACATTTCATCACATGCTATCCAACACGACTATCCAACCACAACCACAGAACAAGAACACAACATCAACGCGAATGTCACGTTCGCAAAACCCGTCTAAAAGAACATATAGCAATCGGACGAGTTTTACCGATCGAGTGGCATTCCCGGTCGCAGATAAAAGTGAATGTATTGTAAAATACACATTTAAAATTTCGATCAACTAAACTTTTCTAAATAGGCCCTAAAAGAAAATCCAGCACTCAAATAAACCTGGGCCAAAACTATATATCACAAATATCATATTTTCATGAACTAGAGCCCCAGAAATTTTTTTGGGTACTGTAGCCCAAAAAGCGCCACGGAAGGGCCGCAAAATGCGCCATTTTGCCCACTTTCCGCGTCAGAATTTTGGAGTTAGGCCCCTAAATTTTTTCTGTGGCTATAGTTTCGCCTGCTTGTAATTCTAAGATACTCAGAAAAATTTGAGGACAACTTCGAAAATCGACAACAAGCTCATGAACATAGATTCGTGATTCGGAAAAATTTGTCAATCGAGATTTTAACCTTGTGCAAACTAGCTAGTAGGGTTTATGGGTAAGCTCTGATACCATGAAGGGTTACACTAGCGTCCCGGCCAACTTCCGTGGCCAAATACGGAACAAATTTTTTACTACGATACAAAAACTTGGCACTAGAATAACACAAAACCCGGATCTTTACCATAAACCTAACTAGAAAAAGAAGGGTTCTATCTACTATGATAGAAAGTTATACTTTAAACTTGAACTCCTTCTTCTCCTTGTTGTGAGCTCCTTGGAATGATCTAGATGGATCCTCCTCACCGGCTTCTCTATATCGAAGAAGATCCACCCGAAGGCCTCTGCCTTGAGCTCCTACTTCAATCATGAAGTAACTAGAGTGCTTTGCTTGCTAGACTAAGAACCCTAGAGTGAGTTGAGAGTGATTTTATAGTTTGATCTCAATTTCCCTTGGTTCTTAACATATGAGAGGTTAGGGTTTGAGAGAGAGGATGAAGGAGAGAGAGCTAGGAGAGAATGAATATGATAGAATGAAGAGATAGCTCTCATATTAGCATAAAAGAATAATAATTTTAATTAGCAAAAAGTTGTGATGGTTCATTTGATTTGACCATTATCATGTCACCATTAATGCTAAGCAAAGAATCTTTTGCTTAAGAAAAATATCTTAGTCAACTTTGGTCAACAAGTCAAATGGTCAATCCAAATAACCATAACATAATTATCACTAATTAAAACTATTAATCAATTATTTTCATCTCATTAAGATCTTAATCAAATCAATGGTCAAAAACCCTAATGAGATATCTCCTTCATCTGTCTCTGTCAACTGTATATACATACCCGCTTCCGCATTCCGAAGAACACGAATGCAATGAGACTGAACCAAGCCAAAATCAAATAATAGGATCCGGCTAAAACCAAAGCCCACTAGTATCAACTGTCCGAACACCAAACGCGCACAAGTACGCATATGTGAACGAACTCCATCGTAAAACCATACGACCTCTACTCGCTTCGCCCAAAAGTGAACAACCCTCTGTGTGGGACTCTAAAGACTCGACATTACGCTGGCAGTGGATTTAACCACAGGCCACAAGCGGTACTAGATGTACGTAACGGTCCCCAGGTAGATGCCGATAAGAAGACCGATGAGGTGAACCCATCTGAACTCCTACTGAGCCTGAATGTGACAATCTCCGTACAGTCCGGTCTGTTCGTCTAAGAGTATCGCATGTCGGGCCTAGGGGGGCGGTAAACGTCAGACCCCTAATAGCGGTACAAGTCGTGTCGGAGTGTAGCTTAGATCACCCTGAGAAACTACTGGAAACACTACCAGTAAATCTCGCTTGCCGTGGCCAGGGATTTTGTGTAATGGCTCTTCTAGACACAGCGCGATATCAACTCCCAATACCGGGAGAGACAATTCCTGTCTAACCGTCACTGCCTCCAAGTGCTTCGGGACTGCACCCAACTACTACATGTTTGCACGACTCAATAGAGCCGTGGTAGGGTAGTAATCTAAGAACAGTGGAAACACACTCGAGGCGAAGTGACAGTGTCAAGTCAACGGATTAAGCTGTACTCATGTCACCTGGGAACTGTTAACTGACGATAGGTATAATACCAACCAACAGTTCCCGACGAGTCCTGTCCAGTGTACTCGTAACCTAATGAGCACCTGCATACTATCTCCAGTACGACGTACTGATGGCCGTGGGACAGACCATCTCCCCTGCTGGGACGAGAAGCGTATGCACCAGTCTACTCTGGAGTATCGATGTCCTGTCTTGATAATCCTACGACAAGGGACCTGTATAAGGATGTGCTTATAGACTACCCAGCCCCCACTAGTGTGATCGCCATCACAACGCCGGCAGTCAAGCAAAGATCCTAAGGGTTCCATCAATATATATTAGCGATATGTTAAAAGAAACATATACACATATTAAGATAGAAACAAACTAAGTAGTATACTACTATATTGAACAAGACTGTCGTAAACCCGTATATATATCCCAAGCTTCCAAAATGTATTATACAAACTAGTACTAGACAATAATGGCTCTAGGGTTTACATATCCAACACCTAGACTGCCGCCGACTTTCACCGCCTCTTGTCGTCGAGGCCATTGACATCGCCGCGAGCCGCCATCGAGCCCCTGGACCACCGTTGCTTCACCGTTTCCCGTGTCCGGTAGTGTCCAGCATCGCGTCCAGTATCGTGTCGCGCCGTGCCATACCCGCATCACGCACAGAGCCAAGACCGTACCCAGTACCGTGTCACGCCCGTGTCATCACCACACCTACTACCGTATCACGCACGCTTCGCCACTGCGTACAGTATCGGATCACCACGCATTGTGCATGCGCTACGCACTGTGTCCAGCATCGCGCTGTTTCATGTGTCGAGGCGAATTTTGCACCTTGTGTTGTTTCTATATCAGGGATCGAAGGCAAGTAAAATCTTCACTTGTTTATCATGCTACTACAAACTTTATCCATGAAATTTACAACTATATATACATATATATATATTAGATTATTATTGAAATCGTGTGGTGAGCCATAGTGCTGTCTTTGCTAATTGAAGCTCGACTAAGGCTTATTATGGTGTAGGTATCATATTGTCGGGACCCGGCTCTTTCTTATGGAACAAAGTGCCACACGGAACAATGTGCCACGCCAACTGTCATGCCAAGGGGCAGGGCCACCTCTTGAATCTGTGGGGGCCACCTCTTGAGTCCGTGGGACCCACTGTAGAACAATGAGGAATTTTCGGAATACGTTCCGAAAGAGAACCGAACTGCATTATAAATGTAATGATACCTCTCTCGATTATAGAGACGCCTTTTAAGTGAATCGGCACCACAAGAGCTTGAGAACTCCGTAGTTAGGCATGCTCAGGCCAATGAAGTCTCAGGACGGGTGACCTTCTGGGAAGTGGCCTCTGGTCGGGTCCGGTTCGCTTTAAAGGGTAAAACCATGCGGTTTCGACCAGAGCGGACAATACCCTCTGTACTGGGACATGGGGAGTTACATATGTAGGAGGTATATGGTCTTTATCTATTTTCGTTTGGATAAATGAAACGGGAGTTACAATTGATAACCGAACGTTATCTAGATGTTCGATAGGTTAACCGAATAAAAATCCTAACTAACGTGCCTTTGTTTTGGGATAGTTGAATTCCGTTACCGTTGATGACTAATGTGTAGTGATTTAAGTTTAAAATATTGAGAACATCGTCACGAAACGACGTCCTAAAAAGGCAACGTCAAATCTATCTTTTACTATACACGTCGTGATGTTAAATTGATATAAATTTTGATACATACCGAAATGTAACGTTCTATGCCTCATATCGAATCTGACTCGATAAGCCAGGACCCCCTGTTATTTTTTTTTCATATTGATATATATCAACGATGTAAACTGACTTGGAATGCGGCTCTGAACTGCAGTCCAGAGCAGAATTTTCCATTGACACCTGATTTTAAATAAATGCATAGCTCTGTATGAAAAGGAAAATATGTGGAACCCTATACCGTTGCGAAGAAAATACTATTAGCTAATTATAGGTGGTAGTTTCATTCTATTTTATCGTCGTTTGATATTTTAATTGCATTTTAAACTGTCGAAGTGTAACGCAGTTTAGTACAATGACAGATTGTATATCCTTGCTTCAAACAGTGCATATCTCCTAGCACACAGCTGATATTGTCGAACCAACTGGTGCTTTGGATACGTAATGGATAGATCTAAATATTACATAACTGTAGTGTTGCTTAATTAAGATCCCAACAGGGAGGAAACCGTGTTACGAAATGAACTTCCAGTTCTGAAATTGGATTTCAAGCAGAGAACACTTAAAATGGAATAACCGTAACTTGTAAAGATGAAACTCGATTGACTCGAAACCAATTTTTCTGTACAGATAATTAAATATACTTCTTACTCTTTCTATATTGTTTTGTTCAATTCTGCACATGTGATTTATAGTGAATTTTGCAAGTTATATGACACTAGCTGCCATATTTTATTCGTATCATATTTGACTGCATTCTTATCATATACCCTTATTGAATAGTGGTCATATATATTGATATCGTAGTGACCGTGCTATATTACCAAGTGATAAGTGTTAGTAATTGGATGGTGGCAACTACGTCAGTGTAAAACCGTGATTGAATAACGGAAGTGATACGTACTTGTACATAATCAGCGGAACCATTTAGTTATTGCATTGTCTACGCCTATGGGGCATGTATAATTATAACTATAACTGGTATGAGACGGGTATGGAAGCACTTATATTAGTGTCATAGTTAAAATATCGATGATTGTCCACTTATCTTAGATACCAGTCGAGACATACTTGATAGAGACCATGTCTCCAATTCTTGTATAGACTTGTTAAGGAGTGACTAGTATTTAGATTTATTGTCGATATTTGATGTAGACTGCGGTGTGTGGGGGAGTTGAGTGTGATTTCAATTAACGGAATCTTAGGAGTCCCATTGCCGGCATATTTCGTGATTTCATGATATTGTTACTGATCGTGTTACTGGTTCTTACCAATCGTGATTTAGGCCCGTGTTTCTTTGCTCCTAGGGCTTTCCCTTGGGTTGGGAATACTCCTGCGGTGATTTGACGCTCATACTCAGACTGACGTTAAATTTAGTGACTTGGACCTTGAGACTTTAAGGCTGAAAGAACATTATATTGATTATTGATTTGATATACCTGCCTTACTATTACATGTACCGGTTATTTCATGCTCATATTATTACTCTATACTTACTGTTTTATATTTACCATCATTTCACATTATATATGTATATATTGTTGTTGTGTCGCTTTGATGATCTGAGCATGCATGCTCAAAGTGGAAGAAGTGAATCCGTCTGATTTCGAGGAGCCTGTGGATATCTAGATCAGTGAGTCGGCCCTATCGTTCCTTTCATTATCACTGGTTAGTTGTTGTATCTACCGCGCTCAGTTTCTTTTTCACCTAATAGTTTTAGTGACTGTATTATCTCATTATCTGTGTTATATTACTGCTACCATGTACTGCCAGAAACCGAAGTGTGATTACGGCAGAATATTTTCTCGACCGTAGGAGTATGGCTTGTCTAGTCACCCCTCGTATTACATATTTTAAGAAGCGGGACGTAACAATTTGATTCCCATAACTGTTTTGATACATATTATTATAAATTAATGAGTATTTATAGATGGTGTAACAACTATTTTAGAAATGAGTTTTAATTAGAGGTTTATTGTCATTAATATTTGGATTCCATCTTTTCTAATATATACACATGTAGGTGGGAGAGATTAGTGAATGCAAATACATTAACAGTAAATAAAACTATTACTTTATCTCCATGTAAATTATCATCTCCACTTTCAAGTTGATAAAACTATTAAATTATTTTTCTCACATTTTACTGTTTTGGCATTGGCGAGCAACTCCAGGTCTTTTCTCTGTGTGAGACGGTCGCGGCACGTCGAGGATGTTGATAGTGGCGGATCCAAAATTTTATCAAGGATGAGACCAAAATTGTTATCGTTGTAAGGGGCCCATGCCTGAACATAGGGGTTCGGGGATGGTAGCCCCCGAGCTGAATTTTTTGGTGATAACACTCGTATGGTGTTTCAATAGGACACATACAAAGTCTTCAAAACATATATATATATATATATATATATATATATATATATATATATATATATATATATATATATAATACACCAAATTTGTAAAAATAGAACAGGAAAAATCTAGTATATTATCTATCTATATTTTTGATGAAGTTATATTAAGATGTTTTTGATGAAGGTAAAATAAAAGTAGAGGAAAAAAGAAAACTGATTGATTTTTGAATAGTGTGAAAATATTTAATTCCAAAAATAATATGTCCCAGCTGGGCCACTAAACCACCTTTATCTTAATGTTTATATATATATATATATATTTAATTCCAAAAACTGATTGATTTTTGATGTCAAGGAAGATCCCATTTCTCTAATAAGATTGACATCGAATTCCTGACGGATTCTGCCGTTCACTTTACCTCATTCTTCTTCGAGTCCATCTACTGAGGATCTTTCGGAGGATTCGTTAGAAAAACCCTTTGAGGAGTATACCTTTCATGCATCCCTGACAGAAAAAATCCCTGCAGAAAATCCCCTTCCTAGTGATCCTCTCGATCAAGGACCACCACCAAACGAGATTAATGACACCCGGTATCACTTTGATCCTAAGGATGGAACCGACATAGATGATCCCTTCTATGTTCATTCTCTTCCTGATCAACGTTTCATGTTTATCGGACATTATGAAATGAACGACGTTCATATCCAGATATTCGACCCGGTCAAGAGGATTTTTGTCAAGGAATGGGAAACGAAGAAAACTAAATACTGGAAGCATTTTGGCACGTCCTGCTTCCCTAAAGAAGGTGAAGAGTGATGTGGTATGGTCCGCAACCTAACTGTATTGAAGATGGTCAATTCAATACAGTTACGTTAAGCGTATGAATATGTATAACATGCAGAATATGTACCAAATAAAATAATAAAAGCGGAAGACATTTATTTCCATTAACCAAACTTTATGACATCCCAAAATAATGAGTAAAATAAACTAAATAGTTTAATTATATCGAAGAAGAAGCAAAAGCCCTAAACATGTGAGCAACAAACTGTAAGTCTACGGTAGCGCCCCGGCCGTCTGTCCGAGGCCAAAATGCGGAAACGAAAACTTTTTCTAAACTAGAAACCGGCGCTATCGTATACTTTTTCCCCGGATCGGACCATTAACCTACTACTAGCTAACTAGAGAATGGGTAGAGAGGCTATACCGAGCGATCCATGTCCTTCGGTCTTCGGCCACCATCCCAAGCTCCACGCGGCATCACTGATCTTCGGTCTCCTCGTCGGAAGGGCACCACATCGTGAAGTCTTTTTACGGGCTCCCACCTCTGAACCGAGGCAACTCGGATACGAAGTTGGCTAGCCGACGTGTCCAAGATTGCTGTAGACTGAGTGTAGAACGCTATGTCTCGAGAGTTAATGAAGTTGCCATTTTTGGAGTGGAGAAGAAAAATCAATGGAAAAATGAAGCTTAGGATTTTGTAGTGATCCAAATTATATCAATATTTTCCCCACACCAAAAAGAACCTCCCTCCCTATCCATGTGGCCGACCATATATGAGAGGAGGGAAAAACAAGAGGGTGAGCACAAGGTAGAGTGGGTAAGCATAAGGAAAAGGTGTGATGATAAAGAGGAAAAATGGTCACACCATTTCCTAATCAAATCTCATCACAATAAAGCAAGGAAATGATGCAAAAAGAGTCAAAGCACATCAAGAACCATATGAAGCAACCATGTGCCACAAAAACCCTCTCCATTACTAATTGCACATTTGCAAAAAGAACCCCCTCAATCAAAGGAATTTCAGCCAAGAAGGAATAACGAAGAACTGGCCGAAACGGAATGCAAACTGGCAAATTCAAAAAATCGATCCCATAATAAATTACAGGAAAACCCCGAGACTGTATATACATACCCGCATTTGTATTCCGACCGAATACGAATACAGTGAGACAAAATCTACACTGTATAATATTAGGATCCGGCTTAAACCAAAGCCCGCTAGTATTATCCGTCCGAACCATGACACGTGCACAAGTGCACGCGTACGTTCGAACCCTGCCATAAATCCATACGGCCTCTACAGCGTTTCGCCTGAAACTTGAGAAACTGTCTGTGGGGGACTCTAAAGACTCGTCAATACTTTGGCTGTGGATTAACCACAAGCACATCAGAGGTATTAGCCGTACGTAACGGGCTACCAGGTATTGACCAAAAGGGACGTCGATGAGCGAACTCATCCTGACACCCTACTGATCATGTCAGCGACAATATCTGTACAGTCCGGTCCGTTCGTCTATGAGCATCGCATGGCGGGCTTAGGGGGTTGGTAGAAGTCAGATCCCCAAAAGCGGTACAAGTTGTGTCGGAGTGTAGCCCAGAACACCCTGAGATACTACTGGAATACCCACTAGTAAATCTCCTGCCTTGGCCAAGGACTGTTAGTTATATGTATGCCCTAGAGGCCATTACTATACATAGGATGTATATTGTAGTAGATGCTTGGACATATATAGGGAGGACTTTCTTGCTCGACATGATAGTATGCTATCTGGTTGCTTTTTATCTTAACGTGTACACTGATTGTCTCTCTGTTACATGTTGGTAAAGCCCTTAGGATGTGTACTTGACTACCTGGACTGTGATGCGGATCATACTAGTGGGGACATGGTAGTCCATAAGTACATCCTTCAAGGTCCCTAGTTGTGGGTGTATCGAGACGGGGCATCGATATACCAGAGTAGACTAGCGTATACCTTCTCGACCCATACAGATGGGCGATGGATGATCCCATATCCATTGGTGTTTGACATCAGAGATGATATACGGATGCTCAGTGGAGACTGGGTACACTGGACGGACTCGCCGAGAACTCCCAGATGGTATTATACCTTACGTCAGATGGCAGTTCTCTGGTGACACTGGTACATGTTAGTCTGTAGACCCGAGATCGTCATAGAGCCTTGTGTGATTCCCACTGTGCTTTGATTTCCATCTTACCACGTCCAAGAGGGCGTGCAAAACGGTGGTTTTTGGGTACAGTCCCGAGTCACATGGAGGCAATGAGCGATAGGAGGGGATTCGTCTCTCCCGGTATAGGGAGTTGATGTTGCGCTGTGTTCGATTGGCTATAACCGGAAATACCTGGCCAGGGTTGCTGAGATTTACTGGTAAGTGTTACCAGTAGTTTCTCGAACTGTTATAGACCTCATATCGACATGACTTATCGAGCTATTGGGGTCTGACGTTTACCACCCCTAGGCAAGATATGCGACATATCAGACGAACAGACCGGACTGTACGGTAAGTGTTACTGGTTGGATTCACAGGAGTGTGAGCGGGCTTGCTCGTCGTTCTTCTGATCGTTCAATACCCGGGTGGCCGTTACGTTTAGCAGACCGCTTGCGGCTTGTGGGTGTTTGATATGATCATCACCTACTGCCGGCGTATTGACGAGTCTTTAGAGTCCTACACAGAGGTTTCCTGGCTCAAGCGAAACGAAATAGGAGCGCATATAAGATATGTGCGGGACCGAGAATAATGCGTGTATGTGATACCGTATTCTATTCTCACGATGAATGTATCGATTGGTTGTATGCGATATAACCTAGTTATCGAATTGAGGATTGATTCGATAAGTCGATATATCGGATATTAGCCGGTCATATGCGATATGACCGGATCGTTAAATCAAGTGTTGATTTAATGATTTAATGTATAATTATATATTTGATATATTACTTTGCATTAACTAGTATTTGTTCACTTAAAATGGATTTTCTCACTTGATGTGCACATTGTATATGTGATATATTTTTGTGCACTTCATTGTATCATGTTTGATGATACATGCAAGTTTGGGTGTATGTTTAGTTTAAACCATGTTTAAGTGAATGGTTAGGGTTTTATTATCTTCTCTTGATTATTTATTTATTTATTCTTTTAACAAGAAAATAAATGGTTGCTACTTTTGGATTTACTTTGAAGCTTCATGAAGCTTTGAAAAGTTCAACCATTTTTGTTTCTTTTGCCTAACCTAACCATTCACCTAACCCTAGTTTATTCTCTACACTAAACCATGGTTGCTAAAATGATAAGAATGACTTTATTTTCTTTTTTCCATAATTCTTATCATATTCTTTTTCTTCTTCTTCTTCTTCTTCAAGAAGAAAGAAGCTTGCCAGCTTCAATGGTGACTTGAGATAAAGAGTGAGAAATCCAAATCCAAAGTGAACCCACTTCCAATTTCTTCATCCTCTACCACTTGCCAAGTAGTATAGGGTGTTTTCTTCACAAGTTTCATGACTTGGTGAAGTTGGAGCTTGATCTTGAGTTGCCTCGACATAGATCATCTTCGGCATCGAAGTCGACGACCTAGCCCGATCTTTTCTCCGATGAAACCACCACGAGAGTCTAGGATTCCGATGGGTACAGCGGAGGGACGTCATCATGGAGCTAGAGAAGTGGTGGACCGGATCTACAAAGGTTGTATTTCCATTCACTTAGAGTAAAGTTGTTTACTAGCTTGTTGTTTCGCCTATTATCTAGTTAATGATCAAGTTTAGGGTTTCTCGGCACCGGAAAATTTTGAATTTGGCATGGTTGATGCCTTGTGAGACCTCATTAGTGTGTCTAGGAACCCTACAAGGACTTTGTGTAATGGCTCTCCCAGACACAGCGCGATCTCACCTCCAATACCGGGAGAGATGAAACCCTGTCGATCCGCTCACTGCCTCCATGTGGCTCGGGACTGTACCCAACTAAAACCTGTTTGCACGACTCCTTTGAGACGTGGTAGGGTAGTAATCAAAGTACAACGGGAACTCAAACGAGGCAAATGACGATCTCAGGTCGATGAACTAACCTGTACACATGTCACCAGGGAACTGCTATCTGACATCAGGTATAATACCAATTAGCATGTTCCCGGCGAGTCCTGTCCGGTGTACTCGTAACCTAATGAGCACCTGTATACATCTTAGGTGAACCAACTGACACCAGTGGCTTGTGAGACCGGCCACCGCCCCTCGTCGGGGTCACGACTGTATACACTAGTCTACTCCGGAGTATCGACGCCCTGTCTCGAAAACTCCCACGACTAGGGACCTTTAAAGGATGTGCTTATAGACCCCAGCTCCCACGTATATGATCGCCATCATACTGCTGGCCGTCAAGCAAAAATCCTAAGGGCTCTATCAACGCGCAATAGTGACCTGTAAGGTCACCTAAAGCAGTACACGATGATAAAGAAAAACCAGATAGCATACTATCATCTTGAGTAAGACTGTCCTACCGGTATAGGTCCTCCCTCAATCATTGCAATCACGTGCCTGTGATCCAATAATTGACTCTGAGGGCATTATATCCAACAATCTCCCACTTGCACTCAAGGCTAATTATTGCGATGTCGCATACTCACAGCCTGTGTGATACCGAACACCCAACTCCTCTACTAATCAGTCTCACAAAACACGTTTGTGAAACTAATGCGTTCGAGAAATAGCCTCAGTGAGTGGATCCGCTGTAACAACTCCATTTTTAATATACAAAGAATTGATTTAAATTCAATGTATACTTGGAGTATTTATTGCGGCTGATATCTCTTTAAGTATTTATTTCACTCCATAATTACAAGAAGGAGCTTATAGCTCATTGGTAACACCTTGCACTGCTGAACCAAGCAACCAGAGTTCAAATCCCATGCCCCACATTATTTTTGTATTTATTTTGTTTTAATTTCTTTTGGAAGTCAACAGTCAAAAAGCCATAACTCCCAAAATATGTACTGGACAACAAAAAGTAAATATACCAAATTGTACCCCCGAAGATTCCCCGGCCTCTGGTGGTGTGACTCGGCCTGACTCGGCGCCGCCGGCCGGCGAACCGGCCGACTCGGTCCGGCACCGCCGGCCGGACTGGGCCGGACGGCCGAGTCACCAACAGAGAAAAGTTGGGTCTTGAAGTGGTCAACCCTCTTGCACACTTATTATACCTGGATCGGTTTTAAATTGCCCAATAAATCTCTTTTACTCCTAGGGTTAATGAGTTTTAATGAATTTTTATATATTTTTTTTATTAAAAACCCTAACCCTAACCCTATATAAACCCTCCATACCCTCTACCCTCTCATCACTTTTTCTAAGTCCACTCTCCCAAAATTCCAAGAGAACTTGGTACGTTAGAAAACGAGCGAAAGGCGAAGCGCTGACGAAATCGACGGCGAAATTCCGACGATCGTGCTAGGACCTCTCAATGACGTTTCGACGCACCGGCAAACCCTCTACCTCTCTCTTACTCTCCAGCGTTGTCCAAACCCGTAAGTCGCCCTTTTCTATCCTTCTTTTCTTTCATTAAAATACGAATTTATAAACCCGACGGAAATCGGAATAAACCGATTTCCGATTCGGTTTTCTATCAAATCTTACTTATCACAAATTCCATAATGCTTAAATATCTTCATGTTGACTACTAATCACTTAAAAATCAATTTGAACAAGTTTTCACACATGAAATGATAACTTTTGCAATATATCGTATTCTTTCACTTAAATACCACCATGTTTAGTTTATCATATTTAACCCTTTAATATTGCTATACCTTAAAGTAGATCACGAGGTAATGACCTACCTCCACACACACTCATATGTAATCATAACACGCTATCTTGAAACTTAGAATACAATAAAACAAGATTTTACATTAAAATACCATTTTCTTTATAAACCTTTTCTAAAAGTTCTAAGTTGTATACAATTTTAATGCAATATCTTTTAATAGGAAATACGATAAGTTATGGACATCGATCGTTTATCTAAATCTGACTTTGTGGTGTCTAGGCAAGTGTGTCTAAGGCAAGTGATTACTTAATTAGGGCCACTACTTGTAGTGGAGAGCCTCCCACTTACCCGGCACTTACCAGACCGCAATTGGCGGTGAAGAGGCGATTTGAGGCTTCTTATGACTTGTCGTTTAGACCATTTAGAAATAGGCTAGTTGTCTTAGGAAACCCTAGAATCTAAAATACGGAAATTTACACCTTTTATAAATAAATACCTTACTTTTATAAAACCGTTTTCTAAATGATTAGTATTTATTAAATTTTTGCAAAGCGCCACTACAACCCACCTTTGGGGAACTCGTTAGGGATAATACGGTTTATTGTGCACCCTCGGGCTTAGTAGTGCGAGATTCAGACCTCCGCAAGGAGCATTTGGTCTTGAAAGGTTAAAAATACGACATTTAAGAAAAATGAGAATTTTTGGAGAATAAAATATTTATTAAAAATTATTCTTGTATAAACATGTGTATATTTATCATTTAAACACCTATTTATTATAAAATAAAGTTTCCACCTTTTCCTAAAAATTACAAGATTAAAAGTTACATTAAAATACCACGAATTTCAAATAAATCAATATTATAAATTGATATCTTTATTTATATAATTAGGATATTTTCACTAGAAATATCATAAAATAAAATCACACTCATTATAGCAATAAAGACAAATAATAAATACTTGAGGTGTATCTTGAAAACTATACAAAAGTATTTTTACATAAAACCCCCTCAAGTTTTATAAATTACAATAATGACCCTAACAAATATAGAACTTCGACTTACATTTCTTTAGGTCTGACTCGAGTTTGAGTCTGATTATTTCTGACTTGAATATGATTCAAGTCAATCTATATTCTTTAATATTCAAACTCAATATGAATACATGAATCCCAGAATCCAGTTAACAATCTATACAACTGACTGAATCAAACCATGAATATACATCCATTATCCCGTTATTCCATTTACCTGATTATGCAGTTACAATCCGTTTACTGATATCATGGTTTTGGTCAGTCATCCAACTTACACAATACAATACAACAATACTATCAAAACACTACGGGGTTTAAGGGGTAGATTGGTACGGAAGGTGTTAAAGGTGGCACGAGGTGGTCAGATTAAGACACCTAACCTATATTCCGTTGTTGTTGTACCGTGGCTTAACGGTTCCTTGTACATTCCGTTTACCCTGGTCTCTAGCATATAGAGACCCCTCTCGTATACACCGGCATCCTTCTGTACCAAGCTACAAACAACAGCGTTAACACAATATTCTACAATATTTTACAATCTCTTTAGAAAATACTCTTATTCTGTCTTTTCTAATTCTTCTTTATCTTTGGGACTTACCGAGCGACCTGTTCGTTGACGACATTCTATTTCTTTCTTCTTTGAATGTCGTCAGGTGCTTTGGACCCAGCAGAGATCGAGCCCACCGGTGAAGACTTGGATCAGTTTCACAAAGACCCCGAGCTCTAGATATTGTACCTTGTTCTATTCAGTATTTCATATCCTATTATGCCATTGTTTAGGCATCGCTTTTCATTTCAGTTGTATTTACTTTTCATGCATTGTAAAAAGAATGTTATTAATAAAGTTGCTGTTATTTCTATATCTCTTGTCTCTTGTGATTTACTTTTATATTGCTTAGATACGCTTAGCGTATGTACTTTTAAGTATATACGTAGCGGACCTCGTCGCGTTCCCTTCGCCGTACACCGGAAAGTGGGGCGTGACAGGTTTTGTTGGTGGCCCATGCAGGTCAGAGCTGTATGAATCCCTATCATGCGGTTTTGGTCTGCGTAAACAACCTAAGAAATATAACACAAGAACCAGCAACTAAAACATTCTTTACAATTCATATTTCTTGAATCTTACAAATTTCTATTCTTTGAATTTTATCATATCATGTATTTGAATCTGTCCTAACCCAAATTTTTCTTCAAGGTTATGGATTCCCCGAACAACACCAGCACCAACGTCAACAACACACCTTTAGCACTACCTCTCGCACCAGCTGTTCCTGCACCGCCCACCGAGCAAACAGTGCTACTTGAGGCGATTCACAGCCTTCTTGAGGGACAGCAACAACTCCTGAACCGTCCTGAGATCGACGCACCGAGGGTAAAGCAATTCAGGGCTTTGCACTCCAAGCAGTTCTCTGGTAAAGGAAGCCCTCTTGATGCTGAAGAATGGGCACAAAGTATCGAAGACGATTTGGCAGCAGCTCAAGTGCCAGACATCACTTGGGTCCGTGTAGCAAAACTACAGCTCACGGATAATGCTCGCAACTGGTGGAAGGCGGAAGAAAGCCGTCTGGTACAGCCTATTGAATGGAAGACTTTTCGCGAGAAGTTCGACGCGAAATACTTTCCTGTGACTGCCAAATTTTCCATGGAGCAGCAGTTTATTCATATACAACAGGGTTCAATGTGGGACAAATCAGTAGATGAATACGACGCTGAGTTCACCATGTTAAGCCGGTATGATATGTCACAATAATTCAATTTTTAAATATCACATACTACACATCTAACACAATTTTTAAACATATTCGCGGCACACTTGATACCGACGGACGAGATCAGAGCCCGTCGCTTTCAACAAGGTCTGGACACGGAGATTCAGGTTGCTTTAGCCACGGGAAATTTTTTGACTCATGAGGATGCTCTGGAAGCTGCCCACAGTTATGAGGCAGTGATAAAAGCAAGGGGCAGACCTCAGTCTTCAGGAGTCAAACGCCCAGCCAACCAGATGGCAGGTGGAGCCTCGTCCAGGCCACCTTTCGTGTCAAGGAGACCCGAAGTACCAACCCATCATCCCAACCCAGCCTTTTGTACTTACTGCAAGAGAACTGGACATATGATGAAGGACTGCCGTCGAGCCAACCGCCTTTGCTTAGTCTGCGGTTCAGCTACTTACGATATTGTGTCTTGTCCCCAAAGACAGAACCCAGTTACTGCATCCATGCCAGCAATTACTTATCCGCAGCGACCAGCTCTTCAGGCACCTGCTCCCAGACCTGCACTACCTGCACCACCCAGAGGACCATAAGCTGCACCACCTCCTCGTCAGTTCCATCAAGCTCAAAGTAACGTTCTGAGGAATGCTCCTCAGGCCATGAGGAATGTACCAAGGCGCCAGGCTTTCACGATGTCCGTGGAAGAAGCTCAGGCCACTGGTCAAGTCATCACTGGTAAACTTTTCTTTTCAAACTTTGCTTTTCTATCCCGTTACTTAGTTACATATTTCCTATACCTAAAACAAATCCCACATACCTTAGGTACAATCTTAGTATCCTCAATCCCTGCATTTGCACTGTTTGATACTGGAGCATCACACTGCTTTATGTCGCAACGGTTTGTCCGAACCCATGCGATTCCAGTCTCACCGCTTGTATCCAGCTGGAATGTCAGTTCAGGAAATGGCGTTCTAAAGGCAACTATGGGATACAACTTGTGTCCAGTCGTCGTCTGCAGTCGAGAGTTTTATGCTGACTTCAAAGTGCTGGACATACCGAACTTCGATGTGGTTCTAGGAATGTATTGGCTTGGAACTTTTTATGCTACCATCGACTGTCGTAAAAGGAGGGTAGTATTCGAGATCCCAGACCATCCGGTCTTCTATTTTAATAGCGGAGACCGTACACTGGAGCTAAGTACCTACAAAGCGAAGCCAAGAGAAGCAGTAGTTGCAGCAGCTCAAGCGGAGGAAGAATCAAGACCAGATGTGGTTCGAGAGTTCGACGATGTATTTCCTGACGATATATCAGGTTTGCCTCCCGATCGAGCTTTTGAATTCAGTATTGATTTAGTACCAGGAGCACAACCGGTGATCAAAGCACCCTATCATTTAAGTCCGGAAGGTTTGAAGGAAGTCCGAACACAGTTGGACGAATTACTGGCGAAAGGATGGATTCGTCCCAGCACTTCAAGTTGGGGATCACCTGTATTACTTGTGAAGAAGAAGGAAGGTTAATACAGAATGTGCATCGATTATAGAGCCTTGAACGAAGTCACTATAAAGAACAAGTATCCACTCCCGCGCATCGATGATTTATTCGATCAGCTAAGTGGATCTTGTGTTTTCTCTAAATTAGATCTTCGTTCAGGTTATCATCAAGTGAAGGTCAAGGAAGCTGATATTCACAAAACAGCTTTCAGAACTCGCTATGGACATTACGAATTCCTAGTGATGCCATTCGGAGTGACCAACGCACCCGCAATATTCATGAACCTTATGAATCAAGTTTTCCAGGAGTATTTAGACAGGTTTGTTGTCATCTTCATCGATGACATCCTGATGTATTCTAAGAGTCGGAAAGAACATGCAGAACATCTACGAATTGTCCTGGAAACTCTTCGTCAACATCAGCTTTATGCCAAGTACAGCAAGTGCGAGTTTTGGCTAGATCAAGTTGGTTTTCTTGGACATATCGTATCAGGAGAAGGAATCTCTGTGGATCCAGCGAAAGTTTCGGCAGTTAGCGAATGACCTACACCAAAGTCAGTGAAGGATATTCGAAGTTTCTTGGGTTTAGCTGGATATTACAGAAGGTTTATTGAAGGCTTTTCGAAGATAGCAACACCCCTGACCAAGCTCACACGTAAAGATGAAGAATTTGTGTGGTCAGAAGCATGCGAACAAGCTTTCGTAGAACTCAAGTCAAGGTTGACATCAGCACCTATTCTCGTCATACCGGATCAATCTGGAGGATTCGAAGTGCATTGCGATGCATCCGGTAAGGGATTAGGATGTGTTCTACATCAGCACGGTAAGGTTGTGGCATATGCTTCAAGACAGCTGAAGATTCACGAGCGCAATTATCCGACGCATGATCTGGAGTTAGCAGCTGTCATCTTTGCTCTCAAGATTTGGCGTCATTACCTACTTGGTGAACGGGTGAACATCTATACAGATCATAAGAGCCTAAAGTACGTGTTTACTCAGAAGGAGTTGAATATGCGGCAGAGAAGATAGTTAGAACTCATGGCAGACTTTGACATCAACTTGTAATATCACCCAGGGAAGGTGAATGTAGTACCCGATGCTCTTAATCGCCAACCATTAGCAATGAATCTCATCTTTCAGTGGAAGCTTCAACAAGACTTGCATCAGATGGAGATTGAAGTAGTCATGCCAGGTAATGTTTCAAGTTTGATGAATTTACAAGTTCAATCAACCATTGTCAATCAGATCAAAGCAGCTCAAGCAAGTGATGCTAAGTTGCAAAAGATCAGAGAACAAGTGGAGAATGGACTATGAACAGATTTCATCATCCATGAAGACGGATTTTTGAGATACGGCAGCAGATTGTATGTACCAAAAGGTCCTGTTCGGGAAGAGTTAATGAAAGAAGCTCACAGCTCTCCCTACTCAGTACATCCTGGAGGTACCAAAATGTACAAAGATCTACGTCAGAATTATTGGTGGCATGGAATGAAGCGTGAAGTAGCCAGAAGCGTCGCAAAATGCTTGGTGTGTCAGCAAGTAAAGGCTGAACATCACAGGACTGCTGGATTACTTCAACCGTTACCAATCCCAGAATGGAAGTGGCAACGTATTATGATGGACTTTGTGACTGCTCTTCTTCGCAGCACAAAAGGTAACGATGCCATATGGGTCATTGTTGATCGACTCACAAAGTCGGCTCACTTCATTCCATTTCGAGTTGGCCAATCAACTGAAACACTAGCAAATAAGTACATGGAGGAAATTGTGAGACTTCATAGAGTACCGGTCTGCATTGTCTCCAATCGTGACACTAGGTTCCGATCGCAATTTTGGCAGAGTTTGCAAGCAAGCTTGGGAACAAGTCTGAACTTCAGCACGACTTATCATCCACAAACAGATGGTCAGTCGGAACGAACTATTCAGATCTTGGAGGATATGCTCAGAGCGTGTATGCTAGACTTCAAAAGATCGTGGGAAGATCACTTATATCTTGTGGAGTTTTCGTACAACAATAGCTACCAAGCAAGCATAGGAATGGCACCTTTTGCAGCATTGTATGGAAGGAAGTGTCGTTCGCCATTAAGTTGGGACGAGATCGGAGATAGGGAACTTCTTGGACCAGAGATGATAGTAGCAACTGTTGATGTGGTTCTTACTATCAGGGAAAGGATGCACATAGCCCAAGATCGACAGAAGCACTGGGATGATGCAAAGAGATGACACTTGGAGTTCCAGCCAGGAGATAACGTATTCCTGAAGATATCTCCGAACCGTGGAGTGATCCAATTTGGAAGACGGGGTAAGTTAAGTCCGAGATATATTGGACCTTTCGACATACTCGAACGAGTCGGTGAAGTGGCATACCGCTTAGCGCTTCCACTATCATTGGAAGGAGTGTATAATGTGTTCCACATATCCCAACTCAGAAAATATGTGAGTGACCCCGGCCATGTTCTCGATCATTCCGAGCTCACTATACAGCCCGATTTGTCTTGTGAGCAACAGCCCGTGGAGATCCTGGACAGGAAAGTAAAGATATTTCGGAACAAGGAAGTTAACTTGGTTCGAGTGATGTGGAGGAAAGACACTCCAGGAGAGTCCACTTGGGAAAGGGAGGATGAAATGCGTACTAGATATCCACACCTCTTTGTAAACTAGTCCTTAAATAAAAGTTGTAAATTTCGAGGATGAAATTTTCGTAAGGAGGGTAGACTGTAACAACTCCATTTTTAATATACAAAGAATTGATTTAAATTCAATGTATACTTGGAGAGTATTTATTGCGGCTGATATCTCTTTAAGTATTTATTTCACTCCATAATTACAAGAAGGAGCTTGTAGCTCATTGGTAACACCTTGCACTGCTGAACCAAGCCACCAGAGTTCAAATCTCATGCCCCACATTATTTTTGTATTTATTTTGTTTTAATTTCTTTTGGAAGTCAACAGTCAAAAGGCCATAACTCCCAAAATATATACTGGACAACAAAAATTAAATATACCAAATTGTACCCCCGAAGATTCCCCGGCCTCTGGTGGTGTGACTCGGCGCCGCCGGCCGGCGAACCGGCCGACTCGGTCCAGCGCCGCCGGCCGGACTTGGCCAGACGGCCGAGTCACCAACAGAGAAAAGTATAGGGTGTTTTCTTCATAAGTTTCATGACTTGGTGAAGTTGGAGCTTGATCTTGAGTTGCCTCGACGTAGATCATCTTCGGCATCGAAGTCGACGACCTAGCCCGATCTTTTCTCCGATGAAACCACCGCGAGAGTTTAGGATTCCGATGGGTACAGCGGAGGGACGTCATCACGGAGCTAGAGAAGTGGTGGACCGGATCTACAAAGGTTGTATTTCCATTCACTTAGAGTAAAGTTGTTTACTAGCATGTTGTTTCGCCTATTCTCTAGTTAACGATCTAGTTTAGGGTTTCTCGGCACCGGAAAATTTTGAATTTGGCATGGTTGATGCCTTGTGAGACCTCATTAGTGTGCCTAGGAACCCTACAAGGACTTTTTGTAATGGCTCTCCCAGACACAGCGCGTTCTCACCCCCAATACCGGGAGAGACGAAACCCTGTCGATCCGCTCACTGCCTCCATGTGGCTCGGGACTGTACCCAACTAAAACCTGTTTGCACGACTCCTTTGAGACGTGGTAGGGTAGTAATCAAAGTACAATGGGAACTCACACGAGACAAATGACGATCTCAGGTCGATGAACTAACCTGTACACATGTCACCAGGGAACTGCTATCTGACGTCAGGTATAATACCAACTAGCATGTTCCCGGCGAGTCCTGTCCGGTGTACTCGTATCCTAATGAGCACCTGTATACATTTTAGGTGAACCAACTGACACCAGTGGCTTGTGAGACCGGCCACCGCCCATCGTCGGGGTCTCGACTGTATACACTAGTCTACTCCGGAGTATCGACGCCCTGTCTCGAAAACTCCCACGACTAGGGACCTTTTAAGGATGTGCTTATAGACCCCAGCTCCCACTTATATGATCACCATCATACTGCTGGCCGTCAAGCAAGAATCCTAATGGCTCTATTAACGCGCAATAGTGACCTGTAAGGTCACCTAAAGCAGTACACGATAATAAAGAAAAACCAGATAGCATACTATCATCTTGAGTAAGACTGTTCTACCGGTATAGGTCCTCCCTCAATCATTGCAATCACGTGCCTGTGATCCAATAATTGACTCTGAGGGCATTATATCCAACAATCTCCCACTTGCACTCAAGGCTAATTATTGCGATGTCGCATACTCACAGCCCGTGTGATACCGAACACCCAACTCCTCTACTAATCAGTCTCACAAAACCCGTTTGTGAAACTAATGCGTTCGAGAAATAGCCTCAGTGAGTGGATCCGCTGTAACAACTCCATTTTTAATATACAAAGAATTGATTTAAATTCAATGTATACTTGGAGTATTTATTGCGGCTGATATCTTTTTAAGTATTTATTTCACTCCATAATTACAAGAAGGAGCTTATAGCTCATTGGTAACACCTTGCACTGCTGAACCAAGCCACCAGAGTTCAAATCCCATGCCCCACATTATTTTTGTATTTATTTTGTTTTAATTTCTTTTGGAAGTCAACAGTCAAAAAGCCATAACTCCCAAAATATGTACTGGACAACAAAAAGTAAATATACCAAATTGTACCCCCGAAGATTCCCCGGCCTCTGGTGGTGTGACTCGGCCTGACTCGGCGCCGCCGGCCGGCGAACCGGCCGACTCGGTCCGGCACCGCCGGCCGGACTGGGCCGGACGGCCGAGTCACCAACAGAGAAAAGTTGGGTCTTGAAGTGGTCAACCCTCTTGCACACTTATTATACCTGGATCGGTTTTAAATTGCCCAATAAATCTCTTTTACTCCTAGGGTTAATGAGTTTTAATGAATTTTTATATATTTTTTTTATTAAAAACCCTAACCCTAACCCTATATAAACCCTCCATACCCTCTACCCTCTCATCACTTTTTCTAAGTCCACTCTCCCAAAATTCCAAGAGAACTTGGTACGTTAGAAAACGAGCGAAAGGCGAAGCGCTGACGAAATCGACGGCGAAATTCCGACGATCGTGCTAGGACCTCTCAATGACGTTTCGACGCACCGGCAAACCCTCTACCTCTCTCTTACTCTCTAGCGTTGTCCAAACCCGTAAGTCCCCCTTTTCTAAAAGTTCTAAGTTGTATACAATTTTAATGCAATATCTTTTAATAGGAAATACGATAAGTTATGGACATTGATCGTTTATCTAAATCTGACTTTGTGGTGTCTAGGCAAGTGTGTCTAAGGCAAGTGGTTACTTAATTAGGGCCACTACTTATAGTGGAGAGCCTCCCACTTACCTGGCACTTACCTGACCACAATTGGCGATGAAGAGGCGATTTGAGACTTCTTATGACTTGTCGTTTAGACCATTTAGAAATAGGCTAGTTGTCTTAGGAAACCCTAGAATCTAAAATACCGAAATTTACACCTTTTACAAATAAATACCTTATTTTTATAAAACCGTTTTCTAAATGATTAGTATTTATTAAATTTTTGCAAAGCACCACTACAACCCACCTTTGGGGAACTCGTTAGGGATAGTACGGTTTATCGTACACCCTCGGGCTTAGTAGTGCGAGATTCAGACCTCCGCAAGGAGCATTTGGTCTTGAAAGGTTAAAAATACGACATTTAAGAAAAATGAGAATTTTTGGAGAATAAAATATTTATTAAAAATTATTCTTGTATAAACATGTGTATATTTATCATTTAAACACCTATTTATTATAAAATAAAGTTTCCACCTTTTCCTAAAAATTACAAGATTAAAAGTTATATTAAAATACCATGAATTTCAAATAAATCAATATTACAAATTGATATCTTTATTTATGTAATTAGGATATTTTCACTAGAAATATCATAAAATAAAATCACACTCATTATAACAATAAAGACAAATAATAAATACTTGAGGTGTATCTTGAAAACAATACAAAAGTATTTTTACATAAAACCCCCTCAAGTTTTATAAATTACAATAATGACCCTAACAAATATAGAACTTCGACTTACATTTCTTTTGGTCTGACTCGAGTTTGAGTCTGATTATTTCTGACTTGAATATGATTCAAGTCAATCTATATCCTTTAATATTCCAACTCAATATGAATACATGAATCCCAGAATCCAGTTAACAATCTATACAACTTGACTGAATCAAACCATGGATACATCCATTATCCCGTTATTCCATTTACCTGATTATGCAGTTACAATCCGTTTACTGATATCATGGTTTTGGTCAGTCATCCAACTTACACAATACAATACAACAATACTATCAAAACACTACGGGGTTTAAGGGGTAGATTGGTACGGGAGGTGTTAAAGGTGGCACGAGGTGGTCAGATTAAGACACCTAACCTATATTCCGTTACTGTTGTACCGTGGCTTAACGGTTCATTGTACATTCCGTTTGCCTTGGTCTCTAGCATATAGAGACCCCTCTCGTATACACTGGCATCCTTCTGTACCAAGCTACAAACAACAGCGTTAACACAATATTTTACAATCTCTTTAGAAAATACTCTTATTCTGTCTTTTCTAATTCTTCTTTATCTTTGGGACTTACCGAGCGAACTGTTCGCTGACGACATTCTATTTCTTTCTTCTTTGAATGTCGTCAGGTGCTTTGGACCCAGCAAAGATCGAGCCCACCGGTGAAGACTTGGATCAGTTTCACGAAGACCCCGAGCTCTAGATATTGTACCTTGTTCTATTCAGTATTTTCATTTCCTGTTATGCCATTGTTTAGGCATCGCTTTTCATTTCAGTTGTATTTACTTTTCATGCATTGTACAAAAGAATGTTATTAATAAAGTTGCTGTTATTTCTATATCTCTTATCTCTTGTGATTTACTTTTATATTGCTTAGATACGCTTAGCGTATATACTTCTAAGTATATACGTAGCGGGCCTCGTCGCGTTCCCTTCGCCGTACACCGGGAAGCGGGGCGTGACATCCGCTCTGATGTTTCTTTCTATGTCTCTCTTTATCTCAAGTTCGCGGAGAAAGCCATCTCACGAAATGAGCAATACCTGTCTCAGAATATGTTTGGATGTCTGATGGGACCTAGTTCATAAATGAACTCCAAATCCAAACTTCTTAGACTGTATCATCAACTAAATTTAATTAGTATCCTGCGCCATGCATCCTTCAGTGTCCGCCTGGACCTCCTGTCCAAACTACTGCGCCTCGTCATAGGGAAAACTATAACTCTGACAGTCACTCTGTCATCCAGGTCACCTTGGAAGCCTGGAATGATAACTGTCTCCCGAATGAGGCTGTCGTTATCATATCCCTAGAACATCCACTTATGTTCTAAAATTGCTTCTGAACGTTTCTCCAGGATAGGATTAATATCAACTTACTGCATCTCGTGCAAAAACAATCTCTGGTGTGGAATTTGACATCTCATAATCAACTCAATTGCTTAAGCAAGCGATCTGCCAATCATGCACATCCCTCTCCCCATTAGTCTGTAACCACCTTTAGAGAGGGTGACTCCATCACCTGCAGGTACACTACCGTGCCAGGAGTCGTCCATTCTAAATACTTTTAGAATGCTGTCTAAGTACCCTGATTGGGACACTTCCCAAATCTAGATCTAAAACTATAGATCTAGTGACCAGAATGTCTGATATAATATCCAAGTCCTATGTGGAGAAACCACTGTGTGACGACCAAAGTATAACCGATTGTAGTATAGGAATTTCACTTCCTACTCTGTGTATGTCATCCAAAAACCAGGACATCACACCCTACTACCTTCTTAACAGATCCATCCCCTATTCTGATGAAGTCAAACCTATGACTGTCACATCAGAAATAGATGATCTATCTCCGCTATTTCTGCTTTAGTCTATAAATAGACATAAGCAACTTGTCCACTATGCTTCCGCTGCTCCCACTGACTACGACAACCCTCTGGCAGAATAATATACATGTACACTTCTAAAGTTAGTTTAGAAAGACGCTATACTCATCCTCCTGCCGGGTCTCATAGCCTGGAACAACAATAGTGTTAAGTCCCCACTTAGCTTCCGCTGCTCCCACTGACCACGACAACCCTCTGGCAGAGTCATATAGACATACACTTCTAAAGCTAATTTAGAAAGATGCTATACTCATCCTCCTGCCAGGTCTCACGGTCTGGAGCAACAGCAATGTCAAGTCTTTGTAAATAAGAACCTCCCTGTCACCGTCCTTGAGGCTACCAGAGTACCTCTCGGGTGTCTGAGGTTACCCACCATATTTGCGGAGTGGCCAATGGAATGTCAAACCAGATTGAATCTTTAAGTTCTTATCAAATTTTCAGTAATCGTTTGCGGTTCTGGAATCACTTCCAGTTCTACCATACTCCCACTTCTGTTTTCTGAAAAAATCCATTTTTATTAAAACTGTGGCGAGTCAAGAACAATATCACTATTGATCTTCCAGATGGTAGAAAGTCAACCCTCGTCATAGCCCGGGTCAACCCACAAACAACCATTACGGAAACGTGCCTTGAGTTATCCAGAGTCTGGTTTTAAGCATAAGCCGGACAACTCCCCGTACCTTAACATCGTTCAGATATGAACCGTTCTATATCCAATATAGAAACAGATGCACTGATTTAATTGGAACCAGATTCAAATCATGCAGATGTCTCCAGTGCATGTCAACTAAATAGAGAGAGGCCGATCATCATTACTCAACTTAGGAGTGCTTTCAATTATGAGTAACCTGAAAAAGAAGCAAGTTCTCTTAATCATTACTATTAACTGAATACCATACACAAGTATCTATATCTTCGATCACCTTGAAGAATCCTGATACTTACAACGCCTGATTCTCTACTTTATTCTTATACCTATAACTTCTCAAAACTTTGACCTTGCATTTCTACGAAACACATGTCTAAGAACTAGAGAAGTTATAAGTAAACAGAATATAGTACGAGTACTAACCCCTCTGTCCTCGTGGACACTGGACAAAATACAATTCTTTGTATAAGTCCCCTGAGTCTAATAATTCATTCCCTGTGTGTCATAGGTTGAAAACTGTACTATGGTTATGAAGAATTACACCGCTGTCTAATGCTCTTTACCTAACCATCAACTGATATAGGTACATGTCATCGACATAATTTCAAAAAGTTATATCTCACTTTATTAAAATAAATGTACAGATATATCAATTTGAAATTGGTGCATAATAACGGATATTCAAAACCAAATATTTGCCGTCCGGCAAACAGCCCAGGCGATTTCCTCAAATATCACCAATTACAACGAATTCCGATATAATGAGGATGATCACCTAATTCCCAATAACTTACTCCCACTCATCATCGGTAAAACCATACAGATGTGAGAATCATACCTGGTAAATACATACCCTGGAGCAAGGGTTAATTGGGAAATCAGTTTTCTTTTAACAGTACACAGTGAAACTGAAAC
This sequence comes from Agapanthus africanus, assembly GCA_030015575.1. Classification (NCBI taxonomy): domain Eukaryota; kingdom Viridiplantae; phylum Streptophyta; class Magnoliopsida; order Asparagales; family Amaryllidaceae; genus Agapanthus; species Agapanthus africanus. The sequence continues at coordinate 336,135,763 of JASDDO010000010.1, forward strand.
AGTGAAATGTTTCGTAGGGGTATCCGGGTATTCCTAGTAATTCCTCTTCCATTATCCAGATTAACAACTGTAACCGTATATTTCTTTTCCATCTCTCCAAATCCCTTCATATGTCTTTAATCATTACCTTCTGTATACCCTCTTAGGCTAAATGGTTTTCTTCGTTCCCTACCTTTCGGCACCAGCCTATGGTTTGGAAGAAGACTATCCAATAAGTATAATGGGTGTACTGTCCTAATCCTAGGAGCACTCGCAACCCGAGAGAAGGTAAAGATAAAAGACCCGAATAAACCTTATTCCTATTTCTCCTGAACCAGAATCCATCCCCGAACTGGAAGAAGTTCCTTCGAGTTTGTATATAACCATACGATGGAGTATTCAAAAACTGTGAATCTTCATAGTGATACGGAGTGTTCTGGAGAAATATAAAGGTGAAGTAGGAGTGGTAATGAAATGCTTGGTTTGGTTGTGAATAGCAGTCGCAACTTACTTTGCCCTCTTTCTAACCCTTTTATTTGTCTTAACTTATTATCTTCTGTACACCATCGTTAGGCTAATTGGTTTTCTTCATTCCCCACCGTTCGGCACCTACCTATGTTTTGGAAGAAGACTATCCAATAAGCGTAATAGATGTACTGTCCTAATCCAAGGAGCACCCACAACCTGAGAGAAGGTAAAATGAAAAGACAACTGAATAGTCCTATTCATTTTCTCCAGAACCGGAAACCATCCTCGAATCTGGAACAAGTTCCTTCGAGTTCGTATATAACCATACGATGGTTTTATCCAATGGAAGTGGACGTTCGTAGTAATACGGGGTGTTCTGGAGAAAAGGGAAAAAGTAGGAGTGGCAATGAGGTATGCAACTCTGACAATCCAAAAGCCAGTGTTTTAAGAAGGTTCGGTCAACTTGGTCACTGAGTCATAGTCAAGGGTCGGGTCATGGTCGCTGCCAAAGAGAGAGAGAAAAGAAACACTCAGCGTGCACTCTAACCTAGATCAGAATGGTTATCAATTTATCTAATCAGGAATCCTCCCACAGTAACCTCAAATTCTCCTCCAAACCTGAAAGAAGAATTAGTCGGGATCACCCGAGGAGTAAACCAACTCATCAGTGGGAATCGGGATCCAACTATCATCGCATGATAACGTGATGGAATCCACTCACGTTATCACACTCCAGAAGGTATGCGCATATTTGGCAAGTTTCAGTTTCTTTAGAAACTCCCGATGTGATTTTTACCCCATGTTCTTATGACCTTGACGAAGGTCAACAAATCATAAGTCACATGTCAAGTTCTACCCGTCATTGTCCAGGTTAATTTGAACCCACCCGTACAAGCCCTTGACGAAGGCCAACAAGTCTATACGACTGTCCCAAACCAACGCATCTATCTATGCAGCAGAAAGGTAACAAATAGCTACCATACACTATGCCTTGACGAAGGCCAACAAACATAGCATGAATACTAAGTGCTACCCGTCTGAAATGACGGAGGGCTACGAATGGTTTTTGGCGAAAAACCTTTAACGTAATGAACTTGATATCGTTGAAGGAATCGAATAGCTTTTTATAAAAATATAGTAGCGAAAACCTTTGCTAAAGAGGTCACTCCCGGTGAAGGGATCTCGGCTCTTTCCCCGTAGAATGAGGTGCAGGATATTCCAACTAAATACCACGATGCAAAGCAAAAGGCAATCGGCTATAGTGAAGATATTACCCTGACGCAAACTTCTGTCCAAGGGGTCACTCCCGGTGAAGGGATCTCGGCCCCTGCTTCGTCGACTGAGGTGCTGGATATTCATAACCGAATACCACTGTGCAAAACAAAAGAGAACGTCCTTGCAATAACAGCTTTTTGAAAAATTGTTCCAACAACATCAGAATAGGTTTGTTTAGCTTGCATTGATCCGAATCAACGCAGTCCCATCAATTGATCACATCACAAAAGAACGAAAATACGATGTACGTATATGGCATCCGCATTCGCCACAGGGTCCCGTCATCACCCGTTAGGTTACTTAACTAACGACAGAGCGGGGACTGGACTAGCACGGATGCAAAACATATACAACATCTACTGGTATATATATCAATATATAATAATCGCTCAAGGCGTGATAAAATGCAACATCACAGAAATGTAATAAGCATCACAGAACAATACAGATAATCTGGGATCTCCGGGTTTCATAGAGCCGCTACTGAAACCCGACATTCCCCTGGTCGTGTGGATAGCCTGTGCAATGAAATCCTAGACCCTTACGGGCGCGGCAAGTTACCCGCCAAAACGTGAAGCGAGGCAACCACCTTCAACAACGTGAATGAACCACCCAGCACTTCACGGAATCCGGTAACTTGAGCATCCCTCCTTGGGTCAACCTATACCCCATACGAGTGCGGTGAATAGCTTGCCAATTCTAGAGTGAAGCCCCCTCCGTCTCAAAGCCATGAGATGCGGTCCCATTGCCCTCTAGAACCCGGCTACCCGTGCACCCCACTGCAGGGTAATCCTAGTACAGAAAGTAAAATATATACAATGGGTACATCGACCTCAACCCGGTCGTACCCCAAAAGAATAATATACAAACAGGCAGTGACGGCAGTCCACATGTCGGACGCTCGCCCCGCAATATCAAATGTACATATACAACCAAACTGTACTAATATTGCATCCAGGCTATCCACCACGACAAATCCGCAACATCACAACACAACACAGAACATTAACGTGAATGTCACGTTCGCAAATCCGTCTAAAAAGGCTATAGCAATTAGACAGGATTTACCGATCAAACGACATTCACGGTCGCAGATATAATGTAAATACTGTGAACTAACATGTTTAAAATTTTCGATCAACAAAAATTTCCGAAGTGGGCCCCAAGCACAACTGTAGCACTCAAAATAAATCTGGGCCCAAACAGAATATACAAAAAACCCCAATTCCAACACAGAGAACACTGTACAAAATTTAGTGCACAGAAGAGACAAAATGGCGGCGGAACCGTGGCCAAAGCATGGGTTGGGCCGCGGTTCCGCGGCTGAACACTAACCGTATGCAACCAAATTTTCACAGTATTCTTAGAATCGCCTGCACGTATTTCTGCAACACTCAAAATAATTTTTCGAGCACAAATGAAAATCAACGGAAACTGCATTTTTGAAATTGTGGTTTTTGGAAATTTCGTTCGATCGAGTTCTAAACACGTTAGAGCAAGCTAGAAAAGGTTAATGGCGTGGCTCTGATACCATGTAAGTCTACGGTAGCGCCCCGGCCGTCTGTCCGAGGCCAAAATGCAGAAACGAAAACTTTTTCTAAACTAGAAACCGACGCTATCGTATACTTTTTCCCAGGATCGGACCATTAACCTACTACTAGCTAACTAGAGAATGGGTAGAGAGGCTATACCGAGCGATCCGTGTCCTTCGGTCTTCGGCCACCATTCCAAGCTCCACGTGGCATCACTGATCTCCGGTCTCCTCGTCGGAAGGGCACCACATCGAGAAGTATTTTTACGGGCTCCCACCTCTGAACCGAGACAACTCGGACACGAAGTTGGCTAGCCGACGTGTCCAAGATTGTTGTAGACTGAGTGTAGAACGCTATGTCTCGAGGGTTAATGAAGTTGCCATTTTTGGAGTGGAGAAGAAAAATCAATGGAAAAATGAAGCTTAGGATTTTGTAGTGATCCAAATGATATTAATATTTTCCCCACACCAAAAAGAACCTCCCTCCCTATCCATGTGGCTGGCCATATATAAGAGGAGGGAAAACAAGGGGATGAGCACAAGGTAGTGTTTCCCCCAATCAGAGCAAAGCTCTGTTTGAATTTCAAAATTTCAAAAAATTGAAGCAACGCTTCAGATCCCTTGCGCTGCGCGCAGAGCGCCACGTGTCAAAAACAGACACACCAGCGCAAGGGGCACTGCGCCCAAGGCAGCGCACCCCCAATCAGAGCAAGGCTCTGTTTTAAAATTCAAATTCTAAATAATAAAGGAAGCAACGCTTCAGATAACTTGCACTCTGCGCTGCATGACACGTGTCAGCACACGTGCGCTAGCGCAGTCGCGCTGCGCTGCGCGACACGTGTCAGCGCAGTTGCTCTAGCGCAGTCGCGCTGCGCTGCGCGACACGTGTCAGCGCCAACTGTGCCAGCACTGAAACTTAAATAATAAATTATTTAATTAATCAGAATTAAAATTCCAGAAAGATCTTTTTAATCTTATTAAAGTAAAAAGATTATCTTCTGTAAAACAGAGGCCTTAGGATCAAAGATCCAACGGTGGGGGAAATATCCCTAGATCAATCAGAGAAAGATCTCTGTAACAAACTCAACAAACTAATTGGCCTTATATAAAGGCCCCTAGACTCCAAATCTCACAGATACAAAAAAAAGAAAAAAAAAGAACTCTGAAAGAATTGAGAAGATCTATCTTCTTCATGATAAAGAATTTAACTCTTGAAGAACAGAGATGAAATCATCTCAAAAGAAGAATTTCTTCTAAAAAGATCAAAGATCTAAGAACAAGATCAAGATCTTCAACATAAAAAAGAAAAAGATCAAAAAAGATCCAATCACAAAAGATAAAAAGAAGTAATTTACTTCATTCCTAGATCATTTGATCTATATAAAGGCATAGCCTTTTGATGAACCATTGGTTCTTAAATCTTGAGGTAGAACTTCTTCAAAAGATTCTTTTCTTTGATTTAAAATTGATTAAGATGCGCTCTGCGCTATTGGACAGTGCCTTGCACTCTTGATTTGCGCTGTTGCGCTCTTTGGACTGGCGCAAGTCACCAGAGAGCGCTACGTGTCAATCTGCGCCTTGGGCTCCTAAAGACAGAGCACTGCGCTCTTGGATTGGCGCAAGTCACCAGAGTGTGTCACGTGTCAGCAGCACACTGGAGCAGCGCACTGCGCTAACATACTTGCGCTCACCAGAGCGTGACACGTATCACCTCCACATGCGCTGGCGCCTTGCGTTCCTCAATTGGCGCAAAGCGCCTGACAAGCCATGTGGTGCACTGTCAGACCATTAAATGCAATGCATTATTAAAAAGGGGCAGAGCCCAATTAAAAAGTCTAACAGACCAATTTAGATGCTGTGCATCATTTAAAAAAAAAGGAGCAGAACCCAAATAAAGGTCTAATAGACCAAACAAAATGCTATGCATTAATAAAAAGGCAGAGCCTTAGTAAAAGCCTAATAGGCAGAACCTGAATAAAATGTGACATTTTCTAACTGGACTTAACCCAATTCTGGCCATAAGTCCTCAAATTAAATTGAACTGGGCACAACTGCTCTCCCGAATCAATTTACACCCGGTTCAAGGGTACATCTCTGAACTCCTCTGATATTTGTCGCTGTAATCCTTCAACGTCGTCAGAGAGGTGACGGGTCTTAACAACCACACATTGTTACGGACTGTGGGGTCTTTAAACTCAAGGACTATGACGTCCTTAAACTAATATTCATCCCCAAAATGGGAATGTTGTACCACCATGTCCCTAAACTGGCAATGGACCACCATGTCCTTAAACTGGAAATAGAGCCTCCAAATGCTCCTTTGTCGGATCTAAACGATCCTGTTAAGTTGATCTTAGTCTCAAATTAGACTAACGTATCCTTAACAAACGTTTAAGTTGATCTTAGCCTCAAATATAGCTAACGTATCCTTAAACCAAAACCCCCAAGCCCAAATTTAAAAAAAATACGGATTTGGATTAATCCACGTCCTACGGGCGACGGCATAACTTAGTCTCCGTATACAATCCATGAGCAACCAAACACAAAACAAACACCCACGACACGAAGTGACTAGCTGGAGAAGGAGAAAGTTGTTACCGCGATGCGGTAGCGTAATTAACTGCAGGGGCTTGCGTCTGCAGGGAAGAGCATCCCTACAATCAAAACCCCCTCAAGCGAGGGGGAATCTGACGAAGTCTGCTACATCGGACACATCCGTTTAAACCTTCGATACACGGTGCCATAAATCAACTTGGCATTTTCGGAGAAGTGGACGGATAGCACCAAATAGCATCTGCCCCGAATCTCAGGCAAGACGAACCTACGCGGTCGCGTCTCTGTATTCGGAGGAGAACAGATTCTGGCACGCTTGGTGGGACCTTTTCCTCTTTCCACTCCACACTTCGTGTGTCGTGTTCGCGAACGAATCACGGTTTGTTAATGGTTGCCCTCGGGTTTCAAGTTACTAAGATTTGGTCTCTTGCTTGGCGCAGAAAAGCAAACAACAATGGCGTTCAACTGCTCCAACTGCAACTGCAACCGACGCTCCGCCTCGTCTGGGGGCATAACCTACGGGCCCCAAGCGGCCTTTTTGTTCACGATGCCCGTAGAGTAGGTTACTCAGGCCACCACAGGGCTGTTTTTCGGGACCATGCTCCCGCCAGCGAGCTTCACCATCCCTGTACCCGTATCGGAAGCTTCAAAGAAGTCGGTCTTCGATCGACTTGCTACTAACACAGCCCCTCTCAAAGGGTCGTCCAATTCCAACTCCTCGGTCTTCACCAGGCTGAACTCGAGCTCCAAAGGGCCTACCAAGAAGCCCATAATACCTGAAGTGGCCATCCTAAAGAATATAGCCATCCCTGCTCCTGAGGTCGTCAAGGCGGCTTCTCCTGCCAGAGGGTCGGTCTTTGCGAGACTGACTGCTCCCGTTCCCGCTCTCGCTCAGAAATCTGTTTTTGACCGGTTGGACACGGCTTCTCAACGGATGCCAGTCTTCAAGAGGCTGACACCCGCGACAGCCCCCCACCTGAACGGGGGGCAAGACAAAGCCGTTGCTGAACCAATCCCAACAACTCGCCATGCCCGACGTCGCCATTGGCGCCGGATAAGGAAGGCTGGGGGCAACTCCCCCTCTAGGCTAACTCCACCAGCTCCGACGGTGGAAATTAATGCTGCTGTTCCAACCGGGAACAGCTTTGAGCTGCTGAACAGGGTACGCAGGAATTCGCCTACTGCCGTACTAAAAAGATCTCCGCTACCGGTAGAGACCGTCGTAGAAACAAAGCCGGAGCAGTCTCCTCAACGGCTGTCTTCCAAAGTCAACAAGATTTGGCGACGAGTCCGAGAATCGGTGATTGATCCGAATTTCTCCCATCAGCATAAGAAGTCGAAAGTCCGACAGGAAGAAAACTGCCCTGTTAAGCCACAGAAGACGACGGCCACCTGGGTGCCCACAGCAATGGCCTCCTCAACTTCGATGGCCCACAAGAGAAGGAGGCCGGAGAAGATCCCTGTGCCGGTGACAAAAGCCAGAAACACTGAACCCAAATGCCCTAAGTCTGGGGGCATGGTCATCCATACCGTTTACATGGCATCTGGGAAGGAAGATAGCCGCGCTTCGACGGGCCACCGACCGCTCACCTAATCCATCACAAGGGCCCAGGAACAGCAGCAGCAGAAGCTCCAGGAGATGTTGACTGCGATGGCAGCGTCGCGAACATGAAACTAATACTGAGTTCCTTCGTAGAATGCTTGAAAGAAAGGACAAGGAGGCTGCAGAGCAAGCGGCCAATATAAAGCAGATGGCTCTCCTATTTCAAGACATGGTCGGGATGATGATCCAGCCAGATCCCCCAGCCGAAGATCCTCCGATTATCCTTGAAGATGACAGAGGAGAAACGTCAAATCCACCGCCGGCTCTTTCAACAGCCTGGAAGTGCGCAACAAACTTATCAATCTGCCAGATTCAAAGCATCCGTTGCAGCCAAACAACGTCAATGATCCCAATTACTGCCCCTACCACCGAGTTTTGGGTCATCCGATCGAAGATTGCTATGTCTTCAAAAACTAGATTGAAGACCAATACCGCAAGACAAGTTCGCGTTATCCGAAAAATGGAAGGTGAACTCGCCGCAACCTCATACCCCTAAAAAGGTGAATATGCCGGGGGCAACGTGCTCCCTTGTTAAAGAAGCCCCATAGGAGGTCGTTTTTTCAGCCAAAACCAAAATGATGCTGAACAATCTCCAAACATGCCCGGCGATCAGGTGGAAAAATCCTCTAGAACCCCAGATCATCGAAGGGATGCTGAAACCGCGCCCAACTCCAAAGATGGGTGGGGATAGCCAAAGTGTTCACAACCAGCCGTCAAAATCTTCAAATAAGAAGAAGAAGAAATCCAAGAAGCCCGTGAAACCTGGCGACAAGCGCACGGATTTGCAGAAACAGATTGACGTGCTGGAAGAGTATAACCAGAAGGCGCAGATTCCAATCACGCTCCATGAGTTCCTTAGCCGCGTCCTCGAGGACGAAAATGATGGAGAAGACTCATCAGATGAATCTGAGGACTACGTAGCAAGTTGTCATATGATCTCCCACTCGTTTATGGATGATGAAAAAACTCCTTGCACTGAGAAAATTGGGGCATACCATGAGCCGGAACTTCTGGGGCCATCAGATGAAACAATTGATGCATTCCTCAACGAAGCTCTCTTGAAAAGTAAAGCTGATCGGAAGCGCGAGACAGCCATATTTGAAAAAGCTAAACGTCGGCGACTAGACAAAAGAGTTGAGACACTCCCGCCGGATCAAAGTACATCCACCGTAAATAAAAGCAAGTTCAAGATGAGGAAAAGGTTTGCTAAAGCCATATCAATGGGGATGAAGCTACAACCCTCTGAAGGAAACATTGCCGGCAAAGCAGAAATGCACCCTTTCTACTGCTTATATCATCGAAAGATTTCGCACCCCACCGAAGAGTGCAAAGCTTTCAATAGATGGTGGCAGGGGTATGTTGTTCACCGGCAACATTTTAAGCGGGAGAAGCGCAGAACTCGTCAGGAGCGTAAAAGTACGATCGAGGAGCTTAGAAGAACCACCGGCGATTGTCACATGGTTAACGCCGGGGAAGCGCAAGTTCTCACATTCGGGAGCGACTCTGATGAGGAAATGGCTCTTAGCCCTCTCTTTAAAGAGTCCACCTCGGGAAAAGAGGAAGAGCCGAAGGCCTGCGAAAATATCCGGCTGCGTAATCGTACGCTACCCGAAAAGAATCTCGGACCCTCAAATAAAAAAGATAAGGGAAAAGAAAAGGTCTCTGAGGATATCGCCCTAAATGACCAAGTCATGGAAGAGCTAACCGCCAAGGACCCGCCAAAGAAAAGTAAGGTGGACTACAACGTTCTGGCGCACTTGAGGAAGTTACCCTCGCAGCTCAGCATTCTCGACGCCCTTTTACTATCCAAAGAAGCGAGAGATTCATTGATCAAGGCGCTACAAGAGCAGAGCAATTCCAAGCTTTTCTCGCCGAAGAAAACATGAAGGACGAGCTGGAAGAAGTGCACACAGCCGATGTCACTTTCGGTGATGAAGACCTCCTCCTTGGGACGTGCGAACACAATCGTCCCCTCTATGTCTCAGGATACTGCCACGATATAAAGATAGGCAAAATCTTGGTTGACAATGGGTCTTCCGTCAATCTCCTCAATGTACGGGTATTGAAGGAAATCTACATGAGCGTCCAGCACCTCGCTCGGGATAAGATCACCATCTCCGGGTTCGACTCTCAATCATCACGGACTCTCGGGTCTGTGATACTGACGTCACGCTTTGGGCTACTCGTCACGGACATTAAATTCCACGTCATAGATGCCAAGACATGCTATAATGCTTTGCTCGGCCGGCCCTGGTTACATGAGTATAACATCATTCCCTCTACACAACATCAGTGTATGAAATATTTTAAGGATGGTCTCGAGTATACCGTAACAGGAGAGCTGAACCCATTCTTCGTGAACGAAGTCCGTAAATATGAAGATGCAAAATACTTCTTACCAGATTTCGAGGACACAAAGAGATATCACAAACCGGAGAACAAGGCTATCACCACCATTTCAGTCTTCGGGAGTGATACCGAGGAGGAAGAAGCGATGGTTTATTCAGGTCCACCCCAACACAACAAGCCAGGACCGTCCGCTCCCATGTTGATCTTTGGCAGTGACTCGTAAGATGAGGTCCATGCTATATTTTGCGCTCGAACTTCAATACAAACTGTCGCTGATGAAGAGCAAAGTTTGCAAGTTGCCATGGTTCCGCCCAAACATCATAAAGAACTAGATGCGCTCGATACCTACAGTGTGGAAGAGCTGCGGACGTTCTATGTCCCTCCCAGGCGAGAAGGCGATTCTATTCTACCGCTCCGGGGAAACCAAAGCGGAGAGAGAAATCTGGCACGGTGCGGATCCTACACTTGACAGGCTTCAGCCCATCCGTCTGCCTAGATATTATACAGAAGGCTTGAAAAGACTGTTGAAGCGCCAGGGAATACCCTTCAAACAGACCGCTCGAAAAGCTAAGTTCTATGATAGGATCTGGAACGTTCCCGGAACTCAGCGCAAATTGCCCAATGGGGGAATGGTAGCAATCGGGCTTGGATACGTTCGGTCCAAGAAACGAGAGCTACTCCGCGACTGTTACGTCGTACATGACTTCAATGAAGAAGGGGATGCTCAATGGGAAGACGCTAACCCTGAGCCAGAAAAAGTCCCCGACGTAAAAATGCTCAGTCCGTCGTTCGAAGAACAAATGGACAAGCTTATAAGAGAAGCTGGTCAAAAAGTTCGAGATGACCACAACCACGAAATGGCCATCTACGAGAAAGCCAGGACGCAACGCCTCCTCCAACAGGCTGCGAAAGATGAAAATGCCGCTCCCTGTCAACCTGTCGTAAAAAAGACCCGACGCAGAGGCGGAAACAAGTCAAAAAGAAAATAAGGCATTCAACAACGACAAATCGGGAACAAGAAGCCACGCAGTCGGGAATCGAGCGGCCCGGATCGGTCCCTTATGAAGAAGGTGAGTCGAGCATACTCTTTTCCTCAAGACAAGACAAAGAAGATACTTGACCTTGCTATAAAACATCGAATGCTTACACTGCCGGAGTCCAAGCACCCCGAACAAGCAGGCGAAGTCTCACACCCGAACTATTGCTCTTATCACAGGGTAATAGGACACCCTCTCGAAGATTGCTTCACCTTCAAGAATTGGGTCGAAGATCAGTATTAGCTCGGCAAGTTCGCTCTATCTGACAGCTGGAGGGTAACGCCGCTACAGAAGCATGAACCCAAAGCCACGAGAGCAGAACCAGATCCACATCGGTCTTGGAAGCGAGCTCGTACTTGTCATATGATAACAATATCAAAAGAAGAGCCCGAGAATATGGATGACCTTCCCTGGTGTTTCGAAAACAGCGATGAAGAGGTGATCTCAGAATTTCCACCAGCGCCGAAAGAGCTGGAAGACGGAACACACACCACTGCAGATAACCTCAAGAAAATTGAGTTGGGGACGGCGAACGACCCGCGACCGACATTCGTTAGTGACCTGTTGTCTGAAGGAAGGGTGGCTTCATTAAAAGACGTGCTTATGCTGCATAAAGATTGCTTCGCATGGAACTATTCCGAAATGCCAGGACTAGATCCAGAAATTGCTGTGCATAAATTGGCGATATCCCCGGACGTTAAGCCGATCAAACAAGCACCAAGAAGAATGCGGCTTGATCTTGAGATGAGCATCAACGCCGAGGTCAAGAAGTTGATTGACTCCGGCTTCATCCAGGAAGTTCAATATCCTGACCGGATCGCCAATATTGTCCCGATAATGAAGAAAAATGGGACAGTACGCATATGCGTGGACTTCCGGGATCTCAATAAAGCCTGCCCAAAGGACGATTTCCCAGTACCGGTCACCGAGCTGATGATAGATAACGCGTCCACTCACGAGGTTTTCTCCTTCATGGACGGCTCATCAGGATATAATCAGATAAAGATGCATCCCAAAGACCAGAAGCATACGGCTTTCCGGACCCCTTTGGGTATATTCAGTTACAAGGTGATGCCCTTCGGTCTAAAGAACGCCGGTGCCACTTATCAAAGGGCGATGACAAAGATTTTCGATGACCTTATACATGAAATCGTCGAATGCTATATCGACGACCTCGTGGTGAAAAGCAAATCATACGAGGAACATCTAGAGCATCTGAAGATCGTATTTCAACGCATCCGGCAATACAACTTGAAGATGAACCCACTCAAATGCGCATTCGGAGTTTCCTCGGGCAAATTCCTAGGATTCATCGTCCGACACCGAGGTATCAAGATAGATCCGTCAAAAATCAGGATGATCATGGAAATGCCCCCGCCAAGGACTCTCAAACAGTTGCGGTCTCTCCAAGAAAAGCTCGCGTACATCCGGCGATTTATAGCCAATCTTTCAGGCAAGTGCCGCCCCTATAGTCACCTGATGAAGAAAGGAATCCCGTTCGTCTGGGATCACAAATGCCAAGGCGCGCTGGACGAAATCAAGCAGTATCTGCAGAACCCTCCAGTGCTGGCTGCTCCGGTCAAGGGAAAGCCACTCATTCTTTATACAACCGCCCTCGAAGGTTCTTTAGACGCATTATAGGCACAAGAGAATGATCAAGGGAAAGAAAGAGCTCTCTATTACTTAAGTCGAGTTCTCCTGGGGGCAGAAAGCAATTACTCTCCCATTGAAAAACACTGCCTGGCGTTGATTTTCGCGATAACAAAACTCAGGCACTATGCATTGGCGCATGAAGTCTGTCTCATATCGAAGGTGGGCCCTCTCAAATATTTGATGTCAAAGGCTATACTGACAGGTCAGCTCGCTAAATGGGCCCTGCTCTTGATGGAGTTCTCAATAACTTATCAACCTCTTAAGGCAGTGAAAGACCAGGCCATCGCCGACTTCCTTGCTGAGCATCTGATACCTGCTGATTCTCCTCTGAATTGCGAGCTGCCAGACGAACATGCGTTTGATGCGATCGACGGTAGTGATACCCGATGGGAACTCTATTTTGATGGAGCGTCTTCCATGAAGAAACGCAAACAAAGCACCCCTATAATCAAATCGGGGGTAGGCCTCATCTTCGTAACACCACAAGGAGGGATAATGCGCTTTGCTTTCTCCTTAACAGAGACGAGGATGGAAAATGAAGCCGAATACGAAGCTTTGATAGCAGGCCTCGAGATCGCCATCGACATGGGAATCGAAAACCTCCTCATATACAGAGACTCCCAACTGGTCGTCAGTCAAGTAAATGGCGACTACCAAACGTGCAAATCCGAACTGGTGAAATATGGCGAGAGAGTACAGCAACTGCTGACTCAAATTCCCTCCTATATGCTCGAAAGCATACCACGTGCAGAAAATAGCAAGGCGGACGCGTTAGCCAAGCTCGCTAAAGAACTGGCTGACGAAAACCTCGATGACGTAAGAATCGTGGTGCAAAGCCGTCGGGTGCTTGCCCCAGCAGAAATATCTCCGGAATCATCCGAAGAAAAGGAAGCGACTAAGCAGACAGCCCTGCAAATAAAAGACCAGGAAAAGGCTGAGGATTGGAGAGAAGTCTTTGTAGACTACTTCAAATCCTGTCGAACACCTGAAGATGCGTCATCAAGACATCAGCTAATGAAATGAGCTCTGTCTTTCGCCTTCGTCAATGATACTCTGTACAAGAGGTCGTTTGATTCTCTGTGGTTGAGATGTCGGGGACCTGAAGAGGCGAAAAGAGTCGTTCAGGAAGTTCATGACGGACTCAGCGGTTCTCACCAAGCAGGCCCGAAGATGAAGTTGAAGATCAAACGGATGGGTTACTATTGGCCCACGATGATCCAGGACTGCCTTGAGTATGCGAAGCAATGCCACTCATGCTAGATTCATGGGGACTTTATCCATCAGCACCCAAATCCTCTACATCCAACAGTGGCTAGCTGGCCGTTCGAAATGTGGGGGACTGACGTAATCGGCCCCATCGAACCAGCATCGTCCAGGGGACATCGATTCATTTTGGCGACGACTGACTACTTCTCCAAATGGGCAGAAGCAGTACCATTGAGGGAGGCGAAGACAGAGAATATCCTCCATTTCTTCAATACGCACATCATTTATTGGTTTGGAACTCCGCGACGGATCATCTCCGATAACGGGCCAGCCTACAGAAACCACAAGATCAGCCGCTTCGCGCAACAACACAACATAGACTGGCGATATTTCTCAGTTTATAATCCCCGAGCTAACGGTCTAGCTGAGGCTTTCAACAAGACCTTGATGAAGATCGTGAAGAAGATGGTGTCCCGAAATAAGAAGGACTGACACGAGAGACTGCAAGAAGCTCTCTGGGCGTATCGAACTACGTTCAAGACGACCACGAACACAACACCGTACGCGTTAGTATTCGGTACAAAAGCAGTACTCCCCCTTGATATAGAATTACCTTCTCTACGAGTGGCAGTCCATTACGAACTGACGGACAAAAAAAATGCTCACCTTCGGCTTGAGGAGCTTGATGCCTTTGATGAAATCCGGCTCATAGCGCAACAAAATCTGGAGACTTATAAAGCAAAGATGACGTGTGTTCCCCTCCGAATACAGAGACACGACCGCGTAGGTTCGTCTTGCCTGAGATTCGGGGCAGATGCTATTTGGTTTTATTCGTCTACCTCTCCGAAGATGCCAAGTTGATTTATGACACCGTGTATCGGAGGTTTAGACGGATGCGGCCGATGTAGCAGACTTCGTCAGATTCCCCCTCATTCGAGGGGTTTTTGATTGTGGGGACGCTCTTCCCTGTAGGCGTAAGCCCCTGCAGTTAATTACGCTACCGCATCGCGGTAACAACTTTCTCCTTCTCCAGAATTTCACTTCGTGTCGTGGGTGTTTGTTTTATTTGTGGTTGCCCGTGGATTGTATACGGAGACTAATTTATGTCGTCGCCCGTAGGATGTGGATTAGTCCAAATCCGTATTTTCTTAGATTTGGGTTTGGGGTTTTGGTTTGAGGATACGTTAGCCATATTTGAGGCTAAGATCAACTCAAACGTTTGTTAAGGATACGTTAGTACAATTTGAGACTAAGATCAACTTAACGAGATCATTTAGATCCGACAAAAGAGCATTTGGAGGCTCTATTGTTCCAGTTTAGGGACATAGTGGTCCATTTAATATGTGGCCATCGGGACCCGTCACCTCTCTGATGACGTTGAAGGATTACAACGACAGATGTCAGAGGAGTTCAGAGATGTACCCTTGAACCAAAGTTGGTTGGGGGATCTATAGTCCAATTTGGGACTAAAGTTTGTTTGAAGGTTTTGGTTTAAGGATACGTTAGCCATATTTGAGGCTAAGATCGACTTAAACGTTTGTCAAGGATACGTTAGTCTAATTTGAGACTACGATCAGCTTGGCAGGATCATTTAGATCCGACAAAAGAGCATTTGGGGGCTCTATTGTTCAAGTTTAGGGACATAGTGGTCCATTTCCAGTTTAGGGACATGGTGGTCCATTACCAGTTTAGGGACATGGTGGTCCATGGAATGTATGGCCATCGGGACCCATCACCTCTCTAACGACGTTGAAGGATTACGACGACAAATATCAGAGGAGTTCAGAGATGTACCCTTGAACCGGGTGTAAATTGATTTGGGAGAGCAGTCGTTCTCAGTTCAATTTAGTTTGAGGACTTATGGCCATGATTGGGTTAAGTCCAGTTGAAAATGTTCAACATTTTATTTGCATTTGGCCTGTTAGGCCTTTGTTTGGGCTCTGCCCTTTTTAATAATGCACCGCATTTTATTCTGGCATGTTAGGCCTTTTTAATTGGGCTTTGTCCCTCTTTCTTTCATAATGCAGAGCATTAGGCTTTTCAATTAAATGCATAACATTTATCTTAGGCCTGTTAGACCTTTTTAATTGGGCTCTGTCCCTTTTTTTATAATGCAGAGCATTTAATGATCTGGCAGTGCGCCACATGGCCTGTCAGGCGCTCTGCGCCAATTAATGAGCGCAAGGCGCAAGCGCATGTGGGGGTGACACGTGTCACACTCTGGTGAGCGCAAGCGCAGTGCACTGCACTATTGCACTGCTGACACGTGGCGCGCTCTGGTGCAGTGCGCCAATTCAAGAGCGCAATGCTCATTTTTTAAAGCGCAAGGCGCAGATTGCTCTGGGATTGACACGTGGCGTGGTCTGGTGACTTGCGCCAACCCAAGAGCGCAAAGGCTCATTTCAGAAGTGCAAGGCACTGTTCAAAAGTGCAGAGCGCATCTTGATCTATTTTAGATCAAAGAACAGAATCTTTTTGATTCCCAAGAGGTTCCACCTCAAGTTTTAAGAACCAGTGGTTCACCAAAAGGCAATGCCTTTATACAGATCAAAAAGATCTAAAGAAGTAAATTACTTCTTTTTTATCAATATTATCATTTTTTATTGAAGATCTTTGATCTTGTTCTTAGATCATTGATCTTTTTTTTAGAAGAACTTCTTCTTTTTCTTCAAAGGTTTACCTTTTCTTTTCTTTGAGTTCTTCACAAAGTTTTAGAGGAGTTTTCTATCTTTTTCTCTGTGTATCTATCTTTTAGACTTGGAGTCTAGGGGCCTTTATATAGTGCCAATTGATTTGTTAAATCAGTTAAAGAGATCTTTCTCTGATTGATTTAGGGATGTTTCCCTACCGTTGGATCTTTGATCCAAGGGCTCTGTTTTACAGAAGAGAATCTCCTTATTTTAACAAGATTAGAAAGATCTTTTCAAAAAATTTCTGTTTAAATGCTGGCACAGCTGGCACAAGCGCACTTGCGCTTGACACGTGTCGCGCAGCGCAGAGCGCAGCGCCACTGCGGTGCCACGTGTCGCGCAGTGCAGAGCGCAGCGCAACTGCATTGTCACGTGTCGCGCAGCGTAGAGCGCAAGTTAGCTGAAGCGTTGCTTCCTTTATTAAAATTTGAATTTTAAACAGAGCCTTGCTCTGATTGGGTGTGTTGCCTTGGGCGCTGCGCTCCTTCCGCTGGCGTGTCTGATTTTGACACGTGGCGCTCTGTGCGCAGCACAGGGGATCTGAAGCGTTGCTTCATTTATTTTAACTTTAATTTCAAAGCAGAGCTTTGCTCTGACTGGGAGAAACAGAAGTGTTGCTTCGTTTCCCGTCTTGAAATTTGAACAGGGCTTTGCTCTGATTGGGGTAAACAAATGCCCCCTCACCATTGCGCTTACGTGGCCCCAAACGTGAGCGCAGCGGTGGCAGAATTCCAACCGTTGCGCCAACTTTTGGAAGTTGAAAGGGCACTCAGTGCCTATAAATAGGACCTTTGGTCCCTTAGATGATTTTCATCTCTTCATAAGCACTTTTATCCAGAGCCTTGCTCTTTTGTTTAATCACTTTTAAGAGTTCAAACTCTAGAGAATTTTAGGTAAAATTTAATTTGGATTAAATTAAATTAATTTTAAGAGCCTTGCTCTCAATAGATCCCTGATCTAAAGAAGACCCATTTAGGGTTTCACTTAGCAGAGCTTTGCTCTAAAGGGATCTAAAGAGAACTAAAGAGAACCCTATTAGAGTTCCATTAATAGAGCTCTGCTCTCTGAAAGATTTTTTTTGTATATTCCTGATTCATCAATGGAGCTTTGCTCCTTCCAAATCATATAGACGAACTCTTAAGAGTTTTTCATGGATCTTGGAGGTTAAAAATGGCGCTCTATTTTTTTTAATGAATTATATCGTCTTGCTTAATCAGGCTGTCTGCTAATTTTGTTAATTTTCTCTTACAAAAGTGATGGACGCCCACATGTACGACCTCGACGAGATCATCTCTTACGGGGATATCCGCCGACTCGGCTTTTCTCAAAATCAAGAATTTACCAACGCCGAGTGTGCCGAGATCATGAGTCGTTTCGACGCGTACAACGGTCAACTGCTTCCTCGGCGCTCCCCTCTGTTGAAGCTTATTGTGGGAGCCATCTGGGAAGCGCTTCCCCTATTCTTTACCGGCGTGCCGCTTAGGGCATTGGACGCCGCCGAGGACAAGGTGCACTCAGTGTACTTGATGAACTTAATCTCGAAGAGACGGCGAGACAATCTTGTCGATCTCTTGCACCAGGCCTTTCAACAATCCGTCATTCTTGCTGCATATCGGAGGGTAGAGGACATCAGTGGGGATCCCGACGCCCGTGCTCACGAAAGGAGGCACACCAGGATGGTTCGCCAAGCTTGGAAAGTCTTAGACAAGGTCACTTTCGAGTTCCTTAATCCCTGTCCAGGATCTGATGTTTTGCCGTTGTAATCATTTGTGTAATGTCTTTGCTTATTTCTTTATGATTGTAAGAACCCTTTGCAATATGAATGGAAAATTTCTCATTTCAGCTTGTCTTATTTCTCGTTCTGAGTCTTTTGCACATGCATGAATGGATGTGTCTCGAACGCTTGATCAAATGCAAATCAGATGTTCTTTCTGTCGCTTTCTTCTTTCTTTTATTATCAGCATGTTACCTTAGTAAGCATGGTCGACAGATGATAGAGCGAGCATCATGTCTTGGCTTCTTCAGGAGGTAGTGATGGCTTAGGAGGCAGGTTCAGATCTGCCGCCTAAGACTTTTCAACTCTATGAGCCATGAGGGTCTCATAAAGACTTTTCTCCCTACGGATCGAGAGGATCTCGTAGGTGTATTTTCTCCTTAGGAATCGTGAGGATTCCTAAGTGTGTTTTCTCTTAGAAGTCGTAAGGATCTTATAAGAGAATTTTCCCTCTTACAAGTCGAGAGGACCCGTAAGCGGTTATTTCCCTCATTGTCGAGATTCAATTTTGGAGAGTGTGACCCGTGAATAGTATGCAAGAGTCCATTTTGGACCGACTTGCAGGGTCTCAGTGCTTAGGAAATAGGTTTTTTAATCCCTGTCGCCTAAGGCTTTTCCTCATGAGTCGAAACATATCGAGCATTTCTCGTAAGAATATCCTAACGTCACAGTTAACCTCTGCTCTTTACGACAGAGGTCCGTTAGGGTCTGTGGTACTTAGGGTTTTGTCCGTCATACCATCGCGTTGGCTGATGTATTCCTTGATAGGCAATCTTGCTGTTCGAGTAGCCTTGCGATTGTCGTGTCTCTGATCCCTTCGGGGGCTGGACAAGACGTCTTCAAGTAATCCTCCTAGGCAGTTTGACCGTCAGAAGAGCAAGCGTTAGGAATTTTGTCGTATCGCTTTTTACTTGAGGTTAGGCTCATTTTGGAGAGCCCTGATGAGTCATAACCACTCCGCGCTGGTGTGGGATGATCTCCGATAGTCTTTCAGGCTTTATATGACTTGCCGTTAAGACCCTGTAGCTAGGAATTTAGCCTTTGCTTCGTTTTCTTTGGTGTGTCCGAATCCTGTTGGAGGAAGGATGCTGTAGTGACATCTCGTCTGCTGTATCGAGACGATCGTTGAGGTGGTGACCACTCCGCGTTGGTGCGAGATGATCTCCGATCATCTTTCAGGATTTATATGACTTGCCGTTAAGACCGTGAAGCTAGGAATCTGACCTTCGCTTCATTTGCTGGCATTGCGTCTGCTGTATTGAGACGAATGTCGCGGTTGTCTCTAGGTTGTTGGTGAACCGTCGAGGTTTGGAACTAGGGATTTTACCGTGGCTCCATTGGTGATGCTGCGTCTGGTATGTCGAGACGAACGTCGAGGTGGTGACCACTCCGCATTGGTGCGAGATGATCTCCGATTGTCTTTCAGGCTTTATATGACTTGCCGTTAAGACCTTGAAGCTAGGAATTTGGCCTTCGCTTCGTTTGCTGGCATTGCGTCTGCTGTATTGAGATGAATGTCGCGGCTGTCTCTAGGTTGTTGGTGAACCGTCGAGGTTTAGAACTAAGGATTTTGCCGTGGCTCCATTGGTGATGCTTCGTCTGCTATGTCAAGACGAACGTCAAGGTGGTAACCACTCCGCATTGGTGCGAGATGATCTTCGATTGTATTTCAGGCTTTATATGACTTGCCGCTAAGACCCTGAAGCTAGGAATTTGGCCTTCGCTTCGTTTGCTTTGTCACGTCCTAATCCTGTTGGCGGAAGGACATTGTTGTGACATCTCGTCTGCTGTATCGAGACGAATGTTGAGGTGGAGCTGGGATTTTGCCGTCACTCCACTTTACTGACCATGGGGTCTTTTGTTGACGTTGCATTTACATCCTGCTGGACTGCGAAAGAACGCCGTTGTGTAAGTCCACGTTACCTCTCCCGGTTCTTTCGGGCTTGCGGAAACGATGAAAAACGATTTTTAGGGTTATGGTAACATGGACTATAAAACCCGGATCTTTGCTAAACTACACACTAGCAACTAACAAGAGCTTTACCTACTCGGTTAGGGGGTTATACCTTAACTTGAACTCCTTCTCTTGGACTCCTTGTGGTGGTCGGATGGTTCTCTCCTCGTCGCCTTCTCTTGCCGAAGATGGATCCACCTGAGGGTCTCTACCTTGAGCTCTTTCCTCGAACTTGAGGTAACTAAAGTGTTAGGCTTGCTAGGCCTTCAACCTTAGGATGAGTAGAGAGTGGCTTTGGTGTTTTTATCTCAAAGGAAATGGTTCTCAACTCATGAGAAGGATTTTCCTTGAGCTAGAGGAAGAGAAAGAGCAAAGATGAGAGAGAATGAGAATGAGAGAAAAATGAGATGAGTTTTACAACCATAACAAATATATGTGAATTAATCAATTAACAAAATTAATCAAAAAGGAAAAAAGGTGATGGTATGTTGAAATGACTGTTCCCCTCCGAAAGACGGCGCGACGGACGTCTTGCCTGAAATTCGGGGCAGATGCTAATTGGTGCTATCCGTCCACCTCTTCGAAGATGCCAAGTTGATTTATGGCACCGTGTATCGAAGGTTTAAACGGATGCGTCCGATGTAGCAGACTTCGTCAGATTCCCCCTCACTTGAGGGGTTTTTGATTGTGGGGACGCTCTTCCCGGCAGGGGCAAGCCCCTGCAGTTAATTACGCTACCGCATGGCGGTAACAACTTTCTCCTTCTCCAGATGGTCACTTCGTGTCGTGGGTGTTTATTTTGTGTTTGGTTGCCCGTGGATTGTATACGGAGACTGAGTTATGTCGTCGCCCGTAGGGCGTGGACTAGTCCAAATCCGTATCATTTTAGATTTGGGTTTGGGGGGTTACGTTTAAGGATACGTTAGTCTTGTTTGAGACTAAGATCGACTTAAACGTTTGTTAAGGATACGTTAGTCTAGTTTTAGACTAAGATCAACTTAAACGTTTGTTAAGGATACGTTAGTCTAGTTTTAGACTAAAATCAACTTAACGGGATCGTTTAGATCCGACAAGAGAGCGATTAGGGGAGCCCTGTTGTTTAGTTTAGTGACATTGCGGTCAATAGGTAGTTTAAGGACATTGCGGTCCATTGTTAGTGTTCCCCTCCGAACGGACACGCGGGACGTCGGGCCGTCTCGCCTGAAATTCGGGGCAGATGCTAATTGGTGCTATCCGTCCACCTCTCCGAAGATGCCAATTTGATCCATGGCACCATGGATCGGAGGTCTAGACGGATGCGTCCGATGTAGCAGACTTCGTCAGATTCCCCCTCGTTTGAGGGGTTTTTGATTGTGGGGTCGCTCTTCCCTGCAGACGCAAGCCCCTGCAGTTAATTACGCTACCGCATCGCGGTAACAACTTTCTCCTTCTCCATATGGTCACTTCGTGTCGTGTGTTTTTGTTTTATTTTATTGCCCGTGGATCGTTTACGGAGACTGAGTTATGTCGTCGCCCGTAGGGCATGGACTAGTCCAAATCCGCATTATCTTAAATTTGGGTTTGGGGGTTTGGTTTGAGGATACGTCAGCCATGCTTGAGGTTAAGATCAACTCAAACGTTTGTTAAGGACACGTTAGTCTCACTTTGTGACTAAGATCAACTCAGCGAGATCATTTAGATCCGACAAAGGAGTGTTTGAACTCCATTGTTCCAGTTTAGGGACGTGGCGGTCCCTCGTCTATGTGGCCGTCGGGACCCGTCACCTCTCTGACGACGTTGAGGGATTTCAACGACGGATGTCAGAGGAGTTCAGAGATGTACCCTCGAGCCAGAGTTAATTAGGGGGGATTCGTAGTCCAGTCTGCTTGAAGGTTTAAGGACGCGTTAGCCATCTTTGAGGCTAAGGTCAACTTAAACGGGACCGTTTAGATCCGACAAAAGAGCATATAGGGGCTCTATTGTTCTAGTTTAAGGACATCGCGGTCCATGGGTAGTTTTAAGGACATTGCGGTCCGTGGGTAGTTTAAGGACATTGCGGTCCGTTGGTAGTTTTAAGGACATTGCGGTCCGTGGGTAGTTTAAAGACATCTCGGTCGATGGGTAGTTTTTAAGGACATTGCGGTCCGTGGGTAGTTTAAGGACATTGCGGTCCGTGGGTAGTTTAAGGATATTGCGGTCCGTGGGTAGTTTAAGGACATTGCAGTCCGTGGGTAGTTTAAGGACATTGCGGTCCGTGGGTAGTTTAAGGACATTGCGGTCCGTTGGTAGTTTTAAGACATCTCGGTCAAGGTTAAGGACGTCATAGTCCATGGGTTTAAGGACTCCACAGTCCGGTATTTGCTCTGGATGCTTCACACGGGTTCACTGCCGTGCTAGGCGAGGACCAGGCTCCGCTCTGGATGCTTCACACGGGTTCACTGCCGTGCTCTGCGAGGACCAGGATCCGCTCTGGACGTTTTCCGCGGGGTCAAAGAGTGACGTTATCCACGTTCCACGTAACCAGGAATTTTGTATTATGCATGGGTTTAAGGACCCCACAGTCCATATCATGAATGGTCTTCGGGACCCGTCACCTCTTTGAAGACATTGAGGGATTACAATGCCAAGTATCAAAGGAGTGAAGAGATGTACCCTAGAACCGGGGTGGATTAAATAGTCCTTGGCCTAATTTGGGTCAAGACTGATCAATTATGTTATGAGCCTATCGGCCCAGTTAATCACAAATTGAGGACTTATGGCCAGCTTGGGCTAAGTCCAGTCAGGTCTGGAATATTGACTCTTTGTTGGTCCATTGAGGGAGAATGTTTGCCTCTATCCCTTTAGCCAATTGGGCCAAAGCCTAGTGTTAAACACTTCAGAGCAATCAGTGTTGAACACTGGGAATAAGGTTGTTGAGTTAGTGTTCAACACTAAGAGATAATTGGTGTTAAACACCAGCAATAAGGCTTTTTCAAATTAGTGTTAAACACTAAAACAGATCAGTGTTGAACCCTGCCAATAAGGCTTTTTAATCAGCATTGAATGCTAAGGCCCGACAGTGTTTTAACACTGGGCTTGAGAGTTTTAAATTTAGTGTTAAACACTAAGGCGAGAAGGGTCACGTGGCAGCACGTGAGAGCGCCCTCCCTTCTTTTGTTCTGCTGAAATTATCATCTCCTTCAAAGCATCACGTGCCATCACGTGAGGGGCATTCAAATGCCTGTGTATTAGAGTTTCTGCCAAGGTCACGTGGGTCACGTGGGGTGCTGCCTCAAAGGGGCTTTCTGTAGGGGTTTTGGGGGGTCACGTGGTGGCACGTGACCCTACCTCTATGTTTTTTTAGAGGATCTGTTACTACTTTTTTCAGGAATTAAATTCCTCGAACTTTAAATTTCAGAGGAATTAAATTCCTATTTCCTTTTGAAGACTTGTATAGTTGAACTCTGAATTTTCTGTAGGAATTAAATTCCTCGTTTATGTGGAGAACTGAAGAGGGTTCAACCCTTAATAAAAGCTTTCAAGGAATTATACTTCCCATTTTAAAGAATTATAATTAAGGGAATTAAATTCCTGCTATTTCCACAGAACCACATTCTTAATTAGGGTTCAACCCTGTTTCTTTTGTTTTGAAAGAATTAAATTCCCATGATACAGGGTCGAGCCCTAATTTTATTTTTAAAGGAATTGAATTCCTATAGTTCTGCGAGAATTAAATTCTCATGCTTGCGTTCCCTCTCTATGTTTTGGATCTGCATGGCAGGATCTCAACCCATTGAGAATTAAATTCTCAACCTAAAGGGGAGATGTGCACTTTGCAGATCCTCTATCAAAGAGAGAAGAAATGTGCTCTTCTGTTTTATGTATCAGAGTTAAACTCTGTTGGGAATTAAATTCCCCCTCTTTCAAAAGGCCTTCCCTTTCTTACCTAGGGTTTTTGCAGAAGATCCAAGTCTTTTCCAAGTATCAAAGCTTTTCTCCTTTTTTCTTTCTCTGCGCGTGTATATTTTTTGTGTCTCTTGGCTCCTATTTATAAGAGAAGCAGCTGAATCAATTAGTTTTGGTAAATCCTTCATGGGATATTTGATTTGCATCCATTATTCATTCTGGACCTTTGGATTATTAGGTGAATCTTATTCACCGTTGGATTTCAGATCCAGAGATTCTCCCTTGTTATTTTGGTTAGATTTAAGGGGGAAATCTTTCCAAACCCGAGATTTTCCATAAATAAATGACCTCTGAATCTTTAATTTGATTGGATGCATATAGTTGCGTTCCTTTGGAAAGATTTGCATTTCTCTCAGAATTTAATTCTGTTGACAAAAAGGGCTTTGAAAGCCGGTCACGTGTGACCACGTGATCCATGGTCACGTGTGAGCACGTGACCCCCTTTGGAATGAGCCTTTTCCTTTCTTCTGATTGTTGCTTAAGCGTCACGTGCCACCACGTGACTCTTGGTCACGTGTGAGCACGTGACCCTTGTTTGAACTCTTTTTCCTTGGTTCGTCTGGAGAACGAGTCTGCTGCTTTGAACGTCACGTGTCAACACGTGACCCTGATCACGTGGAAGCACGTGACCTCTTCTGAAGCTCTTTTCCTTGACTTTGCTCAGCGAATCGATGTGCGCTTTTTCTGCACTTCATAGGTCACGTGTCAACACGTGACTGCTGGTCACGTGTCAACACGTGACTGCTGGTCACGTGTAAGCGCGTGGCCCCTTTTTTGAAGCTTTTCTCAGAAGCTTTCCTGATTTTAAATCAGGAAACAAATGCCCCCACAGCGTTGGTCTCACGTGTCAGCACGTGAGTGCAACGCTGTCATCTCTTGCGACCGTTGGATTCATTTATGGATCTGGGGAGATGAAACGTTTCCACTGCTTTCTATAAATACTGCCGTCTCTTCACAGGAGCCTTCACTTTGCTCCTTCTTCTTCCTCTGAGAATTTCTTCCTTGAGAATTTAATTCTCGCTTTCAGAGCTCAGTTCTCTGTCTTGAACATTTCCCAGAGTTTAACTCTGTTCGCAAAGATCCTTTTTTCTCAGGTAATGGTGTTGAACGGCCAAAGCGCCTTCGTCTTTAAAAGCACTTTTTGGATTTCAAATCTGTATTAAGGGTTTCGCAAAGAACCCATTTTTCTTCAAGTTTTTTCTTAAGAACAGGGAACCTTCGAACTGTAGATCTCTTAGAGTTTAGGCGATCTTCGGGGAGATGATGACAGCGTTTCAACTCCCTGGACTTTAAGTCCATCAAAATTATTCCTGGGAATTTAATTCCCTTTTTCCTGATAAGGAATTTAATTCTTATGAAGAACTCAGTTTCTTCACCCAGAGGCTCCTTGGGGTCTCTTGGCCCGAGGCTGTTCTTCTGTAATTAATGCGAGGGGGATCTTGTAATAATTCTCGTGACTTTTATTTCAGGTATCATGGATGCCCATCTGTATCGTTTTGACGAGATCATCTCGTACGGGAATATTCGTGCGCTGGGCCGCAGTCAGAACCAGGGGTTCACTAATGCTCAGTGTGCCGAGATCATGGGCCACTTCGACGAGTACAATCATCGTCTACTTCCCCGTCGCTCTTCTCTTCTGAGGCTGATCGTGCTGGCGATCCGGGAGGCCCTTCCTCTCTTTTGCGCCGGCATACCACTCGGGGACTTGGACACTGCTGAGGACAAGGTGCATTCGGTATATCTTATGGGTTTGATCTCAAAGAGAAGGCGGGATGATCTCATCGATCTCCTTCATCGGATCTTTCAGCAGTCAGCCATATTGGGTGCCTACCGGAGGGTAGAGGACATCCGAGGGGACCCCGATGCTTGTGACCGTGAGAGAAAGCATACCCGGGAGGTTCGAAATGCTTGGAAGATCTTGAATAAAGTCAATTTTGAGTTTCTCAACCCATGCCCCGCGTCTGAAACCTTACCATTGTAAAAGTGTCTTTTAGATTTTGTATGAACCTCTTGAAGTATGAGTGACAAGTTTTATTATGTGTTTTTTTTTTCTATGCTTGCATGCCCTTTTTCTGTAATTTTATCATTTCACTATTGTTGCTGTTGGTGCCTTTAATATGCATGGTAATACTCCATATTCTTCCTTTTAAATACACTGCAGGTTTGGGCCTCACGTGTTCTACGCGTGAGATCTCTTGATGCGACGGTTCACAAGATTTTCCTCATGCCATATTTTCAGTGCACAATATTAGGTGCTGAAAAAGGGGCTTGGGAATCGTTTCATCTCCTTGACTTTCGGTACCTTTCCATTTTTAGGCCCTGAAAACAGATTCACCATGCAAGATTTTCCGCGCATAGCACTTAATGCGCTTCATTATATATGAGGCTATAACCTTCTTCTCCTTTCTCAGAGGGATTCATATCATATATACATATATATATATATATATTTTTAAGAGAGAAACGAGTGCCATGGCTTGCAATCGCCCTCATGCTCGTCGACAACCGTGGGAAGTTCCTCTTGAGGAGATGATCCCCCGCTTTGCTGCTCGGTTAGTGGACCCCCTCCTTTCTGACAACGAATGTGACTCGGCCATGCACGAGCTCTCGATCCGTAGAGGGTCTCCCCTCCCGATGGGTTCTCTCTGGCTCCGGATGACTCTCACGGCCGTGCTTGCCGACATTCCTCCTCACCCGGCGGAGATGACCCTGGCGATGCTCGACGCGGCAGAAGAAAAGCTCGAGGGCTTCCATGAAGCGTGTCTGATTACTCAGGCTTTGAAGGATTACTCGATTCACCTGCTGGGCCAGATTAGGGCCCGGCGAGCTATTATGTTCGCTTTTGCAGACGAACACGGCACCAATCGATGGGGGGCGACTCCTCGTGAGAACCGTCGCTTTGACGTGCTGGAGAAAGCAGAGAGAGAGATGGAGAATTTTGTTCTTTGCTTTGTGAACCCTTGTGCCATTGATCCGGTGTTTGGTGATCTTTTCCGTTAGCGTAGTGTTTTTAAATTAGTCCTCTTCTTTTGTATGCTTTATGCTGAATCCCTATGTAGGCTTGGTACTCGTATGCATGTTTTCGCTTGTCTGAATAAACATTGTGTTCTTCTTATGCAAGCTTCTTCTAATTATCAACATTGTCATTATGTCGCATGCAAATTAATGCCTCAAACTTTATTTCTTCTTCGGATGCTTATATAATCGTGAACACATGCTTGATAGGATAAACACTGGAAATTTTCTCATTGCTTTTCATACCGGGTGATGTGAACACGTTTCAGATCGATCATCTCTGTCGACCGGGGGCTCATTTATACGGTCTTGTAAATGTCTCGTGTTCGAGGCTGTGGTTGCGAGTGCGGGCTTTCGTGGCCACGTAGCAAACATATTGTTGTGTGAGAAAAGGGTTCGGTCGTAAAAATTTTTGAGAGAGAGCTAGCCTCCAAAGCGTTGGGCGAGCTTCAGGTCAGCCTCACAGTTAAAGCCAACAAGCGTATGACCTTTGGCGAGTGCTTCAGGAATCCATCAAGGAGGTGGTGGCTCTTGATAAAGCTGCCACGTTTACTCGCGAGAGGGTTGAGGCTCACAAGGCTACTGAAAAAGAGCTTGAAGCTCGGCTCGCTTCATATCAGGCCCAACAAGCTCAGGCGGAGGCTCGCCTTCTGGAGATCTTGCGTCATGAAGCCGTGGTTCAGCAACAAAACGACGGGCTGCTGAAATTACTACACCGGCCACCGGCTTGAGGACTGTATCTTTTCTCCCCTTTTTGTACCTACTCATGGATAAGAGTATCTTCATTTTTGTTTCTTGAATTGTACCTTGTATCCTTTTTGGTTTATGAATAAAAGATACATTTTTCTTCTCAATGGTGTGTCTCCTTTTTATTGAATCCATTCTGCAGATATCCTATCTTGATTTCCTTGCAGGGAAGCAATGGCTCAGGTTTCAGGGTTAAGATCTGCTTCCTGAGACTTTTACATTTTATGAGCCACGAGGATCTCATAAAGAGTTTTTCTCCCAGCCGTGAGGACTTGTAAGCGCCGGATACGGTTACCCTTGTCCGTGTTTTACGGAGTCAGGGGTTTCTCCGGATATTGTAGTTTAAAGACGTCGCGGTCAAGGTTAAGGACCTCATAGTCCGTGGATTTAAGGACTCCACAGTCCGATGTTAGTTTTAAGACATCACGGTCAAGGTTAAGGACCTCATAGTCCGTGGATTTAAGGACTCCACAGTCCGATGTTTGGTTACAGGGACCCGTCACCTCTTTGAAGACGTTGAGGAATTACAACGCCGGGCATCAAAGGAGTGAAGAGATGTACCCTTAAACCGAGACAAAAATCTGTGAGGAATAGGGGTGGTTGGTCGTTAGTTTTAAGACATCGCGGTCGACGTTAAGGACGTCATAGTCCGTGGATTTTAAGGACTCCACAGTCCGGTGTTTGCTCTGGATGCTTCACACGGGTTCACTGCCGTGCTTGGCGAGGACCAGGCTCCGCTCTGGGCGTTTTCCGTGGGGTCAAAGAGTGACGTTATCCACGTTCCACGTAACCAGGAATTTTGCACTAAATGCTTCACACGGGTTCACTGCCGCGTTAGGCGAGGACTAGGCTCCGCTCTGGATGCTTCGCACGGGTTCACTGCCATGCTCTGCGAGGACCAGGATCCGCTCTGGACGTTTTCCACGGGGTCAAAGAGTGACGTTATCCGCTTTCCACGTAACCAGGAAGTTTGCACTAGATGCTTCACACGGGTTCACTGCCGCGTTAGGCGAGGACTAGGCTCCGCTCTGGATGCTTCGCACGGGTTCACTGCCATGCTCTGCGAGGACCAGGATCCGCTCTGGACGTTTTCCACGGGGTCAAAGAGTGACGTTATCCGCTTTCCACATAACCAGGAAGTTTGCACTAGATGCTTCACACGGGTTCACTGCCGCGTTAGGCGAGGACTAGGCTCCGCTCTGGATGCTTCACACGGGTTCATTGCCGTGCTCTGCGAGGACCAGGATCCGCTCTGGACGTTTTCCACGGGGTCAAAGAGTGACATTATCCGCTTTCCACGTAACCAGGAAGTTTGCACTAGATGCTTCACACGGGTTCACTGCCGCGTTAGGCGAGGACTAGGCTCCGCTCTGGACGATTCACATGGGTTCACTGCCATGCTCTGCGAGGACCAGGATCCGCTCTGGACATTTTCCACGGGGTCAAAGAGTGACATTATCCGCTTTCCACGTAACCAGGAAGTTTGCACTAGATGCTTCACACGGGTTCATTGCCGTGTTAGGCGAGGACTAGGCTCCGCTCTGGATGCTTCACACGGGTTTAATGCCGTGTTCTGCGAGGACCAGGGTCCGCTCTGGACGTTTTCCACGGGGTCAAAGAGTGACATTATCCGCTTTCCACGTAACCAGGAAGTTTGCTGATTGTAGCCGCATTTCACGGGATGGGGGTTAACTCTTGGCGATATGTGTCGCCGAGCCATGGAACTTGGGGTTGCCGCTGTTCCGTTTCGCTTGATGTTGTGTCGTCGAGACAATGAAGCTAAGAATTTGGCCTTCGCTTCATTTGCTGGTATCGCGTCTGCTGTATCGAGACGAATGCCACGGTGATGAACACTAAGTTATCTGTGAACCGCTGAGATTTTGCAAGTTGTCCCATCATTTCGGCCATTTTGTCATGCATGTGTGGCTTGCTAGCTTTTTTGCGGCAAGCTCGGATTTCTTGGATACGGGTTTCGGCATCAGCACCGCTACAACTGGAATGTTGCCAGGAGCGGATCATCATTTGCCTCTGTCGACGTTTGAACAAAGGTGGCTTAGCAAACAGGGTTAAGGGTCCTGTCGACCAAGGCTTTTGACTTCATGAGCCGTAAGGGTCTCACAAAGGTGTTTCTCCCTACAAGTCGTGAGGATCTTGCAGGTGTGTTTTCTCCTTAAGAATCGTGGGGATTCTTAAGTGCATGTTCTCTTGTAAGTCGTAAGGATCTTACAAAGAGGATTTTCCCCTTATAAGTCGAGAGGACTTGCAAGGGTTGTTCACCATGTAGATATATCCCTAGTCACGGGTGGGACTTTGTTAGGGAAATGTCTATTCGCGCCCGTGGATTGTATACAAGGGTCAGTCCGAGCCGCTTGTAGGGCAATGTCGGAGGTTGTGGAGGATTTGCTTAAGAACAGGTTTAGGTTTCTGTAACTCAAGACTTTCAAGTCTTATGAGCCGTGAGGGTCTCATAAGAAAATTCTCCTTACGAGTCGTGAGGATCTCGTAAGTGTATTTTCTCCTTAGGAATCGTGAGGATCCCTAAGTGTGTTGCTCCTTTGTGAGTCGTAAGGATCTCACGCAGGTGATTTCTCCTTGCAAGGTCGAGAGGACCCTATAAGTGTCTTTAAACGAGGTTGCGCCTTTTCGGGTTTTCACAAACACTCGCCGGTAGTCCTGCTGTTTTTACTCACGGAGCCCTTTCGGGTTTTCATCCGTGCCCATTTTGCTTTATGGACATACCGTTTTTTTTTTTTTTTATTTATCTTGCCAGCCTAAGGATGCTGCGGCAGTAGTTTAGGGACGTTTCGGTCCGTCGTTAGTTTAAGGACGTTTCGGTCCGTCGCTAGTTTAAGGACGTTTCGGTCCGTCGTTAGTTTGAGGACATTTCGGTCCACCGTTAGTTTAAAGACGTTTCGGTCTGTTGATAGTTTAAGGACGTTTCGGTCTTTGATAGTTTAAAGACGTTTCGGTCCCTTGTTAGTTTAAGGACGTTTCGGTCCGTCGTTATGGGAGGGCCAGCTACTGCTTGTAAAGTCTGAGCCTAGGAAGATAGCGAGCGGACATAGTCGTCGTCATCTATCGTTGACCCAGGCTGTGGCTCACTAAGCATAGTATTTCTTCAAGAAGCGGCCATTTATTGGCCTGAAAGGCCTCTCACCGTGCATGTCCACGAGTAGATAGGCTCCACCCTGGTAAACCTGGTCTATGATGTACGGGCCTTCATAGTTTGGCTCGAATTTTCCCCGCTTGGCACGATTGGGGATCATAGGTCTTTTGACTACCAGCACGAGTTCGCCTTGGCGGAATGCCCTTGGCCTGGTCAATCTTTCGTACGAGCGCGTCATCTTTGCTTTGTAGGCTTCTAGATGTTGTTGCGCTATAAGTCAGGTTTCGTCGAGGGCATCAAGCTCCTCAAGTCGAAGGTGAGCATTTTCTTCATCGGTCAGTTCGTGGTGGACTGCCACTCGTAGAGAGGGTAACTCTATCTCGAGGGGGAGTACCGCTTCCGTCCCAAATACCAACGCGTATGGCGTTGTATTTGTGGCCGTCTTGAATGTAGTTCGATAAGCCCAAAGGGCTTCTTGCAGCCTCTCGTGCCAGTCTCTCTTATTCCGGGAGACGGTCTTTTTTATGATCTTCGTCAAGGTCTTATTGAAGGCCTCGGCCAGACCGTTGGCTCGTGGGTTGTAAACTGAAGAATACCTCAAGTCTATATTGTGCTGCTGCGCGAAGCGGCTAATCTTATGGCTCCTGTAGGCTGGCCCGTTATCGGAGATAATCCGCCGTGGGGTTCCAAACCGATAGATGACGTGCGTTTTGAAGAAATGGAGGATATTCTCCGTCTTCACTTCCCTCAGTGGTACTGCTTCTGCCCATTTGGAGAAGTAATCAGTTGTCGCCAGGATAAAACGGTGTCCCCGAGATGATGCTGGTTCAATGGGGCCGACTATGTCAGTCCCCCACATCTCGAATGGCCAGCTGGCCACCGTTGGGTGTAGCGGATTTGGATGTTGGTGGATAAAGTCTCCATGAATCTGGCACGAGTGGCATTGCTTCGCATACTCGAGGCAGTCCTGGATCATTGTGGGCCAGTAGTAGCCCATTCGTTTAATCTTTAACTTCATCTTTGGGCCTGCTTGGTGAGAACCGCAAAGTCCGTCATGAACTTCCTGAACGACTTTTTCTGCTTCGTCAGGTCCTAAGCATCTCAGCCATAGAGAATCGAGCGATCTCTTGTATAGGGTATTGTTGACGAAAGCGAAAGATAGAGCTCGTTTCATGAGCTGATGTCTTGAAGACGCTTCTTCGGGCATTCGGCGGGACTTAAAGTAGTCTATGAAGACTTCCCTCCAGTCTTCGGCCTTCTCATGGTCCTTTATTTGTAGGGTCATCTGCTCAGTCGCTCCCTTTTCTTTGCATGATTCCGGAGATATTTCTGCCGGGGCGAGCACTCGACGGCTTTGTACCACGATTCTGACGTCATCGAGGTTCTCGTTAGCCAGTTCCTTAGCGAGTTTGGCCAACGCGTCTGCTTTGCTGTTTTCCGCGCGCGGTATGTTCTCCAAAGTATAGGAGGGAATTTGGGCCAACAGTTGTTGCACCTTTTCGCCGTATCTCACCAACTCCGGTTTGCACGTTTGGTAGTCACCATTAACTTGGCTAACGACCAGCTGAGAATCCCCATATATAAGGAGGTCTTCAATTCCCATGTCAATGGCAAGCTCGAGACCTGCTATCAGGGCTTCGTATTCAGCTTCATTGTTTGTCCTCGGCTCTGTTAAGGAGAAGGCGAAGCGCATTATCCCTCCTTGTGGAGTCGCAAAGATGAGGCCTATCCCTGACTTGATCATTGGGATACCTTGCTTTTGTTTCTTTATAGAGGACGCTCCATCGAAATAGAGTTCCTATCGGGTGCTTCCACCGCTAATCGCATCAAATGCATGCTCGTCCGGCAAGTCACAATTCAAAGGAGAATCGGCCGGTATTGGATGCTCAGCGAGGAAATCGGCAATGGCCTGGCCTTTCACTGCCTTGAGAGGTTGATATGTTATCGAGAACTCCATCAAGAGCAGGGCCCATTTAGCGAGTCGTCCCGTCAATATGGCTTTTGACATCAAGTATTTAAGAGGATCCACTTTCGAGATGAGGCAGACTTCGTGTGCCAACGCATAGTGCCTGAGCTTTGTTATCGCGAAGATTAACGCCAAGCAATGTTTTTCAATGGGAGAGTAATTGCTTTCTGCCCCCAGTAGAACTCGACTTAAGTAGTAGAGTGCTCTCTCTTTCCCCTGATCGTTCTCTTGCGCCCATAGTGCGCCCAAGGAACCTTCGAGGGCGGTTGTATAAAGAATGAGGGGTTTTCCCTTGACCGGCGCAGCTAATACCGGCGGGTTCTGCAGGTACTGCTTGATCTCGTCTAGTGCACCTTGGCATTTTTGATCCCAGAAGAATGGGGTTCCCTTCTTCATCAGGTGACTGTAGGGGCGGCATTTGCCTGAAAGATTTGCGCTAAATCGCCGGATGTATGCGAGCTTCCCTTGGAGAGACCACAACTGTTTGAGGGTTCTTGGCGGGGGCATTTCCATGATCGCTTTAATCTTTGACGGATCTATCTCAATACCTCGGTGTCGGATGACGAATCCCAGGAATTTTCCCGAGGAGACTCCAAACGCGCATTTGAGGGGATTCATCTTCAAATTATATTGCCGAAGGCGTTGAAATACAGTCTCTAGGTGCTTTAAGTGATCTTCATATGACATACTCTTTACTACGAGGTCGTCGATATAGCACTCGACGATGTCATGTATGAGGTCGTCGAAGATCTTTGTCATGGCCCTTTGATAGGTAGCGCCGGCGTTCTTTAGACCGAAGGGCATAACCCTGTAGCAAAATACACCCAAAGGGGTCCGGAAAGCGGTGTGCTTCTGGTCTTCGGGATGCATTTTTATTTGATTGTATCCTGAGGAACCGTCCATAAAGGAGAAGATCTCGTGAGTGGACGTGTTATCTATCATTAGCTCGGTTACCGGCACTGGGAAATCATCTTTTGGACAGGTTTTGTTGAGATCCCTGAAATCCACGCATATACGCACCGTCCCATTCTTCTTCATCACCGGGACGATATTGGCGATCCAATCGGGATATTGGACTTCTTGGATAAATCCAGAATCGATCAGCTTCTTGACTTCGGCGTTGATGCTCATCTCAAGCTCGAGTCGCATCCTTCTTGGCGCTTGCTTGACTGGCTTGATATCCGGGGATATTGCTAATTTATGCACGGCAACCTCCGGATCTAATCCTGGCATCTCAGAGTAGTTCCACGCGAAGCAGTCTTTATGCCGTAGAAGCACGTTCTTTAACGCGGCCACCCTTTCTTCAGAGAGTAGCTCGCTGACAAATGTTGGTCGCGGGTCCTCTGCCGATCCCAACTCAATCTTTCTGAGGTTATCTGCGGTAGTATGTATACCGTCTTCCAGTTCTTTCGGAGCGGGCGGGAATTCCGAGATAACCTCATCATCGCTGTTTTCGAAGCACCGGGGAGGGTTGTCTATCGTAATCGCATAACAGGCGCGAATCCACTCCCGGGGCCGAGGCGGATCTGGCTCTGCTCTTGTGGCCTTGGGCTCGTGCTTTCGTGGCGGCGTTACCCTCCAGCTGTTGGATAAAGCGAATCTGCCCCGTCGGTACTGGTCCTCGACCCAGTTCTTGAAGGTGAAGCAGTCTTCGGTAGGATGTCCTGCGGCCCGGTGATAAGAGCAATAGCCCGAGCGAGAGGCCTTATTAGCTTGCTTAGGGTGTCTAAACTCCGGAAGCGCGATCATCTGATGTTTTAGGGCGAGCTTGAGTAACCTTTCCGTCTTGTCTCGGGGGAAGGAGTACGCTCGACTCATCTTTTCTATGAAGGACGAATCCGAGCTGTGCAATACCCGATTGCGTAACCCTCTAATCCTGCGTCGTTGTTGTCGGCTCTTTTTTCCGCTTCTCGACTTATTTCCGTCTCCACATCGGGCTTTTCGCATGATGGGTTGGCAAGGATGAGCATTCTTGCCTTTCGCAGCCTGTTGAAATAGACGTTGCGCCCTGGCCTTCTCGTAGATGGCCATTTCGTGGTTGGGGTCTTCCCGACCTTTCTGACCCACTTTCTTGATAGGCTTGTCCATTCGTTCTAGAAATGATGGACTTGGCGCCTCAATCGCGTGGTCTGGTTTTGATGAGGGGTTGGCATCTCCTGACAGGGCGTCCTCCTCTTCATCAAAGGTATATATAGCGTAGCTGTTATGAGCCCGTTCTCGTTTTCCGGTTCTCGCGTATCCAAGCCCGAGTGTCTCCATTTTCCCATTAGGCAATTTGCGTTGGGTTCCAGGGACATCCCAAATCCTGTTGTAGAACCGAGCCTGTTGAACAGTTTGTTTTAAGGGTACCCCTTGGCGCTTCAATAGCTTCTTTAATCCATTTGTATAGCATCTGGGCAGACGGATGGGCTGGAGTCTGTCGCATGTAGCATCTACGCCGTGCCAGATCTCTTTCTCTACTTTCGACTCTGAGGATCGATAGAATAGGATCATCTTCTCACCCTTTCGCCTGGGGGGGACGCAAAACGTTTGCAGCTCTTGCACACTGTGAGCTTGAAGCGTGTCGAGGTCCTTGTAGTGTTCTCGCGGTACCATGGAGATTTGCAGGTTATGGTCATCGCCCGGAGGTGCTTGCATTGAAAGCCGATTGGAGAATACGGCGTTGACCTCATCTTCCGAATCACTTCCGAAGACCAGTATGGGGGTGGGCGTCCTCCGGTTGTTGCGTTGAGATGGCCCCGTATAAACTATCTCTTCTTCTTCTTCGGTATCGCTTCCGAAAACAGGGATGGTGGCGGCGGCCTTGTTCTCCGAGTCGTGACACCTTTCTGTATCTTCAAAGTCTGGCAAGAAGTATTTCGCATCCTTGTATTTGCGGACTTCGTTCACGGAAAATGGGTTCAGCTCACCCGTTACAGTATACTCGAAACCATCTTTAAAGTACTTCATACACTGATGTTGTGTAGAAGGGACGATGTTGTACTCGTGTAACCAAGGACGGCCGAGCAAGGCGTTGTAACAGGTCTTGGCGTCAATGACATGGAATTTGATGTCTGTAACGAGAAGCCCGAAGCGTAACGTTAATATCACGGACCCGAGAGTCCGTGACGATTGTGAATCGAAACCGGAGATAGTGATTTTGTCACGAGCGAGATGTTGCACACTCATGCAGATTTCCTTCAACACCCGAACATTAAGGAGATTGACAGAGGATCCATTATCCACCAAGATCTTGCTTATCTTGATATCATGGCAGTATCCGGAGACATACAGGGGACGGTTATGGTCGCACGTCCCGAGAAGGAGGTCTTCATCACCGAAAGTGACGTCGGCCGTATGCACTTCTTCCAGTTCGTCCTTCATCTTTTCGGTGGCGAGAAAGGCTTGGAATTGCTCAGGTTCTTGTAGTGCCTTAATTAGTGAGTCCCGTGCTTCTTTTGATAATAGGAGGGCGTCGAGAATGCTAAGCTGAGAAGGTAGCTTCCTTAGATGCGCGAGGATGTTATAGTCCACTTTACTCCTCCTAGGAAGGTCTTTAGTCGCCAGTTCCTTCGCGACTTGGTCATCCAAAGTGATATCTTCAGTGACCTTTTCCTTTCCCTTGTCTTTTCTGTTCGTAGGCCCGAGATTCTTTTCCGGGAGTGTGCGATTGCGCAGCTGAGTGTTTCCGCAGGCTTCTGATTCCTCATCTTTCCCTAGCGCGGCTTCTTCAAAGAGAGGGCCCAGAGTCACTTCTTCATCAGAGTCGCTCCCAAAGGTGAGGACTTGCGATCCCTCGGTATGAGCCATATAACAGTTGCCAGTAATTCTGCTGGGCCCGTCAACAGTGCTTCTTTGCTCCCGACGGCTCTTGCGTTTCATGCGTTTGAAATGTTGCCGACGAGCAACATATCCTTGCCACCATATCTTAAAGGCGTCGCACTCCTCTGTGGGGTGTGAGACTTTCCGATGATATGCGCAGTAATCGGGGTGTTTCTCCGCCCCATCGTGCGTGTTTCCTTCCGAGGGGGGTAGCCTCATTCCCATTGACATGGCTTTGGCGAACCTTTTCCTCGTCTTGAATATCTTCTTGTCCATCTCGGATGCCTTTCGCTCTGGCAGGGGTAGTCCAACTCCTTCGTTCGGTCGCCCGCATTTGGTTCCTCCTGATGCCGCCATCTCACGCTCCTGATCTGCTTTACTTTTTAGACGAATCTCATCTAGAAAGGCATTGATCATATCAGTTGTCAGCCTCGCACGCTCTGGTTCGGGCTCCGCCTCTGGCTTCTTGGTGTCAGGAGCTTTCTTGCCATCGGTAAGCGAGTGGGAGATTACGTTACAACTTGCCACGTACTCTTCGGATTCATCCGATGAGCTCTCTTCATCATCTTCGTCTTGAAAGGTGTGGTTGAGGAACTCTCGCAGTGTGACAGGAGTTCGTGCCTTTTGATTGTATTCTTCCAGTGCGTCGATTTGCTTCTGCAAGTTCGTGCGCCCGTCTCCAAGCTTCGCGGGCTTCTTGGATTTCTTCTTCTTTTTCTTCGAAGCTTTTGACGGCCGGGTATGAGTATTTGGGCCCTTATCAGCAGTCTTCGTAGTTGTGCGGGGCTTCACTGCTCCTTCGATAATTCGAGGTTCAAGAGGGTCCTTCCATTCGATTGCAGGGCACGCATGAAGGTCTCTCAGCATCCTTTTGGTCTTCGTTGATAGCACGACCTCCCATGGATCTTTTTCGATAAAGGAGCAGGTTGCCCCCGGTGTGTCTGCCTTTTTAGGAGTATGTGGTTGTGGCGGGTTCACCTTCCACTTTTCGGACAGTACAAACTTCCCCTGGAGGTATTGATCTTCGATCCATCCTTTGAAGACGAAGCAATCTTCAATCGAATGGCTTACCGTCTGATGGTAAGGGCAATAGTTGGGGTTATTCACCTCGGTGGGTTGCGGCGGTCGCCTTGGATTCGGGAGGTTAATAAGTCTGTTGCGTATTGCCAGCTCAAATAACCGTCTCGTCTTGTCTCGTGGGAACGAGTAGGGACGCTTCATCTTTTCATTATAATATCGGCGTCTTTCTTCTAATTGATCTGCCGATTTCGGGGCGTCAGGTTGCTGTTGGGCATTCGCGACAAAGGTGGCACTTCCTTTACCCTTATCATTCCGAGGTTCCGACTTCGGGGGAGGTGGCCTATGACCCATCTGGTCCATCTGAGCCAACTTGTCGATTAAAGCCTGGAATGTGGTTGGCTTAAAGAACATCATAAACTGAGAGATAGTTGCGTGGGGGTCTAGGGTTCCCACGAACATACCCACTGCGGGTGCTTCCTCAATGCGTTGCTCGCATCTCGACCACAAATTCCGCCAGCGTATAGCGTACTGGACCCAGGTTTCGCCTGGCTTTACCCTGGCGTTAATCAAAGCAGTAATTGGAGTGCGCTCGCTGGCACTTGCGAACCGCTGAGTGAACAACAACTCCATTTCAGCGAACGTTTTGATGGAATCGTTCGGAAGTTCTGAATACCATTCGAATGCTGTTTCTGATAAGCTGCCAACGAACTGACGGAGTAACAGTTTATCGTCACCGCCGGTGTTACCGCAGAGGGCCCGGAACTGGGCGACGTGTTGATGAGGATTGCCGGTCCCCTTATACACATGGAATTTCGGTATCGTATAGCCTTGCGGGTATTTGATTTGATCGTACCAGCTTGGATACGGCCGCCCCGTTTTCACGACTTGACCAGCTGCCTCAGTTGCATGATGGACCCGGATTTGCTGGGCTATATAGTCAGCCAAGTCAGCCTTAGAGATCGTCTCTTCCTTGGCCGTTGAGAGGGCTGGTGGTGGATTTGACGTCTCTCCTCGGTCGTCCTCCAGAATAATCGGAGGATCTTCGGCGGGTAAGTCTTGCTGGATCATCATTCCTATCACATCTTGAAAGAGAAGGCCCATCCGTTGTATGTTGGCCGCTTGTTCAGCAGCCTCTTTGTCCCTTTTCTCCAGTGTCCGGCGAAGGAATTCAGCGTCGGTTTCTTCCTCCCGGCGTGCGTCTGAGGACGCTTCTGGGTTTTCCTTTGGCCCGGTGAGCGCGGCCATAGCATTCATCATTTCTTGGAGCTTTTGTTGCTGCTCCTGGGATTTCGTTACGGATCGGGTTAGCGGTCGGTGGCTTGTAGAAGTGCGGCTCTCCTCCTTTCCAGAGGCCATGTATACGGTGTGGACCATCATGCCCCCAGACTTTGGGTGTCCGGGCTTGTTGCTTTTAGCCGTCGTTGCACGTCGAGGGATCTTCTCGGGCTCCCTCCTTTTATGTGCCATGGAGGTTGAGGGGGCCGTCGAGGTGGGCGTCCAAACAGCCTTTTGGGTTTTCGCCTGGTGACCAGCTTTCGGTTGGATCTTCAGCTTCTTATGCTGGCGGGAGAAGTTTGGATCGATGATTGAGTCCCGGGCCCGCCGCCAAACCTTATAGATTTTGGAAGACAGCCGTTGAGGAGATCGGGGCTGTTCTGATTCTATTTCCATAACCTTTTCTGATGGGGGAGGAGACCTCTTCAGCACTACGGTAGGGGAATTCCTTCGCACCTTATTTAGCATTTCAAAGCTGTTTCCAGTTGGAACAGCAGCATTAACTTCTACCGCCGGGGCTGGTGGAGTCAATCCAGAGGGGGAGTTGCCCCCAGCCTTCCTTATTCGGCGCCACTGACGACGTCGAGCACGTCGAGCAGACGGCGTAGAGTCAGATATAAGAATGGTTTCATCTTGCCCCCTGTATGGGTGGGGGGTC
Organism: Agapanthus africanus; assembly: GCA_030015575.1. NCBI lineage: Eukaryota > Viridiplantae > Streptophyta > Magnoliopsida > Asparagales > Amaryllidaceae > Agapanthus > Agapanthus africanus. The sequence goes on from JASDDO010000010.1 coordinate 336,175,347, forward strand.
GTTGTTGGTGTTAGCCTGTCAAAGACCGATGTCCTTTGTACAGCGGGAGCGGGAGTCGAAGCTGTTAATCTCGTGAAGATCGATTTCTTGACTGGGGAAACCGCCTTGGCGATTTAGGAGGCAGGAGCGGCCTCCTTCTTAGAAGCAGTTTTCTCTGGGATTATAGGCCCCATGATGAGTTCGCAAGATTTCTGGCCCAATCTAGAGAAGACCGAGGCGTTAACGTTGGGCGACTCGTTGAGAGGAACCGCGGCAGGGGTAAGACGATCAAAGACCGACTTCCTGAGAGTTTCCTTTGTCAGCACTGGCGCCACGAAGCTTGATGAGGGGAGCATAGTCCCAAAGAACAATCCGGTAGTGGCCTGAGTCACCTGATCCGCCGGCATTGTGAACAACGAAGCAGCTTGGGGTCCATAGGCTATACCTCCTGGCGAGGCAAAGCGTTGGTCGCAATTGCAGCTTGAGCAGTTGGAGGATTTCGCGGAGGTAGCAGCCATCGATCCTTTGTTTTCTGCAATAGCCAAGGCGCCAATTCTTAGTATCTTGAAACCCAAGGGCAACTGTTAGCGAACCGCGATTGGTTCGCGAATCATGACACACGAAGTGTGGAGTGGAAAGAGGAAAAGGTCCCACCGGGCGTGCCAGAATCTGTTCCCCTCCGAACGGACACGCGGGACGTCGGGCCGTCTCGCCTGAAATTTGGGGTAGATACTAATTGGTGCTATCCGTCCACCTCTCCGAAGATGCCAATTTGATCCATGGCACCATGGATCGGAGGTCTAGACGGATGCGTCCGATGTAGCAGACTTCGTCAGATTCCCCCTCGTTTGAGGGTTTTTTGATTGTGGGGACGCTCTTCCCTGCAGACGCAAGCCCCTGCAGTTAATTACGCTACCGCATCGCGGTAACAACTTTCTCCTTCTCCATATGGTCACTTCGTGTCGTGTGTTTTTGTTTTATATTTTATTGCCCGTGGATCGTTTACGGAGACTGAGTTATGTCGTCGCCCGTAGGGCATGGACTAGTCCAAATCCGCATTATCTTAAATTTGGGTTTGAGGGTTTGGTTTGAGGATACGTCAGCCATGCTTGAGGCTAAGATCAACTCAAACGTTTGTTAAGGACACGTTAGTCTCACTTTGTGACTAAGATCAACTCAGCGAGATCATTTAGATCCGACAAAGGAGTGTTTGAACTCCATTGTTCCAGTTTAGGGACGTGGCGGTCCCTCGTCTATGTGGCCGTCGGGACCCGTCACCTCTCTGACGACGTAGAGGGATTTCAACGACGAATGTCAGAGGAGTTCAGAGATGTACCCTCGAGCCAGAGTTAATTAGGGGGGATTCGTAGTCCAGTCTGCTTGAAGGTTTAAGGACGCGTTAGCCATCTTTGAGGCTAAGGTCAACTTAAACGGGACCGTTTAGATCCGACAAAAGAGCATATAGGGGCTCTATTGTTCTAGTTTAAGGACATCGCGGTCCATGGGTAGTTTTAAGGACATTGCGGTCCGTGGGTAGTTTAAGGACATTGCGGTCCGTTGGTAGTTTTAAGGACATTGCGGTCCGTGGGTAGTTTAAAGACATCTCGGTCGATGGGTAGTTTTTAAGGACATTGCGGTCCGTGGGTAGTTTAAGGACATTGCGGTCCGTGGGTAGTTTAAGGACATTGCGGTCCGTTGGTAGTTTTAAGACATCTCGGTCAAGGTTAAGGACGTCATAGTCCATGGGTTTAAGGACTCCACAGTCCGGTATGTGCTCTGGATGCTTCACACGGGTTCACTGCCGTGCTAGGCGAGGACCAGGCTCCGCTCTGGATGCTTCACACGGGTTCACTGCCGTGCTAGGCGAGGACCAGGATCCGCTCTGGACGTTTTCCGCGGGGTCAAAGAGTGACGTTATCCACGTTCGACGTAACCAGGAATTTTGTATTATGCATGGGTTTAAGGACCCCACAGTCCATATCATGAATGGTCTTCGGGACCCGTCACCTCTTTGAAGACATTGAGGGATTACAATGCCAAGTATCAAAGGAGTGAAGAGATGTACCCTAGAACCGGGGTGGATTAAATAGTCCTTGGCCCAATTTGGGTCAAGACTGATCAATTATGTTATGAGCCTATCGGCCCAGTTAATCACAAATTGAGGACTTATGGCCAGCTTGGGCTAAGTCCAGTCAGGTCTGGAATATTGACTCTTTGTTGGTCCATTGAGGGAGAATGTTTGCCTCTATCCCTTTAGCCAATTGGGCCAAAGCCTAGTGTTAAACACTTCAGAGCAATCAGTGTTGAACACTGGGAATAAGGTTGTTGAGTTAGTGTTCAACACTAAGAGATAATTGGTGTTAAACACCAGCAATAAGGCTTTTTCAAATTAGTGTTAAACACTAAAACAGATCAGTGTTGAACCCTGCCAATAAGGCTTTTTAATCAGCATTGAATGCTAAGGCCCGACAGTATTTTAACACTGGGCTTGAGAGTTTTAAATTTAGTGTTAAACACTAAGGCGAGAAGGGTCACGTGGCAGCACGTGAGAGCGCCCTCCCTTCTTTTGTTCTGCTGAAATTATCATCTCCTTCAAAGCATCACGTGCCATCACGTGAGGGGCATTCAAATGCCTGTGTATTAGAGTTTCTGCCAAGGTCACGTGGGGTGCTGCCTCAAAGGGGCTTTCTGTAGGGGTTTTGGGGGGTCACGTGGTGGCACGTGACCCTACCTCTATGTTTTTTTAGAGGATCTGTTACTCCTTTTTTCAGGAATTAAATTCCTCGAACTTTAAATTTCAGAGGAATTAAATTCCTATTTCCTTTTGAAGACTTGTAGAGTTGAACTCTGAATTTTCTGTAGGAATTAAATTCCTCGTTTATGTGGAGAACTGAAGAGGGTTCAACCCTTAATAAAAGCTTTCAAGGAATTATACTTCCCATTTTAAAGAATTATAATTAAGGGAATTAAATTCCTGCTATTTCCACAGAACCACATTCTTAATTAGGGTTCAACCCTGTTTCTTTTGTTTTGAAGGAATTAAATTCCCATGATACAGGGTCGAGCCCTAATTTTATTTTTAAAGGAATTGAATTCCTATAGTTCTGCGAGAATTAAATTCTCATGCTTGCGTTCCCTCTCTATGTTTTGGATCTGCATGGCAGGATCTCAACCCATTGAGAATTAAATTCTCAACCTAAAGGGGAGATGTGCACTTTGCAGATCCTCTATCAAAGAGAGAAGAAATGTGCTCTTCTGTTTTATGTATCAGAGTTAAACTCTGTTGGGAATTAAATTCCCCCTCTTTCAAAAGGCCTTCCCTTTCTTACCTAGGGTTTTTGCAGAAGATCCAAGTCTTTTCCAAGTATCAAAGCTTTTCTCCTTTTTTCTTTCTCTGCGCGTGTATATTTTTTGTGTCTCTTGGCTCCTATTTATAGGAGAAGCAGCTGAATCAATTAGTTTTGGTAAATCCTTCATGGGATATTTGATTTGCATCCATTATTCATTCTGGACCTTTGGATTATTAGGTGAATCTTATTCACCGTTGGATTTCAGATCCAGAGATTCTCCCTTGTTATTTTGGTTAGATTTAAGGGGGAAATCTTTCCAAACCCGAGATTTTCCATAAATAAATGACCTCTGAATCTTTAATTTGATTGGATGCATATAGTTGCGTTCCTTTGGAAAGATTTGCATTTCTCTCAGAATTTAATTCTGTTGACAAAAAGGGCTTTGAAAGCCGGTCACGTGTGACCACGTGATCCATGGTCACGTGTGAGCACGTGACCCCCTTTGGAATGAGCCTTTTCCTTTCTTCTGATTGTTGCTTAAGCGTCACGTGCCACCACGTGACTCTTGGTCACGTGTGAGCACGTGACCCTTGTTTGAACTCTTTTTCCTTGGTTCGTCTGGAGAACGAGTCTGCTGCTTTGAACGTCACGTGTCAACACGTGACCCTGATCACGTGGAAGCACGTGACCTCTTCTGAAGCTCTTTTCCTTGACTTTGCTCAGCGAATCGATGTGCGCTTTTTCTGCACTTCATAGGTCACGTGTCAACACGTGACTGCTGGTCACGTGTCAACACGTGACTGCTGGTCACGTGTAAGCGCGTGGCCCCTTTTTTGAAGCTTTTCTCAGAAGCTTTCCTGATTTTAAATCAGGAAACAGTTAGTTTTAAGACGTTTCGGTCAAGGTTAAGGACGTCGTAGTCCGTAGATTTAAGGACTCCATAGTCCGATGTTAGTTTTAAGACATCACGGTCAAGGTTAAAGACGTCATAGTCCGTTGTTAGTTTTAAGACATTCCGGTCAAGGTTAAGGACGTCGTAGTCCGTGGATTTAAGGACTCCACGGTCCGATGTTAGTTTTAAGACATTACGGTCAAGGTTAAGGACGTCATAGTCCATGAGTTTAAAGACCCCACAGTCTGTATCAATGTGTGTGGTTATCGGGACCCGTCACCTCTTTGAAGATGTTGAGGAATTACAACGACAAGCATCAAAGGAGTGAAGAGATGTACCCTTACACCAAGGTAGATTAAGTGATCTGTAGTCCAATTTGGAAACTAAGATCAATTATTATATTGTGAGCCTATTGGCCCAGTTGAGTTTGAATTGAAGACTTATGGCCATCTTGGGCTAAGTCCAATTGTATCTGGGATATTGGCCCTCTGTTGATTCATTGAAGGAGAGGCTTTGCCTCTGGAAACTTAGCCAATTGGGCTAAGGCTAGTGTTAAACACTAGAGACCAACAGTGTTGAACACTGGGAATAAGGTTGACAAGTTAGTGTTAAACACTTAAAGATAATCAGTGTTGAACACTGGGAACAGAGTTTTCAAATTAGTGTTAAACACTAAGCAAATCCAAATTAGTGTCAAACACTAAGAAAATCAGTGTTAAACACCGCAAATAGAGTTTTCTAAATTAGTGTTAAACACTAAGGAGAATCAGTGTTAAACACTGGATACAGAAGTTTCAATTTAGTGTTGAACACTAAGGCAAGAGGGGTCACATGGTCACACGTGAGAGCGCCCTGCTTTCCTTTATTTTGTTTTATAGATAAGTGTTTAACACTTTTAGTCCTGAAAGCCATCACGTACGGGCACGTGATGAGGGCTCATGCTCTGGTTTATTAGAATACTCATTATGCGTAACGTGGTGACACGTGAGAGCGCCCCAGAGTCTCTGTTTATTTTGCTTTTTCTTTATGTGCTCCAGGGGTCACGTGGGGCGTTGCCTCAAAGCTCTTTTTTATATATCTTCACAGGAGTCACGCGGTAACACGTGAGGTGCCTACTTCAGAGTTTTATTCTGTGGGTCTCTGCATGTTTTAAAGTTCTGTTCATAGGGTTAAACCCTAAACTTTAGAGGAATTAAATTCTTAATAGGGTTAAACCCTAGTTTCTTTTCTTAAAGGAATTAAATTCCTGTGAGTTTGAGAGAATTATATTCTCAGTTAGGGTTAAACCCTAGTTCTGTTCATTTTAAAGGAATTAAATTCCTATAACATAGGGTTAAACCCTAACTTTATCTTAAAGGAATTGAATTCCTATCATTTTGTAAGAATTAAATTCTCTAAACTCAGTTCCTCCTCTGTGTTTTAGATCTACATGGCACGATCTCAACCCAATGAGAATTAAATTCTCAATTCATGGGGAGATGTGCACTTTGCAGATCCTCAACTAGAGAAAGAACTAAGTTCTTTTTTATATAAGAGTTAAACTCTTTTGAGAATTAAATTTCTCCTTTGAAGCCTCCCTTTTCCTTTCATACCTAAGGTTTTCCTTTTTGCAGAGAATCAAAGGCTCTCTCTCTCTCTCTCTATGTATCAAAAGAAAAAGATCCAAAGGTCTCAAGGTTTCAGAAAAAAAGTTTTAGAAAAAGGTTTTCGAAAAAGGGTCCTTCTCTTCTTTTCTTGGCACCTATTTATAGGAGAAGGAAGAGAATCAATCTGCTTAGTAAATCTCTCATTGAGAGATTTGATTTATATTTATCATTAATCTGGGCCTTTAGATTGTTAAGTGAATTTTATTCACCATTGGATTTTAAATCCAAAGATATCCCTTTGTTATCTCGGTTAGATTTAGGGGGGGAATCTTTCCAAGTCCAAGATTTTTCCATAAATTGGTGATATTTAGTCACCTTTAGATTTTTAATCCAACGGTTCCAAATAATCCTTCTCTATTTTGGAGAGATTTGAATGATCTCTTCTCAGAATTTAATTCTGTTAAATAATAAGGCTTTTAAAGCCGGTCACGTGTGGCCACGTGACCCCTGGTCACGTGTAGGCACGTGACCCCTTGAATGGGCTTCTCTTCTTCTGCGCTCTGTCCTCTGGCCGCTGTTTAACCATCACGTACCAACACGTGACCACTGGTCACATGTGAGCATGTGATGCCTTTTCTGGAGCTTTTTCTTGAATGTGCTTTTTGCCGCTGCTTTGAGCGTTACGTGCCAACACGTGACAACTGGTCACGTGTGAGCACATGATGCCTCTTCTGGAGCTTCTCCTGATTTTTAATCAGGGAACAATGACCATTATCATTTCACATTAAATGAGTTTTGCAAAGATCAAAGAGCATCTTTGCTTGAAATGATGATGGTCAACTTTTCAACCTTGGTCAACAAGTCAACCTTGGTCAACAAGCCAACAATCCTAACCATAACTCAATTTCCTTTAATTAATATTATTAATTGATATTTCACATATTCATTAGGGTTTGGTAAATGTCAACCGTCAATTGTGCATACACACCCGTACCAAAACCCTAATGAGAATCCTCTTTCTCTGCCTCAGTCAACTGTGCATACACACCCGCATTCGTGTTCCGAGAAATATGAATACAATGAGATAAGACTAACCCCAAGACATATACTAGGATCTGGCTCAAACCAGAGCCCGCTAGTAATGACTGTCCGTACACCAAACGTGCACAAGTGCACGGATGTGAACGAACCCTGTCGCAAAACCATGCGACCTCTACTCTGTTTTGCCCAAAGGCGAATAACCCTCTGTGTGGGACTCTAAAGACTCGACACTACGCTGGCAGTGGGTTTAACCATAGACCGCAAGCGGCACTAGCTGTACGTAACGGTCCCCAGGTAGATGCCGATAAGAAGACTGATGAGGCGATCCCATCCGAACTCCTACTGAGCCTGTATGTGACAATCTCCGTACAGTCCGGTCTGTTCGTCTGAGAATATCGCATGGCGGGCCTAGGGGGGTGGTAAACATCAGTCCCCTAATAGCGGTACAAGTCGTGCTGGAGTGTAGCCCAGAACACCCTGAGATATCACTGGAAACCTACCAGTATATCTCGCTAGCCCTGGCTAGGGACTTTGTGTAATGGCTCTCCAAGACACAGCGCGATATCAACCCCCAATACCGGGAGAGACGAATCCTATCTGACCGTCCCTGCCTCCAAGTGCTTCGGGACTGCACCCAACTACTACCTGTTTGCACAACTCCTTTGAGCCGTGGTTGGGTAGTAATCAAAGTACAGTGGGAACACACTCGAGGCGAAGTGACAGTATCAAGTCAGCGGACTAAGCTGTACTCATGTCACCTGGGAACTGATAACTGACGATAGGTATAGTACCAACCAACAGTTCCCGACGAGTCCTTTCCAGTGTACTCATAACCTAACGAGCACCCGCATACTATCTCAAGTACGACGTACTGACGGCTGTGGGACAGTCCGTCTCCTCTGCTGGGATGAGAAGCACATACGCTAGTCTACTCCGGAGTATCGATACCCTGTCTCGATAATCCCACGACCAAGGACGTACATATAAGGATGTGCTTGTAGATTACCCAGCCCCCATGAGTGTGACTGCCATCACAACGCTGGTAATCAAGCAAAGATCCTAAGGGCTCCACTAATGCGTATAGGTGATATACTAAAAGAAACACATGTACACATTAAAGCAGAGACAAACCAAGTAGCATACTACCATTTCGAGCAAGATTGTCTATACAACTGTGAATATCCCAAGCTTCCATCAAGTAATATACATACTAGTATGATACAGTAATGGCCTCTAGGGCATATACACTAACATGTTGTTGGCATCTCGTCTGCTGTATCGAGACGAATGTTGAGGAGGTGACCACTCCATGTAGGATGATCTCCGATGGTCTTTCCGGTTTTATATGAGTTGCCGTCAAGACTTGGCTCCGTTTTCTGATGGAGCATGGGGAGGTAAGAAGTGATTCCTTCTTTGTTTGTGCCCCTGGATTGTATACAGGGATTGCTATGATATCGCCTGTAGGGCAAAAGTTTCATTCATTTTTTATATTATTATTTTATTTCCAAGATGCTCTATCATTTCAGCTTTTATATCACGAAGGTTGCGATTGCCCAATCATTTCGGCTATTTTCCGCGGTGCCCAATCATTTCGGCTATTTATTTTATTTTTACTCGCTGCTTTTTATTGCGAGTTGCCCAATCATTTCGGCTATTTTTTATGCATACAATTTTACTTGCTGATTTTGTCTGTAAGTTGCCCCATCATTTCGGCTATTTCGTATGCATGTGTGGCTTGCTGGCTTTTCGCCGCAAGCTTGGAATTAGACGACGATTTTGGCATCAGCACCGCTACAACTGAGATGTTGCCAAGAGCGAATCATCATTTTCCTCTGTCGATGTCGAACAAAGGTGGCTTAGCGAACAGGGTTAGGGTCCTTTCGACTAAGGCTTTTGACTTCATGAGCCGTAAGGGTCTCACAAAGGTATTTCTCCCTACAAGTCGTGAGGATCTTGTAGGTGTGTTTTCTCCTTAGGAATCGTGAGGATTCCTAAGTGCATGTTCCTCTGTAAGTCGTAAGGATCCTACAAGAGGGTTTTCTCCTTGTAAGTCGAGAGGACTTACAAGGGTTGTTCATCGTGCGAACATATCCCTAGTCACGGATGGGACTTGGTTAGGGAAATGTTTATTCACGTCTGTGGATTGTATACAAGGGTCAGTATGAGCCGCTTGTAGGGCAATATCGAAGGTTCTGGGGGTTTCTTAAGAACAGGTTCAGGTCTCTGTAACTTAAGACTTTCAAATCTTATGAGCCGTGAGGGTCCCATAAGAGAGTTCCCCTTACGAGTCGTGAGGATCTCGCAAGTATAATTTCTCCTTAGGAATCGTGAGGATCCCTAAGTGTGTTGCTCCCTTGTGAGTCGTAAGGATCTCACGCGGGTGGTTTCTCCTTACAAGGTCGAGAGGACTCTATAAGCGTCTTTTAGCGAGGCTGCGCCCTTTCGGGTTTTCACAAACACTCGCCGATAGCCCTGCTGTTTTTACTCACGGAGCCCTTTCGGGTTTTCATCCGTGCCCATTTTGCTTATGGACATACTGTTTTCTTTTTCTCTTTTTTTTTATTCTTTTTCTTTTTCTAACGAGGTTGCGCCCTTTCGGGTTTTCACAAACCCTCGCCGGTAGCCCTGCTGTTCTTACTCACGGAGCCCTTTCGGGTTTTCATCCATGCCCATTTTGCTTATGGACATACCGTTTTTATTTTTATTTATATATTTTTTGTAGTATCAGCTTTGGGATGCTGCAATCCACCATAGTTTATCGACATCTCGGTCATCAGCTAGTTTTAGGACGTAGTGGTCCGTCATTAGTTTAAGGACGTTTCGGTCCACAGTCGTCGTATTTGAGGCGAATCTCTAGTTTACTGACTTTTCGGTCTATAGGTCTTTCCCTATGAATGAACATGATGCCCCTCGGTATATCCATCTTTCTCGGAGCATGTGGTTGTGGCGGGCTCACCTTCCAGTTTTCGGAAAATGCGAACTTGCCATGTTGGTATTGGTCTTCAACCCAGTTTTTGAAAACGTAGCAGTTTTCGATCGGATGACCTAATACATGGTGGTAAGGGCAGTAATTAGGACTGATGACATCATTCAGTTGTGGCTGGTGTTTCGGCTCCGGTAGAGTGATAAGCCTGTTACTCACTGCCACTTAGAACAGCCTCCTTGTTTCATCCTGGGGAAATGAGTAAGGACGTTTCAACCTCTCATAGAGGGGTTGTCGCTTGTTGTAACAACCGGTCTAGGGCCACTCGATTGTTGTTGAGTATTGGCGACGAAGGCCGTTTTTCCCTTTCCTTTATCCTTTTTGTTCGATCCGTTGTTTGCGGGTCCGAGATTTTTTCCGGGTATCGTGCAATTGCACGGCTGAATGTTCTCGCAACTCCTCAATTCTTTCGTTTTAGAGATGGATTCCTTGAAGAGAGGGCCGAGAGCTACTTTTTTGTCGGAGTCACTCCCGAAGGTGAGAACTCGCGGTCCCTTGGGATCAACCATATGACAATTGCCAGCAATTCTTTTATGCTCATATGTCGCATTCTTCCGCTATCTACGAGCTTCACGCTTTGTCCTGTTAAAGTGTTGCCTGTGAGCGACATACCCTTGCCACCAACACTTAAAGGAGTTGCAGTCTTCAGTGGGAAGTGCGATCTTCTGATGATACAAGCAGTAATTAGGATGCATCTCTACTCCACCGAGAGTGTTTTCTTCAGAGGGTGGTAGCTTCATTCCCATTGATATGATTTTAGCAAACCTTTTCCTCATTTTGAATTTGTTTTTAATCGCAGCGGATGTCTTTTGATTTGATGGGAGTGCCTCGACTCTTTCGTCTAGTCGCCGGCGTTTGGCTCCTTCCAATATGGCCATCTCACGCTCCTGATTGGCTTTACTTTTCAGACGAATCTCATTCAGGAAGGCATCGATCATCTCATCTGACGGCCACAGAAGTTCTGGTTCAGGACCCGCCCTCGGTTTCTCGGTGCAAGGAGCCTCTTCATCATCTATCAATGAGTGAGATATCACATGATAACTTGCTACGTAGTCCTCAGATTCATCTGTCGAGCTTTCTCCATCATCTTCCTCCTGAAAAACGTGGCTGAGGAACTCTTGGAGCGTGATGGGAGTCCGCACCTTCTGATTATATTCTTCCAGCGCATCAATCTGTTTCTGTAAGTTTGTGCGCTTGTCGCCAGGCTTCACGGTCTTTTTGGACTTCTTCTTCTTTTTCGAAGATCTTGAAGACTGAGTGTGAGCGTTTTGGCTATCACCAATCTTTGGAGTTGGGCGCGGCTTCAGCATCCCCTTGATGATCTCAGGTTCCAACGGATTCTTCCATCTGATCGTCGGGCATGTCTGGAGATCATTCAACATCTTTTTGGTTTTAGAGTGAAGCACGACCTCCCACGGAGCTTCTTCAACAAAAGAACAAGTTTCCCCCGGTGTGTCCATCTTCTTTGGAGTGTGCGGCTGTGGTGGGTTTACTTTCCACTTCTCGGATAGTGCAAACTTGCCTTGTAGGTACTGATCTTCGATCCATCCTTTAAAGACGAAGCAATCCTCGATCGGGTGACTTACCGTTTGGTGGTAAAGGCAATAATTGGGATCGTTGACATCGCCTGGCTGCAATGGACGTTTTGGACTCGGCAGATTGATGAGTCTGTTGCGCACTGCCAGCTCGAACAGTCTCCTTGTTTTATTTTGAGGAAACGAGAAAGGACGCACGTTGTTTTGGCGAACAACCAGCTTTAAGTTGCTCGACTGTTGTTGAGTATTGGCAATGACGATCGCTTTCCCTTTCTTAGTTCGAGATTCTGGGTTTGGAGGAGACGGTTTATGTCCCATCTGATCCATTTGGGCCAACTTATCGATCAAGGCCTGGAAAGTAGTTGGCTTGAAGAACATCATGAACTGCGAGATGGTCGCTTGCGGATCAAGAGTGCCCACGAACATGCCCACCGCTGGTGCTTCTTCGATGCGTTGTTCGCATTTCGACCACAGATTCCGCCATCGTGTCGCGTATTGGACCCACGTTTCGCCTGGCCTTACCCTGGCGTTGATCAATGCGGTGATCGGGGTGTGCTCGCTGGCGCTTGCAAATCTTTGTGTAAACAGTAGCTCCATCTCCGCAAATGTTTTGACAGAGTCATTAGGTAGCTCTGAATACCATTCAAAGGCCATTTCTGCTAGGCTGCCGACGAATTGGCGAAGCAACAGTTTGTCATCGCCTCCCGTGTTGTCGCATAAGGCCCTGAATTGAGCGACATGCTGATGGGGATTCCCTGTTCCTTTATATACGTGGAACTTAGGGATCATATATCCCGGCGGGTAACTGATTTGGTCATACCATCCCGGATAGGGTCGTCCGGTTCTAACAATTTGCCCAGACGCATCATTCGCCTGATGAGCTCGTATTTGCTGAGTTATATAGTCGTCTAGTGCAGCTTTGGAAATGGTTTCCTCCTTGACTGCTGAAAGGTCTGGAGGAGGATTAGATGTCTCCCCTCCGTCGTCTCCGACAATGATTGGAGGGTTTTCAGCTGGAGGGTCCGGCTGTAACATCATCCCTACCATATCTTGGAAGAGGAGCACCATTTGCTTTATGTTAGCCGCCTGCTCTGCGGCTTCTTTGTCCTTCTTTTCGAGGACTGTGCGTAAGAAGTTAGCATCGGTTTCTTGCTTGTGACGCTGCTCTGATGATGCCTCCGGGCTTTCTTTTGGCCCGGTAAGTGCAGTCATTTGCGTCAGCATTCCCTGAAGCTTCTGTTGCTGCTCCTGGGCTTTTGTCACGGATCGGGTGAGCGGTCGGTGACCCGTCGAAGCACGGCTTTCCTCTTTTCCGGAAGCCATATAAACAGTGTGCACCACCATGGCCCCAGACTTGGGGCGTTTAGATTCAGCGCTTTTACGGTTCGTCGTGTTCACAGGGGCTTTTTGCGGCCTCCTTTTCTTTTGAGTGATTGACGTTGAGGGGGCCGTTGCAGTAGGCACCCAGTCGGTTGTTGCTTTTTCTGGCTTGACAGGGTAGTCCTTCTCCTGCCAAACCTTCATCTTTTTTTGCCGGCGGAGATAGTCTTGATCCATCACGGAATCTTGAACTTGACGCCAGACCTTGTAAATTTTAGAGGATAGTCGTTGAGGAGGTTGCTCCGGCTTCTTCTCTGTATCATTCTCTGCGGGTGAAGGAGATCTTTTCAGCACTGCAGTGGGTGAATTTCTGCGCACCTTATTGAGCAGTTCAAGGCTGTTCTCGGTTGGAACAACAGTATTGATTTCCACCATCGGAGCTGGCGGAGTTATCCCAGAGGGGGAGTTGCCCCCAGCCTTCCTTACTCGGCGCCAGTAGCGACGTCGAGCGTGTCGTGCGGATGGAGTTGTTTCAGCCGTAGGGGTGACCTCCTCATGCCCCCTGTGTTGGTCAGAATTCGCTGGTATCAGCCTTTTAAAAACCGACGTCCGTTGAATGGGGACGGTCAACCTATCAAAAGCAGACTTTCGAGCAGGGGAAGCAACCTTGGTGATTTCACCTGGAACGGGAGCAGAGATAGTCAATCTTGTGAGGACCGACCCTTTGGCAGAAGAAACTACAGGGATGGCTATCCGCTTCGGGATAACGCCTTCTGGTATTGTAGGCTTCTTTATGGGCCCGTTGGAGCTCTGGCCTAGTCTGTTAAAAACTGAGGCAGTGGAGTTGGGCGACCCGTTGAGAGGGGCCGCGACAGCGGTAAGTCGATCAAAGACCGACTTCTTTTGGATTTCTTATGATGTCATTGGGGCATTGAAGCTCATCGGTGGGAGCATGGTCCCGAAGAAAAGTCCAGTGGTGGCCCGAGTTACCTGCTCCACTGGCATCTTGAAAAGGGAGGCCGCTTGGGGCCCGTAAGTCACTCCTCCAGCAAGGACGGAGTGAGAGTTGCAGGTGCAGGTAGTGCAGTTTGAAGCCATTGATCTTCTGTTTTCTGCACGGATCAAGACACCAAATCTTAGTACCTCGAATCCACAGGCAACCACCGCAAACCGCGATTTGTTCGCGAACACGACACACGAAGTGTGGAGTGGAAAGAGGAAGAGGTCCCACCGGGCGTGCCAGAATCTGTTCCCCTCCGAATACAGAGACGCGACCGCGTAGGTTCATCTTGCCTGAGATTCGGGGCAGATGCTATTTGGTTTTATCCGTCTACCTCTCCGAAGATGCCAAGTTGATTTATGGCACCGTGTATCGGAGGTTTAGACGGATGCGGCCGATGTAGCAGACTTCGTCAGATTCCCCCTCGTTCGAGGGGTTTTTGATTATGGGGACGCTCTTCCGTGCAGGCGCAAGCCCCTGCAGTTAATTATGCTACCGCATCGCGGTAACAACTTTCTCCTTCTCCAGAATTTCACTTCGTGTCGTGGGTGTTTGTTTTATTTGTGGTTGCCCATGGATTGTATACGGAGACTAATTTATGTCGTCGCCTATAGGACGTGGATTAGTCCAAATCCGTATTTTCTTAGATTTGGGTTTGGAGTTTTGGTTTGAGGATACGTTAGCCATATTTAAGGCTAAGATCAACTCAAACGTTTGTTAAGGATACGTTAGTCCAATTTGAGACTAAGATCAACTTAACGTGATCATTTAGATCCGACAAAAGAGCATTTGGGGGCTCTATTGTTCTAGTTTAGGGACATAGTGGTCTATTTAATATGTGGTCGTCGGGATCCTTCACCTCTCTGACGACGTTGAAGGATTACAACGACAGATGTCAGAGGAGTTCAGAGATGTACCCTTGAACCAAAGTTGGTTGGGGGATCTATAGTCCAATTTGGGACTAAAGTCTGTTTGAAGGTTTTGGTTTAAGGATACGTTAGCCATATTTGAGGCTTAGATCGACTTAAACGTTTGTCAAGGATACGTTAGTCTAATTTGAGACTACGATCAGCTTGACAGGATCATTTAGATCCGATAAAAGAGCATTTGGGGGCTCTATTGTTCCAGTTTAGGGACATAGTGGTCCATAGCCAGATTAGGGACATGGTGGTCCATTACCAGTTTAGGGACATGGTGGTCCATGGAATGTATGGCCGTCGGGACCCATCACCTCTTTGACGACGTTGAAGGATTACAACGACAAATATCAGAGGAGTTTAGAGATGTACCCTTGAACCGGGTGTAAATTGATTTAGGAAAGCAGTCGTGCTCAGTTCAATTTAGTTTGAGGACTTATGGCCATGATTGGGTTAAGTCCAGTTGAAAATGTTCAACATTTTATTTGCATTTGGCCTGTTAGGCTTTTGTTTGGGCTCTGCCCTTTTTAATAATGCACTGCATTTTATTCTGGCCTGTTAGGCCTTTTTAATTGGGCTTTGTCCCTCTTTCTTTTATAATGCAGAGCATTAGGCTTTTCAATTAAATGCATAACATTTATTTTAGGCTTGTTAGGCCTTTTTAATTGGGCTCTGTCCCTTTTTTTTTTATAATGCAGAGCATTTGATGATCTGACAGTGCGCCACGTGGCCTGTCAGGCGCTCTGCGCCAATTAATGAGCGCAAGGCGCGAGCGCATGTGGGGGTGACACGTGTCACGCTCTGGTGAGTGCAAGCGCAGTGCGCTGTACCAGTGCGCTGCGCTATTGCGCTGCTGAAGTAGCTCGTCGCATCTGTTAAACTTTGTGTGTAATAAACGAGTAAGCACGGTGTATTGGATTTTAGTCAAACTCGTATCATTATTAGGTTATTGCGAAACCCAATCTATGAGTACTGTCACGCCTCGCTTCCCGGTATACGGGCGGAGGACATGACTCGTCCGCGACGTATTTACTGTGAAGTAAATACGCTAAGCGTATCTAACTAATATAAAATTAAAAGCACAAGAAACAAGATATAATAAAACATCAACTTTATTTATTCACGTTCTTTCTGTACAATGCATGGATATGTAAATACATCTGATGAAAACAATGCCTAAACAATGGCATAACAGAAAAAGAAAAGTACTGGAATGAAATGTGTACAATGAACCTAGAGCTCTGGGTCTTCAATAATCTGGTCCAAGTCCTCGATGCTGGGCTCCGTCTCCAGAAGGTCCGAAACACCTGACAACATTCAAAGAAGAAAGAAAGAGAATGTCGTCAGCGAACAAATCGCTCGGTAAGTCCCAAAGATAAGGGAGAAGTAGAAAAGAAGAAAGAGAGAGTGTAGCTTTTAAAGTTGTATTATATTGTTATAATTTTAATGTTGTTATTATCGTAAGTTCAAGGGTGAATGTCAACTAATCTCAAGAGTGTTCTCAAACCCAACAGGCCACAGTCAAGGGGTAGGGAACCACGGGCCCGAATGATATGTTAGTAGCGGGACTTCGACCGTCGCCGAAATATTCCAAACTCAACAGGCCATAGTCCAGGAGCATGGAAACATGGGCCCTCATGATTGCTTGCTTGTGTTAGTAGACATGGATTCATGATCTAGGGGGACTCTTGAGCTTCTGTTGGATTCACGAATAAACTATCCCAATACCCCATGTAGTTATTGCATTGATAGTATTGTATTGCATTGTAATGTCTTGTAAATTGAATTGTATAATTGGATGACTTGCCAAACCCATGATATCAGTAAAATGATGTAACTGAAGAATCATGTAAATGGTTGTAATTGGATAATCATGTAAATGAATGTATATCCATAGTTCGGTTCAGTCAAGTTGTATAGATTGATAGATTGAATATATGGATTCATGGATTCATGTTGAGTTGTAGTTTATAGATTGTAGATTGTACTTGAATCATATTCAAGTCAGATTATTAATGAAACTCATTCTGAGTCAGACAAAAAGAACTTGAAGTCATGATTGTTTTGATGTTATCGGTAACCGCTGCACATGGGCGGCAGGATTTGTGTCTTTTTCAAAAACGATTACCGTGTTGATAACACCGTTGTTAAGTTTTCTACCTTAAATAGGAAAGCACCCACTTCTCCGGCTCCCTGAGGCTCAAGAGATTGGTCCCGCTTAAACCTATGTTTACTAGGGTCCTTAGGGTAATTTATAGAACTTGAGGGGGTTTTACGTAAAAATACTTTTCTGTAGTTTTCAAAATACTCACCAAGTATTTAGTTATCGTCTTTAGAATTGAAATAAATGTGTATTTTATACATATGCCATTTCTATTGAGAATAACCTAATTTTCATAATATATGGTATTAAAGTGTAATATTAAACTTGTATGGCTTTCACGGGATTTTAATGTAAACTGATTCTTGTGAATTTTGAAAAGAGTTGTAATATTTATATTCTTACAAAATAGATCTTTTAATGTTACTTTTATATATATATATATATATATATATATATATAAATATATATATATATATATATATATATATAAATATATATATATATATATATAATTTTAATATATATATATTATAATTCTAAACCTCATTTCCTTAAGATGTCGTATTATAAATCTTTCGAGACCGAATGCTCCTTGCGGAGGTCTGCATCTCGCACTACTAAGCCCGAGGATGTGCGATAATCTGCACCATCCCGAACGGGTTCCCCAAATGGGTTGTTGCGGCGCTTTGTAAAGATTTGTATAAATACTAAATCGTTTAGAAAATGGTTTTATTAGTAATGGTATTTATTTGAAAAGGTGTCGTTTTCCCGTATTCTATGTTTCCGAGGGTATTGCGCTATGTTGCATATGAGTGTGTGAGGAGGTAGGTCATAATCTCGAGATCTACTTAAAGGTATAGCAAATTTAATGGTTTAAATGTCGAAAATGAAACTATATGGTATTTTAAATGAAAAGGTAAGGTAAAATGGAAATAGCAATTTATTTTGATATGGAACTTGTTCAATATGATTAGTTAGTGTTTAATAGTCAACATGTAATGGTTTAACAAGATTGTATTAAAGGAAAAGTGAGATTTTAGGAAGAACCAAATCGGAAATCAGATTTGCTCCGATTCCGTCGGGTTTTAGAATTTCGTATTTTCAGAAAGAGTGGAGAAGGGGAAAGTGGGACTTACTGGCTTAGGACTTAGAGGAGAGGAATAGGAGTCAGGAGGAGGCACCGGTGCGTCGTTTTGTCGCCGGGATCTCCTAGGGTTGTCGCCGGAAATTTGCCGGAGCTCCGCCTCTCGCTTCTTCCAAAGTACACTAGGGTTTTTAGGGATTTTTTTAGAGTTGGCTCAGAATTTTAGGATGAGGGGGTAGTTTTTAGGGTGGTATTTATAAGGTTAGGCTAGGGTTAGGGTAGATGAAGAGTTTAATTGAAAAAATGTATTAAAAATATATTAAAATGTAATAAAAGTGGAGTAATTGAGCTATTAAGAGGTCTCTGGAAATGGTCTGAGGATAAAATTTTGCAGGTGTACAGGGGAGATGAAAAGACACATTTTTCATGTTGGGGTCGTCGCCGGAATCGGCCGACTCGGCCGTGACTCGGTCGGAGGCCTAAGTCGGCCGAGTCGAGGCCGAGTTGGCCGATTTCCGGCCGAGTCAGCTGGCCTGAATCCCCCCTCCCCCGACGGTTCATCTATCATCTGGCAATGTTACATTTATGGGTGTTGTGGGGTTTTTGTGAGATATGCACGTGTAAACTCTTGGTTTTCTAAAGGTTCAAAATAAAACAATATTAAAAATAATGTGGGGTATAGGATTTGAACTCTAGTGGCTTGGTTCAGCAGTGCAAGGTATTACCAATGAGCTACAA
The DNA here is from genome assembly GCA_030015575.1 of Agapanthus africanus. Lineage (NCBI taxonomy): Eukaryota > Viridiplantae > Streptophyta > Magnoliopsida > Asparagales > Amaryllidaceae > Agapanthus > Agapanthus africanus. The sequence goes on from JASDDO010000010.1 coordinate 336,193,816, forward strand.
CCTCCTTCTTGTAATTATGGAGGTAATTAATTACTTAAAATAATAACACTAAATTTACATACCCCAGGTATACATTAATTTTTAAGCAAATTTTGTACACTAAAAATGGAGTTGTTGCATTATTTTAACTTGTAATTAAAAAGCAAATTAATTACTTATATCTTGTGCTCAGGCTAAAATACCCCTTTCTGGATTTTTGAAAAAAATGTACAGGAAATTTAGGGTTGTTACATTCTACCCTTATTATAAAAATTTCGTCCTCGAAATTTGTAAAAGGAAAGTGTAACGGATTTTAGGAAATTTGGTGACTGGAGTACTTGATAGTGTAAAATAACAAGGTGGTACAAGGATTTGAAAAGGTTGAAGAGAATTACCCGGGTTATCCTGGCCAAACGTCTCAGCTTCTATGGCCGCCAAATTGTAAGCCTGGCGTCTCGGCACGTTTCTTCGTGCATGCTGGTACAATGCTGATTGTCAAGGTAAAGGAGGTCCACGTGGAGGTGGTGCAGGAAATGTTAACCAAGTAGATGGAGCTTGGATAGCTGGTCTAGCTGCGGAATTAGGATTAGTTCGGTTGTGTGGGCAAGTTCCCATGGTATGTGAGGATGATCCACATATCAGGAAAAGACCGTTTGCTTGTCGGCAAACCTCCATCAGATGTCCAGCTCTCTTGCAGTAGGTACAAAAGGTTGGGTTGGACCTGTTGATTGGTACTCCCAGTCTCCTTGGTACAAATGATGGTCCTGATGCGGCTCCTCCTGCCATCTGGTTGGCAGGGCGCTTCACTCCTGTAGACTGAGGTCTGCCCCTTACCTTTATCACTGCCTCATAACTGCGGGCGGCTATCAGAGCTTCTTCATGAGTCGGAAATTTCCCTGTGGCTAGTGCAACCAGGATTTCCGTGTCCAAACCTTGTTGAAATCGACGGGCCCTGATCTCATCCGTCGGTATCAGGTGTGCCGCAAATCTGTTACGGTCTTGTGTTAGTTGTGTAACATGTGATATTTAAAAAATTCAAATTACTGAGACATATCTTACCGACTGAGCATGGTGAACTCAGCGTCATACTCATCTACTGACTTGATCCACATCGAACCTTGTTGCAGATGAATAAACTGTTGTTCCATGTCGAACCTGGCAGTCTCAGGGAAGTACTTCGCGTCGAACCTATCGCGAAAAGTCTTACATTCTATGGCCTGATCAAGACGACTTTCTTCCGCCTTCCACCAGTTTCGTGCATTGTCTGTGAGCTGCAATTTTTCTACACGAACCCAAGCTATGTCTGGCACTTGTGTTGCTGCCAGATCATCCTCTATACTTTGTGCTCATTCCTCAGCTTCCAGTGGGCTCCCCTTTCCTGAGAACTGTTTGGAATGTAAATCTCTGAATTGCTTCACCCCAGGTGCTTCAGCCTCGGGACGGTTCAAAAGCTGCTGCTGTCCCTCTAGGAGCCTGCAGATTGCCACAAGCAGAACCGTTTGCTCGTTGGGTGGAGCAGGAACGGTAGGTGTGAGTGGTAGTAGTGGAGGTGTGTTGTTGAAGTTGGTGCTGGTGTTGTTTGGGGAATCCATAACCTTGAAGAAAATTTTGGGTTAGGACAGGTTCAAAGTATATGATTCAAAGAATATGAAATTGTAAGATTCAAGGAACAAGAATTGTAAAGAATGTTTTAGTTGCTGGTTCTTGTGTTATATTGCTTAGGTTGTCCACGCAGAGATGAACTGCATGGTAGGGTTCCATACAGCTCTGACCTGCATAGGCCACCAACAAAACCTGTCACGTCCCGATTCTCGGTATACGGGCGGAGGACGTGACTGGTCCGCGACATATTTACTGTGAAGTAAATATGCTAAGCGTATCTAAGCAATATAAAAGTAAAAGCACAAGAGAAAAGATATAATAAAACATCAACTTTATTTACTCACATTCTTTCTGTACAATGCATGGAAATGTAAATAAATCTGATGAAAACAATGCCTAAACAATGGCATAACAGAAAAAGAAAAGTACTGGAATGAAATGAAATGTGTACAATGAACCTAGAGCTCTGGGTCTTCAATAATCTGGTTCAAGTCCTCGATGCATGGCTCCGTCTCCAAAAGGTCCGAAACACCTGACGACATTCAAAGAAGAAAGAAAGAGAATGTCGTCAGCGAACAAATCGCTCGGTAAGTCCCAAAGATAAGAGAGAAGTAGAAAAGAAGAAAGAGAGAGTGTAGCTTTTAAAATTGAATTATATTGTTATAATGTTAATGCTGTTATTATCGTAAGTTCAAGGGTGAATGTCAACTAATCTCAAGAGTGTTCTCAAACCCAACAGGCCACAGTCAAGGGGTAGGGAACCACGGGCCTGAATGATATGTTAGTAGCGGGACTTCGACCGTCGCCGAATTATTCCAAACTCAACAGGCCACAGTCCAGGAGCATGGAAACATGGGCCCTCATGATTGCTTGCTTGTGTTAGTAGACATGGATTCATGATCTTGGGGGACTCTTGAGCTTCTGTTGGATTCACGAATGAACTATCCCAATACCCCATGTAGTTATTGTATTGATAGTATTGTATTGCATTGTAATGTCTTGTAAATTGAATTGTATAATTGGATGACTTTCCGAAACCATGATATCAGTAAATGGATGTAACTGAAGAATCATGTAACTGGATAATCATGTAAATGAATGTATATCCATGGTTCGGTTCAATCAAGTTGTATAGATTGATAGATTGAATATATGGATTCATGGATTCATGTTGAATTGTAGTTTGTAGATTGTAGATTGTACTTGAATCATATTCAAGTCAGATTATTAATGAGACTCAGTCTGAGTCAGACAAAAAGAAATTGAAGTCCTGATTGTTTTGATTTTATCAGTAACCGCTATACATGGGCGGCAGGATTTGTGTCTTTTTCAAAGACGATTACCGTGTTGATAGCACCATTGTTAAGTTGTCTACCTTAAATAGGCAAGCACCTACATCTCCGGCTCGCTGAGGCTCAAGAGATTGGTCCCGCTTAAACCTATGTTTACCAGGGTCCTTGGGGTAATTTATAGAACTTGAGGGGGGTTTAAGTAAAAATACTTTTCTATAGTTTTCAAAATACTCCCCAAGTATTTAGTTATCTTCTTTAGAGTTGTAATAAATGTGGATTTTATACATATGCCATTTCTATTGAGAATAACCTAATTTTCATAATATATGGTATTAAAGTGTAATATTAAACTTGTATGGATTTCATGGTATTTTAATGTAAACCAATTCTTGTGATTTTTGAAAAGAGTTGTAATATTTATATTCTTAAAAAATAGATCTTTTAATGTTACATACATACATACATATATATATATATATATATATATACATATATATATATATATATTATAATTCTAAAAATCTCATTTTCTTAAGATGTCGTATTTTAAATTTTTCGAGACCGAATGCTCCTTACGGAGGTCTGCATCTCGCACTACTAAGTCCGAGGATGTGCGATAATCCGCACCATCCCGAACGGGTTCCCCAAATGGGTTGTAGCGACGCTTTGCAAAGATTTGTATAAATACTAAATCATTTAGAAAATGGTTTTATTAGTAATGGTATTTATTTGAAAAGATGTCGTTTTCCCGTATTCTATGTTTCCGAGGGTATTGTGCTATGTTGCATATGAGTGTGTGAGGAGGTAGGTTATTACCTCATAATCTACTTAAAGGTATAGCAAGTTTAATGGTTTAAATGTCGAAAATAAAACTATATGGTATTTTAAATGAAAAAGTACGGTAAAATGGAAATAACAATTTATTTTAATATGAAACTTATTCAATATGATTAGTTAGTGTTTAATAGTCAACATGTAATGATTTAACAAGATTGTATTAAAGGAAAAGTGAGATTTTAGGAAGAACCGAATCGGAAATCAGATTTGCTCTGATTCTGTCGGGTTTTAGAATTTCGTATTTTCAGAAAGAGTAGAGAAGGGGGAAAGTGGGACTTACTGGCTTATGACTTAGGGGAGAGGAATAGGAGTCGGGAGGAGGTGCCGGTGCGTCGTTTCATCGCCGGGATCTCCTAGGGTTGTCGCCGGAAATTTGCCGGAGCTCCGTCTCTCACTTATTCCAAAGTACACTAGGGTTTCTAGGGATTTCTTAAGAGTTAGCTCAGAATTTTGGGGTGAGGGGGTTGTGTTTAGGGATGGTATTTATAGGGTTAGGATAGATGAAGAGTTTAATTGAAAAAATGTATTAAAAATATATTAAAATGTAATAAAAGTGGAGTAATTGATGTATTAAGAGGTCTCTGAAAATGGTCTGAGGATAAAATTTTGTAGGTGTACAGGGGAGATGAAAAGACACATTTTTCATGTTGGGGTCGTCGCCGGAATCGGCCGTAACTCGGTCGGAGGCCTGAGTCGGCCGAGTCGGCCGATTTCCGGCCGAGTCAGCCGGCCTAATCCCCCTCCCCCCGACGGTTCATCTATCCTCTGGCAATGTTACATTTTTGGGTGTAGTGGGGTTTTGTGATATATGCACGTGTAAACTCTTGGTATTCTAAAGGTTCAAAAATAAAACAATATTAAAAATAATGTGGGGTATGGGATTTGAACTCTGGTGGCTTGGTTCAATAGTACAAGGTATTACCAATAAGCTACAAGCTCCTTCTTGTAATTATAGAGCTAACTAATTACTTAAAGTAATAGCATTAAATATAAATACCTCAAGTATACATTAATTTTTAAGCAAATTTTGTATACTAAAAATGGAGTTGTTACATTATTTTAACTTGTAATTAAAAAGCAAATTAATTACTTATATCTTGTGCTCAGGCTAAAATACCCCTTTCTGGATTTTTGAAAAAATTGTACAGGAAATTTAGGGCAAATACTTAGGGACTTAGGCCTCGTTTGGATATCTAGTTTGGAAAACCGTAGTTTATTTTAATTCGATAGCTTTATGTAAGTATGATTGATCAAAACTAAGTCTATAACCAAATAAGCTCAGGCTACTAATATTGCATATGTCACTATCTATAATGTAATATAATATTTTACTATTAAGAAGTATATGTACCAACATCTGCTTCAACTCCTCGATGCTGGCCTTCAAGGCGGCAACATCATGCTCTAGACGTCGCTCACGGGGAGTAGAAAAGTAACCGATGGAGTGGAGTCCAAACTCATATAGGCCCTGTTAGGACCCTGTCCCCGGCCTCTCTCCCAACCTCCGTGGTGCCCTCCGTGTGCGGCGTCTAGGGCAGGGGTCAGTAGCATCGAATCGATCTGTCCAGTAAAATCAATCCCCAATATCTCCGCCTGCTCCACCACCCGCTCCTACACCCACATTAACCATTAAAATATAAGTATATCATTTAATTTTGAACTTTTCAAAACAAAAATTTCAAATCTGTTAGAATAAATATTAACACTTACGCAGTACTCCTGGATAGTGGTGTCGGGAAATCGAAGCTCGCCCGTGGCGGGATCTGTCGAGATGCCGTGGACGGCAAGATATGCGGTCAGCACACTCGGTGTACCACCCTGCGCAAAGATCTGAGCTCTCTGCAATTTGCCAAAACTTTACATATATTATAAAATAACTCTTAATATTATATTATATCAAGATAGATCTATTGTAATTTACCGATGCTTCCATGGCACGAGTAATGTTCCTCGAGCCTCTGGTGCAGTGCGCCAATTCAAGAGCGCAATGCTCATTTTTTAAAGCGCAAGGCGCAGATTGCTCTGGGATTGACACGTGGCGTGTTCTGGTGACTTGCGCCAACCCAAGAGCGCAGAGGCTCATTTCATAAGTGCAAGGCACTGTTCAAAAGCGCAGAGCGCATCTTGATCTATTTTAGATCAAAGAACAGAATCTTTTTGATTCTCAAGAGGTTCTACCTCAAGTTTTAAGAACCAGTGGTTCACCAAAAGGCAATGCCTTTATACAGATCAAAAAGATCTAAAGAAGTAAATTACTTATTTTTTATTAATATTATCATTTTTTATTGAAGATCTTTGATCTTGTTCTTAGATCATTGATCTTTTTTTTAGAAGAACTTCTTCTTTTTCTTCAAAGGTTTACCTTTTCTTTTCTTCGAGTTCTTCTCAAAGTTTTAGAGGAGTTTTCTATCTTTTTCTATGTGTATCTATCATTTAGACTTGGAGTCTAGGGGCCTTTATATAGTGCTAATTGATTTGTTAAATCAGTTAAAGAGATCTTTCTCTGATTGATTTAGGGATGTTTCCCTACCGTTAGATCTTTAATCCAAGGGCTCTATTTTACAGAAGAGAATCTCCTTGTTTTAAAAAGATTAGAAAGATCTTTTCAGAATTTTTCTGTTTAAACGCTGGCACAGCTGGCGCAAGCGTACTTGCGCTTGACACGTGTCGTGCAGCGCAGAGCGCAGCGCAACTGCGCTGACACGTGTCGCGCAGCGCAGAGCGCAAGTCAGCTGAAGCGTTGCTTCCTTTATTAAAATTTGAATTTTAAACAGAGCCTTGCTCTGATTAGGTGCGTTGCCTTGGGCGCTGCGCTCCTTGCGCTGGCGTGTCTGATTTTGACACGTGGCGCTCTGCGTGCAGCGTAGGGGATCTGAAGCGTTGCTTCATTTATTTTAACTTTAATTTCAAAGTAGAGCTTTGCTCTAACTAGGGGAAACAGAAGGGTTGCTTCGTTTCTCGCATTGGAATTTGAACAGAGCTTTGCTCTGATTGGGGTAAACAACGCGCTCATATGAAAGATTGACTAGGCCGAGGACATTCCACCAAGGCGAACTCGTGCTAGTGGTCAGAAGACCTATGATCCCCAATCGCGCCAAGCGGGGAAAATTCGAGCCGAACTATGAAGGCCCGTACATCATAGACAAGGTCTACCAGGGTAAACCCTATCTACTCATGGATATGCACGGTGAAAGACCTATCAGGCCAATAAACGGTCGCTTCCTAAAGAAATACTACGCTTAATGAGTCACAGCCTAGGTCAATGATAGATGACGACGACTATGTCCGCTCGCTATCTTCCTAAGCCCAAACTCTATAAGTAGTAGCCGCCTTCTTCAACAACGGACCGAAACGTCCTTATACTAACAACGGACCACTATGTCCTAAAACTAGCTGTTGACCGAGATGTTGATAAACTACGGTGGATTGCAACATCCCAAAGCCGATAAAAAAACGGTATGTCCATAAGCAAAAAGGGCACAGATGAAAACCCGAAAGGGCTTCGTGAGTAAAAACAGCAGGGCTACCGGCGAGTGCTTGTGAAAACACGAAAGGGCGCGACCTCGTTATATAAAAGAAAGAATAAAAAAAAGAAAGAATAAAAAAAATGGTATGTCCATAAGCAAAGGGGGCACGGATGAAAACCCGAAAGGTCTCCGTGAGTAAAAACAGCAGGACTACCGGCGAGTGTTTGTGAAAACCCGAAAAGGCGCAACCTCGTTAAAAGATACTTACAGGGTCCTCTCGACCTTGTAAGGAGAAACCACCCGCGTGAGATCCTTACGACTCACAAGGGAGCAACACACTTAGGGATCCCCACGATTCCTAAGGAGAAAATACACTTGCGAGATCCTCACGACCCGTAAGGGGAACTCTCTTATGGGACCCTCACGGCTCATAAGATTTGAAAGTCTTAACTTACAGAGACCTGAACCTGTTCTTAAGCAACCCCCACAACCTTCGATATTGCCCTACAAGTGGCTCAATACTGACCCTTGTATACAATCCACGGGCGTGAATAAACATTTCCCTAACAAAGTCCCACCCGTGACTAGGGATATGTCTACACGGTGAACAACCCTTGTAATCCCTCTCGACTTATAAGGAGAAAATCCTTTTGTAAGATCCTTACGACTTACAGGGGAACATGCACTTACGAGATCCTCACGACTTGTAGGGAGAGATACCTTTGTGAGACCCTTACGGCTCATGAAGTTAAATGCCTTGGTCGACAGGATCCTAACCCTGTTTACTAAGCCACCTCTGTTTGACATCGACAGAGGCAAATGATGATTCGCTCCTGGCAACATCCCAGTTGTAGCGGTGTTGATGCCGAAATCGGTGTCTAATTCCAAGCTCACAGTAAGAAGCTAGTAAGCCACACATGCATACGAAATAGCCGAAATGATGGGGCAACTTGCAACAAAATCAGGAAGTAAAAATGTACGCATGCAAAATAGCCGAAATGATTGGGCAACTCGCAATAAAAAGCAGCGAGTGAAAATAAAATAAATAGCCGACATGATTGGGCACCGCGAAAAATAGCCGAAATGATTGGGCAATCACAACTCTCGCGATATAAAAGCTGAAATGATAGAGCATCGCGGAAAGAAATAAAATAAAAAATATATATAAAATCTATGCCCTACAGGAAACATCATAGTAATCCCTGTATACAATCCAGAGGCACAAACGAAGAAGGAAACACATCTTCCCTCCCCATGCTCCATCAGAAAATGGAGCCAAGTCTTGACGGTAACTCATATAAAACCTGAAAGACAATCGGAGATCATCCCACACCAGCACAGAGTGGTCACCACCTCGATGCTCGTCTCAATACAGCAGACGAGATGTCACGACAGCGTTCTTCCTTTAACAGGATTCGGACGTGACAAAGCAAACGAAGCGAAGGCCAAATTCCTAGCTTCAGGGTCTTGACGGTAACTCATATAAAACCTGAAAGACCATCGGAGATCATCTCACACCAGCATGGAGTGATCGCCATCTCGACGTTCGTCTCGATACAGCAAACGCGATGTCACCCCAGCGTTCTTCCCCCAGCAGGATTCAGACGTGACAATCAAACAATGGAGCCACGTCAAAATCCCTAGTTCCAAGCCTCGACGGTTCACCCGCAACCTAGAGACAACCGCGACATTCGTCTCGTTACAGCAGACGCAATGCCAGCAAAACGAAGCGAAGGCCAAATTTCTAGCTTCAGGGTCTTGACGGTAACTCATATAAAACCTGAAAGAACATCGGAGATCATCTCACACCAGCGTGGAGTGATCTCCATCTCGACGTTCGTCTCGATACAGCAGACGCGATGTCACCCCAGCGTTCTTCCCCCAGCAGGATTCAGACGCGACAATCAAACAATAGAGCCACGGCAAAATCCCTAGTTCCAAGCCTCGACGGTTCACCCGCAACCTAGAGACAACCGCGACATTCGTCTCGTTACAGCAGATGCAATGCCAGCAAAACGAAGCGAATGCCAAATTCCTAGCTTCAGGGTCTTGATGGCAACTCATATAAAACCTGAAAGACTATCGGAGATCATCCCACACCAGCGCGGAGTGGTTATGAATCATCGGGGCTCTCCAAAATGAGCCTAACCTCAAGTAAAAGCGGTATGGAAAAATTCCTAACGCTTGCTCTTCCGACGGTCAAAATGCCTAGGAGGATTGCTTGAAGACGTCTTGTCCAACCCCCGAAGGAATCAGAGACACGACAAACGCAAGGCTACTCGAACAACAAGATTGCCTATCGAGGAATACATCAGCCAATGCGACGGTACAACGGACAAAAATCCTAGTACCACAGACCCTAACGGACCTCTGTCGTAAAGAGCAGAGGTTAACTGTGACGTTAGGATATTCTTGCGGGAACTGCTCGGTTCGTCTCGACTTGTGAGGAAATTAGTGTCTTTGCGAGAACTTCTCGATTCGTCTCAACTCGTGAGATAAAGCCTTAGGCAGCGGGGATTAAAAAACATGTTTCCTAAGCACTGGGACCTTGCAAGTCTGTTCAAAATAAACACTTGCATACTATTCACGGGTCACTCTCTCCAAAGTCGAATCTTGACAAGGAGGGAAACAACCGTTTACTGGTCCTCTCGACTCGTAAGAGGGAAAATTCTGTTATAAGATCCTTACGACTTATAAGAGAAAACACACTTAGGAATCCTCACGATTCCTAAGGAGAAAATACACCTACGAGATCCTCTCGATTCGTAGGGAGAAAATTCTCTATGAGACCCTCACGGCTCATAGAGTTGAAAAGTCTTAGGCAGCAGATCTGAACCTGCCTCCTAAGACATCACTACCTCTTGAAGAAGCAAAGACAAGATGCTCGCTTTATCATCTGTCGACCATGTTTACGAAGGTAACATGCTGATAATAAAAGAAGAAGAAAGCGGAGAAATGACACAAGACATTGTGAAGAATGTATATCTTTTATTCATGAATTTGATTGAGTACAAGATAAATTGTGGTAAAGAATAAAAGAAACAAATACATTTTATTTACAATTATAAATGATACAAGATCATCATTAAGAAAGGAGCATTTTTAACAAATTCACAAGCTGTTCTCGCACTTCTTTCAACGCCTCTTCTTGATCGGCTACCACCGCCAACTCTGCTTCCACCTAGGCTCGCTGCTCCAAATAGGATGAAAGTTGTTCTTCGACGGCTCGCCGAGCTGCTTCACGACCTTGGGCATCATGCTCAGCGGCATCGAGCTTCTGCTTCAGTATTAGCCCATCAGAAATACTTTGCAGAAGGCCCTCGAAGATAGCCTTCACCCGGGCAGCGTTCGCGTCAACCTTAGCACGCAGTCGAGCAGACTCGCTTGAGGTCTCTTTGCATTCCCTCCGCCTTAAAGCCGCCTCTTGTTCCAGATGGCGGAAGTAAGAAGCGCTCTGCTTGATCCACGCCGCCCGTTGAGAACTCATGGCCAAAACCTCGGGGGCAGGACGCATAAGTTCCAGCTGATGCAGGAGAGCCTCAATCTCCCTGCAGTGGTTAACCCAAAACTCGACGACGCCTTCATTATGAAAATTTACAAGCATCGCCAGCATCAGATTAACCTCCGCAGCGAAATCTGCGGCAGATGTAGGAGCTTCTGCGTCAAGCTCCTCGATGCATCCGCTCAGCATGCTCAAACTCATTGCAGCACCCTTTGAGGATGGACGCCTGGAGAATGGGCCTGCCGGCATCATGATGCGGGACTCGAAAAGGACCGGAACCGGAACGATAGCTGCAAAACAAATCACAATCAGATGACAGACCTAAAAATACAGGAGATTCATGAACAGTAGAGTCTACTATACCGGCTGCAGCAGGCGGCAAAGCCGGGAGGACCGGTGGCGCGACTGATCCTACATCTCCTCCTTCGATCTGTAGCACTGCAATCAGGACAAGGAGAAATCAGAAACAATTCCATTATTGAAAAATGAAAGGGCATTAATTGAAAACTATACTCACCAGCGCCACTGGAGGAAGCAAGCTCCGACGGGAAGGAGAAGTGTGGGTGCAGCACCTGGTAAAGGTGATCAAAAAGCACTCTTGCAAGGACACAATAGTATAACGTCAATTCATGAATTATACGGCCGAGAGATAAGACTAATGGGATACAAATCCATACCTTCCAGCATTTGCGACGGTGCGAAAGAAGGTAGAGAGGTAGCCACCGTCAAGGCAGTAACTGACGGCGCTCCCTCGAGCAATGGGGCATCAGCACTGGCCGCACCTGCGTTAAAAAAAAGAGAAACCTGTCAGGAAGAATTGCAAAATAAAAAAGGACGGTAACCCGAAATTTACCTGATGAGTCACCAGCCGAAACGGCGGCGTCTCCCTCCTCCATTGACATGGGACCATCTCCCGTTGCCTCATCGCCAGACTCTACAGGAGCCGTCGTCGTGCTCGCGAGGCCGGGAGACGACGAGGGACCGTAGGCTGGGAGAGCAATGATCAGAGCGGTGCCCGACTCTTGAGAAAGAGCGGCCGGCTCATCCTCGGCAATCATGCCCATCTCACCCGCTACCCCCTCGGGCTCGGCGGTCGCAGCCGTCTCGCCCACCGCTGCCATGGGTTCATCGACCGCAGCCGCTCCATCCGCTGCCGCCCCAGACTCGGCTGTAGCAGCCGCCTCATCTGCTGCTACCTCGGGCTCGGCATCGGCAACCTTCTCGGGCATAGTAGGCGTGACCGTCTCGTCAGCCACTAGCCCAGGCCCGATGACTACGCTGCACCGCCTACCGTCGCCTCGGTTCCGGCTGCTGCTTTCTCCACCGTTCCCTCAGGCTCGACGGTTTCCGCCGCTCCTTTAGTTGGACTCGGCCCTGCAGGACAAGATGTATAAGAACCAATAGTTTTACAACTCATACAACAAAAGCCTCGAAAAACACATTACCTGAGGTGGATTGATCGTTGGCTTCCCGAGCTGCACGCGCCGCCTTTCTATAAGCAGTATACAAGGCGACTGGGGGCTCCTCGAAAGAAGTGGCAGCAGGAATTATGGCGCTTGGGCCCACTCTCACGGCTAAAGCAACGCTACGCTCCTTCGCTGCGCGCCTCAAGCGCTTCCTCTCCTCCTGGGCCGTCATGACAGACCTCTTGGAAGCCTCCTTTAGTAAGGCGTCATCATCCACATTCAGAGTTGCCTCCAGAGCCTTCAAGGCATCCATCATCGGCTTTTTGAGTCGGGTCTCTTGCGGAAATTACGAAGAGGCCGAAACATCAGCAGCTAGCCCGGGGATAATCCCCGCTTCGGCTTGCGTAGTAGATCCCGTCGCCCATGCAAAAAGATAAAGAAAAGATTAGATTAGCCATAAAAAGGAGATTAAAGACTCAGTAAGCCGAGACATACCAACACCCGATAGAGTGCGTCTCATCTCTTCCTCCTGGAAGGTTTTGAGGGAAGCAGTGATGACTTCTTCGGTAGAAACGCCTGTTTAAAAAAGGAAAAGCGTTAGTCAAAGACAATGATGCAATGACGGAAAAATACAACTAGTTATTACCCGATTGCGCAAGATTAGCCAACCACGCTTCGAGCCTTGCCGATCGCTCAGAAGCCGCGATGGCGGCCTCCATATCGGTGTCTGCTGGATCTACGAAGAAACCCTCGTTGCTTCTGTACTCGCTTAGGCCTTCGGTGAGAGGGGCCTGAGGCTCTAAGCCGAGGACGGCATCGTGAGAAAGAACCGACTTCTTCTTCCTCTTCTGCGCGCGAACCCCGGACGCACCCAAAATCATCTTACGTTTTGTGGGCACCTTAGGACGGCGAGCCCCGATGTCCGAGCCCACGCCACACTCGGGAGAAACTATATTCACCGTCTCCACTGGAGCACGGGGCGCTGGGAGCACATCCGCGGTAGTACGGGGTAATCCGCACGGGGGGCTCAGCACGCGCGGTGGCCCAGCTCCAGCATCTCTCAGCAGAGGAACGACAGGGATCCTTGGCCTCAGGGGAGCTTTGCGGTCGCTGCCAGGGGGCACACCCTTGCGGTTTACCAACAACCGCTTCTCTTCCCGGACGACGGCACCCATCGCGTGCGCGTACCAAGCCACGTACACGTTGAGGGCCCGTGGAATGCAATTTGGCTCGCTAATAAAGAAGTGGGAGCCCGTGTTCAGCTGCATGAAATGATGTAGTGCACTCCGTATCCTCTCCCTGGTGGCCGCAGGCTCCTCCAAGAACGCCTCCATTGGGACCCCTTGGTTATAACTCAGCTGTTGGGTGAGCCGATGGGGGTTGTACCTCATGAAGAGCGCCATATCGTTTTGCCTGAACACCAGGAAGCCCGGCCGGATGGAGTATAAGTAAAGAATCTCCCGGGCTTTCAATACGGAGGCCCCGTCCTTGAAACCATCACGCAGCGACAACACTGACTTGGAGGTCTCCGCGCCAATGGTCATCACCTTATCCGTAAAATAAATGCTCGCTCCGACCGTACGCGGATGAAGAAGCAACCCCCTAGCCTCCCGCGGAGACGGACTCACAATAGAGGCGCCAATTAACAGCATGACTCTCGGGAGTCTGCACTTCTTGTAGAACAAGGGCCTTTTATGAACACCAAAAACCCCGTGCACATGCATTTCCATCCATGAGGTAAAATAGTGCATCGGGAAGTTGGCGGGTTGCACCCCCGGTTCATTCGCGTCCGCCGCCACGCTGAGTCCCTGGTACAGGTAGGCCAACCCGGCGATTCCAATTGACAATTGTATACCAGCCACCATCTGATGCGCTGGGTAGAAGACGGACGGCCTCATGTAACGCGGGTTCATGGGGAGTGCGAACCAGCATAGCCATAACCCCAGAAACCCGAGGAAGAAGGTCTCCTCATCGATGCTCGGCGCGGCGATTTCTGATAAGGGCATGATCACAGCATCAGGAAGGTAAAAACCCTTTTGGTCATCCTCTAATACACGTCGACGATCTAAGCCGAAGCCGAAGGGGTCGTCGAGCTTGGCGAACTTTTCACTCCGCTGCGATTGAATCTCCGGTCGAAGAAAGCGGGCGATGAAATCTGCAAAACTGACTCCCCGGCCTTCCGATTCCAAGTAGAGACCTTCATACATATTCGGCACCTTCACCAGACTCGGAAACTGGTGCTGAATAGCATTCTCCGGAGTTAGGCCCATTACCAGCGACTTGGTGGCGAAGAAATATTCATCCGGAGGAAGTAGCTCCTCATAATGCTCCCCCCTCACTGGCAAACCCGAAATCTCAGCAAATTCTTCCAGGGGGATGGAGACTTCCCTGTCCAATAGAAGAAAGTTATGGGTGGGGATGTTCCATTGTTCTATGAATGCCTTAACCCACCATGTCGGAGGAGCAGGGTACTCGAACAATGAGACGTAGACTGCGGAGTACAGACCAATCTTCATTAAATGCGTCCTCTTCGCTGATAAGATGTACCTGGCCCACTGAAAGTACCCGGCCGGTTGTCGAGGGGTTATCCCGATGTTATAAGGTTGTCCCTAAGGGCGTGCCTCACCCTGGCATATGCGCCCCCAGAATGTCCACGGTTGCCGGTGGCTGCACGGGAATAGCAGCAATCGAAGGCTGAAGAAGATCCTCCGAGTTCTTACGACCTCCGGGGCATACTTCATCGGGGGTACATCCGCATATGGGATCGACGAGATGGGCTCTGAGGGTACCGCGCACGAAAAGCTCTGCCGACCCTTAACGATTTGATTGTACCATGTCCCCCATAGATGAAGATTCTTATGTTCCGGGTCATGATCTCTGATCAATGCTAAGACTTCCCTGTCCACAGGCGCTCCAGGGAATCCTCCCTCTGAACGAACAAATGGGAAAGAACGATCGAAAGACATGTCACCTGCACGAAAAAAGGACAAAAGTCAACCGTCAGTGCTATAATTTAAATTCTGACGCTTGGTACTTTAAAAATTCGTACTGCGCTGCAATGCAGTGGAGAGGGGACCAAAGGGGGACCCACAAAATCTAGATGACAATGCATCAGTTAATAAGATAGCCTCATCATTGGATGAGACTGTCAATTAATAAGGAGATCCTCAAAAGAATATTCTCATTAAATGAGAAATCCCTTGAGACAAGGAGAAAATCTCCCGTTTTAGAGCAAAGCTCTGTCACCGAGTGACACTTGTCAAACTCTGGTCACAAGGGAATAAAATTCCTTAAAAGAGCCTAGCTCTGTAATAATAATGATGGAAAAATCCATCAAAGGAAAAATTAACTCCTAAAAATTAAATTTTGGGATCATAAAGATCCATGAAAAACTCTTAAGAGTTCATCATCTTTAGATCAAAAGATCTATGTTTTGTCAAAGAGCAAAGCTCTGTTCATGGGTTAAGAAACCCTTAAACAAATTCTTAAGAGCAAAGCTCTGTTTGTGAAACCCCAAAGGGGTTTTTTTTAATCAGAAGATCTATGAGAGCAAGGCTCTGTTGGTTAAAATTAATTTAATTTAATTAAGTTAAATTTTTACCTAAAAAAATTTCTAGAGTTCTAACTCTGAAGTTCTTGAAAGCAAGAGCAAGGATCTGAAAATAAAAATCTTGAGAAGATGATAATCATCTGAGGAGGACCAAGGGTCCTATTTATAGGCACTGAAGCGCCCCTTCAACTCCTGAGTTGATCCAACGGTCTGGATCTTGCCACCGCTGCACTCACGTGTGCGCCACGTGAGCGCAACGGTGGGGGGGCATTTGTTTCCCCCAATCAGAGCAAAGCTCTATTTGAATTTCAAAAATTCAAAAAATTGAAGCAACGCTTTAGATCCCT
Source organism: Agapanthus africanus (assembly GCA_030015575.1). Taxonomy (NCBI): domain Eukaryota; kingdom Viridiplantae; phylum Streptophyta; class Magnoliopsida; order Asparagales; family Amaryllidaceae; genus Agapanthus; species Agapanthus africanus. The sequence goes on from JASDDO010000010.1 coordinate 336,209,798, forward strand.
TGCGCTGCGCGCAGAGCGCCACGTGTCAAAAACAGACACGCCAGCGCAAGGGGCACTGCGCCCAAGGCAGCGCACCCCCAATCAGAGCAAGGCTCTGTTTTAAAATTCAAATTCTAAATAATAAAGGAAGCAACGCTTCAAATAATTTGCGCTCTGCGCTGCGCGACACGTGTCAGCACAGGTGAGCTAGCGCAATTACGCTGCGCTGCACGACACGTGTCAGCGAAGTTGCGCTAGCGCAGTTGCGCCACGCTCTGCGCTGCGCGACACGTGTCAGCGCAGTCGCTCTGCGCTGCGCGACACGTGTCAAGCGCAGGTGCACTTGCGCCAACTGTGCCAGCACTGAAACTTAAATAATAAATTATTTAATTAATCAGAATTAAAATTCTAGAAAGATCTTTTTAATCTTATTAAAGTAAAAAGATTATCTTCTGTAAAACAGAGGCCTTAGGATCAAAGATCCAACGGTGGGGGAAATATCCCCAGATCAATCAGAGGAAGATTTCTGTAACAAACTCAACAAACTAATTGGCCCTATATAAAGGCCCCTAGACTCCAAGTCTCACAGATACAAAAAAAAAAGAAAAAAAAAAGAGAAGAACTCTGAAAGAATTGAGAAGATCTATCTTCTTCAAGGTAAAGAATTTAATTCTTGAAGAACAGAGATGAAATCATCTCAAAAGAAGAATTTCTTCTAAAAAGATCAAAGATCTAAGAACAAGATCAAGATCTTCAACATAAAAAATAAAAAGATCAAAAAAGATCTAATCACAAAAGATAAAAAGAAGTAATTTACTTCATTCCTAGATCATTTGATCTATATAAAGGCATAGCCTTTTGATGAACCATTGGTTCTTGAATCTTGAGGTAGAACCTTTTCAAAAGATTCTTTTCTTTGATCTAAAATTGATCAAGATCCGCTCTGCGCTATTGGACAGTGCCTTACACTCTTGATTTGCGTTCTTGCGCTCTTTGGACTGGCGCAAGTCACCAGAGAGCGCCACGTGTCAATTTGCACCTTGCGCTCCTAAAGACAGAGCACTGCGCTCTTGGATTGACGCAAGTCACCAGAGTGCGCCACGTGTCAGCAGCACACTGCGCTAACAGACTTGCGCTCACCAGAGCGTGACACGTGTCACCTCCACATGCGCTGGCGCCTTGCGTTCCTCAATTGGCGCAAAGCGCCTGACAAGCCACGTGGCGCACTGTCAGACCATTAAATGCAATGCATTATTAAAAAGGGGCAGAGCCCAATTAAAAAGTCTAACAGACCAATTTAGATGTTGTGCATCATTTTAAAAAAAGGGGCAGAGCCCAAATAAAGGTCTAATAGACCAAACAAAATGCTATGCATTAATAAAAAGGCAGAGCCCTAGTAAAAGCCTAATAGGCAGAACCTGAATAAAATGTTAGACATTTTCTAACTGGACTTAACCCAATTCTGGACATAAGTCCTCAAATTAAATTGAACTGGGCACAACTGCTCTCCTGAATCAATTTACGCCCGGTTCAAGGGTACATCTCTGAACTCCTCTGATATTTATCGTTGTAATCCTTCAACGTCGTCAGAGAGGTGACGGGTCCCAACAACCACACATTGTTACGGACTGTGGGGTCCTTAAACTCATGGACTATGACGTCCTTAAACCAATATTCGTCCCCAAAATGGGAATGTTGGACCACCATGTCCCTAAACTGGCAATGAACCACCATGTCCTTAAACTGGAAATAGAGCCCCCAAATGCTCCTTTGTCGGATCTAAACGATCCCGTTAAGTTGATCTTAGTCTCAAATTAGACTAACATATCCTTAACAAACGTTTAAGTTGATCTTAGCCTCAAATATGGCTAACGTATCCTTAAACCAAAACCCCCAAACCCAAATCTAAAAAAAATACGGATTTGGACTAATCCACGTCCTACGGGCGACGACATAACTTAGTCTCCGTATACAATCCACGGGCAACCAAACAGAAAACAAACACCCACGACATGAAGTGACCAGTTGGAGAAGAAGAAAGTTGTTACCGCGATGCGGTAGCGTAATTAACTGCAGGGGTTTGCGCCTGCAGGGAAGAGCGTCCCCGCAATCAAAAACCCCTCAAACGAGGGGGAATCTGACAAAGTATGCTACATCGGACGCATCCGTTTAAACCTCCGATACACGGTGCCATAAGTCAACTTGGCATCCTCGGATAGGTGGACGGATAGCAACAAATAGCATCTACCCCGAATCTAAGGCAAGACGAACCTACGCGGTCGCATCTCTGTATTCGGAGGGGAACAGGTAGAGTGGGTGAGTATAAGGAAAATGTGTGATGATAAAGAGGAAAAATGGTCACACCATTTCCTAATCAAATCCCATCACAATAAAGCAAGGAAATGATGCAAAAAGAGTCAAAGCACATCAAGAACCATATGAAGCAACCATGTGCCACAAAAACCCTCTCCATTACTAATTGCACATTTGCAAAAAGAACCCCCTCCATCAAAGGAATCTCAGCCAAGAAGGAATAAAGAAAAACTGGCCGAAACGGAATGCAAACTGGCAACTTCAAAAAAGCGATCCCGTAATAAATTACAGAAAAATCCCGCGACTGTATATACATACCCGTATTTGTATTCCGACCGAATACAAATGCAATGAGACAAAATCTACACTGTATAATACTAGGATTCGTCTTAAACCAAAGCCCGCTAGTATTATCCGTCCGAACCATGACACGTGCACAAGTGCATGCGTACGTTCGAACCCTGCCATAAATCCATACGGCCTCTACAGCGTTTCGCCCGAAACTTGAGAAACTGTCTGTGGGGGACTCTAAAGACTCGTCAATACTTTGGCTATTGATTTAACCACTAGCACGTCAGAGGTATTAGCCATACGTAACGGGCTATCAGGTATTGACCAAAAGGGATGTCGATGAGTGAACTCATCCTGACACCCTACTGACCCTGTCAGCGACAATATCCGTACAGTCCGGTCCGTTCGTCTATGAGCATCGCATGGCGGGCCTAGGGGGTTGGTAGAAGTCAGACCCCCAAAAGCGGTACAAGTCATGTCGGAGTGTAGCCCATAACATCCTGAGATACTACTGGAATACCCACCAGTAAATCTCCTGCCTTGGCCAAGGACTTTGTGTAATAGCTCTCCCAGACACAGCGCGATCTCACCCCCAATACCGGGAGAGACAAACCCCTGCCGATCCGCTCACTGCCTCTATGTGGCTCGGGAATGTACCCAACTAAAACCTGTTTGCACGACACCTTTGAGCCGTGGTAGGGTAGTAATCAAAGTACAGTGGGAACTCACACGAGATAAATGATGATCTCAGGTCGATGAACTAACCTGTACACATGTTACCAGGGAACTGCTATCTGACGTCAGGTATAATACCAACCAGCATGTTCCCGACGAGCCCTGTCTCGAAAACTCCCACGACTAGGGACCTTTTAAGGATATGCTTATAGACCCCAGCTCCCACGTATATGATCGCCATCATACTGCTGGCCGTCAAGGAAGAATCCTAAGGGCTCTATCAACGCACAATAGTGACCTGTAAGGTGACCTAAAGCAGTACACGATGATAAAGAAAAACCATATAGCATACTATCATCTTAAGTAAGACTGTCCTATCGGTATAGGTCCTCCCTCAATCATTGCAATCACGTGCCTGTGATCCAATAATTGACTCTGAGGGCACTATATCCAACACAAACAAAAATAAAACTAGCTAATCTTCCGTCGTCAAGTCCGCATAATTTTCATTAGTAGGCTCTACACCTTGATCCTCATCATAATACTCATTTTCATCTAATGGACATTCCAGAGGTAGAGAAAATAGAAAAGGAAAGTTCGTCAGCGAGTTACAAGTAGGATTGCCTCATAAGAAAGTAAAAATACAAAACGAGCAAGTGTATGTAGGTATGATGTGTATGTACTGATATGATGTATATGGATATAAGGGTATGAGGTGTATGCAAATAAGGCATGTTGAATGAGGTATATGTGAATATGGGTATGTTGTATGTGATATTTGTTAGGTAAAAGTTCGCATTAGTCTGTTAAATAAAGGCCTGGATACTCGCGATTATTCCGTTGTGGTCACGGAACAACAACTGGGAAAGTGAAATGTACAGTTTCACCTCCTGAGATCATGATCGAGTAGTAGGGGAATATGAGTTCCGCAATCTCCTTACCTAATCAAACTACCCATTCCCGTTATTCAGTGTAAAGGTTTTGACGAATTAGCGTTAGCGTGTATATCATCTAAGCATGGAATTTCCACATTGTATGTCATCCACATATTAGATTATTCTCCCTCAAAGCAGGGTTAGTATTTGCCCGAAGACCGGGTTAGTATTCGTCCGAATGTCGGATTAGTAGTCATCCACATATTGGACTGTTCACTCTGCCTGCAGGGATCTTCATTTATAAGTATTCCATACCTAAGTTCGTGTATTCTAACCATAACTGTATCATGTGTCATGTATGTCGTAAACTTGTATTCAAATAGTTGATTTCATTTAATATAGCCATTCACAACCACCTATTTTATCTTATTATCTTTTAAAGTCTGTAAAGTACTGTAGGGTTCCTAGGCACTCTAATGAGGTCTCACAAGGTATCAACCATGCCAATTTCAAATTTTACGGTGCCGAGAAACCCTAGACTAGATCGTTAACTAGAATTTTAGGCGAAACTACGAGCTAGTTAATAACTTAACTAAAGGGTAAACGGATATACAACCTTTGTAGATCCGGTTCTCCACCTCCATGGCTCCGCGATGAAGTCTCCTCGCTGCGATCATCGGATCCCGGGCTCTAGCGTCGGCTTCATCGGAGAAATGGGCGGGCTAGGTCGTCGACTTCGATGCCGAAGATGATCTACGTCGAGGCAACACAAGATCAAGCTCCAACTTCACCAAGTCATGAAACTTGTGAAGAAAACACCCTATACTACTTGGCAAGAGGTAGAGGATGAAGAAATAGGAAGTGGGTTCACTTTAGAATTGGATTTCTCACTCTTTTTCTCAAGTCACCATTGATGGTTGCAAGCTTCTTCATCTTCAAGAAGAAGAAGAAGAAGAAAAGAATTATGATAAGTTAATTAGGAAAAAGAAAATAGATCATACTTATCATAATTGCAACCATGGTAGTGTGTAGAGAATGAACTATGGTTAAAGCAAATGGTTAGGGTTAAGAAAAGAAACAAAAATGGTCAAAGCTTTTCCAAGCTTCAAGAAGCTTCAAGATAAATCCAAAAAGCCACCATTTTCTTTTCTTTCCTAAATGAACAAATAAATAAAGGAATAAGTAAATGAAGCATATGAAACCCTAACCATTGACCAACCATGGTTTAAACCAAACACACATACTTTCATGTATCATCAAACATGATACAATCAAATGCACAAAAGTATATCACATATACAATGTGCACATCAAGTGAGAAAATCCTTTTTAAAGTGAACCAATACTAGTTAATGCAAAGTAATATATCAAATATATAATTATGCATTAAATCATTAAATCAACACTTGATTTAACGATCCGGTCATATCTCATATAACCGACTAATATCCAATGTATCGGCTTATCGAATCAATCCTCGATTCGATAACTAGGTTATATCGCATACAACCAATCGATACATTCATCGCGAGAATGGAATACGGTATCACATACATGCATTATTCTCGGTCCCGCACATATCTCATATGCGCTCCTATTTCGTTTCGCTTGAGCCAGGAAACCTCTGTGTAGGACTCTAAAGACTCGTCAATACGCCGGCAGCAGGTGATGATCATATCAAACACCCACAGGCCGCAAGCGGTCTGCTAAACGTAACGGCCACCCGGGTATTGAGCGATCAGAAGATCGACGAGCAACCCCGCTCACACTCCTGTGAATTCAACCAGTAACACTTACCGTACAGTCCGGTCTGATCGTCTGATATGTCGCATATCTCGCCTAGGGGTGGTAAACGTCAGACCCCAATAGCTAGATAAGTCATGTCGATATGAGGTCTATAACAGTTCGAGAAACTACTGGTAACACTTACCAGTAAATCTCAGCAACCCTGGCCAGGGATTTCCGGTTATAGCCAATCGAACACAGTGCAACATCAACTCCCTATACCGGGAGAGACGAATCCCCTCCTATCGCTCATTGGCTCCATGTGATTCGGGACTGTACCCAAAAGCCACCGTTTTGCACGCCCTCTTGGACATGGTAAGGTGGAAATCAAAGCACAGTAGGAATCACACAAGACTCTATGACGATCTTGGGTCTACAGACTAACATGTACCAGTGTCACCAGAGAACTGCCATCTGACGTGAGGTATAATACCATCTGGGAGTTCTCGGCGAGTTCGTCCAGTGTTCCCAGTCTCCACTGAGCACCCGTATATCATCTCTGATGTCAAACACCAATGGATATGGGATCATCCATCGCCCATCTGTATGGGTCGAGAAGGTATACGCTAGTCTACTCTGGTATATCGATGCCCCGTCTAGATACACCCACGACTAGGGACCTTGAAGGATGTACTTATGGACCATGTCCCCACTAGTATGATCTGCATCATAGTCTAGGTAGTCAAGTACACATCCTAAGGGCTTTACCAATATGTAACAGAGAGACAATCAGTATACACGTTAAGGTAAAGAGTAACCAGATAGCATACTATCATGTCGAGCAAGAAAGTCCTCCCTATATATGTCCCAGCATCCACTACAATATACATCCTATGTACAGTAATGGCCTCTAGGGCATACATATAACTAACAAGTACATCATAATATTTTATAGCACGCTTAGTTAATAAAGATCATAGCATTTAATGGTAGTCATTGTTTATAAGAAAACAATGATATTTTTGAGTAATTCTAATTTTGGGAACCCATGGTATTTTAATTAAAATACCTTTTAATGAAAGACATGGTATTTATTTGAAATTATCTTTCAATAAAGATTTACGTATTCTTATGGGAAATATCTTTTATAAAAGGTTATAAGTTTTGTTGAAAAACATAACTTTTTAGTATAGGTCAAGGTATTTAAATGAAATTATATACTTTTAGAATGCATTAAGATATGTTATTGTAAAATAATAATTTATAAAGTTATGAAGTTTATTTGGGGGTTACATTTTGGAAATACGTCCGTGTTGGCAACCACTGCACATGGGCGGCAGGATTTGTGTTCTTTTCAGGGACGATTGCCTATCAACCATGAGATATTTACGTAAAACAATATCCTATTTAAATTAGAGTATTTTATTAAAAGTGATATTCTACAAGAACAACTCCGCGTTGACAACCGCTGCACATGAACAACAGAATTTGTGTCCTTTTCAGAGACGATTATCTAGTAGCCACGGGGTGTTTCATGTAAAATATTATCCTATTAGAATATCTTATTAAGTCTTAGTGGTTATAGACTAAAGGTATTAATATAAAAATATTCCCTTAACTGAAAGGGTATAGATACAAACACTATATTATAATTAACTTATATAACCTGGAAAAAAATATGGTATTTATGCGATCATAGGCTGTTTTGAAATTTTAAGGTATATCTAATATGACGACTTTTCAAAGATTGGGGTATTTTATCGAAATTAAGATTTATCTTATAATATCAATAAAAATATATTATATTATTTTTTTAACACCTTGTAAGTGCTTACCTAAACAGTATATTGTTTTCAAACATAAACTTTTCATAATATGAGGACATGTTATGGAATGACCTATTTTGAGATCGTACAGTATGTGTGATATGTTATCTTAGTAAAATAATAAATAATATGATATTAGAAGGTATGTGTGATGTGCCAACTTAACTGATAAACAACATCATGAATTTTTTTTATTGTAGCTATGTGTGTGAGCATGAGGGATATGTCGCTATCCCGTGAGGTCAACATCAAGTCTAGATTCTTTCATTAAAATAATACTGTCATATGAAATGCATGAAGGTTTTAATATCGTATTAAAATGGGTTGCAAGATTATTATCATGTCTAAGAAATCCTAATTGAAGAAGGTGATAGATCAAATGGTGAGAGGCGGATCCTACCTTAGTTTCGAGATGAAGATTTAGAAAGGCGAAAGTCTTGTTGCATTAAAATGTGATTATCTCCACGTTATGATTTTCCCTCGACGATTGGGTGGAACCATAGCGCCGGCATCGTCGATACGAAGGTCTGGGTATTTTTTTCAAAATTTTCGGAGTTCTGTGGTGTAAAAAAAGTGATTGAGAAGGGCTATATATATAGGATTTAAGTGGTAACAAATAAATCCCAAAAAATCCACCAGAAACAACAAAATCCGTGCCCAAATTCAATCCCAATCATTAATGAATTATCACATGATGATTGAAGCAGCCGCCGGTGCTTCGTGACCGTTGGATCTTGATCCAATGGCCAAGATCGCGCCCTCTGTGCAGCCACGTGGCATGTGAGGGATCACGCGTTTTCGCATAGTCCCCATCATGTAGGCGCTGCCTGGGCCGTTAGATCTCTCATCCAACGGTCCAGGTTAATCTCCCTTTATATATATATTTATTTTTCTTTTAAATTTTAAAATCTAAAACTATTTTTATAAAATTGAATTTATTTAAAAATTTTTGTTAATAGTATTGTAAAATACGGGAAAAATATGAGAAAAATTCCAGAAAATATATTTTATTTTTATCTTCAGTTTAAAAATGATTTTGGGCTAAAACTAAATAATATTCACATATCTAGGATATCTGTTGGTTATTATAATTATTTAAAATATAGTTTATCCTTGAAAATATTTTAATTTCGAAATAATCATTTTAATTAATAATAAAAATATATAAATTATTTTAAGACATTATAAGATTCCATTAAAACATTTTAAGCCTAGAAGGATATAAATAGCTTTTAGAAAAATCCTTTAATTATATTTAAATGCTTTAAAAATTACTAACATTACTTTTAAAAATAAAATCATTAGAATAAAATATTTTTCCATTAAGTGAATACGCAAATAAATACTTGGTACTATATAAAAGACCTTTTATTAGATATTAGAAAACACGTTCATTACATATTTTCCAAGCCTCTAACAATCTGTTCTTTCTATCGGTTTGTCATAGAGTGTCTTTAGTATTTTGTACCTGAATGTTCTTTGTTTATCTGTTCTTATGTTATATTTGTATTTTTATATTTCTATGTTTTCTATCGGTACATTACTACAGGGCAGGATTTGTTCACGGTTTAAACCGCGAACAGAAGGATTTTAGTTCACGGTTTAAACCGTAAGTGAATCGTGACCTAAACCTGCGTGAGTAAAGGTTGGGTCACGGTTCTGACCGTGAACAAAATAATAAATGTTCATGGTTAGAACCGTGACCATTTCTTAGCGTGAAAAATCAATAAGTCAGTTAGTTGGTGGGCCCCAGGTTTTTGTTCACGGAGCTAACCGTGAACAAAACCATTTTTAGGTCATGGTTACAACCGTGAACAAAACTTGTAACCATGACCCAAAACATTGACTTCCAGATATCAGTATTTGGAGCAGCCTTTTGTTCACAGTTTTAATCGTGAACAAATATCTTTAGTCATGGTTATAACCGTGAACAATATTTTTTTTCTTTAAAATAATTAAATTTTCTGCGCCCTGCGTTAATTTCAATCACAACCAGCAATATATAATTTCCATTCACAAACAGCAATATATAATTTTCATTTACACAATATATTCAAATCTCACATAATATATGATAATCAAAGTAATAAGCTCCGAATCGCATGCAAATATAAAAAAAAATATATACATACAATCAATATGATCAATACTCCACTAATGAACAAATGTATGTGTCAACAAATCAAAAAATGTATGTGTTAACAAATCATACAATATGATCAATACTCCATTTCAACAAATCAATAGATAGAACTAATGCCGTTGGAAAGACGATCGACCACCATCGTCTCGTGGCCTAAATAATGCGCTCAACCCATTCCGTATTGCATGCTAGAAAAAACCGGCATGCAACTGCCTCATGTCTCGGATATTCGCCATAAGCTCCTATAGCTTATGTCGTGTCTTTTGTAGCTCCTGCCGCGTCTTCTCCTGCTGCTCCATCTGCTCGTGGAGTCGACGGATCTTCTCCTGCGACATAGCTGCCGCATCTGCCCGTATCTGAGTCACGACATATTCATGCGCGGTCGAACGCCTATCAAAAAATCGATGGGCTTCGGGACAAATCTCGCGCTCATACCCACCATGATACCCGTCAGATATCGAATCCAGGACAGGGATAATGGCGGTGATCGAGTCGCCAGGGCCATGTCCCGAGGCGTCCGTCTGCTTCTAGAACTGGGTCTGAATAAACACACACACACTAACTTAAAATACGTAATCAACCTGATTATTTGAAACTTACCATGTACGCGCCCGTGCCTTTGTGTAACGCGGTCCACCTCTTGGCTTTATTGTAGTTGGCGGGTTCTTTCTTTCTCTGCGATGAAATTATGATTTAGTTTAATAATTAATTAACGATATAGAAAGTATATAAAATTATGCGTCGAAATACTCACCAAGTGCCACCGAGCGTTGGCTTGCAAGTGTTTCCCTTGAATCGAGATAGCGCGTTCTCGCACGCCGTTGTTCTGGTTCTGCTTATTTCGAACCGGCATCATCTTAGAAAAATAAATATTATAATATATTTTAGAATATGATTTCATGTTATATTGTTAAAATCTTAAAAATTAAATTGATACCTGCACATCATCGCGCAAAAAATAAGAGCAAAGGAAACGGTCAATCCTCTTTCGGGATTTCTAGCGCTATGACCTCCATCAAGTGCTTCCGCTGATTCTCGGTCGTCATGGCCCAGGGAAGGTAAAGTTCACTCTTTACTTCCCGTCGGAGATATCGCTTGATCGCTCGACACTAGTCTAGGAAGTGAGCAAGGGCGCGATCTATATCGAATGGTATGTACATGCCATTCTTGACGGGCTCGCCAATGAATCTGTAATTTTTCCATCTCTGAAATTGAAATATATTAAACAAATAATTATATGTGTATGTATATAACTACGATTAAAATGTGTGAAAGAATATGTCATACCTCCTCCAATTCGAAAAACCGCGTAGCACGCTTGGTTTGGGCCTTGTTCCACCGAATATGGAGCGGATATTTATAATAAGTAAAGATCTCCTGCCCAACATAATCCCCTCACTAGGTCGCGTGCTTTCGATAGGCACACCTGTCTCATCAAAGAACAGATCTCATTGCGCAACATCCTTGGACGGTCTGCAGCAATCAGGCCCAGTTGGACCTCTCGTCCTAACACTGCTCGAGCCTACGAAAAAATAGATATACATATACAATATTATAATATTTAGAATACGAATATAGAATTTGAAAATTATAAATTACAATAGTTATTTAAAAGTTTTAAGAAATAACGATTATACCTGTCATCCCCGGCATGGCGCTAGAACCGGCGCCAGACGCTATCCTGCGATTAGAATGCGGATCTGCAAACAATAAAATGTCAGATGATTCAATATCCACATATATTGTAATGATGTATCAAATTTTAAATGAGTAAACTACACACCATGCGTAGGAGTGACTGGGGTATGAGGACGCGCTGATGCACTAATATGGGTAGGGGAGGTGGCGACGCTGCAGATGATCTGGCGGTCGTATGGGGAGCGCTCGTAAGAATAGTAGGGACAGTCGGGGGTGATGTAGTGGGAGTAGGGAGGCCATGGTGTTAGGAATATGTATGCCCTAGAGGTCATTATTTTTGATTAAGTGGATGCTTGGACATATATATAGAGTACTTTCTTTCTCGACATGATAGTATGCTATCTGGTTACCTTTATCTTAACATGTAGACTGGTATTATTATACTGTCTATCTCTCATATGTTGGTAAAACCCTTAGGATATGTACTTGACTACTAGCATTATGATGAGATCATACTAGTGGGGTCTGGGTGGTCCAAAAGTACATCCTTTAATCAGTTCCTAGTCGAGAGAATATCGAGACTAATGCATCGATATTCCAGAGTACACTAGTGTGTATATTTCTTGTCCCTTAGAGGGCGATGGTTGATCCCACAACCATTAGTGTGTGATATCAAAGATTGTACACAGGTTTTCATTAGAGAATGGGTACACCGAACGGACTCGCCGAGAACTCCTAGTTTGTATTATTCCTATCGTCAGATAGTAGTCCTCTGGTGACACTGGTACAGGTTAGTCTGTAAACCCGAGATCGTCATAGAGTCTTGTGTGGCTCCCAATGTGCTTTGATTTCCTCCCTACCACGCTTAAAGGAGACGTGCAAATAGGTGGATTTTGGGTACAGTCCCGAGTCACATAGAGGCAATGAGCGATAGGAGGGGTTTCGTCTCTCCCGGTATTGGGGGTTGATGTTGCGCTATACTCGATTGGTTATAAGTGAAAGTCCCTGGTCAGGGCTGCTGCTGAGATTTACTGATAAGAGTTATCAGTAGTTTCTCGAACCGTTATAGGCCAGACATCGGCATGACATATCACGTTACCGGGGTCTGATGTTTACCACCCCTAGACATGATATGCGATATATCAGACGAAGAGACCAGACTGTACGGTAATGTTACCGATAAGCTTCATAGAGAGTATTGATAAGCTTGCTTTTTGATCTTCATATCGCTCAATACCCGGGTAGCCGTTACGTCCAGCTAGTACCGTTGACGGCTTGTATGTGACTGATGTGATCATCACCTACTGCTGGCGTATTGATGAGTCTTTAGAGTCCCACACAGGAGTTCCCTGGTTCAAGCGAAATGAAGTAGGACACATATGTGATATGTTCGTGGGTCTGATTAAATACGTGTATGTGATACCGTATTATAATCAGGCAGTTATATGTTATCAATCAGGTTATATGTGATATAACCGGATTATCGAATTAAGTGTTGATTTGATAATTTGATATGCAGATAAATGATATTAGTCGGTTTTATGTGATATAACCGGACTATTAAATTAAGTGTTGATTTAATAATATGATATATATTATATGTGATATAATTATATCTTAACCAATATAATTAGTTCACTAATTATTCTTCATAATATATATATATATATATATATGAAGCATGGTGTATTTTTCTATTTTTGAGAAAATAGAAATTGAGGTGGAAAATGGGAGCATGGTGAGACATGGTTTTTATCCATAGTTTTTTCATCTTGACTCATTATTCAAGTATGATTGCAATTTTATATTGCTATTTTTCCATACTTGAATGGGTGAGGGTCAAAGGGTTGCCATTCACTCACTTCATTACAACATTTAGCCATTTTTTTGCAAGTGTTGCTCTCTTTCTCTCATCTTCTTCTTCCTCTTCATCATAGTTCAAGCTTCAACCCTCACATGTGATGTGAACCATGAAGCTTGAACACAAATTAGTGAGCCTACAATCCCTTACTTCACCATCCCACACAAAACTAGCACTTTGGTGTGGCGTGTTTCCTTCACTAATTGGAGATTAGTGAAGAGATAGCTTGAGCTAGTGGGTTTCGCGTGGATCATCTTCAGCATGAAGGTCTTTGGAGGAAGCTCGTCTAAACTCTCAAGTGAAGCTTAGTGGAGTCGTGTGGACTACTACACGGAACATGTGAAGTGAAGGACTTGATCTACGAGACTATAGTCATCTTCACTTCTTTAGTTTTCATATCATCATATAGGTTAAACCCTAATTTCTAGTTAAGATCTTGGTAATGTCTAACTCAGCACCCATAAATTTTAAAATTGGGCATTTTTGATGCCACCAGAACCTTGTAGCGGTGCTAAGGTAGACTTTCATGGTATCAGAGCCAAGCTAGAACATTTGGGTAGGTTTTTACGGCGTTAAAATTCTCGACCGGTTCTCAAAAACACTATTTTTACATGTTTCTGTCGAATTTTTCAAATGTTGGAATTTTTGTGATTAAAAATATCAAAAAAATCGTGCAGGTTTTTTTTTATGGAGCCACTAGAATTTTGAGCACCCAATTCCACTATACCGCCATTGAAGTGCGGCCAAACGTCACGTTTGGCCGCGGTCCCGCGGTAAGGTAATGGGATTGTAGTCTCACATCCATTCTGGCATTTAGCACATTATGGATATTTTTAATGATGCTCAAGTTGTTGAGCTCACTGAATTTTGTGGATGTTTGGAAAATCGATCGAAAAGTTTAACGTTGTACAGATCTTGATGATATGTGATAAAATTGTTAGAATCTGGATTAATTGGTTTTGTGAAAACGAATTAGTATATTATAAATCTAGTATATTAGTCTCGGTTTATCGGTTGCCACGGAGTTTTGATTTGGATCAAAACTCCGTCGCAATCGCGTAGTGTACGCGAACACTTGCTGGGTTACTCTAGTAGATAGCCATGCCCCATAGCCACGACAAAGTGGCTATAGGAGAACCCCGCCGCCAAAAGCACTCACTCGGGTGCTTTCGGCAATGGTGTACCACCTTAGTGCACTTCATCGACGGTATCGGGGGTGCGGCCATCTGCTAAAGTTTTCGACGAGTATTCGATAATATAGTCGGGAATACTGTTGAATTACCCGACTAAAGTAATTGGAAAGTGTTTTCAATTTGAGACTAAAATACAAGTTTTATAGGTTAGGCATGAAATCCGGAATATGTGATATTCCAGGTTTATGTTGTCTAAGGATATACGAATTCTAATTATTGTAGTTTTTCAATTTCTTTTCTGCGACCGTAAGTGTAATATGTGGGGTATCCTGATCTCGTTGCTATATGTCAACGAGCTTCAGGATACGCATATTTACTTACGTTGATGACATGAGATGTTATGTGTTGCTGGTGATATGATTTATTGGATTGTTGTGTAAGAATATCCGGGGTTTTTTATGTGAGATGAGAGTTTTTATTTTCATTCATGTGAAATCTGTATATAATATTCTTTTATTGGGGTACTTCCGGGTTGAGGAAGATGTCACCACTGATGTATATTATTTACTTTTCTGCATTAGGATAGACCCAAGGCGGGAATCACAAGTAACCGGGTTCTAGAGTCCAGTGGGAGACCATCTCAAGGAGTTGAGACCGGGTCTCCTAACTCTAGAATTGGTAGGGTTACTTGCTGCTCTTGTAGGGGTTTAGGGATGTGGTATTGGCTATTCATCACGACCGTGGAATCCGTGTTTTAAATTATTTGCTTGATCTAAAACACGGACCTCCTGATATATCTAATATTTCATATTTTGCTTCTGCCGCTTGTTTCTATGATGTTGATCATATAACTTCGTGAAACGAATGTTATATTATATATATGATATATAATAAACGTTGCTTATGTTTTACACCCGCGCTAGTCCAGCCCCCGCTCTGCCAGTAGTTAAGTAACCTAACGGTGTATGACGGGGCCTCGTAGCGAATGCGGATGGCATAAGCGTACGTTCTATTTTCGTTTCATTTTTCTGTAATGTTTAGGGAAACATTAAATGACGGGGCTTCATTAATGAGATTAATGAAAAGAAAATAAACCTATTGATGTTGTGGAATCAGTATTTTAAAAAACAAGTAGCTCTAGTTCTTACTTTGCATAGTGGTGTTCCTTGATGAATATCCAGCACCTCATTCGATGAGGAAAGAGCCGAGATCCCTTCACCGAAAGTGAGCTCTTTAGCGAAACTAGAAAATGCTACAACCCACTCGATTTGTTTTGATAGCTACACTAGTTCTTGTTTTACATAGTGGTATTCCTTGTAGAATATTCAGCATCTCATTCGATGAGGAAAGAGCCGAGACCCCTTTACTGGGAGTGACCTCTTTAGCAAAATTAGCAAACACTCTAAAACTTCGATTGTTTAAAACGAAGTTTAAAACACTCAAAATCACCTGATTCTACAACGATATCAAGTTCATTACACTCATGGTTTTCTTAAAAACCTACGCAGCCCTCCGTCATTTCAGATAAGTACTATTTAGTATTCGTACTACGTTTGTTGGCCTTCGTCAAGGCATAGTGTGCGGTAGCTGATTAGTGCTTATCTGCAGCTTGAGATGCGATTGGATTAGGGTAGTCGTGCGACTTTGTTGGCCTGTGTCAAGGGTCGTGCGGGTGGGTTTAATTCAATCAAGAAATGAACCGGTTGAACTTGACTAGCGGCCTACAGTTTGTTGGCCTGCGTCAAGGTCATAGGACGATAAGGGTAAAAACCATTATCGGGAATTTCAAGTGTTGAAATTTGAAATGAGATTGCATACCTTCTATATAATAGTTGGATCCCAATACCCACTGTGAGTAAGAGTTACTCCTGGGAGAGTTTTACACTTTACAATTAGCTGATCTAGTAGGTGTCTAGAAAGGTGTCATGGGGTTATGCCTATAGGGAAACGAGGTTTATTTTAATTAGGTCCGTGCGAAAGCACGGGGAACCTCTCTCGGAGTACCGACACCGGCCTGGCTGACCGGTTAGCAAACTTGTAGAATGTAATTAATCCCAGCTAATCATACCTTTTAGGGTTTGAAAGAAGATTTGATAAAAATAGTGGGAGCCATTCTAATTAGATAAAATAATAACCAATCTAATCTTGCAAGATCGCACGCAAAGTGATTATTCTTCTCTCTCTCCTGGTAGCGACCAATGAAACGCCTTAATCAAGATAATAATATTGACCGAACCTACTTATTATACTGGGCTAGGTTCCCCTTTATCTTATGATTGTCATAAGTCTGGGCAAGGAATATCAGAATACCCGAATTCCAACGCCACCTATATGGAGAAGGAGCATGTTGATGCATCTTCTTCGAGTGTGTTCGTTACCGAGAACTGTTTCTCAGTTTTCTCTACATCCTGGGTATTAGATACCAGATCGGGATACTACATATGTAATTTGTTACATGGCCTTAAGAAAGGTAGAAAACTGGGAAAGGGTGATAAGACCCTACTAGTAGGGAACAGAGTAATTGTTGTAGCCAAAGCAGTTGGCGAATATCACCTTGTATTACCAACTGGTAATACATTAATTCTGAACGACTGTTATTATATGCCAAAAATGTTGTGAACATTTTCTTAAATCAAGTATTGATTGGGTTTGATACGTTGTGTAACGGTATATACGCTCTAAATCAAAATACAGTTTTATACGTACAGAACACATACACACAAGAGGAAAAGTTCAAAAATGAACAAAGCCTACTTTTGGCATTGTTGACTAGTTCATATCAATGCGACAGGGCTAGCTAAGTTGCATAAAGATCCATATTTGAATCCGTTCGAATTTACATCTTATGAAACCTGCCAGTCATGTCTCAAAGGTAAAATGACCAAAACTCGTTTATTGGAAACGGAGAAAGAGCTAGTGAACTCTTGGGATTGATACATAGTGATGTATGCGGTCCTATGTCTACAAATGCCAGGAATGGTTTCTCGTACTTGTAAGTCAATGTCACGCACCCCATGGGTTCGCGGGGAGGCGGAATATTTAAAAAACAATTTTCAAAGCTCGTAACACCGACTTGAACTCCAGGATCGATACTAAACCTTAACTAGCTAAACTTGTAAGAGGTTAACTACTCGGAAAGGAGTTTATACCTCACGATACAAGTCCTTCGGGTCTTCTTTGCTGTCCTCCTCGTCATTGTAGGCTCCGAGGATCGTAACGGATCGCAGCTTTCTCGTTGGCTTCCTCGAGTCAAAGACGATCCACTCGAAAGTCTATAGTCCGAGCTCCAACCTCAAATCCGAGGTAACTAGGGCAACTAGCTTGCTAAATTAGATGGCCTAGGTGATGTAGAGTAAGAAGATGGATTGATTTGTCACTTGGAACCCTAGGTTTCTCAACTCATGAGATTTTTAGGGTTTAAAGGAAGAAGAAGATCACTTGAGGAAATGAGAGTGTAGAAAGCAACTAAAGAAAAACCATGGGTCATTTGTGGTGAATAGTTGAACCAAACTAATATCTTTTGTGAGATAAAATATCTCACAAAATATCTAGTGAGCTTCTCAAAATATCAAGTGGTGAGTCATGAGCATGAGCCACCAAGAGCCATGAATGTCTTCTGTCAAGTTTACACCTCATTTCCTCCACCCCATTTGCTTTAATCCAAAAAATAATTAAAACCCTAATGAGGTGTCTCATCTAGAAGCTTTCCCGAGAAATTAAGAGAATGCCCCTCATCCGTATATATATACCCGCATCCGTATTCCGAAGAACACGAATACAAAGAGACAAAAATAATCCATCTATATAATACTAGGATCCGGCTTAAACTAAAGCCCACTAGTATTATCCGCCCGACCATCATACATGCACAAATACACATAAGTGATCGAATCCCTGCTGTAAAACCATACGGCCTCTAAATCTTTTTCCTGATGCAGGGAAACCCTCTGTGTGGGACTCTAAAGACTCGACAGTACGCTGACAGTGGGTTTAACCACAAGCCGCAAGCGGTACTAGCTGCACGTAACGGCTATCCAGGTATCTGTCGATGAGAAGGCCGATAAGCAAACTCATCCGAACTCCTACCGAGCCTACATGTGACAATCTCTGTACAGTCCGGTCTGTTCGTCTAAGAGTATCGCATATCGGGCCTAGGGGATAGTAAACGTCAAATCCCTAACAGCACAATAAGTCGTGTCGGAGTGTAGCCCAAAACACTCTGAGAAACTACTAGAGTACCTACCAGTAAATCTCGTTTTCCCTGGCCAGGGACTTTGTGTAGTTGCTCTTCAAACACAACGCGATATCAACCCCCAATACCGCGAGAGAAGAATCCCATCTAACCGCCACTGCCTCCAAGTGCTTCGTGACTGCACCCAACTACTACCTGTTTGCATGACTCCTTTGAGCCGTGGTAGGGTAGTAATCAAAGAACAGTAGGAACACACTCGAGGAGAAGTAGCAGTGTCAAGTCGACGGACTAAGAGTTGTAATCATGTCACCTGGGAACTGCTGCCGAATGATAGGTATAATACCCATCAGCAGATCCCAACGAGTCATGTCCAGTGTACTCATAACCCAATGAGCACCTTCATACTATCTCCAGTATGACGTACTAATGGCTGTGGGACAGACCATCTCCCCTGCTGGGATGAGAAGCGTATACACTAGTCTACTTCGGAGTATCGATGTCCCATCTCGATAATCCTACGACTAGGGACCTGTATAAGGATGTGCTTATAGACTACCCAGCCCCCACTACTGTGACTGCCATCACAATGCTGATAATCAAGCAAAGATCCTAAGGGCTCTACCAATATGTATAAACGATATGCTAAAAGAAACCATGCACATATTGAGATAGAAACAAACCGAGTAGCATACTACCATTTTGAGCAAGACTGTCAATACAACTATGAATATCCCAGGCTTCCATTAAGTAATATACAAACCAGCATGATACAATAATGGAAACTAGGGCATATATCACTAACAATACTATATTATATTCACCGATGATCTCTCAAGATTCGGACATGTGTTCTTGTTGAAACGCAAGTCTAAAGCTTTTGAGAAATTCAAGGAATATAAGTATGAAGTAGAGAACCAGACGGGTAAAAGTATTAGAGTCCTTTGATTTGATCGAGGAGGAGAATATTTGAGCACAGAATTCCGAAACTATTTAAAAGAGAATGGGATTCTCTCTGAGCTTACCCTTCCGAGTACATCACAGCACAACGGTGTATCGAGATGGAGAAATCGCACCCTATTAGATATGGTGCGCTCTATGATGAGTATTGCTGAGTTACCTATTTTCTTTTGGGGTTATGCACTTGAGATAGCTGCATACCTATTGAATAGAGTTGCGACCAAATCCATTGCCTACCACTTCATATGAGATATGGAATGGGAAGAGACCATCTCTTAAACGAGTTAAGATATGGGGTTGTCCGGCCTGTGTTAAACACAAAATTTAGATAAGCTCGAGGCAAGGTCAGTTCTGTGCATGTTTGTAGGATATTCCAAACTTTCGTGAGGATATATTTTCTACCACACCAAGTAACAAAAGGTGTTTTGTTTCTCGACATGCCCCTTTTTTAGAAAAGGAATTTCTTGTAAAGAAATCAGTGGTAATGAGGTAGAACTAGAAGAAGTTCCAGCGACACACTATAACTGACGATTTGGTGGAACCGGAGGATTCAATAGTCCCCAATAAACCTTAACCACTCTGCTGATCTAGTAAGGTTCCTCATCCACCTGAGAGATACTACAGTTTTCTCGTAGACGGTGGGAGCGAGGATTGTAGGATTCCCTAGCATGACTACAAGGTTTCGGAAGACATCTACCATGCCGTTTTGAAAAATTTCAGCGTGCTAAAGAACCCGACACAAGATCTTGACTAGAGAATTAGGGTTATGCTAGAATGTAAACAACTTTACATACAAAGTGAGTAAGGAATACAACCTTTGTAGACCGGTCCTTCACTTCAAAAGCTACGTGTAGTAGTCCCTTCGCTCCAAGTAGTGATCTCCTGGACTCTAGTAAGCCTCCACAAGGTGAAATGAACAAGCTTGCGTGAAGTCTTCGAGCCCGAAGATGATCTACGTCAATGAGACACTAACTCAATCTACCTCTTCACTAATTAGGAATTAGTGAAGTAAACAACCTAAATTAAATGGCTAATCTAGTTTAGGTTGATGAAGTAGGAATTTTTCTCACTTTAGAAATATTTTTCTCATTAATTTTCTTCACCTCCTCAAAACCTAAAGAGCTCTTGGAGATAAAGAAGAAGATGAAGTGGAGAATGGAATGAGTGAGAATTGCAAGCATGGGTGAGAAATATCATATACTAACTCTTGTAGAGACTTAACTATGGCTAATGACAATGGTTGGATTAATAAATATCTAATGTAAGACAAAATTAGTGGACTAAGTCAATGGGTTCTACAAGCTTCCACTAATCATCAACCATGACTAATTTCCACCCAATTTTTATTTACTTTAAATAAATAAAACGTACATTATCATAAGCATGGTGTGAGTCTCATATACCCATGTTGCATGTATCAACAAGCATGCCACAATAATATATATCACACACACACACACACACACACACACACACACACACACACACACACATATTAAATGTGCACAAGTGAGAAAAAGAAATTCTTAAGTGAGCTAATATTAGTTAATGTATATAAATATATCAAATATATAATTATACATTAAATTATTAAATCAACACTTGATTTAATAATCCGGCTATATCACATATAACCGACTAATATCAATTATATCAACTTATCGAATCAACACTTGATTTGATAACCCGACTATATCACATATAACCGACCGATATCACATATCGCGATAATAGAATACGGTATCACATACACGTATTAATCTCGATCCCGCAAATATCACATATGTGCTCCTACTTCGTTTCTCCTGAGTTAGGAAACCTCTGTGTAGGACTCTAAAGACTCGTTAATACGCCGGCAGTAGGCGATGATCATATCAGTCACCCATAAGCCGTCAGCAGTACTAGCTGCACGTAACGGCCACCCGGGTATTGAGCGATCAGAAGATCAACAAACATGGCTGCTCATACCCCTGTGAATCCAATAAGTAACACTACCGTACAGTCCGGTCTCTTCGTATGATATGTCGCATATCTAGCCTGGGGGTGGTAAACGTCAGACCTTAATAGTTTGATAAGTCATGCCAATGTGAGGCTCTTAATGGTTTGAGAAACTACCGATAATACTTACCAGTAAATCTCAACAACCCTGGCCAGGGATTTCCTGTTACGGCCAATCGAGCACAGTGCAACATCAACCCCCAATACCGGGAGAGACGAAATTCTCTCCTATCGCTCATTGCCTCCATGTGACTCGGGACTGTACTAAAAAACCACCGTTTTGCACGTTCTCTTAAACGTGGTAAAGTGGAAATCAAAGCACAGTGGGAATCACACAAGACTCTATGACGATCTCGGGTCAACAGACTAACCTGTACCAGTGTCACCAGAGAACTGCTATCTGATGATAGGTATAATACCATGTAGGAGTTCTCGACGAGTCCTGTTCTGTGTACCCAGTCTCCACTGAGCACCCGTATACAATCTTTGATGTCAAACACCAATGGATGTGGGATCATCCATCGCCCATCATATGGGTCAAGAAACGTATACGCTAGTATACTCTGGAATATCGATGCCCCGTCTCAATACACCCACGACTAGGAGCAATTAAAGGATGAACTTATGGACTACCATGGCCCCACTAGTATGATCTGTATCATAATCCTGGTAGTCAAGTATACATCCTAAGGGCTTTACCAACATGTGAGAGCAAGACAATATCATAAGACAAGTCTACATGTTAAGATAAAGAACAACCAGATAGCATACTATCATGTCGAGCAGGAAAGTCCTCTTTATATATGTCCAAGCATCCACTAAAATATACATCATATGTATAATAATGGCCTCTAGGGCATACATACAACTAACAATCTACCACTTGCACTAAGGCCAATTGTTGTAGTATCTCATACCCAACATCCCGAAGAGTCTCTCAAATTTTTTCTGGGGTATGGCTTTCGTGAGTGGATCCACAGTGTTATTCCTTGTGTCAATTCTCCTGACCTCGATCTCCCGGTGATCAACTATCTCCCGGATCAGGTGATACCGCCTTAGAATATGCTTGGATCGCTGATGGGACATGGATTCCTTGGCCAAAGCCACTGCTCCATTGTTATTGCAATACAAAAGTATTGGATGCTTGATGGACGGAACCACACCAAGTTCGGTAATGAACTTCTTCATCCAGACGGCCTCTTTGGCGGCATCGTTGGAAGCGATGTATTCAGCCTCCATCGTCGAGTCTGCCATAGTTTCTTGCTTGAAACTCTTCCAACAAACCGCCCTTCCATTGAGGGTGAAGACAAAACCCAAGACCGACTTAGAGTCTTCCTTATCACTCTGGAAGCTCGAATCGGTAAAGAACTCCATTTGGATTTCACTGTTACCATAAACCTAGAACATATCTTTAGTCCTTCTCAAGTACTTAAGAATGTTCTTCATAGCCGTCTAGTGATTCTCTCCAGGATCTGCTTGATGCCTACTCACTAAACCTAGTGAGTATGCTACATCGGATCTGGTACATAACATCGCGTACATGACAGACCCGACTGCCGAAGCATAGGGTATCTCTTACATGCGAGCCCTCTCCAAATCAGTCTTGGGAGACATCTCTTTGGAGAGAGTGATTCCTGAGATCGTGGGCAAATTCCCACGCTTGTAATCTTCCATACTAAACCTCTTTAGTATGGTTTCAATTTAATCCGTTTAGATCTATCTTTTTAGATCTTAATTCCCAAGTTGTAGGAGGCATCACCTAGATCTTTCATTGAGAATCTTTATGATAAGAAGAGCTAGACCGAGTGCAGCATAGGAACATCATTTCCTATCAAGAGTATATCATCCACGTACAATACGAGGAAGACCACCTTATTCTCTGCCACCTTCTTGCATACACAAGGTTCATCTACGTTTTTGACGAAGTCAAACTCTTTGACAGCGACATCAAAATAGATGTTCCAACTCTGCGATACCTGCTTTAACCCGTAGATTGATTTAAGTAGCTTGCACACCTTTCCGCTGCTCCCACTGTCCATAAAGCCCTCTGGCTGAGTCATATAAACGCTTTCTTCTAAATCACTATTTAGAAAAACGGTCTTGACGTCCATCTGCCAGATTTCATAGTCATGGTATGCAGCTATGGCAAGTAGGATCCGGATGGACTTAAGTATAGCCACTGGAGAAATGATTTCATCATAATCCACACCTGGTCGTTAACGAAAACCTTTTGCTACAAGTTTAGCTTTGAAAATCTCAACTTTTCCATCTACACCAAGTTTTTTCTTGATGATCCATTTGATCCCGATGGGTTTTACCCCATTAGGAGCATCTTCCAAAGTCCATACTTTATTGGTGTACATGGATTCCATCTCAGATCGCATTGCATCCGGCCATTTCATAAAGTCCCCACTCGTGATGGCCTGCTCGAAACTAGTTGGGTCATCATCGACCATGATGCAATCCTCACTCCCACCATCAATGAGAAAACCATAGTATCTCTCAGGTGGGTGAGAAACCCTACTAGATCGGCGGAGAGGCTGAGGTTCGTCTGGTACTACTGAATCTTCTAGTTCCATTAAATTATCAGTTGTAGTTTATGCGTTTGGAACTTCTTCCAGATCTACCACTTTGTCACTAATTTCTTTTACAAGAAATTCCTTTTCCAAAAAGGTGGCGTATTGAGAAACAAACATCTTTTGTTCCTCAGCGTGGTAGAAAATATATCCTTGTGAATTCTTCGGATATCCCACAAACTTGCAAAGAACTGATTGTGCCTCGAGTTTGTTCGGATTTCGATTTTTGACGTAGGCCGGACAACCCCATATCTTAACTCGTTTAAGATACGGTCTCTTTCCACTCCATATCTTATATGGTGTAGTAGGCACAGATTTAGATAGAACTTGATTCAATAGGTATGCTGCTGTCTCAAGCGCATAACCCCAAAAGGAAATATTTAACTCAGCAGTGCTCATCATAGAGCGCACCGTATCTAATAGGGTGCGATTCCTCCGCTCCGATACACCATTGTTCTATGGTGTATACGGAGGAGTAAGCTGAGAGAGAATCCCATTTTCTTTTAGATAATCCAGGAACTCCGTGCTCAAGTATTCTCCCCCCCGATCAGATCGAAGTATTTTAATACTTTTTCCTGTCTGGTTCTCTACTTCATGCTTATATTCTTTGAATTTCTCAAAAGCTTCAAACTTGTGTTTCAACAGGAACACATGTCCAAATGTTGAGAGATCGTCAGCGAATGTAATAAAGTATGAAGAACCATCCCTGGTATGTGTAGACATGGGACCGCATACATCATAATGTATCAGTCCCAAGAGTTCCGTAGCTCTTTCTCCGTGTCCAGTAAACAGAGTTTTGGTCATTTTGCCTTTGAGACATGACTGTAAAGTTTCATAGGATGAAAATTCGAACGGATTCAAATATCCATCCTTATATAACTTAGATAATCGTGTCGCATTGATATGACCTAGTCTACAATACCACAAGAAAGATTCTTTCATTTCTGAACTCTTCCTCTTGTGTGTGTTCAGTATACTTAGGACTGTTGTTTGATTTAGAACATATATGCCATTACACAACGTGCCTGATCCAATCAACTTTTGATTCAGGAAAATGTTCATAACATTATCCTGCGATACAAAATTATATCCTTCTTTACTTAGTAAAGAAACTTATATAATGTTGCATATCAGATTCGGCATGTAATAGCATTCATTCAGAATCAATATATTACCACTTGGTAATACAAGGTGATATTCGCCAACTGATTTGGCTGCAACAATTGCACCATTTCTAACGCTTATATTTTTATCACATTCTCCCAGTTCTCTACCTTTTCTTAGCCCATGTAACAGATTACATATATGGGATCCTGATCCGGTATCCAATACTCAGGACGTAAAGCACTATGAGAAATAGTTCTCAGTAATGAACACACCCGAAGAAAGTGCATCAACATGCTCCTTCTTCAATCGGGTGGCATAGGAATCCTGGTATTACCCTATTTCCTGCTCAGTCTTATAACAATTATAAAAAAGAACGGAACCAACGTTCCCCAACTCAGTGTGAAACGCAGGTTCGGTCAATACATCAATATTGTTATCTTGATTAAGGCGTGACATGGTCGCTACCTGGAGAGAGAGAGAAGAAAACACTTAACGTATGCTCTTGCAAAATTAGATTGGTTATTATCTTATCTAATTAGGATGGCTCTCGCTGCTTTTTATCAACTCTTCCTTCAAACCCTAAAAGGTAAGACTAGCCGGCATTAATTATACCCTACAAGTTCGCTAACCGTTCAGCCAGGCCAGTGTCGGTACTTTGAGGGAGGTTCCCCGTACTTTCGCACGGACCTAATTAAAGTAAACCTTGTTTTTCCAGAGGCATAACCCCGTTAACACCTTTCTAGACACCTAATGTGTTAGCTAATTGTAAAGTGCAAAACTCTACCAAGAGTAACACTTACTCACAGTGGGTATCGGAATCCAACAATCTTATAGAAGTTATGCAATCTCATTACAAATTTCAACATTTGAAATTCCCGATAATATTTTACCCCTAGCAACTTATGACCTTAACATAGTCAACAAATCATAAGTGCTGGCCAAGTTCACCCCGTCATTTCATGATTGAATTAAATCCACCCATACGACCCTTAACATAGTCAACAAAGTCGTATGACTACCCTAATCTAATCGCATCACATGCTTAAGCATATAAGAACTATTTAGCTATAGCACACTACGCCTTAACATAGTCAACAAACGTAACACGAATATTAAATAGTCCTTATCTAAAATGACGGAAGGCTACGACAGGTTTTTAAGAAAACCTTTTACGTAATGAACTTGATATCGTTGTGTTTCAGCCATGCTGCTGAAGAAAGGCTTGTGCAAGGGCCAGGAGACGTTCGGAATCGAGTGATTTTGAAAAGGATTGTTTTTGAGGCTTTTACTAGTTTCGTTAAAGAGGTCATTCCCGGTGAAGGGATCTCAGCTCTTTGCTCATCGAATGAGGTGTTGGATATTCTACAAGGAATACCACTATGCAAAGCAAGAACTAAAAAGTAATCAAAAACAAAACCGAGTTGGTTGTAGCATCTGCCAGTTTTGCTAAAGTGGTCACTCCCGGTGAAGAGATCTTGGCTCTTTCCTTATCGAATAAGGTGATGGATATTCTACAAGGAATACCACTATGCAAAGCAAGAACTAGACCTACCCTTTTTGAAAATTTGATTCCACAATATCATTAGGTTTCTTTCTTTTCATTAATCTCATTAATGAAATCCCATCATTTATGCTTCCTAAGCATCACAGACAATGAAACGAAAATAGAACGTACGTTTATGACATCTGCATTCGCCACAGTGTCTCGTTATGCACCGTTAGATTACTTAACTAACGGCATAACGTGGCGGGACTAGCGCGGATGCAAAACATAAGCAACGTTTATTATATATCATATATATAATAAGCCATTCGTCTCAGAATATAAAGTGATCACATCACAGAATATCAACAGCAAAAGACAACATATGAAATATTGGATATACAAAGATTTCCGAGTTTTAAATTAAACCAGTAAAAAACATGGATTCCACGGTCATGATGAATAGCCAAACCCACGTCCCTAGACCTCTACGAGAGCGGCAAGCAACCCTACAAATTTTAGAGTAGGAGATCCGGTCTTGACTCCTCGAGATGGTCTCCCACTGGACCCTAGAACCCGGTTACTTGTGCTCCCCTCCTTGGGTTTATCCTAATGCGGAAAAGTAAATAATATACATCAATGGTGATATCATCCTCAACCCGGAAGTGCCCCAATACAAGAATATTACATACAAGTTTTTACATGAATAAAAATGAAAAAAACTCTCATTTCACATAAAAAAAACCCGGCTATTCAAACACGACGATCCGATATAACATATCACAGCAACACATAACATCACATGTCATCAACGTAAGTAAACATGCGTATCCCAATTGTCGTTGACGTATAGCAACGAAACCGGTGATACCCCACATATTGGGCGAAAGGGTCGAAGTATTCACCGATCACAAAAGCCTGAAGTATGTGTTCACACAGAAGGAAGTTAATATGAGGCAGCATAGATGGTTGGAGCTGATGGCTGACTACGATCTTGATCATAAGTATCATCTGGGGAAAGTTAATGTTGTGCCGGATGCACTTAGTCGGTTGCCAGCAATTCAGATGTTGACTGCACAGAAGGAACTTATTGAAGACTTTCGAAGATTCGATTAGGAGATTATGCTACCGCATTCTTTGGGATAGTTGATGCAGCTGCAAGTACAATCATCGTTGATCGAGAATATTAAAGCAGCGCAATTGCAGGACCCAAGATTGCAGAAGTTTCGAGAACAAGTTGAAGCTGGACTTCGAACGGACTTGTTGATTCATGAAGATGGTTCGTTGCGGTATAGTAGCCGTTTGTGTGTGCCAAAAGGAGATATTCACGAAGAAGTCATGAAGGAGGCACACGGTTCTGCGTATTCCGTACATCCAGGAGGCTCGAAGATGTACCGTGATCTACGACAACATTTCTGGTGGGAAGGCATGAAATGGGAGATTGCTCGCTTTGTAGCGAAGTGCTTGGTGTGTCAGCAAGTTAAGGCTAAACATCAAAGGGTTGCTGGTTTATTGCAACCACTTCCGATTCCTCAATGGAAGTAGGAACATATAACCATGGATTTCGTAACAGCCTTACCGCGGAGTCCAAAGGGCAACAATGCAGTTTGGGTGATTGTTTATCGATTGACCAAGGCAGCTCATTTCATACCATTTCGAGTTGGTCAATCAACGGAAGCATTGGAAGAACGGTACATGCAGGAGATTGTAAGATTGCATGGAGTACCGGTGAGCATCGTGTCCGACCGTGACACCCGTTTCTTATCACACTTCTGGAGGAGCTTACAAGAAAGTTTGGGGACTCGATTGAAGTTTAGCACAGCTTATCATCCTCAAACAGATGGCCAGTCGGAGAGAACGATCCAAACTCTTGAAGACACGTTGAGAGCTTGCATGTTAGACTTCAAGGGTTCATGAGAGTATCATCTACACTTGGTGGAGTTTTCTTACAATAACAGCTTTCAAGCGACTATTCAGATGGCTCCATTCGAAACGTTATATGGTCGCAAGTGTCGCTTGCCCGTTTGTTGGGATGATGTTGGAGAGCGAAGATTGTTGGGACCGGATTTGATCGTGCAAACCGTTGAGAAAATTAATACTATCCGCAATCATATGATGGCAGTCTAAGATCGGCAGAAGATTTGGGCCGATACATCGAGAAGACCTCTAGAGTTCATTGTTGGTGATCTAGTATTCTTGAAGATATCACCGACTAGAAGAGTGATTCGTTTTGGGAGTCGAGGAAAACTTAGTTCTCGATTCGTTGGGCCTTTCGAGATTTTGGAGCGTGTTGGAGAAGTGGCGTATCGATTGGCGTTACCATAATCTTTGGCGAATGTTCATGATGTGTTTCATGTATCTCAACTCCGTAAGTATGTTCAAGATGAAGCACACGTGCTAGATCATTCGGGGCTGACTATATGAGAAGATTTAACCTTTGAGGAACGACCGATGTCGATTGTGGATCGAAAGGAAAAAGGTTCTTAAGAACAAGATTATCCCTCCCGTACTTGTTTCTTGTGGAAATCGCTCGCATGGAGAATCGACTTGGGAACGAGAAGATGAAATCCGGCAGAAGTTTCCACATCTATTCTTGTAGTTTCTTGATTGTCTATCATTTCTTGTTCTTGGAATTTCGAGGACGAAATTCTTTTGTAATTGGGTATAATATAACAACCTAGTTCATTTATACCAATTCCAGTTCTCGTATTTCCTTAATTGTGGTATTTTCCTGATTTATCGTGTTTTGGGTGCGAATAGTATTTTACATTTTACATTGCATTCGACCCGACCCGCTTGCTAGAACTTATTTGATTCATATTTATGAATTATCCTGACTTGTTATGTAGACTGGTGTATTTTCATATTTAGTGCATGCTGGCATTTTATCTGGCATTTTCATTTTTACAATATAACATTTTAAGTCACATAAAATATTTTAAAAATATATTGCATGGCCTGCATGATACCCTTAGCCCCGTCGTAGCATCCACGCATCTTGTTCTCGTCCCGTTCAGTGAAATGGACTTATTTGGATGGCTACGCGCACGTGCGTGCATTTGTTCTTGGGGGTATGCATTTTTCGTTATCCGGACATTCATTTTTATTTTGGTCGACATATAAATTTTTTCGTATTTTAAAACTGAATTTTAGACCCGACCCGGGAATGTTTTGGACTATATTTGTATTTACCAGAATATCAAATTTTATTTATATAATATTAATTTTATAAATTGATACAAATTAAAATTTAGTAACTAATAAAAGATTTTTTAAATTTGAATCTAAACCAATTTCCTAACAAACTAACAACCCATTTCTCTCTCTCTCCCCTTTGCATATATATATATATATATATATATTTTATTTATTTAATTTTTCTTTCCTTATTTAATACAGAGCCTCTTCTTCTTACTTCTTCTTCTTCTTCTTCTTTTTTCTTTCTTTTTCTTGATCTTGTTTCTTGATTCTGGTGATCACCGCCGGAGCCGTGCTCGTCGCTGACGATCCGAGTGATCCAGTGAACATACCTGACTTGCGTGATCACCCTCGTGCGTTGTTTGGAACCGTTCCGTGTACCGTGCGAGCGTCACAAAATTTCGCCGACGAAGTGTTGGAGATAGTGCCCTCAGAGTCGATTATTGGATCACAAGCACGTGATTGTAATGATTGAGGGAGGACCTATACCGGTAGGACAGTCTTACTCAAGCCGACAGTATGCTATCTGGTTTATCTTTATCATCATGTACTGCTTTAGGTGACCTTACAGGTCACTATTGCATGTTGATAGAGCCCCTAGGATTTTTGCTTGACTACCAGCAGTATGAGGGCGATCATATACGTAGGAGCTGGGGTCTATAAACACATCCTTAAAAGGTCCCTAGTCGTGGGAGTTTCGAGACAGGACATCGATACTCCAGAGTAGACTAGTGTATACAGTCGAGACCCCGACGAGGGGCGGTGGCCGGTCTCACAAGCCACTGGTGTCTGTTGGTTCACCTAAGATGTATACAGGTGCTCATTGGGTTATGAGTACACCGGACAGGACTCGCCGGGAACATGCTAGTTGGTCTTATACCTGACGTCAGATAGCAGTTCCCTGGTGACATGTGTACAGGTTAGTTCATCGACCTGAGATCGTCATTTGTCTCGTGTGAGTTCCCACTGTACTTAGATTACTACCCTACCACGCTTAAAGGAGTTGTGCAAACAGCTTTTAGTTGGGTACAGTCCCGAGCCACATGGAGGCAGTAAGCGGATCTGCAGGGGTTCGTCTCTCCCGGTATTGGGGGTGAGGTCACGCTGTGTCTAGGAGAGCCATTACACGAAGTCCTTGGCCAAGGCAGGAGATTTACTGGTAGGTATTCCAATAGTATCTCAGGGTGTTATAGGCTACACTCTGACACGACTTGTACCGCTTTTGGAGGTCTGACTTTTACCAACCCCCTAGGCCCGCCATGCGATGCTCATAGATGAACGGACCGGACTGTACGGATATTGTCACTGACAGGCTTAGTAGGGTGTCGGGATGAGTCCGCTCATCGACGTCCCTTTTGGTCAATACCTGGTAGCCCATTACGTATAGGCTAATACCCCTGACGTGCTAGTGGTTAAATCCACAACCAAAGTATTGACGAGTCTTTAGAGTCCCCCACAGACCGTTTTCTCAAGTTTTAGGTGAAAGGCTGTAGAGGCCGTATGGAGATATGGCAGGGTTCGATCAGATACGTGCGGTATTGCACGAATCATGATCGGACGGATTATACTAGCGGGCTTTGGTTTAAGCCGGATCCTAGTATTGTACAGTGTAGATTTTGTCTCATTGCATTTGTATTCAGTAGGAATACAAATGCGGGTATGTATATACAGTCGCGAGGTTTTCCTGTAATTTATTACGGGATCGGTTTTTTGAAGTTGCCAGTTTGCATTCCATTTCGGCCAGTTTTCCTTTGTTCCTTCAAGGCCGGATTTTTCTGATGGAGGGGCTAATTTGCATATTTGCAAATTAGCATTTGTGGAGGGTGTCTTTTGAAATTGGAGGCATTATGATGGTTCTTGAATCATTAGATTCTCTTTGCATCTTATCCTTTGCATTTATGAGAAAGGATTAGATTAGAAATTGATAGGATTGATTTAGAAAATTGGTGTGACCATTTTTCTTCTAATTATCATTCTTTTTCTCCACTTACTTTTTAGGCTTGCTTTTTCCCCACCATTTTGAGAGTGAGGCCGGCCACATTAGGAGAGGAGAGAGGGTTCATTTTTGGTGGTGGAAGAATGTTCATCTCACATTCTATGCTTGCTACAAAATTCCCTGCTCCTCTCCAAAGCTCATCATTCTTTCCTCCACACTATCATGGCAACTTCACTACCCGTTTGAGACAAAGCTACTACACTTAGCCTACAGCATTTCCTGGGCACGTCG
Organism: Agapanthus africanus; assembly: GCA_030015575.1. Classification (NCBI taxonomy): domain Eukaryota; kingdom Viridiplantae; phylum Streptophyta; class Magnoliopsida; order Asparagales; family Amaryllidaceae; genus Agapanthus; species Agapanthus africanus. Next base: position 336,241,995 of record JASDDO010000010.1, read on the forward strand.
GCTTGCCTACTTCGTGCGCGAGTTGCCTCGGTCCAGAGGTGGGAGCCCGTAAAAGAACCCGGCGATGTGGTGCCCGTTCCGACGAGGAGATGAAGACCGGAGATTCCGCGAGGAGATCGGAGTGGAGGCCGAAGACCGAAGGACACGGATCGCTCGGTATAGCTTTCTTTCCATTTTCTAGTTTGCTAGAGTTAGGTTAATGGCCCGATCCGGGATTTTAGTGCGCGGTGGTGCCGGTTTCTAGTTTTTAGAAAAGTCTCGTTTCCGCATTCCGGAGTCGGATTGACGGCCGGGGCGCCGCCGTGCACTTACACTGGTATCAGAGCCACGCCATTAATCTAGTCTAGCTTGCTCTAACGTGTTTACATGTTCGATCGAACGGATTTTCCGAAAACCCGATTTCAAAAGTGCACTTTCTGTCGATTTTGTTTTCTGCTCTAAAAAATATTTGATACATTGCAGAAATACGTGCAGGGTTTTCTAAGACTTCTGCAAAAATTTGGTGGCATGACTTTACTGTTACACCGCAGAACCGCGGCCAAACCCATGCATTGGTCGTGGTTCCGCGGCCATAATGAGTCCATGTTGCACCAATTTTTTTAGTGGATCTTAGACTGTGAAATGGGGTTTTTGGAATATTTTTTTTGGGCCCAGATTTTCTTTGAGTGCTACAGTAGTGCTTGGGGCCCACTTCGGTAAATTTGATCGATCAAAAATTTTGAACATGTTAGTTCACAGTATTTACATTATATCTGCAACCGTGAATGTCACTCGATCGGTAAATCCAGTCTATCTGCTATAGCCCTTTTAGACGGATTTGCGAACGTGACATTCACGCTGATGTTCTGTGTTGTGCTGTGATATTGCGGATTGGTCATGAGGGATAGCCTGGATGCAATGTTAGTACAGTTTGGTTTTTTTTTATGTACATTTGATATTGCGGGGCGAGCGTCCGACCTGTGGACTGCCGTCACTGCCTGTTTGTATATTATTCTTTTGGGGCACGACCGGGCTGAGGTCGATGTACCCGTTGTATATTTTACTTTCTGTACTAGGATTACCCCGCGGAGGGGTGCACGGATAGCCAGATTCTAAAGGGCAACGGACCCGCATCTCATGGCTTTGAGACGGAAGGGGCTTCACTCTAGAATTGGCGGGCTATTCGCCGCACTCGTAGGGGGTACAGGTTGACCCAAGGAGGGGTGCCCAAGTTACCGGATTCCGTGAAGTGCTGGGTGGTCCATTCACGTTGTTGAAGGGGGCTGCCTCGCTTCAGGTTTTGGCGGGTAACTTGCCGCACCCGTAGGGGTCTAGGATTTCATTGCACAGGCTATCCACATGACCAGGGGAACGTCGGGTTTCAGTAGGGGCTCTATGAAACCCGGGGATCCCAGATATCTGTATTGTTCTATGCAGCTTATTACATTTCTGTGATGTTGCATTTTATCACGCCTTGAGCGAATATTATATATTGATATATATACTAGTAGATGTTGAATATGTTTTGCACCCGCGCTAGTCCAGTCCCCACTCTGTCGTTAGTTAAGTAACCTAACGGGTGATGACGGGACCCAGTGGCGAATGCGGATGGCATATACGTACATCATTATTTTCGTTCTTTATTGGTGTGATCAATTGATGGGACTGCGTTGATTCGGATCAATGCAAGCTAAACAAACATATTCTGATGTTGTTGGAACATTTTTCAAAAAGCTGTTATTGCAAGGGCGTTCTCTTTTGTTTTGCATCGTGGTATTCAGTTGGAATATCCTGCACCTCAGTCGACGAGGGAAGGGCCGAGATCCCTTCACCGGGAGTGACCACTTGGACAGATGTTTGCGTCAGGGCAATAACTTCACTATAGTCGTTTACTTTTGCTTTGCATCGTGGTATTCAGTTGGAATATCCTGCACCTCATTCTATGGGGAAAGAGCCGAGATCCCTTCACCAGGAGTGACCTTTTTAGCAAAGGTTTTCGCCACTATATTTTTATAAGCTATCCAGTTCCTTCAACGATATCAAGTTCATTACGTTAAAGGTTTTCGCCAAAAACCATTCGTAGCCCTCCGTCGTTTCATATGGATAGTCAATAAGTATTCAAGCTGTGTTTGTTGGCCAAAATCAAGGCACAGTGATTGGTAGCTATTGGGTATTCATATGCAGCATAGATAGATGCATTGGTTTGGGACAGTCGTACTGCCTTGTTAGCCAAAGTCAAGGGTAGGTACGGGTGGGTTCAAATTAACCTGGAGAATGACGGGTAGAACTTGACATGTGACTTATGATTTGTTGGACAAAATTAAGGTCATAGGAGCATGGGGTAAAAATCCACATCGGGAGTTTCTAAAGAAACTGAAACTCACCAGATATGCGCATACCTTCTGGAGTGTGATAACGTGAGCGGATTCCGTCACGTTATCATGCGATGATAGTTGGATCCCGATTCCCACTGATGAGTTGGTTTACTCCTCGGATGATCCCGACTAATTCTTCTTTCAGGTTTGGAGGAGAATTTGACGGTACAGTGGGAGGTTTCCTGATTAGATAAAGTGATAACCATTCTGATCTAGGTTAGAGTGCACGCTGAGTGTTTCTTTTCTCTCTCTCTTTGGCAGTGACCATGACCCGACCCTAGACTATGACTCGGTGACCAAAATTAACCGAACCTTCTTAAAACACTGGTTTTTGGATTGTCAGAGTTGCAAACCTCTTTACCACTCCTACTTTTACCCTTTTCTCCAGAACACCCCGTATTACTACGAACGACCACTTCCATTGGATAAAACCATCGTATGGTTATATACGAACTCGAAGGAATTTATTCGAGGATGGTTTCCGGTTCTGGAGAAAATGAATAGGACTATTCAGTTGTCTTTTCCTTTTACCTTCTCTTAGGTTGTGAGTACTCCTTGGTTTAGGAGATAGTACACCCGTTACGCCTATCGGATAGTCTTCTTCCAAACCTTAGGCTGGTGCCGAACGGTAGGGAATGAAGAAAGCCGATTAGCCTAAGTGTGGGGTACAGAAGGTATTAAGTAAAGACAAATAAAGGGATTAGTAAGAGGGCAAAGTAAATTGCGACTGCTATTCACGACCAAACCAAGTATTTCTTCGCCAATCCTACATCACCTTTGTATTTCTCCAGGACACTCTGTATCACTACGAAGATCCACAGTTATTTGGATACTCCATCATATGGTTATATACGAACTCGAAAGGAACTTGTTCCAGTTCGGGGATGGATTCTGGTTCTGGAGAAATAGGAATAAGGTTTTATTCAGTTGTCTTTTATCTTCACCTTCGCTCGCATTGCGAGTGCTTATAGGATTAGGACAGTACACCCATTATGCTTATTGGATAGTCTTCTTCCAAACCATAGGCTGGTGCCGAACGGTAGGGAAGGAAGAAAACCATTTGGCCTAAAGGGGTGTACAGAAGGTAATGATTAAATACATATAAAGGGATTTGGAGAGATGGCAAGGAGATATACGATTACAGTTGTGAATCTGATAATGGAAGAGGCATTACTAGGAATACCCGGATACCCCATCGAAACACTTCAATGTTTCAGTTTCACTGTGTACTGTTAAAAGAAAACTGATTTCCCGATTAGTCCTTACTCCAGGGTATGTATTTACCAGGTATGATTCTCACATCTGTATGGTTTTACAGATGATGAGTGGGAGTAAGTTATTGGGAATTAGGTGATCATCCTCATTATATCGGAATTCGTTGTAATTGGTGATATTTGAGGAAATCGCCTGGGCTATTTGCCGCACGGCAAATATTTGGGTTTGAATATCCACTGTTATGCACCAATTTCAAATTGATATATCTGTACGTCTATTTTTATAGAGTGAGATATACCTTTTTGAAATTATGTCGATGACATTTACCTATATCAGTGGATGGTTAGGTAAGGAGCATTGAACAACGGTGTAATTCTTCTTAACCATAAGTACAGTTTTCAACCTACGACATATAGTGAACGAGTCACTAGACTCAGGGGACTTATACAGAGTATTGTATATTTTCCAGTGTCCATTAGGACAGAGGGGTTGGTCCTCGTACTATATTCAGTTTACTTATGACTTCTCTAATTTTTAGACAACTGTTTCGTAGAAACACAGGGTCCAAGTTTTGAGAAGTTATAGGTATAAGAGTAAAGTAGAGAACCAGGTATTGCAAGTATCGGGATACTTCAAGATAATCGAAGATGTAGATACTTGTGTGTGATATTCAGTTAATAGTAATGATTAAGAGAACTTGCTTCTCTTTCAGGTTACTCATAATTGGAAGCATTTCTAAGTTGAGTAACGCTGATCGGCCTCCTTCCATTTAGTTGACATGCACTGGAGACAGCTGCATGATTTGAATCTGGTTCAATTAAATCAGTGCCTCTGTTTCTATATTGGATATAGAACAGTTCATATCTTGACATTGTTAAGGTACGGGGAGTTGTCCAGCTTATGCTTAAAACCAGACTCTGGATAACTCAATGCACGTTTCTGTAATGGCTGTTTATGGGTTGACCCAGGCTATGACGAGGGTTGACTTTCTACCATCTGGAAGATCAATAGTGATATTGTTCTTGACTCGCCACAGTTTTAACAAAAATGGATTTTTTCAGAAAACAGAAGTGGGAGTATGGTAGAACTGGAAGTGATTCCAGAACCGCAAACGATTACTGAAGATTTGATAAGAACCTAAAGATTCAATCTGGTTTGACATTCTATTGGGCACTCCGCAGATATGGTGGGTAACCTCAGGCACCCGAGAGGTACTCCGGTAGCCTTAAGGACGGTGACAGGGAGGTTCTTGTTTACCCAGACTTGACATTGCTGTTGTTCCAGGCTATGAGACCCGTCAGGAGGATGAGTATAGCGTCGTTCTAAACTAGCTTTGGAAGTGCACGTGTATATGACTCTGCCAGAGGGTTGTCGTAGTCAGTGGGAGCAGCGGAAGCATAGTGGACAAGTTGCTTATGTCTATTTATAGACTAAAGCAGATATGGCGGAGATAGATCATCTATTTCTGATGTGGCACTCATAGGTTTGACTTCATCAGAATAGAGGATGGATCTGTTAAGAAGGTAGTAGGGTGTGATGTCCTGGTATTTGGATGACATACACAGAGTAGGACGTGAAATTCCTATACAACCGTCGGTTATACTTTGGTTGTCACACAGTGGTTTCTCCACATAAGAATTGGATATTATATCAGGCATTCTGGTTACTAGATCTATGGTTTTTAGATCTAGATTTGGGAAGTTTTCCAATCTGGGTACTTAGACAGCATTCTAAAGGTGTTTTAGAATGGACGACTCCTGGCATGGTGGTGTACCTGCAAGTGATGGAATCACCCTCTCTAAAGGAGTTTTACAGACTAAAGTGGAGAGGGAAGTGCATGATTGGCAGATCACTTGCTTAGGCAATTGAGTCAATCATGAGATGTCAAGTACCACACCAGATGTTGTTTTTACAGTAAATGCGATAAGTTGATATTGATCCAATCCTGGAGAAACATTCGGAAGCAGTTTTAAAACATAAGTGGATGTTCTAGGGATATGATAACGACAGCCTCCTTTGGGAGACAGTTATCATTCCAGGCTTCCAAGGTGACCTGGATGACAGAGTGGCTGTCAAAGTTATAGTTTTCCCTCTGAAGAGGAGAAGTATTATGGACAGGTGGTCCAGGCGGATACCGAGGGAGGCATGGCGCAGGATACTGATTAAGTTCAGTCGACGATACAGTCTAAGAAGTTTGGATTTGGAGTTCACTTATGAACTAGGTCCCATCAGACATCCAATCATATTCTAAGACAGGTATTGCTCATTTCGGGAGATGGGTTTCTCCGCGAACTTGAGATAAAGAGAGACATAGAAAGAAACATCACAGCGGATCCACTCACTGAGGCTATTCCTCGAACGCAATAGTTTCGCAAACGAGCTTTGTGAGACTGACTAGTAGAGGAGTTGGGTGTTCGGTATCATACGGGCTGTGAGTATGCGACATCGCAATAATTAGCCTTGAGTGCAAGTGGGAGATTGTTGGAGACAGTGCCCTCAGAGTCGATTATTGGATCACAGGCACGTGATTGCAATGATTAAGGGAGGACCTATACCGGTAGGATGGTCTTACTCAAGATGATAGTATGCTATCTGGTTTATCTTTATCATCGTGTACTGCTTTAGGTGACCTTACAGGTCACTATTGCATGTTGATAGAGCCCATAGGATTTTTTCTTGACTACCAGCAGTACGAGGGCGATCATATACGTGGGAGCTGGGGTCTATAAGCACATCCTTAAAAGGTCCCTAGTCATGGGAGTTTCGAGACGGGGCATCGATACTCCAGAGTAGACTAGTGTATACAGTCGAGACCCCGACGAGGGGCGGTGGCCGGTCTCACAAGCCACTGGTGTCTGTTGGTTCACCTAAGATGTATACAGGTGCTCATTGGGTTATGAGTACACTGGACAGGACTCGCCGGGAACATGCTAGTTGGTCTTATACATGACGTCAGATAGCAGTTCCCTGGTTACATGTGTACAAGTTAGTTCATCGACCTGAGATCATCATTTGTCTCGTATGAGTTTCCACTGTACTTAGATTACTACCCTACCACGCTCAAAGGAGTTGTGCAAACAGCTTTTAGTTGGGTACAGTCCCGAGCCACATGGAGGCAGTGAGCGGATCTGCAGGGGTTCGTCTCTCCCGGTATTGGGGGTGAGGTCGCGCTGTGTCTAGGAGAGCCATTACACGAAGTCCTTGGCCAAGGCAGGAGATTTACTGGTAGGTATTCCAATAGTATCTCAGGGTGTTATGGGCTACACTCCGACACGACTTGTACCGCTTTTGGGGGTCTGACTTTTACCAACCCCCTAGGCCCGTCATGCGATGCTCATAGACGAACACACCGGACTGTACGGATATTGTCACTGACAGGCTCAGTAGAGTGTCAGGATGAGTTTGCTCATCGACGTCCCTTTTGGTCAATACTGGTAGCCCGTTACGTATAGGCTAATACCCCTGACGTGCTAGTGGTTAAATCTACAACCAAAGTATTGACGAGTCTTTAGAGTCCCCCACAGACCGTTTTCTCAAGTTTTGGGTGAAACGCTGTAGAGTCCGTATGGATATATGGCAGGGTTCGATCAGATACGTGCGGTATTGCACGGATCATGATCGGACGGATTATACTAGCGGGCTTTGGTTTAAGCCGGATCCTAGTATTGTACAGTGTAGATTTTGTCTCATTGCATTTGTATTCAGTGGGAATACAAATGCGGGTATGTATATACAGTCGCGGGGTTTTCCTGTAATTTATTACGGGATCAGTTTTTTGATGTTGCCAGTTTGCATTCCGTTTCGGCCAGTTTTCCTTTGTTCCTTCAAGGCCGGATTTTTCTGATGGAGGGGCTAATTTGCATATTTGCAAATTAGCATTTGTGGAGGGTGTCTTTTGAAATTGGAGGTATTATGATGGTTCTTGAATCATTAGATTCTCTTTGCATCTTATCCTTTGCATTTATGAGAAAGGATTAGATTAGAAATTGATAGGATTGATTTGGAAAATTGGTGTGACCATTTTTCTTCTAATTATCATTCTTTTTCTCCACTTGCTTTTTAGGCTTGCTTTTTCCCTAACATTTTGAGAGTGAGGCCGGCCACATAGGAGAGGAGAGAGGGTTCATTTTTTGTGGTGGAAAAATGTTCATCTCACATTCTATGCTTGCTACAAAATTCCTAACTCCTCTCCAAAGCTCATCATTCTTTCCTCCACACTATCATGGCAACTTCACTACCCATTTGAGACAAAGCTACTACACTTAGCCTACAGCATTTCCTGGGCACGTCGGCTTGCCAACTTCGTGCGCGAGTTGCCTCGGTCCAGAGGTGGGAGCCCGTAAAAGAACCCGGCGATGTGGTGCCCGTTCCGACGAGGAGATGAAGACCGGAGATTCCGCGAGGAGATCGGAGTGGAGGCCGAAGACCGAAGGATACGGATCGCTCGGTATAGCTTCCTTTCCATTTTCTAGTTTGCTAGAGTTAGGTTAATGGCCCGATCCGGGATTTTAGTGCGTGGTGGTGCCGGTTTCTAGTTTTTAGAAAAGTCTCGTTTCCGCATTCCGGCGTCGGATTGACGGCCGGGGCGCCGTCGTGCACTTACACGAAGGACGTTCCGTACACATCCGTTCTTGTTCTGTCTAGGCAAGTTAATCTTGCTACATGCTATATAACTCATTATATACCTATTTAAATAAATATCACACCTGTATTTTAAATCAAGTATCGCATGTTTCATATTACAGCCTTTCAACGTTCCATTTATATTTGTATAGTGCATTTCAGATCTAGAGTATGCAAACCAATCTTAATTACATGCTACATTACTTTAGACGCATCCATTTTAACAAATGGAATACCTGTATTTAAAATCTTGCACCCCGTGTTTAGTTTTATAACTTTTCGATGTTTCGTTTGCATCCATTTATATCATTTCAGATCTAGGTCATGAAAACATATCTTGTTACATACTATACTATCATATACTGCATCAAATTGAATAGTTTCATTTCATATTGCTTAGTTATATGTTCCACACTTGTTAGTTTATCATTTTACGATTATGTGATACCCGTTTGCATCCATATCATTTAAAATATATATTGTCGTAATATTTCTTATTATTATCTTTAATTACTTTATAATCTGCATTTTATAATGTTATACATTTGAAAATATTATAGTTTACCGAAACGTCGTTGAAAAGCGGATACGACAAATCTGAAATTTACTGTACACCTTACCTTATAAAATTCATTATAAATTATAGAAAAATCATTAGTATACGTTCTTTAGTTCGTTACGAAGCTAACTCAGAATACTATAAATCAAATATTTACTTGCAAAATAAATTGTTTAAATAACATAAAATGCAAATGAAAATATCTCTAAACTGCTGTCCAGGGAAATTCCAGCAGCAAACTTTAAATTTCGAATGTTTATAGCTTTTTGTTGGGACAACCCGAGATGCTTATACTTATAAAAATGAAAACCTTATTGAATTATCTTTGTTTTGGTATAAGGCACGTCCCTTTTGGAGAACGTTTGTTATTTTAAGTTATTTTACAAATCAGGGTGACGCTGAATTTCTAAACGGAACTTTCTTGTGCATGGTTAATCAATACCACTTTTATAGTTATTAATCGGTTTGAATATGTTATCCATATTAATATTATTATATCAATATCTATTTAATAAATAATAGTGCTTGTGTTTTAATATTCAGCAAATTTTACCGATTTACATTTTTATAGTATCTGTCTGTATCCGTACGGTTTATTACATATCTAGTTGCACACCGAGACCATATTATTTCATTTTACTGTTACATTAGTTTCCCATACTCGATCTTGTGCATCCTACATAGTCATGATATAATCCCTGATAAATATTTGTGCATCCATGCTTTATTTGTGCACCCGTACCTGTTACAGTTTTATTATGAGCATCCGTTTGATACCTGTACACTACTTGACGTGACCTGATACACCACTACTTGACATGACTGATACATGTACACAACCTAACATGACCTGATTATATCACTACTTGACTTGTTACCTGATCTTGTTACTAATGCCGACAATCTTGACCTGTTGTCCCTACGGACATTTCCTGTAGTCTATACAGACGAACCTATATATCTGCTTGATCCTGTGTTGGCATTAGTCTCAGATTTATCAATACCTGACTTGAACACATAACTTGGGGGTATGGGAAAATCAATGATGAAACTTGACTTGTAACTCAACAGTTCGATACTTATACTGATCAGTTTTACGGGCTAGGCCAGCCCCGGGATGATGCTGCTGACATCATTCATCTGTACATGTTACCTGTTTACTGCCTAGCGGCACGTCTCGGATTCAACCCGAGAATCTTGACCGTGGTCCCGGGTATGCACGGGATACTATTGAGTTACATCGACGATTCATTAAATTGATTTCAAAGACTTGAGAGCAGTTAACCCAGTAGCTTAGTTTAGATTACTCGCTGCACGTCACATGTGCTTATATCCTTCACTGTTTCTTATGCATGTTACTGTTATACTCTTATTTCCTACTCATGCCTGCATGTCTTGTTACCTCATGATTATATTATTGTTTGATATTATGACGCACTGACGTCTGGGTTTTGCATGGCCCAGATCCCTTACCCTTGTCGCAGGCTGATCAGGAGTATTTCTGCCGTCAGGCCGAGCAGTGAGGATCCTGTTAGTATCCAGTTTTGTTATGTTACATTCCAGATGTTATTGTTTATTGGATCTATTGCTTCCGCATATTATTTCTTGACTCGTTTATTCTGGCATATGGACATGTACTAGATAGTTATTTTATTTTCCTATTCTTGATATCTCCCAGACAGCCGTAATGTGACTGTGGAAGGATATTTCCTAGCCACAGGTAGCATGGTTGGCTCTGTCGCGTGCCGATATTAGCGCACTCTGGGAAGCGGGGCGTGGCATAGATAAACCATGTATATATAAGAAGGTAGTAGAGAGTAAGATTGTTTTCCTTGTTTTGTACGTGGATGACATACTCTTGATAGGAAAAAGGTGTTCGTATGCTACGCTCGCTCAAGCTTTTCTTATCATAAGTTCTTCATGAAAGATCTAAGTGATGCATCCTACATCGTAGGGATTAAGATGTATAGAGATAGATCTAAGAGGATGTTGGGATTGTCCCAGTCCAGGTACATATACACCATACTAAAGAGGTTTAGTATGGAAGATTCTAAGCATGGTAATGTACCCGCTTGTTAAGGAATCACTCTCTCTAAAAAGATGTCTCCCAAGACTGATTTGGAGAGGGTTCGCATACAAGTGATACCCTATGGTTCTGCAGTTGGGTCAATCATGTATGCTATGTTATGTACGAGACCGGATGTAGCTAACCCACTAAGTGTAGTGAGTAGGTATCAATCAGATCTTGGGGGAAAATACTGGAAAGCTGTGAAGAACATTCTTAAGTACTTGAGAAGCACTAAAGAGATGTTCTTGGTGTATGGTAACAGTGAACTTAAGGTGGAGCCCTTTACCGATTCGAGCTTCAGAGTGATAAGGACGACTGAAAGTCAGTCTCGGGTTTTGTCTTTACCCTCAGTGGAGGGACGGTATGTTGGAAGAGTTCCAAGCTATATACCGTAGCAGACTCGTTGATAGAGGCTGATTACATCGCTACCAACGATATTGCCAAAGAGGCTGCCTAGATAAATAAAGTTCATAAGATGAACTTGGTTCCTACCATTGAGCATCCAATCCTGTGTATTGTGATCACAATGGAGTTGTGGCCTTAGCCTAGGAATCCCGGTCCCATCAGCGATCAAAACATATTTTTATGTAGTATCACCGGATCAGAGAAATAGTTGATCTCCGGGAGATCGAGGTATGGAGAGTTGACACAGAGGATAATACAACGGATCCACTCATAAAGGCCAACCCCCCAAATGCGATTCGAGAGATTTTTGGGATGTTGGGTATGAGAAACTACAATAACCGGCCTTAGTGTAAGTGGGAGATTGTTAGGAATATGTATGCCGTAGAGGCCATTATTGTTGATATGGTGGATGCTTGGACAGACACACACACACACATATAGATGACTTTCTTGCTCGACATGATAGTATACTATCTGGTTACCTTTATCTTAATATGTAGACTAGTAGTATTATACTGTCTATCTCTCACATGTTGGTAAAGCCCTTAGGATATGTACTTGACTACCAGGATTATAATGAGATCATACTAGTGGGGCCAGGGTGGTCCAAAAGTATATCTTTTAATCAGTTCCTAGTCGAGGGAATATCGAGACCAGGGCATCGATATTCCAGAGTAGACTAGTGTGTACGTTTCTTGTCCCTTAGAGGGCGATGGTTGATCCCACAACCATTGGTGTGTGACATCAAAGATTGTACACAGGTGCTCATTAGAGAATGGGTACACAGAACGGACTCGCCGAGAACTCCTAGTTGGTATTATACCTATCATCAGATAGCAGTCCTCTGGTAACACTGGTACAGGTTAGTCTGTAGACCCAAGATCGTCATAAAGTCTTGTATGGCTCCCACTGTGCTTTGATTTCCTCCCTACCATGCTCAAAGGAGATGTGCAAATAGGTGGATTTTGGGTATAGTCCCGAGTCATATGGAGGTAATGAGCGATAGGAGGGGTTTCATCTCTCCCGATATTGGGGGTTGATATTGCGCTATGCTCGATTGGCTATAACTGGAAGTCCTTGGCCTGGACTGCTGCTGAGATTTACTAATAAGAGTTATCAGTAGTTTCTCCAACCGTTATAGGCCAAACATCGGCATGACTTATCACGTTACGGGGGTCTGACGTTTACCACCTCTAGACATGATATGCGACATATCAGACGAAGAGACCGGACTGTACGGTAGTGTTACTGATAAGCTTCATGGAGAGTATGGACAAGCTTGCTTGTTGATCTTCATATCGCTCAATACCCGGTTAGCCGTTACATCCGCTGACGGCTTGTGGGTGACTGATGTGATCATCATTTACTGCTGGCATATTGACGAGTCTTTAGAGTACCACACAGGAGTTCCCTAGTTTAAGCGAAACGAAGTAGGACACATATGTGATATGTGCGCGGGCCTGATTAAATAAATGTATGTGATACCGTATTGTAATCTGGAAGTTATCTGTTATTAATCAGGTTATATGTGATATAACCGGATTATCGAATCAAGTGTTGATTTGATAATGTGATATACAGATAAATGATATTAGTCGGTTTTATGTGATATAACCGGATTATTAAATCAAGTGTTGATTTAATAATATGATATATATTATATGTGATATAATTATATCTTAACCAATATAATTAGCTCACTAATTATTCTTCATAATATATATATATATATATATGAAGCATGGCGTATTTTCTATTTTTGAGAAAAATAGAAATTGAGGTGGAAAATGAGAGCATGGTGAGTCATGGTTTTTATCTTTAGTTTATTCATCTTGACTCACTATTCAAGCTTGGTTGCAATTTTATATTGCTATTTTTTCATGCTTGAATGTGTGAGGGTTAAGGGGTTGCCATTCACTCACTTCATTACAACACTTAGCCATTTTTTTTTGCAAGTGTTGCTCTCATGCTCTTATCTTTTTCTTCCTCTTCATCATAGTTCAAGCTTCAACCCTCACATGTGATGTGAACCATGAACTTAAACACAAATTAGTGAGCCTTCAATCCCTTACTTAACCATCCCACACCAAACTAGCATTTTGGTGTGGCATGTTTTCTTCATTAATTGGAGATTAGTGAAGAGGTAGCTTGAGCTAGCAGGCTTCGCATGGAACCTCTTCAGCACGAAGGTCTTCGGAGGAAGCTCTTCCGAACTCTCAAGTGGAGCCTAGTGGAGTCGCATGGATTACTATATGGAGCATGAGAAGTGAAGGACTCGATCTATGAGGGTATAGCCATCTTCAATTCTTTAGTTTTCATATCATCACATAGGTTAAACCCTAATTTCTAGTTAAGATCTTGGTAATGTCTAACTCAGCACCCGTAAATTTTAAAATTCTGCATTGTTTATGCTACTAGAATCTTATAGTGGTGTTAGGGTAGACTTTCACATAGGGCATGATGTGGCGGTAATAGAGGGAGCGCTGCTAGGGATGGGCGCTCCTGCTGCGGCTCCTGTGCCTGCTAAGGCTCCTGGGATAGTCTTGTTGGCGGGTATGGATTGACTTAGAATATCCTGTAGACAGTCATTCTCGTATGCATGTATGTTGTCACACTTTAGGACGATATTTGTGATTATCTTTTGCGCCTCGTACTAGCTCGGTGGCACTTCATTCCGTCGGAAAAAGGTTCCTTCAGCAATACCAGGAGATGAAAGACTTGTTACTCCATCTATTTTTGCACTTGATCTGGAAGAAACGTACACAAAAGGATAGAATCAAAAACCTATTACAATTTGGATATAGAGGCATTCTCGAGAAAGCCTTGTACTTCTCTAATAATGCGGGTCCAGTGGTTTTCGTATCATAAGAAAGTCCCGTGGCATTTATAAACCCATCCATGTCATCGACCGACACGAACACAATATCATCATTTTCGACGGTTTCGTCTTCTTCAAACTGCCATTCCTCCTCTTTCTCCTTTTCTTTTACCATCCCTTAACACTCTTTGGTTTCTGCTTCAATGACTTTGTTTTCCATCTCTTGCACTGGCCTTCCTTCGTCCTTTTCTCCATGAATATCCCACTTAATTAATTTTCGAGGAAACCGTTTTTCATTATGTGTAATCCAACGGCCGACTTCTTCTGCAATCATGTGTTCATACACTTATAGTAAGGACAATAGATTTTGTGCTCTTTCGGTATCCCAAGACGTGCATAGACAAAGTCGGTTAAAAGTATACACCGTTAAGAAAAAAATCAATGACTCCCGAGAAAACGTCGACGTACATCCAACTCTTGTTGTGGAGATACGAGAATGCCATATTGAAAGAAAATGGAACGTAGAAAGGTTCCAATAGATAAGAGTTGTGGAATTAAAATTTCGTGACAAATACGAGATAGAGGGATAATAAAAAATGTTAGTGTTAGGTTTAATTGGTAACTTGGTTAAGTTTGGTTTCAATTGTTAATAAATTGGGCTCTCCTCCAACTCTTATTGAGAACTTTTTCCTTCTAATCTCCTCCAACTCCTATTGAGAACTTTCTCCTTCTAATCTCAAAACTCAAGAGTTGGATTCTTCTTTCAAGAAAAATGATGATAATATCAAATATTCTTTGTTGGATGTCGAGAGTAATGGCTATAGGGGTAAGGCACCTATCCCATTAAAAATGTATAAAGTATACATCCATTCACTTGTACTTTCAGCTGTTTCGAGATGATTTCGGCAGCACCTCCCCGCTGTTCTTCGAGTACACTGTAATAGAATAGATAATCGTTTCAATGTTGTGAAACACCATTGAAACGAATATATAATCTATCATTGTACACGGAGAACCAGCGGAAAGTTATCGACAAAATATCCTAAAAAGAACGAAAACACAAGTGAATGCAGGTGTTTGCACTTGTACACACGGGACAAATCTATCGGTTATCATACGATCAAATATTAATTTTTGTCACATAGACTACGCGAACGATAACGTCCGATATTTAACAACTTTCGTCTAGTTTTATATCACGACAAATACCGAACGTATGTTAACCGATATACAGGAACTAAGTCATGTTTTCATTTTCACATATGATTAATTATCGATGAGAATATGAAAAATTCATATTATCATCGAAAATCATACACTTAGTTTAGGATTTGATTTCAATTAGTTTTACGTTTACGTTTCAAATATAAGGTCTTGAAGTTCTATGTTTAGGATAAATTTTTTTAAAGATGAGGGTTTTCTTGATCGAGTTTAAGATTTTGGATTTACGGAATAGGTTTGGGTAGGATTTGATTCAATGTAGAGAAGAATGATGATGAATTAGGGTTTAGCCTTGTTCATGTGTGTGTGTGTATGTGTGTGTCTGAGTGTGTATATCTAGGGTTAATGTTAGGATGAGATTTGACAGGAGTTCTATGTAGAGAAGAATAATGATGAATTAAGTCTTGACCTTGTTTGTATATGTGTGTCTGTGTGTGCGCGCATGCGCGTGTGCATGCTTGTGTGTGTGTATGTGTAAGACTACGGTAGCGCCCCGGCCATCTTTCCGAGGCCAAAATGCGGAAACGAAATTTTTTCTAAATTAGAAAACCGGCGCTATCGTATGCTTAAAACCCCGGATCGAACCATTAACCTACTACTAGCAAACTAGAGAAGGGATAGAAAGCTATACCGATCGATCCATGTCCTTCGGTCTTTGGCCACCATCCCAATCTCCTCACGGCAACTCCGGTCTCGATCTCCTCGTCGGAAAGGGCACCACATCATCGATTCTTTTTACGGGCTCCCGCTTCATCCGAAGCAACTAGGGCACGAAGTGTGCTAGCCGACGTGTCCAAGGTGATGTAGAGAATGTTTGTGATCACTTTGTCTCTTGCATCCATGAGATGGATGGAGGTTAGAGATGAAGCCATTGATGGAAGTTTTGAGCTAGAGAAGAAAGAGGAAGAAGATGTTTCTCTCTTTTGTTGGGGTAAAAATTTACACCCCGGTTGACCAAGTCAAAATCAAAGTCAACCCCAAACCAAGTGGGCCCAAGCCCAGATCCAGTGGGCCCATGCCCGGGTCGAGCCCGAACATGAAGCGGCCGGCCTCCCCCATGCCAAGATAAAAATTTTGTAATAAATAATTTTGTTGCATTTCTTTTATTTTATTTTATGGATAAATGTAAGAAAAATAGGCATAAAGCCAAATTTTTGTAAAGCTCATGGCTTATGTGCAAAAAGAAATGGCACATGAGCCATGGGATAGGCAAAATGCCATTTTGTGAAGCCCAAGGGGCTATGTGTAAAGTGTATAGCCTATAAAGGCAAGATAATGAAAATATCTCACAACTTTTCTCCCTCTCTCAAAATTTTTCAGATCTGAGATCTTTTCTCCTTCTTCAAGGTTCCAAAACCTTCCTTTTTCTCTTGAATTAAATCAAGAGTTTTACTCTTCTTTTTATAAAACAAATTAGTTTTTCACCACAAAACCCATAAAGGGGGACTCAGATCTTCCATTAGATCTCAAAAAGAAGAGATTTTTAAAATCCCATATCTTTTGATCTTCAAGATCCAGCTAACAGAGGAGGAAAAAGAACATCTTTCACTAAACCCCAAAAAAAAAAAGGAGTCCAACTCCTCTCTGATTTCTCTTCCGAGAAATTTTTTTAGGCTAAAAGCCTCTTTTTCTCGCCGGCGCTCAAGCGCAGAGCGCCCGCGTGCCGACACGTGGCGCGCTTGCGCTCAAGCGCTCAGCGCTCGAGCGCACAGCGCCCACGTGCCGACACGTGGCGCGCTTGCGCTCAAGCGCTCAGCGCTCGAGCGCACAGCGCCCACGTGCCGACACGTGGCGCGCTTGCGCTCGAGCGCAAGTCGCCCCGGTGCCGACACGTGGCGTGCTTGCGCTCGAGCGCAAGTCGCCCCAGTGCCGACACGTGGCGCGCTTGCGCTCCAGCATAAGCGCTCAAGCGCAAGTCGCCCCAGTGCCGACACGTGGCGCGCTTGCGCTCAAGCGCCCAGCGCTCAAGCGCAGAGCGCCCACGTCCCGACACGTGGCACTCTAGCGCCTGAGCGCACAGCGGCGCACAGCGCCCAAGGTGCTGCCCCCACGCATCCTTTGGATGTCATTTCCCCTTTTTATATATATACATGTATATCTATACATATGTACATACACACATACTCCACGACACTGTCCCTGTTAGAAAAAAATTTCTAACGGATAGCGGGACCCCCGTAAAAACTCTGCGTGGCTCCCGATATATTTAAACCCCCCTCCAAAACAAAACACACGTACACTGCACATTGAGTTCGCATGACCAATTTAACCCGTTAATCGGAGGTTCCCTCGCGCCAAAGGTGGGGGGTAATTAACGGCAGCTTAGTCCGCGGCTGCCTGAGATTCGGATCCCCATAATCATTAAACCCCGGCCTACTCTAGGCAGGGGGAATCTGTAGTATGCCTGACAAGCGCGCGCGTATTCCCATCTCAATGGGGTGATGAAAAACACCCTACATCTTTCTTTTCTTTTGTGATGATAGAATCATAAAATGAGAGTGTGTGAAGAATAATATGAGAGCTAACACCATCACATGGCAGCCCCTCTCTCTCTCCTTCTCATTTCATGACTCAAGTCAATCTCATAATGTGACACATGCACAAGAAAAGAGACCATGAGTCATCACTTGTGCATGTGTCACCATTAATGCTCTAAATGATGATTTCTAGCTCATAATTACCACCATCCAAACATTAATCCAAATGTTTGGTCCAACAAAGAAAAATCCGGCAACATCTAAAGTAAACTCGTGACGGATCACAAGAATACCCCTCACCTGTATATATATACCTGCATCCGCACTCCGACCGAATGTGAATGCGATGAGACTAAAGTAATCCAACAAATCTAATACTAGGATCCAGCTTAAACCAAAGCCCACTAGTATGATCCGTCCGATCATGATGCGTGCAATACCGCGCGTATATGATCGAACCCTGCCATATATCATACGGTCTCTACAATGTTTCACCTGAAACTTGAGAAACTGTCTGTGGGGGACTCTAAAGACTCTTCAATGCTTTAGCTGTGGATTTAACCACTAGCTCGTCAGAGGTACTAGCCGTACGTAACGGGCTACCTAGTATTGACCAAAAGGGAGGTCGATGAGCGAACTCATCCTAACACCCAACTGAGCCTGTCAGTGACAATATTCATACAGTCCGTTCCGTTTGTCTATGAGCATCGCATGGCGGGCCTAGGGGGTTGGTAAAACTCAGACCCCAAAAGCGGTACAAGTCGTGTCGGAGTGTAGCCCAGAACACCCTGAGATATTACTGGAATACCTACCAGTAAATCTCCTACCTTGGCCGAGGGCTTTGTGTAATGGCTCTCCTAGACACAGCGCGATCTCACACCCAATACCGGGAGAGACGATACCCCTGCCGATCCGCTCACTGCCTCCATGTGGCTCGGGACTGTACCCAACTAAAACCTGTTTGCATGACTCCTTTAAGCCGTGGTAGGGTAGTAATCAAAGTACAGTGGGAACTCACACAAGAAAAATGACGATCTCAGGTCGATGAACTAACCTGTACACATGTCACCAGGGAACTGCTATCTGACGTCTGGTATAATACCAACTAGCATGTTCCCGGCGAGTCATGTCCGGTGTACTCATAACCCAATGAGCACCTTATACATCTTAGGTTAACCAACTGACACCAGTGGCTTATGAGACCGGCCACCGCCCCTCGTCGGGGTCTCGACTGTATACACTAGTCTACTCATGAGTATCGATACCCTGTCTCGAAACTCCCACAACTAGGGACCACTTTTAAGGATGTGCTTATGGACTACCCAACTCTCACGTATATGATCGCCATCATACTGTTGGTAGTCAAGCAGGATCCTAAGGGCTCTATCAACGTGTAATAGTGAACATGTTACCTAAAGCTGTACACGACTGATAAAGACAAACCATGGTAGCATACTATTCTCTATCAACATGTAATAGTGAACTACAATGTCACCTAAAGCATGTACACGATGATAAAGACAAACCAGATAGTATGCAAACCTCTCGAGTAGGACTGTCCTACCGGTATAGGTCATCTCTCAATCATTGCAATCACGTGCCTGTGATCCAATAATTGACTTTGAGGGCACTATATCCAACAATCTCCCACTTGCACTCAAGGCTAATTATTGTGATGTCGCATACTCACAGCCCGTGTGATACCGAACACCCAATTCCTCTACTAATCAGTCTCACAAAGCCCGTTTGCGAAACTATTGCGTTCGAGGAATAGCCTTAGTGAGTAGATCCGCCCTGATGTTTCTTTCTATGTCTCTCTTTATCTCAAATTCACGGAGAAAGCCATCTCCCGAAATGAGCAATACCTGTCTTAGAATATGTCTAGATATCTGATGGGACCTAGCTCATAAATGAACTCTAAATCCAAACTTCTTAGACTGTATAGTCAACTGAACTTAATCAGTATTCTGCGCCATGCCTCCCTTAGTGTTTGCATGGACCACCTGTCCAAAACACTGCCCCTCGTCAGAGGGAAAACTATAACTCTGACAGTCACTCTATCATCCAGGTCACCTTGGAAGCCTGGAATGATAACTGTCTCCCGAAGGAGGATGTCGTCATCATTTCCCCAGAACATCAACTTATATTCTAAAACTGCTTCCGAATGCTTCTCCAGGATTGGATTAATATCAACTTATTGCATCTCATGTAAAAACAACATCTGGTGTGGTACTTGACATCTCATGATCATCTACACAACCGTGCCAGGAGTCTTCCATTCTAAAACACCTTTAGAATCCTGTCTAAGTACCCAAATTGGGAAACTACCCAAATCTAGATCTAAAACCATAGATCTAGTAATCAGAATGTCAGATATTATATCTAAGCTTTATATAGAGAAACCACTGTGTGACAACCAAAGTATAACCGATCGTAGTATAGGAATTTCTCTTCCTACTCTGTGTATGTCCATCCAAATACCAGGACATCACACCCTACTACCTTCTTAACAGATCCATCCCCTATTCTGATAAAGTCAAACCTATGACTGTCACATTAGAAATAGAATATCTATCTCCGCTATTTCTGCCTTTAGTCTATAAATAGACAGAAGCCACTTGTCCACTATGCTTCCGCTGCTCCCACTGACTACGACAACCCTCTGGCAGAGTTATATACACGTGCACTTCTAAACTAGTTTAGAACGACTCTATACTCATCCTCCTGCCGGGTCTCACAGTCTAGAACAACAACAATGGCAAGTCTGGGTGAACAAAAGAACCCTCCTTGTCACCGTCCTTGAGGCTACCGGAGTACCTCTCAGGTGCCTGAGGTTACCCACCATATCTGCGAAGTGGCCAATGGAATGTCTAACCAGATTGAATCTTTAGGTCCTATTAAATTTTCAGTAATCGTTTGCGGTTCTGGAATCATTTCTCAGTTCTACCTAAACTCCTACTGTTTTCTGAAAAAATCCATTTTTATTAAAACTGTGGAGAGTCAAGAACAATATCACTATTGATCTTCCAGATGGTAGAAAGTCAACCCTCGTCATAGCCGGGTCAACCCACAAACAGCCATTACAGAAACGTGCCTTGAGTTATCCAGAGTCTGGTTTTAAGCATAAGACGGACAACTCCCCGTAGCTTAACATCGTTAAGATATGAACCGTTCTATATACAATATATAAACAGAGGCACTAATTTAATTGGAACCAGATTCAAATCATGCAGCTGTCTCCAGTGCATGTCAACTAAATGGAGGAAGGCCGATCGGCATTACTCAACTTAGGAATACATCCAGATATGAGTAACCTGAAAGAGAAGCAAGTTCATATAATCATTACTATCAATTGAATACCATACACAAGTATCTACATCTTCGACCACCTTGAAGAATCCTGATACTTGCAACATCTGGTTCTCTACTTTACTCTTATACCTATAACTTCTCAAAACTTGGACCTTGTATTTCTATGAAACACATGTCTAAGAACTAGAGAAGTCACAAGTAAACAGAATATAGTACGAGTACCAACCCCTCTGTCCTAATGGACACTGGACAACATACAATACTCTGTATAAGTCCCTTGAGTCTTATAACTCATTCCTGTGTTTCGTAGGTTGAAAACTGTACTTATGGTTAAGAAGAATTACACCGCTGTTTAATGCTCCTTACCTAACCATCCACTGATATAGGTAAATGTCATAGACATAATTTCAAAAGGTTATATCTCACTCTATAAAAATAGACGTACAGATATGTCAATTTGAAATTGATGCATAACAACGGATATTCAAAACCAAATATTTGCCGTCCGGCAAACAACCCAGGCGATTTCCTCAAATATCACCGATTACAACGAATCCCGATTTAATGAGGATGATCACCCAATTCCCAATAACTTACTCCCACTCATCATCTGTAAAACCATACAGATGTGAGAATCAAACCTGGTAAATACATACCCTGGAGCAAGGACTAATTGGGAAATCAGTTTTCTTTTAACAGTACACAGTGAAACTGAAACATTAAAATGTTTCGTGGGGGTATCTGGGTATTCCTAGTAATGCCTTTTCCATTATCCAGATTCACAACTGTAACCGTATATTTCTTTTCCATCTCTCCAAATCCCTTAATATGTCTTTAGTCATTACCTTCTGTACACCCTCTTAGGCTAAATGGTTTTCTTCCTTCCCTACCGTTCGGCACCAGCCTATGGTTTGGAAGAAGACTATCCAATAAGCATAATGGGTGTACTGTCCTAATCCTAGGAGCACTCGCAACCCGAGAGAAGGTAAAGATAAAAGATAACTGAATAAATCTTATTCCTATTTCTCCTGAACCAGAATCCATCCCCGAACTGGAACAAGTTCCTTTCGAGTTCGTATATAACCATACGATGGAGTATCCAAATAACTGTGGATCTTCGTAGTGATACGGAGTGTTCTGGAGAAATACAAAGGTGAAGTAGGAGTAGTAATGAAATACTTGGTTTGGTCGTGAATAGCAGTCACAATTTACTTTGCCCTCTTTCTAACCCCTTTATTTGTCGTAACTTATTACCTTCTGTACACCATCGTTAGGCTAATTGGTTTTCTTCATTCCCCACCGTTCGGCACCTGCCTATTGTTTAGAAGAAGACTATCCAATAAGCGTAATAGGTGTACTGTCCTAATCCAAGGAGCACTCGCAACCTGAGAGAAGATAAAAGGAAAAGACAACTGAATAGTCCTATTCGTTTTCTCCAGAATCGGAAACCATCCTCGAATCTGGAATAAGTTCCTTCGAGTTCGTATATAACCATACGATGGTTTTATCCAATGGAAACGGATGTTCGTAGTAATACGGGGTGTTCTGGATAAAAGGGTAAAAGAAGGAGGAGCAATGAGGTATGCAACTCTGACAATCCAAAAGCCAGTGTTTTAAGAAGGTTCGGTCAACTTGGTCACTGAGTCATAGTCTAGGGTCGGGTCATGGTCGCCGCCAAAAAGAGAGAGAAAAGAAATACTCAGCGTGCACTCTAAGCTAGATCAGAATGATTATCACTTTATCTGATCAGGAAACCTCCCACTGTATCCTCAAATTCTCCTCCAAACCTGAAAGAAGAATTAGTCGGGATCACCCGAGGAGTAAACCAACTCATCAGTGGGAATCGGGATTCAACTATCATCGCATGATAACGTGACGGAATCCACTCACGTTATCACACTCCAGAAGGTATGCGCATGCCTGGCAAGTTTCAGTTTCTTTAGAAACCCCCGATGTGATTTTTACCCCTAGGACCCAAGTGACCTTGACGAATAATCAACAAATCAAAAGGTCTTAGTCAAGTTCAACCCATCATTATCTTGATTGCGTTAAACTCACCCGCACGACCCTTGACGAATAATCAACAAAGTCGTACGACTGTCCTAACCAATCCACATATCCATGCGACAGAAAAGCATAACAGAGCTACCGCACACTACGCCTCGGCGAATAGCAACGACAAACGTAGCACGAATACTAAGCAATACTAATCTGAAATGACGGAGGGCTACGGATGGTTTTTGGCGAGAAAACCTTTAACGTAATGAACTTGATATCGTTGAAGGAACTGCATAGCTTTTTATAAAAATATAGTGGCGAAAACCTTTGCTAAAGAGGTCACTCCTGGTGAAAGGATCTCGGCTCTTTCCCCATAGAATGAGGTGCAGGATATTCCAACTGAATACCATGATGCAAAGCAAAAGGCAATCGGCTATAGTGAAGTTATTACCCTGACGCAAACTTCTGTCCAAGGGGTCACTCCCGGTGAAGGGATCTCAGCCCTTGCCTCGTCGACTGAGGTGCTGGATATTCATAACCGAATACCACTGTGCAAAACAAAATAGAACGTCCTTGCAATAACAACTTTTTGAAAAATTGTTCCAACAACGTCGAACAGGTTTGTTTAGCTTGCATTGATCCGAATCAATGCAGTCCCATCAATTGATCACACCAATAAAGAACTAAAATATGATGTACGTATATGCCATCCGCATTCACCACTGGGTCCCGTCATCACCCGTTAGATTACTTAACTAACGACAGAGCGAGGACTGGACTAGCGCGGGTGTAAAACATATACAACATCTACTAGTATATATATCAATATA
Organism: Agapanthus africanus; assembly: GCA_030015575.1. NCBI lineage: Eukaryota > Viridiplantae > Streptophyta > Magnoliopsida > Asparagales > Amaryllidaceae > Agapanthus > Agapanthus africanus. Next base: position 336,265,875 of record JASDDO010000010.1, read on the forward strand.
TAATAACGCTGATGGCGTGATAAAATGCAACATCACAGAAATGTAATGAGCATCACAGAACAATACAAATAATCTTGGATCCCCGGGTTTCATAGAGCCGCTACTGAAACCCGACGTTCCCCTGGTCGTGTGGATAGCCTGCGCAATGAAATCCTAGACCCCTACGGGCGCGGCAAGTTACCCGCCAAAACCTGAAGTGAGGTAGCCCCTTCAACAAAGTGAATGGACCACCCAGCACTTCACGGAATCCGGTAACTTGAGCAACCCTCCTTAGGTCAACCTGTACCCTCTACGAGTGCGGCGAATAGCCCGTCAATTCTAGAGTAAAGCCCCCTCCGTCTCAAAGCCATGAGATGCGGGCCCGTTGCCCTCTAGAACCCGGCTACCCATGCACTCCTCCGTGGGGTAATCCTAGTACAAAAAGTAAAATATACAACGGGTACATCGACCTCAGCCCGGTCGTGCCCCAAAAGAATAATATACAAACAGGTAGTGACGACAGTCCACATGTCGGACGCTCGCCCCGTAATATCAAATGTACAAATACAACCAAACTGTATTACCATTGCATCCAGGCTATTCACCATGACAAATCCGCAACATCACAGCACAACACAGAACATCAACGTGAATGTCACGTTCGCAAATCCGTCTAAAAGGGTTATAGCAATTAGACAGGATTTACCGATCAAATGACATTCACGGTCGCAGATATAATGTAAATACTGTGAACTAACATGTTTAAAATTTTCGATCGACAAAATTTCCCGAAGTGGGCCCCAAGCACAATACCCAGTACTCAAATAAATCTGGGGCCAAAATAAAATTACCAGAAACCCCTTTTCCAAGTCAGAGACCTACTGAAGAAATTTGGTGCACTGTGGCTACAGTACGACCGCGGATCCGCGGCCAAAACGTGGGTACGGCTGCAGATCCGCCGCGCTACAGTGAAATCATCCCAACAAATTTTCTAAGTTCTTTTAAAAAACCCTGCCTGATTTTCTGACATGCCCCAAAAAATTTTTAGAGCACAAAATAAAATCGACAGAAACTGAACAATTGGAAACGCGGTTTTTGGAAATTTCGTCCGATCGAAGTTCTAAACACGCTAGAGCAAGCTAGTAAAGGTTAATGGCGTGGCTCTGATACCATGTAAGACTACGGTAGTGCCCCGGCCGTCTTTCCGAGGCCAAAATGCGGAAACGAAATTTTTTCTAAACTAGAAAACCGACGCTATCGTATGCTTAAAACCCCGGATCAAACCATTAACCTACTACTAGAAAACTAGAGAAGGAATAGAAAGCTATACCGATCGATCCGTGTCCTTCGGTCTTTGGCCACCATCCCAAGCGCCTCGCGGCAACTCCGGTCTCGATCTCCTCGTCGGAAAGGGCACCACATCATCGATTCTTTTTACGGGCTCCCGCTTCATCCGAAGCAACTCGGGCACGAAATGTGCTAGCCGACGTGTCCAAGGTGATGTAGAGAATGTTTGTGATCACTTTGTCTCTTGCATCCATGGGATGGATGGAGGTTAGAGATGAAGCCATTGATAGAAGTTTTGAGCTAGAGAAGAAAGAGGAAGAAGAAGAAGTTTCTCTCTTTCTTTTCTTTTGTGTTGATAGAATCATAAAATGAGAGTATGTGAAGAATAATATGAGAGCTAACACCATCACATGGCAGCCCCTCTCTCTCTCCTTCTCATTTCATGACTCAAATCAATCTCATAATGTGACATATGCATAAGAAAAGAGACCATGAGTCATCACTTATGCATATGTCACCATTAATGCTCTAAATGATGATTTCTAGCTCATAATTACCACCATCCAAACATTAATCCAAATGTTTGGTCCAACAAAGAAAACTCCGGCAACATCGAAAGTAAACTCGTGACGGATCACAAGGATACCCCTCACCTGTATATACATACCTGCATCCGCACTCCGATCGAATGCGAATGCGATGAGACTAAAGTAATCCAACAAATCTAATACTAGGATCCGGCTTAAACCAAAGCCAACTAGTATGATCCGTCCGATCATGATGCGTGCAATACCGCACGTATATGATCGAACTCTGCCATATATAATACGGCCTCTACAACGTTTCGCCTGAAACTTGAGAAACTGTCTGTGGGGGACTCTAAAGACTCGTCAATACTTTGGTTGTGGATTTAACCACTAGCTCGTCAGAGGTACTAGCCATACGTAATGGGCTACCAAGTATTGACCAAAAGGGAGGTCGATGAGCGAACTCATCCTAACACCCTACTGAGCCTGTCAGCGACAATATCCGTACAGTCCGGTCCGTTCGTCTATGAGTATCGCATGGCGGGCCTAGGGGGTTGGTAAAGTAAGACCCCTAAAAACGGTACAAGTCGTGTCGGAGTGTAGCCCAGAACACCCTGAGATATTACTGGAATACCTACCAGTAAATCTCCTGCCTCGGCCGAGGGCTTTGTGTAATGGCTCTCCTAGACACAGCGCGATCTCAACCCCAATACCGGGAGAGACGAAACCTCTGCCGATCCGCTCACTGCCTCCATGTGGCTCGGGACTGTACCCAACTAAAACCTGTTTGCACGACTCCTTTGAGCCGTGGTAGGGTAGTAATCAAAGTACAGTGGGAACTCACGCGAAACAAATGACGATCTCAGGTCGATGAACTAACATGTACACATGTCACCAGGGAACTTCTATCTGACGTCTGGTATAATACCAACTAGTATGTTCCCGGCAAGTCCTGTCCGGTGTACTCATAACCCAATGAGCACCTGTATAAATCTTAGGTGAACCAGCTGACACCAGTGGCTTGTAAGACCGGCCACCGCCCCTCGTCGGGGTCTCGACTGTATACACTAGTCTACTTCGGAGTATTGATGCCCTGTCTCGAAACTCCCACGACCAGGGACCACTTTTAACGATGTGCTTATGGACTACCCAACTCTCACGTATATGATCGCCATCATACTGTTGGTAGTCAAGCAGGATCCTAAGGGCTCTATCAACGTGTAATAGTGAACATGTCACCTAAAACTGTACACGACTGATAAAGACAAACCATGGTAACATACTATTCTCTATCAACGTGTAATAGTGAACTACAATGTCACCTAAAGCATGTACACGATGATAAAGACAAACCAGATAGTATACAAATCTCTCGAGTAAGACTGTCCTACCGGTATAGGTCCTCGCTCAATCATTGCAATCACGTGCCTGTGATCCAATAATTGACTCTGAGGGCACAATATCCAACAGTATGTATCTGTATGCTTGTGTGTGTATACACACACACACATACACACACATTTATTAAATTACTATAAAATATCTTATAATGTTTCACTAAACTACCCTTGGCTATTGTTGTTTTGTCACCAAACTATCTTAACGAGAGTCCTAAGCAACCTATTTTTTCAATTTCAGTAAAATACACTAAAATACCCTTAATTATTGTTGGTTTTTCTCTAAACTACCTTAACAAATTTAAATAAACCATTCATCTTCTTGAATTAACTAAATTACTATAAATTTCACTTAAATACCATTAACTATCTTTGTTTTTCATTAAAATAATGTAAACTCTTGTTGCTCTTCAATAAATTACCTACAAAAATTCGCCAAATTACCCGAACCCGAACCCTAAACCTAACCCTTACCATTACCTTAAACCTAACCTTAACCATTAACCATAATTAGCCCTACCATTAACCTTAATCATACCCCTAACCGAGCCCTAACCCCAAAACCCTAACCCTAACCCGGCCATCCTTAATTAACCCCTGACCAAAACACAAACCCTAACCAATATTCGACCGGCCAACTCGAGGGGGGCTCTGCAGCAACAACAATAACAAAAACACCAGTAACACCAATAACAACAACATACGATAACAAAAATTTTGGGATCAATTGAGCACAACAATTATAATTAAACAAAAAAATTAAAATTTAACCGGTTAATTTATACTTACCTTTTCGACGAGCAAGCTTATAGCGGCGTTGAGTTTCGACGAGATTAATCGAGCGGCGGCGAGTTTCGAGCTCCGGAGGCAGCGGCCATGGCGGTTACGATTGACGGTGGAAAGCTACAGAGGCAGGCTTTGAGTTCCGGAGGAGAGGAGCCTCGACACTGGAGGGTTTCGATCAGTTGACAACGGCTAGGGTGAGAAGGAGCGAAGGCGGGAGAAATTTGATGGGAAATTTTTGGGGCGGGGGAAAAAGAATTAGGGCTCGAGGGTTTTGGGTGGGAGAATTGGGTTTTTTTACGTCAGGGTTGTGGGCCAGTCACATTATACAATTGGTCACGGTTCATACCGTGACCAATTCTTTTATGACTGTTACGATAAAATGGCCGCGGTTTGAACCATGACGAAATCCTCGTGACTTTTTAGCACTTTTGCAGTAGTGGTATTATGTTATACTTGTACTATGAACGTTAAGTTATTTCCTATATCGGAACTCTCCTATCATGACAGGGCCGGGCCGATAGGCAGCCTTAATTGAGCCCGGCCCGATCCTATGCGGGCCTGGCAATTAGCCGGGCCAGACCGGGCAAAACAACCGCATCATAACCATGCACCCACGGCCATCACAAAGCATATCGATCACGATCAATCTCTCTCAAACTCTCACGTACCCCATCCAAAAACAAGAAGAGAAAGCAAGAATTAAATGGGACTAAATCTATGGAAGGGAATAAAGCAGACCCTATCGAAAACCCCAGCCTTCCCGTCGGCCTGCACGACCAACCACACCCTCTCCGTACGTTTCCCAGCATTCCCGCCCCTCCCTCCTCCCCTACCAGCTCCTCCCGGCCTCCATCCACCTCCATTCCCTCCTCTCCAGCCCCCAACCCTTCCCCTCCTCTCTCGCTGGGCCCTGCAGGCGCCCTTCGCCACGTCTATGGAGAGTACTGCCGGAGTATCGACGAGGCCAGGTTTGAGAGGTTCGTGGTGGAGCTGTTTGGAGGGATGGTGGTGGAGGAGATGGTTGGGAGGGTAGTGCTGATGAGAGGTGTGGTCGGGGTTGGCAGAATCGTCGGGGTCGGCATGGTGGTGGGGAGTGGGGTGGAGGCTGTAGGGAGGGTGGTTGGGGTTTATGTTGTTGCTGTTGCCGCTTCTCTTTTAATTTCTTAATTAGGGACTTGTCTTGAATTTTAGTTTATCTTACTTTTCTTTGGATGAATTAATTCAGCATTTTGTTTGGACAGGATTTCACACATGAATTAAATGAGCAAAGATCATGTTGAGGTCCTCGTTTCGATTTTTATTATTATTATATATTGAAATTTTTTTAAAAGTTTTTATTTCACACACACATACATATATGACGGACTGTTTATAAATGAACAGTGCTATAAAGGGAAAGGGTGTCTCCATCCGAGGTCATGTAGAAGATTTAACCTTGCATTGTATTTAAAACTTCTTACTGAAAATCGATTGCAGCATGCGCAGCATAAAAACATGTAGGTATGTAACAGAAGGCTGGTTAGTGTTATCAAGTCGTGTCATCTTTTTGTTATGCTAGCTAGAGATTTTCATGAAAAGGTTAAAGGCAAACAATTTGCAAATGAACAAATAGAAATAAGGTATATGAATATATAAAATAATACACTATAGCCTGCAATCTAAGGCCTAGTTTGGCAATAATGTTTGGAATACCATTGTTTCGATTAAAATAATACGAAATTACAGTTTGTAGATGTGTTTTCATAAAATTGGAGTTTCATAAAGTTTAGGTTTGGATAGTTTGTAAACAATCATTTAACAAAACTAATCACATTAAACTTATATATATATGAGAATAATGGAGAAAAGATGCCATAGGAGGGAATTCCCTCCTATGGCGTCGAAAAAATACCCCCTCCACCAATTTTTCCGACGATCGGCCCCCATCATCTTCATCGTCATCATTTAAGATGTGGGTATACCAAATTTCATGTGATTCTACAACTTTTTCACCGTTGATTTAGCAATGTAAAAAGTTCTATTGTCGGTAAACCGTTAATTTTGAACCCACTAAATCAACGGTGAAAAAGTTGTAGAATCACATGAAATTTGGTGTACCCACATCTTAAATGATGACGATGAAGATGATGGGGGCCGATCGTCGGAAAAATTGGTGGAGGGGGTATTTTTTCGACGCCATAGGAGGGAATTCCCTCCTATAGCCTCTTTCCTCCATTAATCTCTCTCTCTCTCTCTCTCTCTCTCTCTATATATATATATATATATATATATATATATATATATATATATAAAGTAGCTGCGAATGCACATGGGCAAAACGCAATAACACTACTACAATATAGGCTTGCCCCTACGGGTACAGGAATCCATAGGGGCAATTTTTTATAGCCCCTACGGATTAATCCGTAGGTCCCCATGGTTATCCCTATGGTGCCCTACGTTTTAATTTAAAAATATTAAATCTTAATTTGTTATTTGGCAATACGGAGCTGCAAACGATGGCCCTACGGTTATATCCGTAGGGACATATAAATGGGTTATTAATAAAAAAAAACACAGAAAATTTCTCGAACGTTCCCAAAAATTCTCTCTCTCACTCTCCCGCGTCTCGATCGCTCGTTTCCGCGCCTCGTCGCCACCGCCCTCCGCGCCTCGTCGCCACCTTCCTCGATCGTTCCCAAAAATTCCCGCGCCTCGTCGGTATCGCTCTCCGCGCCTCGTCGCCTCGATCGCTCGTTCCCGCGCCTCCGTCGTCTCCTCCACCGCCCGCTACATGTATGTAAATCTCAAATTATTTATAATTTTGATGATGTTAGGTCTAGGGTTCAGGTTTCAGGGTTCGGGTAGGGGTTATGGTTAGGGTTAGGGTTCGGTTGGGGTTGGGGTTGGGGTTGGGTTAGGGTTAATTAGTTGGGCTTAGGATTAGGATAATTAGGGTTAGGGTTTGGTTCAGGTTTAGAGTTAGAGGCTAGGGTTAATTTGGGTCAATTAGAGGGTAGGGTTAATTTGGGTTAATTAGTGATAATTTGAAAGTGTTAGGGTGTTGATTAGGGTTAATTAGGTTAATTTGGGTAAATTGGGTTAAGTTTGGGTTGATTAGGGTTAATTAGGTTAATTTGGGTAAATTGGGTTAAGTTTGGGTTAATTAGGGATAATTTGTGTCAGGGTAACGATTATGGTTAATTGTGGTTAATTAGGTTAATTTGGGTTATTTAGGATTAGGGTTTAGGATGCACTAGTTCATTGCAGTAGGATACTCGATGATAACGTAAACGTATAATTTTACCGTAAACGCAAGAAAAATTTACCCTAAACTTGAAATTTCGAACCCTTAATAACGAAACGTAAACGTAAAACCTATTCATGTTAAATGTTCAAGTTAAAACCAATATATGATACTCGATGATAATATGAAACTTTCATATTCTCATCGACAGTCATATATGAAACTCAAAGCGCCATTTAGTCCCCTTCTATCGGTTAACATACGTTCGATATTCGTCGTGATATAGAACTATACGAAGGTTGTTAAATATCGGACGGTACAGCTCGGTACTAACAACCGTCGTGTAGTCTATGTGACGAGAAGATTCAATCTTATGATAACCGATAGATTTGTCCCGTATGGACAAGTTAGGAATGTATAAAGCAAACACCTGCATTCACTTGTGTTTTCATCCGTTTCGAGAAATTTCGTCGGTACTTTTCTGCTGGTTCTCCGTGTACAAAGATAGATTAGATGCTCATTTCAACGTTGTTTCACAGCTTTGAAATGATTATCTATTCTATTACAGTGTACTCGGAGAACAGCGGGGAGGTGCTGCCGAAATTTACTTGAAACGGTTGAAAGCACAAGCGAATGAGTGTCTGCTCTATACATTCTTAATGGGATAGAAGCCTTACCCCCGACAGTCGAAACACACACATACAATACGAATACACAATAAACGCATCATTAGAGAGTGATTCAAATGTTCAAGTTAAAACCAATATATGATACTTGATGATAATATGAAATTTTCATATTCTCATCGATATTCATATATGAAACTCAAAGCGCCACTTAGTCCCCGTCTATCGGTTAACATATGTTCGATTTTCGTCATGACATAGAACTATACGAAACTTGTTAAATATCGGACGATATAGCTCGGTACTAACAACCGTCGTGTAGTCTATGTGACGAGAAGATTCAATCGTATGATAACCGATAGATTTGTCCCGTGTGGACAAGTTAGGAATTTATAAAGCAAACATCTGCATTCACTTGTGTTTTCATCCATTTCGAGTTATTTCGTCGGTAATTTTCCGCTGGTTCTCCGTGTACAAAGATAGATTAGATGTTCATTTCAACGTTGTTTCACAGCTTTGAAATGATTATCAATTTTATTACAGTGTACTCGGAGAACAGCGGGGAGGTGTTGCCGAAATTTCTCGAAACGGTTGAAAGCACAAGCGAATGGGTGTCTGCTCTATACATTCTTAATGGGATAGAAGCCTTACCCCCGACAGCTGAAACACACACATACAACACGAATACACAACAAACGCACACACAACACATACACACTAACAACCCTACAGTTAAGCAAAATCATAAATTGAAATACACATATATAGAATACAACTCATATATGGGTATCCTCAAATCTAACTTTGATTATCGTTAATTTATTTTTTTCAACGACAAACGCACACACAAAGTATATACACAGATTTTCTCCTTTGTCAGTAACTATCACGTTCTTAGATTTCTCAATACAATTATCATAACCTACAATTTATATGTTATACAGTCTAATATGGCCCATGAGTATGTCAGAGTTAAGGACTGGATGTATGTGGATTGGCAACAACGTATGCAATCTAAGTTTGTTGCAGGAGTTGCTTCTTTTATTGAATTTTACCCCTACACATCTGGACATATGCATTAAGCCGTAGGGGCCTCTATTTGTCCCTACGGAGTTATCCGGAGGGGCAACTATTTTATTTTTTTAACCGATAAATTAAATAAATATCTTGTCCCTACGGTTTAATCGGTAGGGACTTATGGACCTACGTATTAAACTGTAGGGGCAATGATTACTCCGTAGGGACATGTTTGAGGCTAAGACTTGCACCTGCGGCGTGTGCACCTACGGCGTATTTTTGTGCACCTACGAATATAGCCGTAGGGGCAGTGGGTTGCCCCTACAGATTTATCCGTAGAGGCAATCCCTATTTGTAGTAGTGTAAGCTATTTTTTTTGAAACTTATATCGTTTAGTTCAGCCATTTATTCATGGAATCAAATCTTTTAGGCTTTAAATAAATGCAACCTATTGACATGGAGTTAACCGAACTCCAAATTAAAAAAAAACCATGTTATCAACAATTAGAGAGTCAAATAATATATAACTACCAATGAGCTATAGCTTTGTTGGTATGAGCACTTTCCTTTTAGAGAGTGTGCGGGATCGAACCCAAGGAATCCCAAGAGGGGAAGGTGGCCACAAAATTAACGCTTTGGGGGCAAATTTGTGGGTCCCTAGATGCACGGATTTGTTGTGTGTTGTGTGTACATGGGTTAGGGTTATATATATATATATATATATATATATATATATATATATATATATATATTAAAATGTGTTTTAATATATATATATATATATATATTAAAACACATTTTAATATATATATATATATATATATTAAAACACATTTTAATATATAAATTAATTTAAACCTTAAATTTTTTTATGAAAAATAATTTTAGCCTCAAGTATTCTGTCAACACAATGTAATATAAATATATAGTGTGTGTTTTTTCAAGCTCGTTATATCTTAATCACTACCACAATAAGGGGTTATCCCTATGCAGATAGGAATCCGTAGGGGCAACTTTTTATTGTCCTTGCGGATTAATCCATAAGGCCATCGGTTTGCCCCTACGGTGCCTTACGGATTAATTAAAAAATATTAAAATGTAATATTTTATTTGGCTTTACGGAGCTGCAAAAGAAAGCCCTACGGATTAATCCGCAGGGGCATCAAAGGGTTGTTTATAAAAAAAATAAAGCTCAGTAATTTCCCACCTCCCCCGATTTTTCCCACCAACTCGATCCCCCGCGCGATCGATCACCCGCTCCTCCACCTCAGTCTCGTCACCCGCCTCCTCCACCTCTCGTCGCCAAAATTTCCCGCCGCCATCATCACCACATTCTTGCCAAAATTTTCCGCTCGTCGCCATCTTGCCGCCACCACAGTCTCGTCAAGCTCCATCCCCGGCCTCCTCCACTTTTTTGAGCTCCATCCACCGGCTAAACTACAACTAAGGTGAGTTAATTCCATTTTGAACTTATAATTTTGCTTTTCTTTGTGTTATTGTTGATTTTAGGGTTAGGGTTAGTTCCAGGTTAATTAGGGGTTAATTATGGTACTTAGGGTGAGGGTTAGGGTTAATTAGATAGGGTTAGGATTAGGTTTAGGGTTAATTAGGTAGGGTTAGAACTAGTTTGGGTTAATTAGGTAAAATAGGGTTGGTGATGATTAGGATTAGAGTTAATTAGATTAATTAGGGTTAATTTTGGTTTGGGCTAGATTTAGTTTGGGTTGGGGTTTGGGTGATGATTATGATTAGGTTAATTTGGGTTAGGGTTTGGACTAGGGTTAATTTGGGTTAATTAGGTAAAATAGAGTGTATTTGTGTTAGGGTGTTGATTAGGGTTTATTTGGATTAATTTTGGGTTAATTAGGGATAATGCGTCCACGAAACGAAAAAGGTTATCAGTAATGTTATATTATTACTTCACATTTCTACGATCTATACATATATTGCATGTATATGTAATGATTGTACTCTTATCTAGGTTTGATGACATCGACCGGAGCAGCGAGGGGCGGCAGGAGCACCAGCTGCGGCAGAGGCAGAGGCAGAGTGGTTCTATTGTCCGGAGAGTTGCGTAGGGAGCTTCATAGGGCCGGTCTTGCACCCCGATCGGTATCCCCTTCGGATGACTCCTTCCGTGTGGATTTTGCCACACCTTCAGATATATTGCACGCATATTCATTTTGAATGTAATATTATAGATATACACGCATATTTATTTCAAAATTACTTATATAGTCAATCTTTAATTGTCTAGCTGTTGATGGTGCGTCCACCTCAGAGGCAGAGACCACCACCGTACCTGTTGATATGTTTATATATCGTATAGTGCATGCATATTGATTTAGAATGTTATATCATAAATATACATGCACTCTTTTTGCTTTTACTTAGATAATCATTTTTTGATTGTCTAGCTGTAGGTGGTGCCTCCACATCTCGGGCAGAGGCCACCACCGCACCTGCGGGTATGTTTATATATCGTATATTGCATGCATATTGATTTAGAATGTTATGTTATTGATATACAAATTCCTTTTGTAATTACTTATATAATCTATTTTTAATTGTCTAATTATAGGTGGTGCGTCCACATCTGGTGCAGAGGCCACTCCCGCCACTTCCGTACCCTCCACTAAGTCTGCAGGTTAGTGTGAATAAATATAAAATATTTATTCATTTTACATATCTTCCAAGAATAAACATGAATTCCATATAATTTTATCATTAATATTTATTTTCTAGTTGGAGGGGACACGTCCACGTCCGGGTCATCGACTGTTCCTTACCGGAGGAACTATCGTCCCTCTCGTGCTGCTGTCCGGGCCCAGGCTCATGCTGCTGTCGCCGGAGATATATATATCGCCTTCAATTTTCATTAATTCTTGATTTCTTAATACCACTTTGTTTTAATATTACTTGTCTTGATATTTCTTATAGATGCAGAGCAGCTCCATCCCAAGAGGGGGACTCGAGGGCCGAATCAGTCCCACGGGCTGAGGCCCGACAAAGTTAGGGGGAGGCACCATTCTCCTTCTTCTTTACCCTTGATTATCGCTATACCATTGATTATGCCGAGAGGTTCGGCCGGTATATGGGGGATGAGAGCCGCATCCTAAAGAAGCATCCACTTCACGTTGAGTGGGACGATCGGCACCGGTGCTTATTTTCCCTCTTCTGGGATCAGGCACGAGTATTAATATATATTTTCATTTGACTTATCCAATATATTTATTATTATTTAACACTTGCAATTTAAATACATTATTTTTTTGTATTTGTAGTTGGATTACGGCTTTCAGTGTATACCCGACCCTGATCACTCTGAGAGAGTGCTCGATCTTCACGCTCTGTACCAGGGCCTGATGAAGAACATGCAATCAAAGGTCCGATAGAATAGGAACGAGCTGAAGATCGACTGCTATTCCCCGTAGATGGTGACCCCTGAGGCAGAGAAAGAGGTTTTCTTACATACTCCGGTCTTTACGAGAGTCGACGTAGATACATGGCCTCTCTTGTGCCAATATTTCGACTCTCGGTGCAAACAGGTTTTTAATTTAAATTTAATTCATTGTTTAGTATATAATTTATTTTTTTGAGCTTATTAATTAGAAAACTAAATCTGAATGTGTTGTGCAGAAACATGCCGATCAAAATAAGGAGAATAGAAAGTCGGCAAAAAGAGGTCGCCCCACTTATAGAGGAGGCTCGAGGAACATTACTCGTGCCATGGAGGCATCGGTAAATTACAATAGATCTATTTTGATATAATATAATATTAAGAGTTATTTTATAATATATGTAAAGTTTTGGAAAATTGCAGAGAGCTCAGATCTTGGCGCAGGGTGGTACACCGAGTGTGCTGACCGCATATCTTGCCGTCCACGGCATCTCGACAGATCCCGCCACGGGCGAGCTTCGATTTCCCGACACCACTATCCGGGAGTACTGCGTAAGTGTTAATATTTATTCTAACAGATTTGAAATTTTTTTTTTGAAAATTTCAAAATTAAATGATATACTTATATTTTAATGGTTAATGTGGGTGTAGGAGCGGGTGGTGGAGCAGGCGGAGGTATTGGGGATCGATTTTACTGGAGAGATCGATTAGATGCTACTGACCCCAGCCCTAGACGCCGCACACGGAGGGCACCACGGAGGTTGGGAGAGAGGCCGGGGAAAGGGTCCTAGCAGGGCCCATATGAGATTGGACTCCACTCCAGCAGTTACTCTTCTACTCCCCGTGAGCGACGTCTAGAGCATGATGTTGCCGCCTTGAGGACCACCATCGAGGAGTTGAAGCAGATGTTGGTACATATACTTCTTAAGAGTAAAATATTATATTACATTATAGATAGTGACATATGAAATATTAGTAGCTTGAGCTTATTTGGTTGTAGACTTAGTTTTGATCAATCATACTTACATAAAACTATCTAATTAAAATAAACTACGGTTTTCCAAACTAGATATCCAAACGAGGCCTAAGTCCCTAAGTATTTGTAACAACCCTAAATTTCCAGTACAATTTTTTGTACAATTTGTTCAAAAATCCAGAAAGGGATATTTTAGCCTGAGCAAAAGATATAAGTAATTAATTTGCTTTTTAATTACAAGTTAAAATAATGTAACAACTCCATTTTTAGTGTACAAAATTTGCTTAAAAATTAATGTATACTTGGGGTATTTATATTTACTGTTATTACTTTAAGTAAATAATTAGCTCTATAATTACAAGAAGGAGCTTGTAGCTCATTGGTAATACCTTGCACTGTTGAACCAAGCCACCAGAGTTCAAATCACATACCCTATATTATTTTTAATATTGTTTTGTTTTGAACCTTTAGAACACAAAGAGTTTACACGTGCATATCTCATAAAAAACCCACTACATCCAAAACTGTAACATTGCCAGAGGATAGATGAACCGTCGGGGGGTGGGGGGATTTAGGCCGGCTGACTCGGCCGGAAATCAGCCAACTCGGCCTCGACTTGGCCGACTCAGGCATCCGACCGAGTCACGGCCGATTCCGGCGACGACCCCAACATGAAAAATGTGTCTACAAAATTTTATCCTCAGACCATTTCCAGAGACCTCTTAATACCTCAATTACTCCACTTTTATTACATTTTAATATATTTTTAATACATTTTTTCAATTAAACTCTTCATCTAGCCTAACCTTATAAATACCACCCCTAAACACTACCCACTCACCCCAAAATTCTGAGCTAACTCTCAAGAAATCCCTATAAATCCTAGTGTACTTTGGAAGAAGCGAGAGACGGAGCTCCGGCAAATTTCCGGCGACAACCCTAGGAGATCCCGGCGACGAAACGACGCACCGGCACCTCCTTCCAACTCCTATTCCTCTCCTCTAAGTCCTAAGCCAGTAAGTCTCACTTTCCCCCTTCTCTACTCTTTCTGAAAATACGAAATTCTAAAACCCGATGGAATCGGAGCAAATCCGATTTCCGATTCGGTTCTTCCTAAAATCTCACTTTTCCTTTAATACAATCTTGTTAAACTATTACATGTTGACTATTAAACACTAACTAATCATATTGAACAAGTTCCATATCAAAATAAATTGCTATTTCCATTTTACTGTACTTTTTCATTTAAAATACCATATAGTTTCATTTTCGACATTTAAACCATTAAACTTGCTATACCTTTAAGTAGATCACGAGGTAATGACCTACCTCCTCACACACTCATATGCAACATAGCACAATACCCTCGGAAATATAGAATACGGGAAAACAACACCTTTTCAAATAAATACCATTACTAATAAAACCATTTTCTAAACGATTTAGTATTTATACAAATCATTGCAAAGCGCCGCTACAATCCATTTGGGGAACCCGTTCGGGATGATGCGGATTATCGCACATCCTCGGACTTAGTAGTGCGAGATGCAGACCTCCATAAGGAGCATTCGGTCTTGAAAGATTTAAAATACGACATCTTAAGAAAATGAGATTTTTAGAATTATAATATATATATATATATATATATATATATATATATATAACATTAAAAGATCTATTTTGTAAGAATATAAATATTAAAACTCTTTTCAAAAATCACAAGAATCAGTTTACATTAAAATACCATGAAATCCATACAAGTTTAATATTACACTTTAATACCATATATTATGAAAATTAGTTTATTCTCAATAGAAATGGCATATGTATAAAATCCACATTTATTACAACTCTAAAGACGATAACTAAATACTTGGGGAGTATTTTGAAAACTATAGAAAAGTATTTTTACATAAACCTCCCTCAAGTTCTATAAATTACCCCAAGGACCCTAGTAAATATAGGTTTAAGCGGGACCAATCTCTTGAGCCTCAGGGAGCCGGAGAAGTGGGTGCTTACCTATTTAAGATAGACAACTTAACAACGGTGTTATCAACACGATAATCGTCTTTGAAAAAGACACAAATCCTGCCGCCCATGTGCGGTTACTGATAAAATCAAAACAATCAGGATTTCAATTTCTTTTTGTCTGACTCAGACCGAGTCTCATTAATAATTTGACTTGAATATGATTCAAGTATAATCTACAATCTACAAATTACAATTCAACATGAATCCATGAATCTATATATTCAATCTATCAATCTATACAACTTGACCGAACCGAACCATGGATATACATTCATTTACATGATTATCCAGTTACATCCATTTACATGATTCTTCAGTTACATCCATTTACTGATATCATGGTTTCGGCAAGTCATCCAATTATACAATTCAATTTACAAGACATTATAATGCAATACAATACTATCAATACAATAACAACATGGGGTATTGGGATAGCTCATTCGTAAATTCAACAGAAGCTCAAGAGTCCCCCTAGATCATGAATCCATGTCTACTAACACAAGCAAGCAATCATGAGGGTATGTGTTTCCATACTCCTGGACTGTGGCCTGTTGAGTTTGGAATACTTCGGCGACGGTCGAACTCCCGCTACTAACATATCATTCGGGCCCGTGGTTCTCTACCCCTGGACTGTGGCCTGTTGGGTTTGAGAACACTCTTGAGATTAGTTGACATTCACCCTTGAACTTACGATAATAACAGCATTAACATTATAACAATATAATTCAACTTTAAAAGCTACACTCTCTCTTTCTTCTTTTCTACTTCTCTCTTATCATTAGGACTTACCGAGCGATTTGTTCGCTGACGACATTCTCTTTCTTTCTTCTTTGAATGTCGTCAGGTGTTTCGGACCTTTTGGAGACGGAGCCTAGCATCGAGGACTAGTACCAGATTATTGAAGACCCAGAGCTCTAGCTTCATTGTACACATTTCAATCCAGTACTTTTCTTTTTCTGTTATGCCATTGTTTAGGCATTGTTTTCATCAGATGTATTTACATTTCCATACATTGTACAGAAAGAATGTGAATAAATAAAGTTAATGTTTTATTATATCTTGTCTCTTGTGCTTTTACTTTTATATTGCTTAGATACTCATAGCATATTTACTTCACAGTAAATACGCCGCGCACCAGTCACGTCCTCCGCCCGTATACCGGGAAGCGGGGCGTGACAGGTTTTGTTGATGGCACATGCAAGCCAGATCTGTATGGAACCCTACCATGCAGTTCAGCTCTGCGTGGACAACCTAAGAAATATAACACAAGAACCAGCAACTAAAACATTCTTTACAATTCATGTTCCTTGAATCTTACAATTTCATATTCTTTGAATCATATACTTTGAACCTGTCCTAACCCAAAATTTTCTTCAAGGTTATGGATTCCCCAAACAACACCAGCACCAACTTCAACAACACACCTTCACCACTACCATTCACACCTGCCATTCCTGCTCCACCCAATGAGCCAACGGTTCTGCTTGAGGCAATCCGCAGCCTCCTAAAGGGACAGCAGCAGCTTTTGAACCGTCCCGAGGCTGAAGCACCTGGGGTGAAGCAATTCAGAGCTTTATATTCCAAACAGTTCTCAGGAAAGGGGAACCCACTGGAAGCTGAGGAATGGGCACAAAGTATAGAGGATGATCTGGCAGCAGCACAAGTGCCAGACATAGCTTGGGTTCGTGTAGCAAAATTACAGCTCATGGACAATGCACGGAACTGGTGGAAGGCGGAAGAAACCCGTCTTGATCATCCCATAGAATGGAAGACTTTTCGCGATAGGTTCGACGCGAAGTACTTCCCTGAGACTGCCAGGTTCGACATGGAACAACAGTTTATTCATCTGCAACAAAGTTCGATGTGGATCAAGTCAGTAGATGAGTATGACGCTGAGTTCACCATGCTCAGTCGGTAAGATATGTCTCAGTAATTTGAATTTTTTAAATATCACATATTACACAGCTAACACAAGACCATAACAGATTTGCGGCACACCTGATACCGACGGATGAGATCAGAGCCCGTCGATTTCAACAAGGTTTGGACACGGAAATCCAGGCTGCACTAGCCACAGGGAAATTTCCGACTCATGAAGAGGCTCTGATAGCTGCCCGCAGTTATGAGGCAGTGATAAAGGCGAGGGGCAGACCTCAGTCTACAGGAGTGAAGCGCCCTGCCAACCAGATGACAGGAGGAGCCGCATTTGGACCATCATTTGTACCAAGGAGACTAGGAGTACCAATCAACAGGTCCAACCCAACCTTTTGTACCTACTGCTAGAGAGCTGGACATCTGATGGAGGTTTGCCGACGAGCAAACGGTCTTTGCCTGATATGTGGATCATCCTCACATACCATTGGAACTTGCCCACACAACCGAACTAATCCTAATTCCGCAGCTAGACCAGCTATCCAAGCTCCATCTACTCGGTTAACTTTTCCTGCACCACCTCCACGTGGACCGCCTTCGACAATCAGCATTGTACCAGCATGCACGAAGAAACGTGCCGAGACGCCAGGCTTACAATTTGGCGGCCATAGAAGATGAGACGTTTGGCCAGGATAACCTGGGTAATTCTCTTCAACCTTTTCAAACTCTTGTACCACCTTTTTATTTTACACTATCAAGTACTCCAGTCACCAAATTTCCTAAAATCTGTTATATTTTCCTTTTACAAATTTCAAGGACGAAATTTTTATAAGAAGGGTCACTGCTAAAAAAGGGGGTTGCCCCTACGGATATTGAAATCCGTAGGGGCAGATTTATGTTGACCCTACGGATTAATCCGTAGGGCTAGAAGGTTTCCCCTACGGGCCAAAACGTTCAAGAATAAAAAAATTAATTCTTAATTTGGTGTTTGCCCCTACGGAGCCGCAAACCAAGGACCTACGGACAAATCCGTAGGGGCAACTAAATTGGGATTTAATAAAGGGCACAGATCGATCGCCTACGCCCCCTTATCTCTTTCTCTCTCTCTCGATCGCGCGCGAAACAAAATCCCCAAATCATTCCCGCCGTTCTCGTCGTCGCCGCCGCTGCCGTTCTCGTCGTCGCCGCCGCCGTTCTCATCGTCGCCGCCGTTCTCGTCGTCGCCACCACCGTTCTCGTCATCGCCACCGCCGTTCAAGTTAGTAAATCTTCAACTAAATTAAACAAATTTTTGATTATTTAGGGCTAGGGTTCATGGCTGGGGCTGGGGTTGCGGTTGGAGTTGGGGTTCGGCAGGGGTTGCGGTTGGGGTTGGGGTTGGGGTTAGGGTTAGGGTTCGGCTGGGGCTGGGGCTGGGGTTAGGGTTTGGCTTAGGGTTGGGGTTGGAGTTTAGCTGGGGCTGGGGTTAGGGTTAGGTTAGGGCGGGGCTGGGCCTGGGCCGGGTCTGGGGTTAGGGTTTGGCTTAGGGTTGGGGTTGGGGTTTAGCTGGGGCTGGGGCTGGGGCTGGGGTTAGGGTTAGGTTGGGGCTGGGGCTGGGGCTGGGCTGGGGCCGGGTCTGGGGTTAGGGTTTGGCTTAGGGTTGGGGTTGGGGTTTAGCTGGGGCTGGGGCTAGGGCTGGGGTTAGGGTTAGGTTGGGGCTGGGGCTGGGGCTGGGCTGGGGCTGGGTCTGGGGTTAGGGTTAGGGTTAGGTTGGGGTTGGGGTTTGCTGAATTTGGCAAACCTGAGAGGAATTTCCAGCAATTTTAGCCTAGTTTGATTACTAAAATTATTGTTGATCGAGAAATTCTTGGGTCCTTCTAATCGAACATTGTTTGTTACTATATGTCAACGAGTACTGATAAAAGAAAAAACCGATTTCAAGTGGAAATTAGGTATGTACAATGTTCTAATATAATTTGTATTTCTTGCCATCATCAGACATATAAAAGTACTAATATGAAATGGAAAATAAATAAATAAATAATCAAAGCTTTGGCATGTATGTAAAATCCCTTGTTACATTTTCTTGGTTGCCCAACTTTGAAAATTCTATCTATTAAATTAGACATACTCTAAAAAGAATGATATTGCAAGAATTTGACTTGGTGGAGACTTGCATCATTAATAGAAATATGAAAGTGTAAGGACGTTCTTTACCTTCGATAGGGTTCGGTTGGGATGGGGCTGGGGCTAGCTAGGGCTTGGGTTTCATCACCTGATATAGAGAAATACAAAGCGTACTTCAGTACACCCGACCTTATTGAGTTTCCTATTGAAGTTCCCGGTCAAACGGCATATGCATATTTTTATTCGCCATGAAATCCCAATTATCAAGCTACCGAGGACGAAAAGCCACCTTTGTTAGTCGAGAGTCATGGTAATAGACTTGTCATTATAGATCATAGTCAATTGTTTTTCCTATCATTTTCTTGATCCAGATGCTAATCAACTTGTTAATTAGTTACTGTTTTTATAACGTATTTGTCTATATTTGTTGACAGTGGCCTTTCTTTTGGATGAACATGTTTTTTTTATGCATGTTTCAGTCATGTGAATTCATATGTTGCGTATAACGCTTTATGATATCAGTATCCTACATTTGTAGTTTTAATTGTTGATTGTTATAGATGAATGCCATTGCAATAATAGTTTTTGGTTGATGAATGCTATTGCAATGTAGGATGATCAGTTCTATCAATCTTGATCTCAATGGTTTAAAATCATGTTACACATACAACACGAATGCACAACAAACACATAATTAGAGAGCGATTCGAGATGTTCAGGTTAAAACCAATATATGATACTCGATGATAATATGAAACCTTCGTATTCCTATCGATACTCATATATGAAACTAAAAGCGCCACTTAGTCCCCGTCTATTGGTTAACATACGTGCGATGCTCGTCGTGACATAGAACTATACGAAGGTTGTTAAATATCGGACGGTATAGCTAGATACTAACAACCGTCGTATAGTCTACGCGACGAGAAAATTCAATCGTATGGTAACCCATAGATTTGTCTCGTGTGGACAAGTTAAGAATGTATAAAGCAAACGCCTTCATTCACTTGTGTTTTCATCCGTTTCGAGATATTTCGTCGGTACCTTTCCGCTGGTTCTCCGTGTACAAAGATAGATTAGATGTTCATTTCAACGTTATTTAACAGCTTTGAAATGATTATCTATTCTATTACAGTGTACTCGAAGAACAGCGGGGAGGTGCTACCGAAATTTACTCGAAACGGTTGAAAGCACAAGTGATGGGTGTTCGCTCTATACATTCTTAATGGGATAGAAGCCTATCCCCAACAGCCGGAACACACACATACAACAAGAATACACAACAAACGCATAATTAGAGAGCGATTCGAGATGTTCAAGTTAAAACCACTATATGATAATATGAAACCTTCATATTCTCATCGATACTCATATATGAAACTAAAAGCGCCACTTAGTCCCCGTCTATCGGTTAACATACGTGCGATGCTCGTCGTGACATAGAACTATACGAAGGTTGTTAAATATCGGACGGTATAGCTCGATACTAACAACCGTCGTATAGTCTACGCAACGAGAAAATTCAATCTATGGTAACCCATAGATTTGTCCCGTGTGGACAAGTTAAGAATGTATAAAGCAAACGCCTTCATTCACTTGTGTTTTCATCAGTTTCGAGATATTTCGTCGGTACCTTTCCGCTGGTTCTCCGTGTATAAAGATAGATTAGATGTTCATTTCAACGTTGTTTCACAGCTTTGAAATGATTATATATTCTATTATAGTGTACTCGGAGAACAGCGGGGAGGTTCTGCCGAAATTTACTCGAAACGGTTGAAAGCACAAGTGATGGGTGTTCGCTCTATACATTCTTAATGGGATAGAAGCCTACCCCCGACAGCCGGAACACACACATACAACAAGAATACACAACAAACGCATAATTAGAGAGCGATTCGAGATGTTCACGTTAAAACCACTATATGATAATATGAAACCTTCATATTCTCATCGATACTCATATATGAAACTAAAAGCGCCACTTAGTCCCCGTCTATCGGTTAACATACGTGCGATGCTCGTCGTGACATAGAACTATACGAAGGTTGTTAAATATCGGACAGTATAGCTCGATACTAACAACCGTCGTATAGTCTACGCGACGAGAAAATTCAATCGTATGGTAACCCATAGATTTGTCCCGTGTGGACAAGTTAAGAATGTATAAAGCAAACGCCTTCATTCACTTGTGTTTTCATCAGTTTCGAGATATTTCGTCGGTACCTTTCCGCTGGTTCTCCGTGTAAAAAGATAGATTAGATGTTCATTTCAACGTTGTTTCGCAGCTTTGAAATGATTATATATTCTATTATAGTGTACTCGGAGAACAGCGGGGAGGTGCTGCCGAAATTTACTCGAAACGGTTGAAAGCACAAGTGATGGGTGTTCGCTCTATACATTCTTAATGGGATAGAAGCCTACCCCCGACAGCCGGAACATACACATACAACAAGAATACACAACAAACGCATAATTAGAGAGCGATTCGAGATGTTCAGGTTAAAACCACTATATGATAATATGAAACCTTCATATTCTCATCGATACTCATATATGAAAATAAAAGCGCCACTTAGTCCCCGTCTATCGGTTAACATACGTGCGATAATTTATTCTTTTCAACGACAAACGCACACACAAAGCATATACACGGATTTTCTCCTTTGTCGGTAACTATCCCGTTCTTATATTTCTCAATATAGTCAGCATAACCTACAATTTATATGTTATACAGTCTAACATGGCCCATGAGTACGTCAGAGTTAAGGACTGGATGTATGTGGATTGGAAACAACGTATGCAACCTAGGCTTGTCGCAGGAGTTGCTGCTTTTCTTGAATTTGCACGCGCACATAATAAGATCATAATAGAGAAGATTCTCTGTCCGTGCGATAGATGTGGCAATAAGTACTGGCAGAAGGTAGAATTGGCGGAGCTTCATATTGTAAAACATGGGTTTACTAGACTTTATACAACTTGGAAATATCACGGGGAAGGAGAAGAATGCAGTACTGCGGCAGAAGAAGAAGTAGAACACGATAATGCGGCAGGAGAAGAAAAAGAATTCGGTAATGCGGCAGAAGGAGAAGGCGGTAATTTATTTCCATCAGAAGAAATGGAGGATATGGTAGAGGCTGCCCAAGGTGAATCTATTCATACCGAAGATGACATTCCTTCCGGTCAAGGAGCGCGTGCGGATAAATATGAAAATTTCATGAATGATGCTAGGAAACCAATTTATGAGAATGCGAAATATTCCACTATCTCGGACGGTGTGATTTATTATGGGTACTTAAATTGTATACTCGGCATCCACTATCCCGGACGATCAGAACCCTTTTATATATTCCAGTGTACTTGGTACGATACGCGAACCGATACGGACAGGTGGAGAAGCAATCTTGGGACTTGGAAAGATGAATATGGATTGACCAGTGTGAACACACTTCGATTTTACGGTCACGAAGATCCGTTTATCTTTCCGAACCAAGCGTTCCAAGTATACTACTCACAGTGTTTGAAGCATCCGGGGTAGAGTGTTGTATGCCAATGGAAACCCAGAGATGTCTACGATGTCCCAGAATACGAGGACAGCGATGAGGACGAAGAAGAGAGAAGGCTTAAAGTGCTCCGACCGTCTGTTTCGAAGGACGGGTTGTCTTCGACCGATCATGAAGTTACGTGGGTTAGAAATGACATCGACGATGAAATCCAAGTAGATATGTATAATGCGCCCACGAAACAAAAAAGGTTATCAGTAATGTTATATTATTACTTCACATTTTACGCTCTATACATATATAGTCAATACTTTTAATGATTGTCTAATGCGTCCACGAACCGTTTATCTAGATTTGATGACGATGTCGGGAGCAGCGAGGGGCGGCAGGAGCTCCAGCCGCGGCAGAGGCAGAGGCAGAGGCAGAGCGGTTCTGCCGCCCGGAGAGCTTCGTAGGGAGCTTCAGAGGGCCGGTATTGCATCCAGATCGGAGACCCCTTCGGATGCCTCCTTCCGTGTGGATTTTGCCACACCTCCAGGTATACTGCACGCATATCCATTTTGAATGTAATATTACAGATATTCATGCCTGTTTATATCAAAATTACTTATATTGTCAATGTTTGATTGTCTAGTTGTTGGTGATGCGTCCACATCTGGGACAGAGGCTACTCCCGCTCCTCCAGGTATGTTTATATATTATATAGTGCATGTATATTGATTTAGAATGCTATATCATAAATATACACACATTCCTTTTGCTCTTACTTAGCAATTTTTATTATTGCCTAGCTGTAGGTGGTGACACCACCGCACCTGCGGGTATGTTTATATATCCTATAGTGCATGCATATTGATTTAGAACGTTATATTATTGATCTACACATTCTTTTTGCAATTACTTATATAATCTATTTTTAATTGTCTAATTATAGGTGGTGCGTCCACATCTTCCGCAGGGGCCACTCCTGCCGCTTCCATACCATCCGCATCGTCTGCAGGTTAGTATGAATAAATATAAAATATTTATTCATTTTATATATGCTCTATAGAATAAATATGAACTTCATGGAAATTTAGCGTCAATATTTATTTTCTAGTTGCAGGTGATGCGTCCGCATCCGGGACCCCGGTTGTTCCTCACCGGAGGAACTATCGTCCCGCTCGTGCTGCTGCCCGGGCCCAGGCTCGTGCGATAGTCACCGGAGGTATATATCACACTTCAATTTTCGCTTAAGCTTGATTTCTTAATATTGACTGTCTTGATATTTCGTGCAGACGCAGGGCCTCTCCATCCCCAGAGGGGGACTCGAGGCCCGAATCAGTCCCATTGGCTGAGGCCTGACAGAGCTAGGGGGGAGGCAGCATTCCCTCTCCTTTTTACCCTTGACTATCGCTATACCGGTCCTCATGCCGAGAGGTTCGGCCGGTATATGGGGGATGAGAGCCGGCTCGTGAAGAATTATCCACTTCACGTTGAGTGGGGCGAGCAGCACCGGCGCTCATTCGCCCTCTTCTTTGATCAGGCACGGGTACGTATTAACGGCCTATTTTCATTTGATTTGTCCAATATATTTATTATTAACACTTGCAATCTAATAACAATGTTTTTTTTGTATTTTCAGTCGGATTACGATTTTCAGCCTGTACCCGACCCTGATCACCCTGGGAGGGTGCTCGACCTTCATGCTCTGTACAATGGCCTGATGAAGAACATGCAGACCAAGGTCCGATACAACAGGAATGAGTTGAAGGCCGACTGCTACTCCCTGTGGATGGCGACCCTCGAGGCAGAGAGAGCGGCCCTCCTATCTACTCCGGCGTTTGCGAGAGTCGACGTAGAGACATGGCCTCTATTGTGCGATTATTTCGACTCCCAACGCAAACATGTATGTATTTTAAATGTAATTCATTGTTTATGATATAATTTATTTCTTTGTGTTCCTTAATTAGAAAACTAAATGTTAATGCGTTGTGCAGAAACAGGCCACTCAGAATACAGAGAACAGGAAGTCGGTGAAGAGGGGTCGCCCCACTTACACAGGTGGCTCAAGGAATATTACTCGAGCCATGGAGTTATCGGTAAATTACAATAGACCGACCTTTCTGATATTCTGCAATATTAAGAGTTATTTTCTAATATTTCTAATATTAAGAGTTATTTTCTAATATTGCAGACAGCTCAGACCGTGGCGCAAGGTGGTACACCGAGCGTGCTGTCCGCATATCTTGCCGTCCACGGCACCTCGACAGATCCCGCCACGGGTGAGCTTCGATATCCCGACGTCGCTACCCAGGAGTATTGCGTAAGTGTTAAATATTTATTCTACCCATATTTGAAATTTTAGTTTTGGAAGCTTCAAGTTTAAATTTTATACTTATACTTTACTGCTTAATGTGGGTGTAGGAGCGGGTGGTTGAGCAGGCCGAGGCCTCGGGGATCGATTTTACCGGACAGAGCGATCCGAGGCTGCTGACCCCAGTTCTGGACGCCGCACACGGAGGACACCACGGATGTTGGAAGAGAGGCCGGGGACTGGGCCCTAGCAGGGCCCATATGAGGTTGGACTCCACCCCGGCGGTTACTTCCTCCGTCTCCAGTGAGCGACGTGTCCAGCAGGAACTGGAGAGCTTGAGGGCCACCGTTGAGGAGTTGAAGGAGATGCTGGTATGTATACTACTTTATAGTAAAATATCATGTCATATTATAGATATCAACATATCCATAATTAGTACGTAGCTTGAGCTTATTTGGTTTTAGACTTAGGTTTGATTAATCATACATACATATGTAATTAAAATGAACAACGGTTATCCAAACTAGATATCCAAATGGGATTTCGAAATAACTTGATAATGATACGAATTCGAATAATACACAGTTCTTACACGCTTCTTACACACGTTAGGTCCAGACGCGACAGGGTACATCGGCCGAGCCTCCACATGCATCTCCTTCGGCTGCGGCTCCGCAAGCCACTACATCAGCTGAGGTTCCGCAGACAGCTCCTATAGCTCCACCGCCCGCTCATACTCCCGCAGCCGCGGCTCCGCAAGCGACTCCCTCGACGGTGGCTGCGCAGACCACATCGCCAGCTCCACAGGATGCTCAGACTCCCGCTCGCGCCGAATTGCATGGTTTATTGACCGAGGAGCAGGCGCGCCTTATTCTATCGTTTATCAGAGGTGGAGCTGGACCGAGCTAGGGTAGCTTTTTGGTTCTTATTTTTTGAAACATGTATTTATTTATATCATACATATTGTACTACATTTTGAAACGATATTGATATTGATATTGGTTTATATTTATATCATATTCAGTATTTGGGTTTCTTTTGTATATTATATGCGTGAGATGTGATTATGAATACTGCGATATATGTTGTGTGATGATTAATTTTATATTTTATTGATATATATATTATTGTGCACAGGGCGAGAAAAAATAAGGCAGCCCTTTTTTTAAAAAAAAAACAGATAATGTGTACCTACGGATTAATCCGTAGGTACACATGTTGCCCCTACGGATTACTCCGTAGGGGCAAAATATCAGCAGTAACTGATATTTCCTCCCTGATCTCAGTGTCAGGGGGGTTGGGCTTGCCCCTATGGATATATCCGTAGGGGCAAACAAAGGCCCCTACGGATATGTACCTACGCATATATCCGTAGGGGATACTACTTGGCCCTACGGATACATCCGTAGGTACGGTTAATATAATTAAAATAACCGTAAATAAAATAACTTCTTTTCCCCTACGCCCTAATCCGTAGGTGCAAGTGTACCTACACAGAACTCCGTAGGGGCAAGTTTTTGACCGTAGGGGCAAGTTCAGGGCTTCAACTTGCACCTACGGCGTTTGCACCTACAGATTAATTTTTCGCCCCTACGGAGATATCCGTAGGGGCAGTGCGTTGCCCCTACGGGTAAATCCATAGGGACAACCCTTATTTCTAGTAGTGGGTAGAATGTAACAACCATAAATTTCCTGTACAATTTTTTCAAAAATCCAGAAAGGGGTATTTTAGCCTGAGCACAAGATATAAGTAATTAATTTGGTTTTTAATTACAAGTTAAAATAATGTAACAACTCCATTTTTAGTGTACAAAATTTTCTTAAAAATTAATGTATACTTGAGGTATTTACATTTACTGTTATTACTTTAAGTAATTAATTAGCTCCATAATTACAAGAAGGAGGTTGTAGCCCATTGGTAATACCTTGCTCTGCTGAACCAAGCCACCAGAGTTCAAATCCCATACCCCACATTATTTTTAATATTGTTTTATTTTGAACCTTTAGAATACCAAGAGTTTACACGTGCATATCTCACAAAAACCCCACAACACCCAAAAATGTAACATTGCCAGAGGATAGATGAACCGTCGGGGAGGGGGGGATTCAGGCCGGCTGACTCGGCCGGAAATCAGCCAACTCGGCCTCGACTCGGCCGACTCAGGCCTTCGACCGTGTAATACCCAGCCCCCTTTTATACCAATATCTGTATATTTGTTATTCTCGAATTTTATGTAATTTATTTAAATTTTATTTCTTCTAAACCCTAATTCCAATCCCCCATTTTCTTTTCCCATTTATAAAAACCTCTATTCCGGCCCAGAACTCCATTTCCATTTTTGATTATTTCCTAAAGCCCGTTCCCTTTTATTAGACCAAAACCCTAAAACCTAACTAATTCCTCGAGCCCATTTATTTTTCCCATTCTATTTCTTTTTTAGCCCGGCCCGCTTCTACTTTTCCCCCCAATCAATTTCCTTTTTCCTTTTATTTTATTTGGCCCGGCCCACTCACTTCCCCAGCACCCATTCCCGCTTCAGCCCTCACCCGCACCCGCGCCTCGAACCCGACCCGCCTCCTACAGTGCCTTCTTCCCAACGGCTACCCCCACTTTTCCCGCTCCCTGCTCCCCGAGATCCGCCTCCTCCGCCCGTGCTCGCGCCCACGTCGCAGCACCGTTACCCCCACGGCACGCGCCTCTCTCTCTCCTCTCATAATTCCTCCTCTCCCCCATGTCTCATCCCCTCACTCTTCTTCCCACTCCCGTTCTCTCTTTCTCGAGCCCACACCCACGCCTCCTCCGTCGCCATCACCCCACTCCGCCGGCCATCTCGTTGGACCCTCATCACCTCCCTCATCTCCTCACCACCTTCCCTCACTCTTCCCTGCCACCATCACCCAATACCCTAAAACTCACAGCCAAGCTTGAACCCCCTGCACCCGAGCTCGACCACCCCTGCCCCGACGACCGGTGAGCTTCTCGTCTCGTCGTCGACACACCTGCATCCCGTCGACTCCCCGCATCATCGTCGCCATCATCTCACTCCCAATCCCTCTGTGTCTCAGCCTCTCATTTCCTCAGTTTCTCTCTCTCTCTCTACACTTCTCACTCTCTCTCTCTTTCCCCTCTCTCAACCTCTCTTCTCGACTCTCTCTCCCTCAATCTCTCTATTTCTCTATCTCTCTTTCACTCTCTCTCTCTCTTTCTCCCTCTCCCTGTTTTCACTTTCTCTCTTCCTCTACTCTCTCTCTCTCTCTCTCTTGATCCCTCTTCTCACCCAACTCGAGCCAAAACCGTTGCCGACCCATCACCGGCCACCCAACCCACTGCAGCCCCGCCATCAAGAGCTTCGACCACCGCAGACACCCCGACGACGCCCCGAGCCCCCACTGGCCGAGAACAGACCCGAGCTCACCCGGAGCCGTTGCCGTCGCGGTGCTAGTTCGTCGCGCGTCCGTACTGTACTTCGCTGCCGTGCGCCTCCAGGCAAGTTTTATACTTGCTACATGCTAATTGGTATTAGTTACGAACTATAATTTTATAAATTCTATACTAAATATCCTCGATAAATCATACGATGCAACTGTTTGATGTGTGATCCTAATGAAATTACTTGTCTAATTTGACGGAACTAGATTGTCTGTCTTGGCCCGTGTAGTGATGAACACCTTGTACAAATTTCGCTGGAAATCATGACCGTTAACGATTAAAACGACTACCCCAAGTTTACTCGTAAAACTGGAATTTTATCGTACCTGAAAACCGTTAAAATCTCCACAAATTATTTACACACTGGAATGATGCGTTCGAGGGCTTAAATCGAAGCTGACTCGATGAAGTATGATCCTATGTAAATTTCTAATTGTTTCTGTACTTAAACTGTAACAATATTTGGATCGGAACGCGACTCTGGACTGCAGTCCAGAGCGACTCCAGTTGTTGTTTACTGTCCCGTACTGAACACCACCCTGTTTCCTTAACTCGTAGGTTGCGGAACTCCACTGTTTATTATAGGTGAATCTGTTAGCTAGACAACTCAAGTGGTTTCATCCTATTTCGTTATCATTTGTTAATTAATCTGTAATTTAAAAGATCGCGACGCATAACAGTCCCAACAGAATCAGAATTGACATACTAGTATTAAACCGTGTATATCTCCTGACGTACAGATGCGATTGAGGATCCGTCTGTTACGTTGAAAACTTTACTAAGAACCCTAGATTTCATTCAACTATAGCATCGCTAAAATATGATCCCAACTGGGATTAAAATGCGTTGCGAAACGGACTTCCGATTCTGAAACCGGATTTTCAGCCGTGAACGCTTAAAATGAAATGGCTATAATTAATGATCCTGAAACCCGATTGGCGTGAAACTAAATTCGCTGAATAGATAACTGAACATACTATTTATTCCCCTTTCATCGTTTCGCTAAACTGTAACCGTATGATTTATGATAAATATTGCAAGTGGTAAATTACTGATTCATGACATCCTAAACACGCTTTATATACTGTTCACGCATCATATCATACACATGTCACTGCATTGATAACCTAGTGATAACGTGCATTACCTAGTGTTAGGTATTAGTGATGATTATGGCAAGTACGTCAGTGTTCGTGTATCAGTGAATAAGTGAAAGTGATACGTACTTGTACACAATCAGTGAACCTTATTATTCTATTGCATTGTCGACGTCTGTGAGATGCGTGTACGTGTGACTATAAGTGGTATGGGACACTTATGGAAGCTCTTGCATGGGTGTCACAGATAAGGCACCAGACACTGCCATTTATCTTAGGTATTAGTCGGGATGTGCTTGATGGAGGTCCTGCCTCCAGTTCTCGCGCAGACTTGTCACAGACCGATTGGTATTTAGGGTTATGGTTAGCGTTTGATGTAGACCACGGGGTGTGGGGTAGTTTGAGTGTGAGTTCAACAGAATCTCGGGAGTCCCATGCCGGCTTATATATTTATGGAGATATATGGAGATTTACAGGGTACATGATTATTACCGTGATATACATGTTGGGCCCGTGGTCTCTTGCCCTTGGGTTCTACCCTAGGGTGGAGGACACTCACGAGTGGTTGACTCTCACACTTGGGCTGACGATAGATTTAGTGACCTGTACAGTGAGACTTAGAGACTGATAGGGTTGATAGCATCGATATACATACTTACTGTGTTGACATACGTGGCATATCATTCTACTGCTTTTACTGTTCCGCTGCATTGATTACTACATGTTCATACCTATACCGTCATTGATTTACCGTTATATATATTTATTATCGTTGTTAGAGTTATCACTTGTTTATACATATTATATTGCTATTGTGTCGCTCTGACGACCTGAGTATGCATGCTCAGTGTGAGGAGAAGATTTAGCCTGGACCAGGACTAGACGTATATCACAGACACATCGACTTGCTATCCAGAGTTATATTCAATTTGTTTCCCCTCAGGTCAGTTCTTTACATTGTTTCATTCAGTTACTGCATTTCTCATTACCTGCGCATCATTTACTGTTTACCATGAAAAACTAGAAGCCGAAGTGTGACTACGGCAGGACATTTCCTTGACCGTAGGAGCATGGCTGGCCTTGTCTACCCCTCGTATTCCGTATTTTGGGAAGCGGGGCGTGACAGACCGAGTCACGGCCGATTCACGGCCGAGTCGGCCGATTCCGGCGACGACCCCAACATGAAAAATGTGTCTTTTCATCTCTCCTGTACACCTGCAAAATTTTATCCTCAGACCATTTCCAGAGACCTCTTAATACCTCAATTACTCCACTTTTATTACATTTTAATATATTTTTAATACATTTTTTCAATTAAACTCTTCATCTACCCTAACCCTATAAATACCATCACTAAACACTACCCCCTCATCCCAAAATTCTGAGCCAACTCTACAAAATTCCCTAGAAACCCTAGTGTACTTTGGAAGAAGCGAGAGGCGGAGCTCCGGCAAATTTCCGGTGACAACTCTAGGAGATCCCGGCGACAAAACGACGCACCGGCGCCTCCTCCCGACTCCTATTCCTCTCCTCTAAGTCATAAGCCAGTAAGTCCCACTTTCCCCATTCTCCGCTCTTTCTGAAAATACGAAATTCTAAAACCCGACGGAATCGGAGCAAATCTGATTTCTGATTTGGTTCGTCCTAAAATCTCACTTTTCCTTTAATACAATTTTGTTAAACCATTACATGTTGACTATTAAACACTAACTAATCATATTGAACAAGTTCCATTTCAAAATAAATTGCTATTTCCATTTTACTGTACTTTTTCATTTAAAATACCATATAGTTTCATTTTCGACATTTAAACCATTACATTTGCTATACCTTTAAGTAGATCTCGAGGTAATGACCTACCTCCTCACACACTCATATGCAACATAGCGCAATACCCTTGATAACATAGAATACGGGAAAACGACATCTTTTCAAATAAATACAATTACTAATAAAACCATTTTCTAAACGATTTAGTATTTATACAAATCTTTGCAAAGCGCCGCTACAACCCATTTGGGAACCCGTTCGGGATGGTGCGGATTATCGCACATCCTCGGGCTTAGTAGTGCGAGATGCAGACCTCCGCAAGGAGCATTCGGTCTCGAAAGATTTAAAATCGATATCTTAAGAAAATGAGGTTTTTAGAATTAATATATATATATATATATATATATATATATATATATATATATATATAACATTAAAAGATCTATTTTGTAAGAATATAAATATTACAACTCTTTTCAAAAATCACAAGAATCGGTTTACATTAAAATACCATGAAATCCATACAAGTTTAATATTACACTTTAATACCATATATTATGAAAATTAGGTTATTCTCAATAGAAATGGCATATGTATAAAATCCACATTTATTACAACTCTAAAGACGATAACTAAATACTTGAGGAGTATTTTGAAAACTATAGAAAATTATTTTTACATAAAACCCCCTCAAGTTCTATAAATTACCCTAAGGACCCTAGTAAACATAGGTTTAAGCGGGATCAATCTCTTGAGCCTCAGGGAGCCGGAGAAGTGGGTGCTTGCCTATTTAAGGTAGACAACTTAACAACGGTGTTATCAACACGCTAATCGTCTTTGAAAAAGACACAAATCCTGCCGTCCATGTGCAGCGGTTACCGATAACATCAAAACAATCAGGACTTCAATTTCTTTTTGTCTGACTTAGAATGAGTCTCATTAATAATCTAACTTGAATATGATTCAAGTACAATCTACAATCTACAATCTACAAACTATAATTCAACATGAATCCATATATTCAATCTATCAATCTATACAACTTGACTGAACCGAACCATGGATATACATTCATTTACATGATTATCCAGTTACATCCATTTACATGATTCTTCAGTTACATCCTTTTACTGATATCATGGTTTCGGCAAGTCATCCAATTATACAATTCAATTTACAAGACATTACAATGCAATACAATACTATCAATACAATAACTACACGGGGTATTGGGATAGTTTATTCGTGAATCCAACAGAAGCTCAAGAGTCCCCCTAGATCATGAATCCATGTCTACTAACACAAGCAAGCAATCATGAGGGCCTATGTTTCCATGCTCCTGGACTGTGGCCTGTTGAGTTTGGAATACTTCGGCGACGGTCGAAGTCCCGCTACTAATATATCATTCGGTCCCGTGGTTCCCTACCCCTGGACTGTGGCCTGTTGGGTTTGAGAATACTCTTGAGATTAGTTGACATTCACCCTTGAACTTACGATAATAACAGCATTAACATTATAAAAATATAATACAACTTTAAAAGCTACACTCTCTTTTTCTTCTTTTCTACTTCTCCCTTATCTTTGGGACTTACCGAGCGAATTGTTCGCTGACGATATTCTCTTTCTTTCTTCTTTGAATGTCGTCAGGTGTTTCGGACCTTCTGGAGACGGAGCCCAGCATCGAGGACTTAGACCAGATTATTGAAGACCCAGAGCTCTAGGTTCATTGTACACATTTCATTCCAGTACTTTTCTTTTTCTGTTATGTCATTGTTTAGGCATTGTTTTCATCAGATGTATTTACATTTCCATGCATTGTACAGAAAGAATGTGAATAAATAAAGTTGATGTTTTATTATATCTTGTTTCTTGTGCTTTTAATTTTATATTGTTTAGATACTCTTAGCGTATTTACTTCACAGTAAATACGTCGCAGACCAGTCACGTCCTCCGCCCGTATACCGGGAAGCGAGGCGTGACAGTATTCTTAGATTGGGGTTTCGCAATAACCTGATAATGATACGAGTTCGACTAAAATCTAATACACCGTGCTTACTCGTTTATTACACACAAAGTTTAACAAATGCGACGGGCTACTTCGGCTGCAGTTCCATATGTATCTTCTTCGGCTGTGGCTCCGCAATCCACTATCTCGGCTGCGGTTGCGCAGACCACTCCTGCAGCTCTACAGCCCGCTCAGACTCCCGCACTTCGCTCCTTCATTAGTCGAGTTTTTGACGACTCAGGGCTGCACCGAGATGCAGATGCGCCATATTACGGCGTTTATCAGAGATGGAGGAGTTGGACCGAGCTAGGATAGCTTTTTTATTATATTTTTGAGGATGCATGTATTTATCTGATACATTGTATATATTTTGGACGATATTGGTGGTTTTTTGCTTGTTCATGATGATTTAGATTGATATCGTATTCTGTTTGTTTATTTCTTTTATATATTATGCGTGAGATGTTGATTATAAATATTTCTGTAATTGGTTATATGATGTATATATTATTGTGCACATGGCGGGAAAAAACAGGAAGTTCCTTTTTAAAAACACCCTGATATTTTATCTCTACGGATTAATCCGTAGGGCCATTTGTTGCACCTACGGATTAATTCGTAGATGCAAAGTTTGCCCCTACACAATTAACCGTAGGGACAAAATATCTGGACCCAGTAACGTGTTAAACTTGCCTCCACGAATTTATCTGTAGGTTTTTTTTTCTGTACCTACAATAAATCCGGAAGGGTAAGTATCAGGTCCTACGGAGAAATCCATAGGGACAAGTATTTTATTTTATAAACCAATAAATTAAATAAATATTTTATCCACGGAGTAATCCTTAAGGATATGTCCCTACGGAGTAAGGCGCAGGGGCAATTATTACTCCGTAAGGACATGTTCAGGATGAAAACTTGTACCTACGGTCTTTGCCTCTACGGGGGAATTTTATGGCCCTACGGACATATCCGTAAAGCTAGTGGTTTGCCCCTATGACTAAATTCATAGGGGCAATTCATTATTGTAGTAGTGAATCCGTTTAAATTAAAATCTTAAAAGAATGAATAAAAAAAACCCAAAAACCTATTTGGAACTCGAATGACTTTTGCTGTTCCATTGGCGTCAACATGATCCAAAAACTTTGGTTCTTGAAGTTCGAAAATTGACCTCCAACCTCCATTTGGATATGGATTTGATATTTATAGATTAGTCCACTATCCTCCTTTAGATGCACAGTATCTTTATATCTACAAAATAATCCAGTAATGCAAAGCGCTTATTTGGCAATAATCATAACATAATGGTGTGAGATCAACAAGGGGTCTAGTGCAAAATCCCCCTTAATATGAACAAAGTATTTTTTACTCCTTTTCTAAATTGTGTTTCCATCATTGTATATAAACTACTCGGTAATTTTTGCAAGATCAGTTTTAACACACTGAAAATATATTCAAGTAAACCTTATGTAACGATCAAAGAACAACACAATGGTGATGGACTCCATAAATCAAAGTGTATCATTTCAAAAGGCGCATCAATTTGGAATTACTAGCAGAAAATGGTAATTTCGAAGCTTTTCCAGAAAGACAATTTTTACACTTAAAAGGAACAGTTGCAATATTTATTTTATCACGAAAACAATTAAACTTGCATATATGCTCAAGAGACCAGCATTTGGATGTCCTAAGCGGCGATGCGAAAGAGATCATGTCTATTGGATGAAGATATCATGATTTTTAGAAAAAAGACAGCGGTGTTGAAGTTTTCACATCCAAATCCAAGTCGAATAACCCTCATTGCATATTCTTATATCATCACTTTCCCAGTTAAATTTGCAAGTTTTCTATAAAGCATCCGAAAGAAGAAAAATTAACTAGATAGTTTTGATCAATTAATTGGCCAATGGATGTTAAATTAGCAACTAATTGAGGTGCGTATGAAGATTACAAAGAAGATAGAGATCTTTTAGATTTATTAACTATTTAAATTGTCCCAACACCTTTAATAGATAATTTTTCTCCATTTCCAGTGATAATTCAATTTCCAAACATATATGATTTAAAGTTAGAAAAAATAAGTTTTGACCAGACATAAAAATGAAACCAGCATTAAAAAAAAAAACCGATTGGATCCTTTTACTTGTATAGCCAGCAGCAGGGAAGGCTGAAGAAATAGCACATGAAAGAGCAGATAATTCCAGACGAGTTTGATCTCTGTAGGAGTTTGGGCGGAGATCGGCTGCAAATGCGTATTCGATAGATGTTCCAAGCAAATTTCCAAGGTTTTTTTTTATTGTAATGAAAGAAAAGAAGGTGAGATACTTGTACTTTCTAGAGGGCAGTCAGTTACAGATGACATTGCTACGGTATCGACTAGTTCCGACGATTCGGATTCGGCTAAGTTGTGGTATTTACGGTTGGGCCATATTGGGGAGTCGTCTTTGGAGGTGCTTCGTAAGAGAGCGCTATTTGGAGATGGAGCTTTTGTTAGTCCTGATTTCTGTCAGGAGTGTGTCCTAAGAAAATAGACAAAGGTGAAGTTCGGAACAGCAGTACATGATACGAAGGGTATTCTTGATTATATCCACACTGATGTTTGGGGTTCAACACCAGTTCTTTCGTGAGGTGGAACCAGATACTTCGTTTCCTTCATTGATGAACTTTCGAAAAATGTCTGGATGTATGTTCTCAAGTCTAAGACCGTGATTTTTGAGAAATTTAAGGCATGGAAGATTAGGGTGGAGAAGCAGACTGGTAGGCACGTAAAGGTTTTTCGGTCCAATAACGGTGGAAAGTTTACTTTGCATGCATTTGTAGAGTTCTGCAAGTCAGAGGGGACTATGCGCCATTACACCACTCCTGGAGAGTCTCAGTCAAATGGCGTTGCAGACGGATGATTTAGACATTACTAGAGAAAACTAAATATTTGCGGCTTACAACATGGCTTACTAAGGAGATTTGGGCTGAAGCCCTATCTACCAACGTGTACCTTATCAACAGATCACTATCAGCGGCGATAGATAAGAAAATTCCTAAGAAAGTGTAGACCGGAAAGGATGGAGATTACATGTGGCTTCATATATTTGGATGCCCAGCTTATGTTCAGTAGAGGAGCGATAAGTTAGAGTCGAGAGTTAGGAAGTGTGTCTTATTCGGTTATGGAAGTGAAGCCAAAGAATAGATGTTGTGATGTCCAGAGACCCAGAAGATAGTAATCAGTCTGCATGTTACATTCGATAAGTCTGCTATGGTTCGTAGAAAACAAACTCAATCAGATGGTGAAGCGAGAACGGTTGCGCCGCCAACCGAGGTGGAGATCGACGTTCTGGTTCAGGATAGTAGGAGAGATGAGCTGATTGATACACGGATTCAGGCGGAGGGTCCGGTAGAGCCAGTTAGGAGTGGGGATCTACGCGAGTTATATGTTCGCTGGTCAGACTTGGTTTTGAGGATATGACCTTAGTTGGTTACGACGACGTGTCATCATATGCGTCGAACAGAGAGGCGGAGATCTACATGAGTTAGGCGTTCGCCGGCAAGACTTGGTTTTGAGGACATGACCGCAGTTAGTTTCGACAAAGTGGTATCATATGCGTTGACTATTGAGCACGAGTAACCGCCCAGTTACAGAGAGGCTGTGCTGTCTACTGATTTTCCTAGTTGGAAGTTGCGATAGAGGAGAATATTTATACGCATTAGCCAAATAGATTCATAGTTGATTGAAAGGATGGCTATGTTTACAAATTGAAGAAATCGCTTTATGGTTTGAAGCAGTCTCCGAGACAGTGGTACAAACGATTTGATCAGTTTATGTTGATGATTGGGTACACAAGGAATATTAAGAATCAATGCGTTTATTTAAGGCTGCTAGACGATGGGTCCCGGATTTATCTTTTATTTGTTGGATATAGGTGCTCTCAAGGAAATTATCTTATTTGCAAGAAGGCAATTACTGAATTCAAGGAGGCCCTATTCGGAGAACAGTCTTGCTCGAGATGATAGTATGCTATCTGGTTTGTCTTTATCTTTCATGTGTATATGTTTTACTTGTTATCACGTATCGCCAATACATGAGATACACTACTACAATAAGGGGTTGCCCCTGCGGATTTATCCGCAGGGGCAAAGCACTGCCCTATGGATATATTCGTAGGGGCAAAAAAAAACCTGTAGGTGCAAAGGCCGCAGGAGCAAGTTTTCGTCCTGAACATGCCCTTACGGAGTAATAATTGCCCCTACGCATTAATCCGTAGGGACACGTATCCCTACGAAGTAATCCGTAGGGACTGATAAATATTTTAATTTATTGGTTTATAAAATAAAATAATTGTCCCTACAGATGTATTCATAGGGCCTGATAGTTGCCCCTACGAATAAATCCGTAGGTCCAGATAAATGCCCCTATGGATAAATTCATATGGGCAAGTTTTAATGAGTCCATAGGGATAAAATATCAGGTATCATGATATTTTGTCCCTACTGATAACTGTGTAGGGGCTAACTGTGTATCTACGGATTAAGCCGTAGGTGCAACAGGTGGCCCTATGGATTAATCCGTAGGGACATAATATCAGTTTTTTTTAAAATAGGGCTTCCTGTTTTTTCCCCGCCATGTGCACAATAATATATACATCATATAACCAAATATAGAAATATTCATAATCAACATCTCACGCATAATATATAAAAGAAATAGACAAACATAATACGATATCAAACTAAATCATCGTGAACAAGCAAACAACCACCAATATCGTCCAAAATTTATACAATATGTATCAGATAAGTATATACATCATCAAAAATATAAATAAAGCTACCGTCGCTCAGTCCAGCTCTTCCACCTCTAATAATCGCCGTAATCTGGCGCATCTGCTTCTCGATGCAGGCCTGAGTCGTCAATAACTCGACTAATGAAAGAGTGGACTGTGCGGGAGTCTGAGCGGGTTGTGGAGCTGTAGGAGCGGTCTGCGCAACCACAACCGAGGTAGTGGCTTGCGGAGCCGCAGCCGAAGGAGATGCATGTGGAGCCGCAGCCAAAGACACCTATCACACCTGTTAAATTTTGTGTGTAATAGACGAGTAAGAACGGTGTATTAGATTTTAGTCGAGTCGTATCATTATCAGATTATTGCGAAACCCTAATCTAAGAATACTTAGGGAATTAGGCCTTATTTGGGTATCTAGTTTGGAAAGCCGTAATTTATTTTAATTAGATAGTTTTATGTAAGTATGATTAATCAAACTTAAGTCTACAACCAAATAAATTCAGGCTACTAATATTGCATATGTTACTATCTATAATGTGATATAATATTTTACTATTAAGTAGTATACATACCATCTCCTTCAACTCCTCGACGGTGGTTTTCAAGGCGGCAATATCATGCTCTAGACGTCGCTTACGGGGGGTAGGAGAAGTAACCGTCGGAGTAGAGTCCAGCCTCATATGGGCGCTGCTAGGACCCAGTCCCTGGCCT
Source organism: Agapanthus africanus (assembly GCA_030015575.1). Taxonomy (NCBI): domain Eukaryota; kingdom Viridiplantae; phylum Streptophyta; class Magnoliopsida; order Asparagales; family Amaryllidaceae; genus Agapanthus; species Agapanthus africanus. The sequence continues at coordinate 336,304,686 of JASDDO010000010.1, forward strand.
CTCTCCCAACCTCCGTAGTGCCCTCCGTGTGCGGCGTCTAGGACTGGGGTCAGCAGCATCGGATCGGTCTGTCCAGTAAAATCGATCCCTGATGCCTCCACGTGCTCCACCACCTGCTCCTATACCTACATTAAATTAAATTCCCATATGTTCCTGTTATTTTTTTTGTTCGTTTGAAGTACTTACGTGGGAAATACGAGAGGCTTCAAAATAGTGCTAAGCACTAACTAGTCACCAAACTAATCTTGTGTTTTCTTAGAGATATTGATCTCCTGTTAATGACATTTTTAGTCATTGATGATCATCAAGATTTCGGTTTTGAGGATCTTGGATCATCATCATTTTTTTGAAGAACTAAGTTCTTTATATAGGGTTAAACCCTAATTTTTGGAGGAATTAAATTCCCATATGTCCATGTTATTTCATTTTAACTTAGTTCTTTTCTCCTAAATTTTGAATCTGCATAATAAAATCTCTCCGATGAGAATTAAATTCTTAACTTGTGGAGAGATTCACTTCTGCAAATCTCAATCAGAGGAAGAACTAAGTTATTATATGAAGGGTTAAGTTTACGGTAAAATTGTGCATTTACGTTATCAACGAGTATCTTACCGAAGGAACTAGTGCACCATAAACCCTAATCCTAATTTTTGGAGGAATTAAATTCCCATATGTCCATGTTATTTCTTTTTAACTTAGTTCTTTTCCCCTAAGTTTTGATCTGCATAACAAAATCTCCCCGATAAGAATTAAATTCTCAACTTATGGAGAGATTCGCTTCTAAAAATCTCAACCAGAGAAAGAACTAAGTTCTTATATGAAGGATTAAGTTTACAGTAAAGTTGTGCGTTTACGTTATCATCGAGTATCCTACTGAAAGAACTAGAGTACCCTAAACCCTAACCCTAATTTTTGGAGGAATTAAATTCACATACGTCGCTGTTATTTCTTTTTAACTTAGTTCTTTTCCTCTAAATTTTGAATCTGCATAACAAAATCTTCCCGATGAGAATTTTCAACTTGTGGGGAGATTCGCTTATGCAAATCTCAACAAGAGGAAGAACTAAGTTCTTATATAAAGGGTTAAGTTTACGGTAAAGTTGTGCGTTTACGTTATCATCGAGTATTCTACTGAAGGAACCAGTGCACTCTAAACCCTAACTCTAATTTTTGGAGGAATTAAATTCCCATATGTCCCTATTATTTCATTTTAACTCAGTTCTTTTCCCTTAAGTTTTGAATCTGCATAACAAAATCTTCCCCATGAAAATTAAATTCTCAACTTGTGGTGAGTTTCGCTTCTGCAAATCTCAACCAGAGGAAAAACTAAGTTCTTATATGAAGGGTTAAGTTTACGGTAAAATTGTGCGTTTACGTTATCAACGAGTATCCTACTGAAGGAACTGGTGCACCCTAAACGCTAACCTTAATTTTTGTAGGAATTAAATTCCCATATGTCCATATTATTTCTTTTTAACTTAGTTTTTTTCCCTAAATTTTGAATCTGCATAACAAAATCTTCCCGATGTAAATTAAATTCTTAACTTGTGGGGAGATTCGCTTCTGCAAATCTCAACCAGAGAAAAAACTAAGTTCTTATATGAAGGGTTAAGTTTACGGTAAAGTTGTGCATTTACGTTATCATCGAGTATCCTACTAAAGGAACTAGTGCATCCTAAACCCTAACCTTAATTTTTGGAGGAATTAAATTCCCATATGTCCCTGTTATTTCTTTTTAACTTAATTTTTTCCCCCTAAGTTTTGAATCTGCATAACAAAATTTTCTCGATGAGAATTAAATTCTCAACTTATGGGAAGATCCACTTCTGTAAATCTCAACCAGAGGAACAACTAAGTTCTTATATGAAGGGTTAAATTTACGGTAATGTTGTGCGTTTACGTTATCATCGAGTATCCTACTGAAGGAACTGGTGCACCCTAAACCCTAATCCTAATTTTTAGAGGAATTAAATTCTTATATGTCCCTGTTATTTCTTTTTAACTTAGTTCTTTTCCTGTAAGTTTTGAATCTGCATAACAAAATCTTCCCGATGAGAATTAAATTCTCAATTTGTGGGGAGATTCGCTTCTGCAAATCTCAACCAGAGGAAGAACTAAGTTCTTATATGAAGGGTTATGTTTACGGTAAAGTTGTGCGTTTACGTTATCATCGAGTATCCTACTGAAGGAACTAGTGCACTCTAAACCTTAACCCTAATTTTTGGAGGAATTAAATTCCCATATGTCCTTATTATTTCTTTTTATCTTAGTTCTTTTCACCTAAGTTTTGAATCTGCATAACTAAATCTCTTCGATGAGAATTAAATTCTCAAGTTGTAGGGAGATTCGCTTTTGCAAATCTCAACCAGAGGAAGAACTAAGTTCTTATATGAAGTGTTAAGTTTACGGTAAAGTTGTGCATTTACGTTATCATCGAGTATCCTACCGAAGGAACTAGTGCACCCTAAACCCTAACCCTAATTTTTGGAGAAATTAAATTCCCATATGTCCATATTATTTCTTTTTATCATAGTTCTTTTCCCCTAAGTTTTGAATCTGCATAACTAAATCTCTCCGATGAGAATTAAATTCTCAACTTGTAGGGAGATTCGCTTTTGCAAATCTCAACCAGAGGAAGAACTAAGTTCTTATATGAAGTGTTAAGTTTACGGTAAAGTTGTGCGTTTACGTTATCATCGAGTATCCTACTGAAGGAACTAGTGCACGCTAAACCCTAACCCTAATTTTTGGAGGAATTAAATTCCCATATGTCCAAATTATTTCTTTTTAACTTAGTTCTTTTACCCTAAGTTTTGAATCTGTATAACAAAATCTTCCCGATGAGAATTAAATTCTCAACTTGTGGGAGATTCGCTTCTGCAAATCTCACTCAGAGGAAGAACTAAGTTCTTATATGAAGAGTTAAGTTTACGGTAAAGTTTTGCGTTTACGTTATCATCGAGTATTCTACTGAAGGAACTAGTGCACCCTAAATCCTAACCCTAATTTTTGGAGGAATTAAATTCCCATATGTCCCTGTTATTTCTTTTTAATTTAGTTCTTTTTCTCTAAGTTTTGAATCTGCATAACAAAATCTCCCTGATGAGAATTAAATTGTCAACTTGTGGGGAGATTCGCTTCTGCAAATCTCAACTTGAAGAAGAACTAAGTTCTGCAAACCTAACCCTAACCCTAACACTAAACCGAACCCTAACCTAACCCTAAACCTAAACCGAACCCTAACCCTAACCTACCTAATTAACCATAACCCTAACCCTCACTCTAATTAACCCCCAATAACTGTAACCTTAACCCTAAAATCAACAATAACACAAATTAAGAATAATTAATACTTCAAAATGGAAATTAACTCATCTCACTTGTAGTTTTGCCGGTGGATGGAGCTCGACGAGGTGGAGGAGTCCGGGGATGGAGCTCGACGAGGTGGCGGCGGCAAGATGGCGACGAGCGGGAAATTTTGAGACTGTGGCGAGACTGAGGTGGAGGAGCTTGACGAGGTGGTAGCGGAGACTGAGCTGACGTTGACGACGGGAAGTTTTGGCGACGACAAGTGGGTCCGGTGGGTGACAAGGCTGAGGGGAAGAGTCACGGGCGCGGGGAAGTTGGTGGGAAAAATTGGGGGAGAGAGGAAATTTCAGAGGCTTTTGTTTTATAAATTACCCTTCTTTTCCCCCTACGGCTTAATCCGTAGGGCCTTCTTTTGCGGCTCCATAGGGCCAATTAAAAGATTACATTTAAATATTTTAAAATTAATCCGTAGGGAACCATAGGGGCAACCGGATGGCCCTACGGATTAATCTGTAAAGGCAATAAAAAGTTGCCCATACGGATTACTGTAGCCGTAAGGGCAAACCCTTATTGTAGTAGTGATAAAGCGTATAGAATCTTTGTTTGACTACCAGTATTATGATAGGGATTATACTAGTGGGGCCTGGCAGCCCATAAGCACATCTTTAAACGTTCCTAGTCTTAAGGAGTATCGAGACTGGATATTGGTACTCCAGTTTAGACTAGTGTATACGTTTCTTGATACCAACCGGGGGGATGGTTGATCCCATACCTATTGGTATTTGACACCAAAGATTGTATACATATGCTCATTAGGAATGAGTTTCACTAGACGGACTTACAGAGAACTCCTAATTGGTATTATACCAATTGTCAGATAGTAGTTCTCCGCTAACATGAGTACAGGGTACTCCCTAGAACTGAGATCGCCATAGTGTCCTGTGTGTATTCCTACTATACTTTGATTGCTACCTTACCACGGTTCTATTGAGTTATGCAGACAGGTTTTAGTTGGGCATAATCCCGAAACACATGGAGGCAGTGAGTAGTCGAAGGGATTCGTCTATCCCAATATAGGGAGTCGATACTGCATTGTGCAGGACATGAGTATAACCAAAAGTCCATGGCCATGGAAGGTGAGATAAGCTGATAAGTGTTATCAGTTGTATCTCAGGTGGTTATGAGTCTTCTGTCAGTATGACTTATCGGGTTATTGGGGGTCTGACAGATTCTACCCTCAGACCCAGTATGCAACACTTTCAGACGAAAATATCGGACTATATGATGACTGTCACTGATAGGCTTTGATTGTGTTTAGACGGGTTTGCTTGTCAACTTTTCTTTTGATCAATACCTACGTAGCCGTTACGTGCAACTAGTACTGCTGACGTGTTTGTAGAGTCCCACGCAGAGGTTTTTTCCGCTCAGGTGAAATGATGTAGTGCGCGTATGGGGATACGTATGGGAGTTCGATTATATGTGATAATCGGACATTTGATAATACTAGCCGGTTCAGCCTTAAACCGGATTATATATATTTGATATATATATTCTAGTATTATGTTCACTTTATATTTTCTCTCTCATTTGCTATTCGTATTTTTGTATGAAAACGGGTATATATGTATATGATACATGCCTTAGAATTTGTCGGGATAGAAGATGGGACAAAGTCACAAAAGAACAATTTTATCTAACAACTTCTTAGGCTGTATCCTCCGTTGAGTTATAATCAGCATCCGGCGCCATGGCTATTCCAGTATCTTGCTTGGAACTCTTTCCAACACACCGCTCCTCAGAAGAGGGCAAACTTATAACTCGTGATATGACTCTGTCATCCTTATCATCTTGGAAGCTAGTATCGGTAACTGCCTCCTGCTGGAAGCTGCTATTATCATACACCAAGAACATTCTCATATGTTCTTTACTGCTTCCTTTTATTTTTTAGGATTGGGATAATATCTTCTTACTACATCAAATGTATATGTAACATCTGATCTGGTACATGACATCGCATGATTGACATTTCTGCCATAACATGCATAATATCATTCATGCGAGTCCCTTTCCTTATCAGTCCTGAAGACATCTCTTTAGAGAGGGTGACTCTATCATTTGTGGATACACTACCGCGTACGGAGTCGTCCATTCTAAACCCTTTTAGAATGGTGTCTAAGTTCCCAGATTGGGAGACTCCCAAAATCCTTCTAGATCTATCGCCATAGATCTAGTGATCCAAATCCTATGTGGAGAAATATCCATGAAAACCATAGTTTGACCAATTTTAATATAGGAACATTACTTTCTATCAGGAGTATGTCATCCTTATGCCAGGACATTACTCCCTACATCTTTCTTATCAGGCTCATCTGTTGTTTTGATGAAGTAAAATACCTTGACTGTCACATCAAAAACAGATGACCTCTCTCCGCTATGCCTGCTTCAGTTTATAAATAGACATAAGCAACTTGTACACCTTTTGCTGCTCCCACTGACTACGATAACCCTCTGGCAGAGTCGTATACACATGCACTTCTAAATTCCAATTTAGAAAGACGTTATAGTCATCCACCTACCATATATCAAAGTCATGAAAGACAGCAGTGGCAAATTATATTCGTATGGATTTCAGCACAGACACTGAAGAAAAAGTTTCATCACAATCCACATTGGGTATTAAAGAGTTGTGCAAACATGTTTTTGTTGGGTACAGTCCCGAAGCACATGGAGGCAATGAGTGATAGACGGAATTCTTCTCTCCCGGTATTGGGAGTTGATGTCGCGTTGTTTACGATTGGCTATAACTATAAGTTTTTGGCCAGGGCAGATAAGATTTACCGATAAGTGTTATCGGTAATTTCTCGGTTGGTTATGAGTTTGATATCGACACGACTTATCAGGTTATTAGGGGTCTGACGGATACTACCCTCCATGCCCGGTATGTGACACTCCTAGATAAAGAGATCTGACTGTACGGTGACTGTCACTGATAGGATCTACAGGATACGGATGAGCTTGCTTGTCGACTTTTCTTTTGATTAGTACATGGGTAGCTATTACATACAGCTAGTGTCATTGACGTGCTTATGGTTAAACACACTGCCAGCGTATTGATTGAGTCTTTAGAGTCTACGCAGAGGTTTTTCCCGATCAGGAGAAACGATATAGTGCGTGTATGACGATACGTACGGGAGTTCGATTAAATACGTGTATTGGATACATATATGTCAATCGAACGTTTTTAATACTAGCCGGTTTAGGTTTAAGCCGGATTATTAAATCAGTTGGTGATTTAATAATTATATATATATATATATAATCTAGTATTATTCTCACATTATGTTTTTCTCATTTTCTTTATATGTTTGTATATTGATACAAACATATGATTAATGTATTTTTGAAATACATTTTTCTATTTTCTTTATGTCTCATTGAAGAGCCATGCGATGGAAAGCGGATAGGTACATGCCTACCTAATTCTTTTGGACAAGTGCAAGAGAGAGGATGAGAGGGTAAAATGAGGGTATGAATATTTATTCTCTTGAGAGAATAAGAAATTCATTCTAACCATAACACCTCTCTCTCTTCTAATCTCTTCTTCTTCCTCCTCTCTTACGACATAAAAGAAAATGATAAAAAGAGAGAAAAATTATATGAGCCCGACATCACTTAATCTAATAGATTAGCATCCTATCAGATTATATTTCTTCACTTGATTGCTTTGCTAGAGTGGAGATGGAGCTTTGGTAGGGGTTCCTCGCGTCGATCATCTTTAGAAAGTAAGGTTAGCGACCAAGCTCAATCTGGAGCACTCAGAGTCTAGCTAGGGTCTTTCGCAATTAGGCGGACATGATACAAAGGTTGTAGCACACCAAAACCCTCTCTTTCTTTCTTTGTTCTCTTAGTTTTGCTATGTTTAGTTGTATGGATGATTTATAAGGTTTTGGTTGGTTTTGCTTGCTTCAAAATTTTTGTTACGCCTTCCGCCTTCTGCGCAAGTGTTGCGGGTGAGCAAAACTTACCTACACCGTGATAAAGTATGCTGAGTAATGCAGAGTTCTGGTCGTAAATTACCATGAAACTTTTACTTCAGTGTCTATACTGAAATCCATACGGATATAACTTTCTACTGCTGTTTTTCATGACTATGAGATCTGACAGGTGGATGACTATAACGTCTTTCTAAATGGGGATTTATAAGTGTACGTGTATATGACTCTGCCAGAGGGTTATCGTAGTTAGTGGGAGCAGTGGAAAGTGTGCAAGATGCTTTAGTCTATTTATAGACTAAAGCAGGCATAGCGGAGCTGGATCATCTGTTTTGATATTACGGTCAAAATGTTTGACTTCATCAAGATGGTAGATGAACATGATATTTGTAATAAGTATGTAGCGAATACTGTCATATTCCTTATATGGTATTTGGATGACATATTCCTGATAGGAAGTGATGTTCCTGTGCTACAATCGGTCAAACTATGGTTGTGACAGATGTTTCTCCATATAGGATTTGGGTAATATATATATCAATCGATTTAGGGATTAGATCTATATAGATAGATCTAGATGGATTCAGAGAGTGTCCTAATCCAGGTACTATGACACCATTCTAAAGAGGTTGGATGACTCTTAGCGCGATAGTGTATCCACATGAGTTGGAGTCACACTCTCTAATGAGATGGAACTCGCACGTATGGCAGTAACGTCAATCGTGCAATGTTGAGTACCAGACCACATATAGCTTATACAATTGATGTAATAAGCCGATATTAGTCCAATCCCGGAGAAAAATAGGATGCAATGAAGAACATATGATGATGTTCTTGGTGTATGGTAATAACAACCTTCTACAGGAGGCGGTTACCGATTCTAGCTTCTAAATTGACATGGATGACTGAGTGTTTGTCATGAGTTATAAGTTTACCCTCTTCTGAGGTGCAGTATATTGGAAAGAGTTCCAAGCGGGATACTGAGATAGTCGTGATGCTGGAAGCTGTTTATGACTTAGCAGAGGATACAACTTAAGAAGTTGTTTGATCAAATTGTTCATTTATGAACTTGCTCCTATCATCTATCCAGACAAATTCTAAGGCAGGTATCGCTCAATTCGGAAGATAGTTGATCTCCGCAAGATTGAGATATAGAGAGATGCAGTTGGAAATATTGTAGCGGATCCACTCACTGAGACTGTTTCTCGAACACAGTTTGCAAAACTGTTAGTAGAGAAGTTGGGTATGCGATAACACATGAGATGTGGGTATGCGATACTGCAATAATTGGCCTTAAGTGTAAGTGGGAGATCGTTGGATATAGCGCCCTCAAGATAATTATTGTAATTGCAGGATGGCAATTACTAATTGAAGGAGCGCCTATACGGAGAACAATTTTGCTTGAGATGATAGTATGCTATTTGGTTTGTTTTTATCCTTTATGTGTATACGTTTTATTTGTTATCACGTATAGCTAATACATGAGATAAAGCCCATATGATCTTTGCTTGACCACAAGGATTAATGATAGGGATCATACTAGAGGGGATTGAGTAGTCCATAAGTATATTCTTAAATGTCCCTAGTCATAGGAGTATCGAGACTGGGTATCGGTACTCCAGTTTATACTAGTGTGTACGTTTCCTAACCCGGTTGGAGGGCGATAGCTGATCCCACAGCTATTGGTATTTGATACTGAGGATTGTATATAGGTACTTATTAGGTTATGAGTTACACTGGACGGACTCACCGAGAACTCCTAAATGGTATTATACCTATCGTCAGATAGTAGTTCTCTGGTGACATGAGTACATAGTAGTCTGTAGACCTGAGATTGTCATAGTGTCTTGTATGGTTCCCACTATGCTTTGATTACTACCCTACCATGGATTTAAAGAGCTATGCAAACAGATTTTAGTTATGTATAGTCTCGAGCCATATAGAGGTAGGGAGCGATCGAAAGGAATTCGTCTTTCTCGGTACAGGGAGTTGATGTTGCGCTATGCACGATTGGCTATAACCATAAGTCTCTGGCTACGGCAGATGGGATTAACCAATAAGTGTTATCAATAGTTTCTTGTTTGGTTATGAGCTTAACATTGACACAACTTATCGGGTTATTGGGAGTCTGACGGTTTCCACCTCCCAGACCCGGTATGCGATCTTCTTAGACAAAGAGACCAGAATTTATGGTGACTATCACTGATAGGATCTGCAGGGCATGGATGAGCTTGCTTATCGATCTTACTTTCGCTCAATACCTGGGTAGCCGTTACTGCAGCTAGTATTGCTGATGTGCTTGTAGGTTAACCCGGTAGGAGATTGATATGAAAGTGTTTCAGATCAATCAGATATGATTCTAACCTACCGCCAGTGTATTGTCGAGTCTTTAGAGTCCCACACAGAGGGTTTCCCAGCTCAGGAGAAATGAAGTATTGTGCGTATGGTGATACGTACCGGAGTTCGATTAAACACATGTATTTTGATCGGATGTTTGATTAATACTAACCGGATTATTATAAAGCCGGATTATTAAATCAAGTGTTGATTTAATAATATATATAAATACTAGTATTACATCACTCACTCTCTCTTTCTCTTCTTGTATTTGTATTTTGATACTAATGTATGTATTTATGTATTTTAATACATAATCTTTCTTTTTCCTTTTTTCTTTAAGAAGGCAAGAGAAGAGTGTGGGCTTGTGAATAGGGTTATGAATCATTTGCAAACATCCCCTATCCATAAAAGAATGAAAAGAGAGAAAGAAAAGGGAGGCTTTGTGTCACGACCCGAAAAGTACGGAATATGATAGGCACCTAAATTACGAAACGTCTTGAGGCGTACGTAATCTAAGTAAGCCAAAACCCAGAAATCAAAACCAAGTAAAGCAGTAGAGTGAAGGAAAAACCGATTTTAAAGGAAGAAGTTTAACAACATAAGCCGAGATATGTATTTTTAAAATCTCAAGTCTTTTCTGAAAATTTCGGCAGAGTTTCTTTTGTAAATATTGACCCCAAACAGGCACAAACCTGATAAAGCAGATATAATGAATAAGGCATCCCCAAGCGGGAGCTAGCTCTTCGTCAATCGACGGTCACAACCACGTAAGCAATATAATATACAATGCCGAAGGGCGAGGATCAAAACTCAAAAGAAAGCCCATATCCACCAGAAAACCATAATAATACAAGCGCGACTCTAAGGTCGAAAGAATAAACACTGGTCTTCTAGTTCTATCAAATATACAAGTCTGGTTGATGGAGTTTACTAGATACAACTGAAATAATAAATGTACAACGGTGGTCACGATGTAAGTGAACCCACCTACCAAAGAAATCACCCGAAATAAAAGTAGTGAGCCAGCAAAGCTGTCAAGAAACCTGTATGGAAAAACCTGCAAGAAACTGTGGCACAACGGGGGTGAGTTGCCAACTCGTGAGTAGAAAATATCACAGAGCAGAAATCGCATGTATGAAGCTATCCTAGGTCATATCAAGTAATATCCTCAAATAAATATCCTGATCCATCTACACATAAGTGCAATACCACTTGCTCGCGTCAGTGCCTCAGATAGCAACATATCAGATATATGATGTATGAATCCATTACTAATGGAAATAGAATACATCATGAATGAGACATCTGTTTTCTTTATTTAATGAGATTTCTATATGTATATAAATAGAGTATCATCAATGAAATCAACAGAGAAATCAGTGTCAAGTATCGACACAAAACATAAATCTCAATATCTCAGGCTCTGGCTATCCGGACTGGCCTGTATCATCAAATCTCAATATCTCAGTGTCTCAAATCTCAATATCTTAATATCTCAATATCTTGGGCTCTGTCAGTCCGGATCGGCCCATATCATCAATCACACGACCATGAACGGTATCTTCCGGATATCCGCCGTGCTAGACAATCACCGGTAGGCAGTCTGCCCCTGCCGGGCTCATCGTATACAACTCGAGCTTCTTGCCCCGGGTACCATACCGAGTCCACCATGCACCCGCAGACGGTTCATCCAACTCCTCGAATCGGGTCTCGAAAACCATCTCAGAACCGAGAAAACATCATGGTGGACAATACTCATCATATCAAGGAAAACCGCATCTATCTCTTTAAAACAATTCATCAGTTTTTAAAACTTTCACATGCGGGTTCCAAATCCAGAAATCTCAAGAAGGATCTGAAATCATCAAAATCATGATATCAATAAACAGTGAATACCGGCATAAATCTCCATAATACTGCATGACCAATGAATATATGAATGCATCTGATATCATGCAATAAATGCGATAGTTAAACTAGCATATGAAATCTATAACATATTGCAACTATCAACTAGCAAGCTATGTCAATGAATAGTATTCTCTAAAGTGTACGTGACATGTCAATTACCGATGATGATGTGTGTGGGCCGGCAAGCAAGTGTACGTGGAACATACGCATCATCGGTAATGGTGTTGGTGTCCTGACAGCAGGGTTTCATAATAATTACAGATAACATATGTAGAAGTATGCAATGCGATGAAATATCATGAATATACAGAAAGTGAAGTAGTAACAGCAATACTGAAAAATATACCTACCCAATATACGAGTCATACAGTTTGGTATTTAAATTACTCACAATTCTCCACTTTTGAAAACTAGTATGACTCGAGCCCAGTCAAAAGGGTAAGGAAATCCACCTAAGTTTGAGTCGATCTATATATATACCTAGTAGTCGGTGATCTCGCCTCAATAGTATCACGTACGATACAATACATATGTATGACATCCTCGAGTCAAGAGTGCGGATCTAACATCATAACTATATCTCGTACGGTAAATCTATCGTACGGCATCCCAAATCTGGGTACGGGTCAAATATCATATTTATCTCATTACTCATCTGGTATCCTTATCATCATATGTCATGAACTGGGGTACAGATCTAAGTCTAGTACAAAATGATACCATCAACAAACATATGTGCGTGTGCCTGAAACACATCGCCTATAGATCCGCTATACTATCATGTCGTATCTCCTAATATGAACCAGATCACACCACCGATCTCATGGCACCATGCACAATCCTCATCGACTCATCTCCAAATACCATATACTATCCTCATCAACCGAATATAAGTGTATGTGTGTGTGTATACATACACACACACACACACACCAACGCATCCATATATATATATATATACATACATACATACATACATACATATAAACATATACACCCAAAACATATCCCGTGTATGCATGTGTGTGTTTGTCAACCTTACTCTAGGGTTCACGACTAGGAACCCAACTAAATCCTTTTCTTCAAATCTCGCTAACACTATCCCATGATCTCCTAAAGCTTTTCTTGCTAAGGTTCATATCTCGCAATAACCCATATATGTATATCTATACCACGTCACATCAAAATCTTATGAAATTGCGGGGGTGCTATACGCCATCCACCCGACTTCCCCCGTAGATATAAATCTACTCATATTGATCTTCGTTTGCCAATGCCGATGTCACCACTCACTTGCTTGTCGTCTCGAAGTCCTCATGGGGTACCTACACATCATAACGTATCGTGCCGCATTAAAATCCAATTTAAAACCAAAACGACACACATTTCTTACATAGGTCAAAACCTATGGTTTGCTCTCGCAAACCAACCAAATAACGCTCGATTTCGACGTACAAACGTCAAGTGATCGAATACATAACGAAATACCAAAACTTAGATTCGAAAACATCGCAAAACATAAGGCAGCAACATTGAAAACATGCTCCAGATTTTGTTTAAGGTGAAAACAAGGTCCACAAATAATACCGGGGTGATGTATATGGTGTATGTAAGCTATGGAAGCAACCTGGGCACCTAACATGACCAAGTGGCTGGCCACACCCTATAGAAATCCGTCCTGCTCGGTTTTCATGGGGAGTTGGGGTCTCGTTTTCATAGGGTGGTCTCGTATTGGTCCAATTTAGTCTTTAGAGTTGTTTTCTTTTCTCATAAAATTCCCAGGTCATCTCAGATTTCCCTGCACCCTCTATTACCTCACAAACCGACATGGAAAGTTTCTGTTTTGGGGTTTTCAGGTTTGTTTTCAGTATAGTCTGGGTTTCTAACATCATAGGGGGGTTTAAGGTCATCACTAAGGCTTATAAGCACAACCACAACTCAAAAATCCCTCAACTCTCTTCTAGGAATTTTCAAAGTTCACAAAACTACACGAAATCGATTTTAAACTTGAAAAGAGGCTAAAGCAAATGGAATACTACACTTAATGTGAAAGAATTATCTCATTTGGCAACTCAAGAATTTTCTTGAGTTGCCAAAGTGCCCAAAATGCAAACTTTCTTGGTCCAAAGTGCTTGGTGTGAGCTTATGCATGCTTTTTGTGAAATGGAGATGGAGTTTTGAGTTGATTTTGGAGGTGTTTTGAGGCTTGAAGAAGGGGAGGGAACAAGGGCAGCAGCCATGGCTGAAAATGGGAGAGGAAATGGTGAAGATGAAGAATGGGAGCCAAGGTCAAAGAACCCCTCACCTCTTTCTCTCTTCTCTCACTTGCCTATACCTCATTTTTTTAATGTTTTCCTTATTCTTTTCCTTTCTTTTCTATTCTTTTCTCTTCTCTTTTAAAATTAAAACCATGCATGATAAAGAGAAAGAACCATGAAAGAATGTAACAAGTGTGAAAAATGATACGGTGCATGTCATGTGCACAAAACGCGCTTAATGCACGATTGGTGATATTTAATCGCGATTAGCATTAAAATAGTGTATAATAAATCATAAAATTTCATATTTTGCTTAAATCCAATAAAACACCCTCTTTTTAGTAATTTTTATAATTTTCCAAATTTTTCCCAATTTATCGGTATTTAATTATACCGCAATATTAAAATATTCAATATATTTATTATTTAATTATAAAAATTCCCAAAAATAATATTTTATTTTTCTGAAATGTTACACTTTGTTATTATTCATTTTCTCATTCTCTCTCTAATTTGATGCTAACTTGTTTTCTAAAAAGAATAGAGAAAGAGAAACAAAAAGAGAGAGAAAAAGAGACTAAAACCTCACTACATCTTTAGTCTAGGATTCCTAACAAGATTTCTACTCTAGTTTCTTCATAAAGATCAACTCAAAGTGATGCTAGATCTTGAGCTCGGTTCCTTCACATGAATTATCTTCGGCAAGGTTGATCGGAGAGCAAGTGTTAGATGTAGATGCCCTTAGAGGCAATTAGTTGTAATTTTTACCTACATGTATATAACTTTCTCGTTTTCAATAATAGCATGCTATTTGGTTTTTTCTTTATTGGTATCTTTTATTTATAATACAATGCTCATTATTGATTATTACTAAAGTCTGTAGAATAATACTAGACTATAAGATTGTGATGTAGATCACAATAGTGAGACCTAACTAATCGATAAGTATATTCTTTAATGTTCTTAGTCGTAGGAGTATCGAGACATGACATCGATACTCCAAAAGACTAGTGTATATTATACTTACTCATTAGAGAGTAATGACCGTTCTCATAGTCATCTGGTGTGGTGACATCAGAGTATCGTATGTAGGTGTTTATAGATGATAAATACACCGAACGACTCACCGTGAATTTCCAGTTGGTAATTATACATTACCTTCAGATGGAAATTCATATAATGACAACTGGTATGATATAGTCTCCAGACCTGAGATTCTCCATAGTATCTTACATGTGTTACAGATTAGTTTAGTTACTACCCAACCACAGATCCATTGATACTGTATATAACGGCAATAGTTGGGTATGATCGAATACATATGATGGTTGTGAGGAGTTAATATGGGATTCTTCTCTTCGGTATATGGAGAATAGTGTTCTGTAGTGTGCGATATATCAGTGACCTAAAATCCCTGGCCAAAGTACTAGAGATCAAATGATAAGTGGTTATCAGTTTGATCTCAGGGTTACGTGATAATATCAAAAAAATATTTATTGAGTTATTAGGGTTTGAAAGTACTATCAAGTCCTAGACTAAATAAGGAGCACAAGTAGAAGAAGAGACCTGACCATACGGTAGTTGCTATTGATAGATATTGATTTACTTGGATAGAATTTTCGAATTCCAATCCATTCATCAACAGTTCACCTAGGTAGTCTAAATATATAGTTATCATCCCTATAGACATGTAAATTTTACTGTTCATAGAATGTCATGCTCCACTTCCAAGTAGACGGAAACGATGACGTGGTAAGCCTATGGCATATTTATCCAGAAAAGGTCATTCTGTAAATAAATATACTAAGCGTATTGAAAAAATAATACACAATGCAAGAATAAATGAAGACTGTAAAATTTTTCAACAAATATTTTTATTTACATCCAACTTCAAATATTTACAAGTACATGAGTTTCAACTAGAAAGTAAATACAACAAGAGGAAATGCTTAAACATGTGGCATACATAAGCTGAAGAAAAAAATGAAATGAGGCTAAGTTATTGCTGAGTAGCAATTTGGTCGTAGTCATCTTCTGTGGCCTCTACTTCTTCCGTCTCTACCGTATCTGACGAATATTCCAAGAAAAGAAAAGTGTGTGGAATGCCCGTCAGTGAACTAGCGCTCGGTAAGTCCCAATGAATAAAGTAAGAGTAAAATGACAAGTATAGAATATATATGATGAGTAAGAGTATATATTCATGGGTAAGTATATATTATAGATCTTTATATGGTCACTATGTTAACGTTAAATTTCAAGTGTGAATGTCAACGCGGCCGTAGAAGTATTCATGAGTTCAAGAGTGGGCCCTAGAAGAAAGTAAACACGGGCCCATTTCATATGTTAGTATCGGGACTCTAGTCTGTGGATGAGTCGATCCGATTGATATTTTGAGTAAAATAAAAAAAAGGTTAATACAGGACTCCTGATACTCCGTTAGATTCACATAAGAAACTATTCCAAGTACCCCGAGTATAACTAGTCTATAACTGTACAATATACTTAATTAATTTGATTGGTTGATTATAACATGTCTTGATCGAAACCATATATTGCAAAGGTGTAGAATGAAGTCGAGTGAGTCGAGTAAAATGCGAGTCATATCAATTGCAATTTCTGGTTCGATTCAAGTTAGTTCGAGTAGATTGGGTTTGGGTTCGGGTTCATGTTCAAGTTTATATTCAAGTTCAAGTTCAAATTTAGATTCGGGTTCAAGTCTTTTTTTCATATGAATCGATTTAACTGTTGAAAATCTTATGTTCGGGAGAAATCAGACAACTGCTGCACATGGATGGCAGGATTTGTGTCTTTTTTCAACATAATTGTCATTGATAACTCTATTAAGTTGTCTAACCTAAATAGGCAAGCACTCACTTTCTTCGGCTCCTCGGGGCTCAAGAGAATTGATCCCGCTTAAATCTATATTAATTTAGAGTTCTTAAATATTGTTTGCATATCTCGATGGGGTTTTATGAAAAATATGTTAATATGGTTTTAAAAAAAGCCTCGTGGGTGATTTATAATATTTAGAGTCTTTATGTGCATGCATTTTATTTTAGGTGGTGTTTTAATGATAAAACCTAGCTTTTAAAAATTTATGGTATTTTAATGAAAACAACCTATTTTGGATACTTGGTGGTATTTTATTAAAATTTTAAAATTTTATTAATATATTTTTCACAAGTTGTTTGTATTGAAAATACGGATTGGTAGTTTTATATAAAATTTTCAAAGTCTGTTTTGTTTAGAAAAGTCATTTTTCTTAAAAACTGTATTTTTATTTCCTTTCGAGACCGAATACCCCATGAAAAGTTCTGCATCTCGCTCTACTATCCTAAGAATGTGCGATAATCTGCACCATCCATTAGTTGGTCCCCTAAAGAGGGTTGTAAAGGCGCAATTGCCAATGATTTTTAAAATATCGATTAAAAAGAAACCCTTTTTATAAAAATTAGGGTATTTTAATGAAAAAGTTTTTTTTGAACCAACCATATATATAGATATCGTGCTATGAAACCAAAGCGTGCGTGTAGGATAGATCGTTACCGCGTAAATTTTTTCTTAAAGGTGTATATACTAATTATCAAAGTAAGGGCTATCCTAAAGTTCATGGTATTTTTTTAAAAACTTCGTTTTATGATTATTTCTCATAGAATTTTTTTATTAAACTAAAAGCTAAATGATGTAAGTAAGGTTAAGAGTAGTATTAGGATAGTTTGACCTAATTTGCTTATCACGCGGATTACAAATATTAAATAGAAATTATATCGGAGCTAACACTACTTCTGTCAATTTGTTTTAAAAATTGTTTTGAAATGGAAAGAGAGAGAGAGATGAAGGGACTTACTGGTTGAGTAGTGCTAGAAAGAACGTACAGAAGAGAGAGGGGGTCTTGGTCTCGTCGGCGATACTCCGGTTATCGGAATTCGATCGCTACTCCTCTTGGATTATTTAACTCTACTTGAATAGCCTTAACCCCACTTGGTAATTAGAGAATTTAAGAGAATTTTTGATAGAAATTTCAGAATGGGGAATAGCTAAGGGATGGGGTGGTATTTATAGGGAAGAATTTAGGGTTTGGAAGTTAAAATTTGGATTAAAAGAATTAAAATTGGTGTTAAATGATGAATTGAAGGGTCTCTGTTTAATTGCAGAGAAATCAAACAGTGCAAGTAGAGGGGAGTTGAAGGAACTTATATGGAAAGCACGGAGACGAATGGATCACATCAGACCGTTGGCGGCGGGTATATCGACAAAACGAGCGGTTGGATCTTAGTGTCATGCTCCGAAATTCGTGCCACGTGGTTTAGTTTTTGTTTACTCTTTATTGTGCATGTTTGATTTTTCTAAAACTTTTTGATTCTCCGTGAATTGCATGTGCAACTCTTGGGTTTCCGAAAAATTAAAAAGAAAAATTATAAAAATAATTGGAACTGAGGGGATTCGAACACACAGCCTATGTCACAGCAGTGTAAAGGCTTTACCAGTGAGCTACAAATTGTTTCTTGCTGTTGTTAAAAAAATTTAATTTATAACACCACAACAGGCTGAAATACACTTTTCTCTATATTTAAACAAATAATTTTGTATAGGGATTTCAGAGTCATTACACATAATTAATTCGAATTGTTCGAATTAATTATCCACTGCTGAGTAAACGTCGAGCCTCCGGAGTCACACATAGGTGAACTGCTACTTGCCAAACATTGAAGTATAAATAAAGAAGAGATTGCATATGTTTGATATATAAAACGATTTAATTAAATAAGTATATTTGATATACTAGTAAAATTTAATTAAATAAGGGTAAAATCATCAAATGTGATTTGACATACTACTCAAGATAATATATGATATTAAATGAGTAAATATTACATGCCTGTATATATATGTATTAATTATATTATGAATATATATATAAATATATATATATAATTATAAATATTTAAATATATATGTTGATATATATATTTATAAAATAATATTGTTATGCATTTGATGTGTCTAAAATATTATATGCATATGTATATGTGTGGGCCAACATGTATTAAGTTATAACTAATTAGTTTGTTTAAGAAATTAAATAAATTAATTAATTGAGATGGTTTGAATTAAATCCCTATATATAGACTTCTGTTTGATATAAACCATAACCCTCGTTATTCCTCTCTTCCTCTCAAGAGTTTCGGCCCCGATGCTCTCTTGGCCGAAATCCCTTTGGTGGAAATAAATTAAAATTTTAATTTATTTCCTTTAAATTAATACTTCTTTCTGATTATTTAAATTAGCTAGTTAATTAATTAAAGTCTATTGATTTTGGAGATTCGTGTGGAGGCAAGTAAGGAGATCATCAAGGTGTAATCAAGCCGTTTTGATTGGATGGGAATCGCTAGCACAGCTAATGGAACGCAAATCTGAATTTGCGTAGAGATATAAGATTTTCTTGAATCAATTAAGTGTTAATTTATATCTTTAATTAAATTAGCATAATTTATAAATCCTTTTTGATGTTGATATAAAAAATTTAATTTTTCCTTCCACCGCGTTTACACCAATTTTCACCAACATGGTATTAGAGTGATGGTTTATAAATTAAGTTAATTAATTTGTTCTTGATGCTTGTATACATAAATATTATTATAATTAGGATTAATCAATATGTTCTAAGCGTTAGAATATTATGGAATGTATATATCAATATTTGTATAAAATTTAATATGATTAAATTTTATACATTAGATATTTTTAATGAGATTAAAAATGTCAACATTTTATAAAAAAACAGCATAAAAATTTGGAATGTGTAAAATTTTTAAATTTTTTTTATTATTAAAAATATTTTGAATTTTTAAATAAATAAATTAGATAAAAAATCATTTTTTAAAAATATTCCAAGTTTGTTGGAGTTTGTTGAAAATCTATTTTTAATATATTTCAAATTTGTTGGAGTTTGTTGAAAATATATTTTCAAATATATCCCAAGTTTGTTGGTGTTTTGTTGGAAATTATTTAAATTTAAAATCCAGGTTTGTTGGAATTTGTTTAAAATTGTTATTAAAATATTTGTTGTTATATTTATATTGACATTTAGATGCATGTGTGAATAATTTTGTTTAGTTAATTTTAGTAAGTTTTTATTAAAAATAATTAAATAATTTTAGTTCTAAATTATATCAACTATTTTATGAAAATCATTATATGTGATATAATGAGTTATGGTTATGATGTGATCATATGCCAACAATATGTTCTATTTATTTTTGTGTATGTGATATGCTTGCAAGTCACTTGGTAATAGTTTAATTAAATAGGGCCTGCGACCTCGATTTATTTACACATTAGTTTATGAGTTTCATGAGGGCAAAGAATTGAAGTAAGAGCTAGGCGTGATTGAAAGAGTTTAATGGAGCATTAAAGCGGCTCAAATCTTTTTCTTTTATTTTTAGTTTATATACATGTGATGTAAAATCCTAAAGTGAATTATCGTATTTTAATTATATCGCTCGAATTAAAGTATGATAAATCACACCCGTCCAATCCATTCTAGTATAAGCTCGTTTTATGATATACATGCCTGCAATGCCTTAGAAATTGTTCTTGTAGATTTGCATGTCTGTGATGCCTTTAAAAGTTATTTTATTCTCATTATACATTTTTCAAAAAAAAGATTTTACTATAATAAGTTTTTCTAAAACGATCATAAAAACAGTTAAAAGGAGTTTTAACATGAAAACAATTAGATGATTAATAATGAGATTATTAAGTATAACAAACCACTTAAAATTGAAAAACAATTTTTAAAAAAATGAATAGGGAAGTCAGTAATAACTCAACAATATTTTTTTTCTAAAAAAAATTTCAATTTAAATCAAGTCAAAAACATTAAGAGTGTTTTTCAATACTATACGTTACCCTCCATTATTTTAATCAAATAGAGTATCCAATATTCATGCTATAGTTATTGGCAAGTTGTCAAACCATAGTGTGTGGTATTTAGATGATATTTGGTTATTAATACATGTGATGTAGAGTAGGTGAACCGATATTGATGTTTTATTATTGACGAGTTGCCAATGGTCATATTATTGATCCAATTGCTCAAGAAATATGTGAGTATGACTTGACTAAATTATTATAAATTATGGTTGGCTTGTTGTCAAGCTTATAATTAAATTTAGGGGTAAAACTGATAATCGAAAGTCACAAATATGATTGACAAAAGAATTTTTTCCACCTTCTATGGTGTATGATTATTTGTTGGCTAGTTGTCAAGATCACTGTAACAGGATAGTTGGATTTCGATTCTCACTTTAAATTTTTAGAAAGTTTACGTT
Source organism: Agapanthus africanus (assembly GCA_030015575.1). NCBI lineage: Eukaryota > Viridiplantae > Streptophyta > Magnoliopsida > Asparagales > Amaryllidaceae > Agapanthus > Agapanthus africanus. The sequence continues at coordinate 336,325,830 of JASDDO010000010.1, forward strand.
TTTCAAATGTTGTGGTTTTCATGAAAATGCTTTAAAATAGTGAGAGCCATCTAATAGATAAATTAATTTATTTTCCAATCTATTTTAATATTGAGAATGTCCACTAAAATATTTTTCTTATACTACTTTCAAATTTACCGCTGTTAATCATGACTGGTTTAAAAATAATAACTGAAAAACAAACTGATGGGACACAATTATAAAGACTGATTACGCAAGATTAAAATTTCCCTGACTTATGAAAAAGTGATTTACGTTCTCACTTTCGCACCACCTCCCCCACTAGGTGATAATCCTAGAGATGTGGATCGAGATATCCACGCTCAGTGGAAGCTCGATTGTGACCGGGCCCATTGCCTCACTCCGGCCTCTATGAATGATGATTTACAGAGGCAACATGAGAAAATGGATGTTCAGACTATATTCACTCGTCTCCAAGGACTGTATGGAGAACAATCTCAAATACCTAGATTCGAGCTATCGAATGAATTTTTTTGATTTGAAGATGAAGCCTGGTACACCCGTGCAGGACCATGTCCTCAAAATGATTGATTTGATCAATCGACTTGAAGGTTTGGGTTTTCCTTTACCTAAGGAGTTTTATGTTGATAAAATCCTTACCACTTTACTGAATTCTTTCTCTCCATTCATAATGCAATTCAATATGAACAAATGGAAGTTGGACTTCCAGAGCTGCCCAATATATTGGTGCATGCTGAAACTTCCTTAAAGAAAGAGAAGTTCTCTATTATACTTGTGGGGTGTTCTTCTTCCTCTCCTAGGCGAAAGCCAAAGAAATGGGAAAGAAGACACCAAACAAGCCTACCAGAGGTATAAAGAAGGCCAAGGGTAAAGGCAAGCCAAAGGAAACAAAGTCTACATAAGGAGAATGTTATCACTGTCATAAGACTTGGCACTGAAAAAGAAATTGCACTAGCTATCTAGAGGAGCTAAAGAAGAAGCTTGTTGAAGTTTCATCTTCAGGTATTTGTGTTATTGAAAATTGTTTTCAAGTTACATCTATTTCATGGGTATTGGTTACCCGTTCTGGTTCTCACATCTGTAATTGTTTACATGGACTGAGAAGAAGTAGGAAGCTGGCACAAAGAGTGATGATTCTCAGAGTTGCAAATGGAGTAAGTGTTGCAGCAGTTGCAGTAGAAGACTATCATCCATTACTGCCAGATGGCAAGACTTTAGTATTAAATAACTGTTATTATATTTCTAATATATTATGCAAAATTATTTCTATTCTTTTATTGGATAAGGACGGATATTCTTTTGTTACGTCCAATGGTGTTATGAACATTCATTGTAATAACGAATTAGTTACTTCTGGGAATTTATTTAATCGTCATTATATATATTAAATCTTGCCAGTGTTTATAATATACACAATACTCATAAAAGAATAAGTTCAGAAATGAACAAAATTATTTTATGGCATCATAAACTTGGTCATATAAACGAGACAAGACTTAAACAATTGCATAAGAATGGTTACTTGCATTCGTTTCGCTTTGAGTCATATGATAATTCCAAGCCGCGTCTTCAAGAAAAGATGGCTAAATCTCCATTTAGTGGAAACGGAGAAAGAGTCGATGAACTCTTAGGACTAGTACATAGTGATGCATGTGGTCTAATGTCTATACAAGCTAGAGGAGGATACTCCTACTTCATTACTTTTACAGATGACTACTCATGCTTCGGACACATATACTTGATGAAGTAGTCTGAAGCATTGAGAAGTTCAAAGAGTATAAAAATAAAGCGCAAAACCAAACGGGAAAGATTACTAAGATTCTTCGATCGGATCGAGGAGGTGAATATTTGAGTACAAAATTCCTTGGTTACTTAAAAGAGAATGGGAGTCTCTCTTAGATTACTCCACTTTACACGCCACAACATAATGGTGTATCAGAAAGAAGGAATCATACCCTATTGGATATGGTACGTTCCATGATGAGTAACATTAAATTACCTCTTTCATTTTGGGGGTATGCACTGGAGACATCTGCATACATACTGAACCAGGTTCCATAAAAGTCGGTGCCCTTGCCTCCACATGAGTTATGGAAGGGAAATAAACCTAATCTTAAGTTTGTTAAGATATGGGGTTGTCCTATTTTTATTAAAAAGCAGAATCCTGACAAGCTAGAGGCACGATCCATGTTTTGCAAGTTCATAGGATATCCAATGCACTCATAAGGGTATGAATTCTACTGCCTAGAAGAACAACTTATTGTTGTTTCTAGACATACTACCTTCTTGGAGAAGGAATTTCGTGAAAAAGAAATTAGCGGGAGCGCAGTAGAACCGGAAGAGGTTCAAGAAGAACAAGCAATTATAGAAGGCCAAATTGAACCTAAGACTTCAGTATTACCCGATCCAGCGCAATCGCTTTGTCGATCTGATAGGCAATCTATAGCACCTGAGAGATATTATGCGTATCTCGTTGATGGTGACATCGAAAATTATGTCATAGAGGATGATGATAGGTATTGACAAACTATAGAGAGTAGAGACTTTCATAAATGGATAGATGCCATTAAGTCAAAAATTGACTAGATACACTCCAACAAAGTATGGATTTTGGAGGAAGCTCCTGAAGGGGTAAAACCCATTAGGGGTAAATGGGTCTTCAAGAAGAAGATCGGTGCAAATGCGAAGGTGGAAACCTTTAAATCTAGACTGGTAGCAAAAAGCTTTCATCAAAGAGCAGGTGTGGATTTTGATGAAATCTTTTCTCCAGTTGCGATGCTTAAGTTAATCGGAATCATGCTTGTAATAGCTGCTTATCATGACTACGGAATATGGCAAATGGATGTCAAGGCGTCTTTTCTAAACGGTGCTTTAGAAGAGAACGTTTATATGACAAAGCTAGAGGATTTCGAGGTCAGTGGGAGCAGCGGTAAAGCGTGCCTATTGCTTAAGTCCATGGACTAAAGCAAGCATCTAGGGGTTAGAACATCTGTTTTGATAAAGCAATCAAACGGTTTGATTTCATAAAAAATGATGATGAACCATGTCTTTATAAAAAGGTTGTAGAAAGTAATGTCGTGTTTCTCATATTATATGAGGATGACATATTTCTAATAGGTAATGATGTGCCAATATTACAGTCAGTTAAGATCTGGATATCACAAAAATTCTTAATGAAGGATTTGGGCAAAGCATCCTACATACTGGGTATAAAGATCTATAGAGATAGATCTAAAAAGATACTTGGGCTATCCCAATCCAAGTATATAGATGACTTAATGAAGAGGTTCAGTATGGAACATACCAAGATGACCATGTGAGATAATGTATTTGCTAGGCATGATATCTCTCTCTTTGAGGATACGTCTCCCAAGATAGAAGAGGAGAGAAAACGCATGGATAATACGTCATATGCCTCGGCAGTTGGGTCTATCATGTATGCAATGCTATGTACTAGACATGGCTTATGCATAAGGTGCAGTAAGTAGATATCATTCCGATCCTGGAAAACAACACTGGATTGCTGTGAAGGCTATACTCAAGTATTTAAAAAATACTACGGAGTTGTACCTTATATTCCGTAAAGGTGACCTCAAAGTTGAGGCATTTACTGATTCCAGTTTTTAGAATGATATCAATATATTAAGAGTTGATACAAAATATAACATAGCGGATTCACTAAGGCTCTTTCTCAACCACAGTTCGAGAGACTCGTTGAGATGTTGGGTATGCGATACCATAATAATTGGCCCTAAGTGCAAGTGGAAGATTGTTTGATGTAGGTACCCTTACCCTTAGAAACAATTAGCTGTAATTATGATCTACATATATAGAACTTTCTCGTTCGCAATAATAGTATGCTATTTTGTTTTTTCTTTATTGGTATCTTTTATTTATAATACTCTGCTTATTATTGATTACTAATAAAGTCCGTAGAATGATACTAGACTATATGATTATGATGCAGATCACAATAGTGAGACCTAACTAGTCGATAAGTATATTCTTAAATGTTCCTAATCATAGAAGTATCGAGACAGGACATCGATACTCCGGAAGACTGGTGTATACTAACTTACTCATTAGAGAGTAATGACTGTTCTCATAGTCATCTGGTGTGGTGATATCAAAGTATCGTATGCAGGTGCTTATATATGATAAGTACACCGAACGAATCACCTTGAATTTTTAGTTGGTAATTAAACATAATTGTCAGATGGAAATTCATATAGTGACAACTGGTATGAATTAGTCTTCAGACATGAGATTCGCCACAGTATCTTACATGTGCTAGAGATTATTTAATTACTATCCAACTACAGATCCATTAATGCTGTGTATAACGGTAGTAGTTGGGTATGATCGAATACATGTGAAGGTTGTAAGGAGTTAATATGGGATTCATCTCTCCGGTATATGGAGAACAGTGTTCTGCAGTGTATGATATACCAGTGACCTAAAATCTCTGGCTAGAGTACTAGAGATCAAATGATAAGTGGTTATCAGTTTGATCTCAGGGTTACGTGATAACATTAATACAATAGTTATTTGAGTTATTAGGGTTTGACAGTACCACCAAGTCCTAGACCAAATAAGGAGCACAAGTAGAAGAAAAGACCGGACCGTACGGTAGTTGCCACCGATAGGTATTGATTTTCTTGGATAGCATTTTCCTATTCCAGTCCAGTCATCGATAGTTCACCCATGTAGTCTAAATACGTAGCTATCGTCCCTATAAACTTATGGATTTTACTATTCACAGAATTATTTCGAATTGTTCAATTAATTATCCACTGCTGAGTAAACGTTGAGCCTCCGGAATCTCACATAGGCGAACTCCTACTTGCCAAACATAAAAGTATAAATAAAGAAGAGATTGTATATGTTTGTTATACAAAAGGATTTAATTAAATATGTATATTTGATATACTATTAAAATTTAATTAAATATAAGTAAAATCATAAAATACATTTGACATACTACTCAAGATAATATATGATATTAAATGAGTAAATACTATATACCCATATATATGTGTGTGTATTAATTATATTATGAATATAATATGTGTGTGTGTGTAATTATAAATATATAAATATATATATGTTGATATATATAAATATTTATAAAATAATATTGTTATGCATTTGACGTGTATCAAATATTATATGCATATGTATATTTATGGGTCAACATATATTAAGTTGTAACTAATTAGTTTGTTTAAGGAATTAAATAAATTAATTAATTGAGATGGTTTGAATTAGATCCCTATATATAAGCTTCTATTTGATACAAACTCTAACCCTCATTATTCCTCTCTTTCTCTCAAAAGTTTCGGCCCCCCTCATGCTCTTTTAGCCGAAATCTCTTTGGTGGAAATAAATTAAAATCGTTTTAATTTATTTTTTTTAAATTAATACTTCTCTCTGATTAATTAAATAAGTAGTTAATTAATCAAAATTCATTGATCTTGGAGATTCGTGTGGAGACAAGTAAGGAGATCATCAAGGTGTAATTAAGTTGCCTTGATTGGATAGGAATCGCTAGCATAGTGAACGGAACACAAATATGAATTTGCGTAAAGGTATAACCTTTTCTTGAATCAATTAAGTGTTAATTGATATTAATTAAATTAGCATAATTTATAAACCCTTTTTGATGTTGATATAAAAATTTTAATTTTCTCTTTCGCTGTGTTTACACCAATTTTCACCAATAGTAAGCTCGTTTCCGGAGGACTTGGAGCTTAGAAGGGATCTTCCAGAAATGGGTTGAAATGCTACAAAGGTTGTAGCAAACCATTACCCTCTCTAGTTTTTTCTCTCTTTTGTTTGTTGCTAGTTTTTATGTTTGGATGAAATCTTGGCTTTTGGTTGCTTGTGCTTGCATAAAAATTTTCGTTTTGTATTTCGTTTTGGCCACAATTGTTGCGGCACAAGCACGCGCAGCCCTTCATGGAAGACCCAATGTCCTATGGCGAATGCGGATGGAATATAATTGCATTCTATTTTCTTTTCATGTCATATTTTTCTGGTGTGAGAAGATGCTCGATAATATGTGATTATCTAAATGATGGGATTGCGTTAATTGGATTAATGTAATGTAAAATAAACCTAAAATGCGTTGTTGGAACCAATATATTTTTTCAAAAGAAATTATAGCTGTTTTCTTTTACTTTGCAAAGCGGTATTCAAATAGGAATATCCTGCATCTCATTCGATGAGAGCAGATCCTTGATCCATTCACAGGGAGTTCGCTCTTGGGCAAAAGTTTATGTTACTATAAATCAGTAAAACCACTCAGTTCCTTCAATAATATCAAGTTCATTACCTTAAGGGTTTTCTTCAAAACCAGACGTAGTCCTCTGTCATTTCAGGAAGTAGAGTACTTAGTAATCGTTTTGCGTTTGTTGGCTTCCGTCAAGGCGTACTGTAGGGTAGCTAAGTGATGCTTCCTAGTAGCATGTAATGCGATTAGCCGGGACAGTCGCACGACTTTGTTGGCCTCCGCTAAGGCCCTATGGGGTGGGTTCGAGTTAATTATGAAATGACGGGTAGAACTTGACAAGCGGCCTTTGGTTTCTTGGCCTCTGTCACGGTCATGAGTCGTTAGGGATAAAAACCATATCGGGAGTTTCAAGCGTTGAAACTTGTAGTGCAATTGCATGCTATTCTATGTGATAGTGTGGGTCCCGATTCCCACTGTGAGTAATAGTTATTCTTAGAAGATTTTCACTTCACAATTAGCTAACCTATTAGGTGTCTAGAAGGGTGTTAATGGGGTTATGCCTCTGCGGAAACGGGGTTATTAAATTGGGTTCGTGCGAAAGCACAATGTCCTCCCTTGGAGTACTAACATTGGCCTAGCTGAACGGTTAGCTAACTTGTGGGTGTACATGATTCCGGCTAGTTCTCCTTTTAGGGTTTGAAGGAGGATTCGACAGAATAGTGGGAGATATCCTGATTACATAAATCAATAAACCAATCTAATCTTGATAGAGTGCACGCTCAGTGTTTCTTTTCTCTCTCTCTTGCAGCGACCATGATTAACCTTAAACTAAAACTTGTAAACCAAGTTAACCGCACCATTTTACAAACTTTGGCTTTGGAATGTCATGATTGCCCTTTTTCTGACAAAGTCGCATATCACATTGTCGCTCCTACTTCCCTTTTCTTTCTCCAGAACTCATTGTATCAGATATAAGGATCCGTATTGTTTGGAAAGGCCATCTCGTATTCATACATATAAACTCAAAGAAATTGTTTCAGTTCGAGGATGGCTACTGGTTCGGGAGAAATTGAATTGTAAAATTTTGTTGTCTCTTCCTTCCACCTTTTTCTAGTTAAGAGCTCCTTGTATTATGAGTGTACACCTGTTGCGCTTGTTGGATAGTCTTCTTCCAAATCCTAGGCTGGTGTTGAAAGGTTGAGAAGAAAGAAAACCAACTAGCCTAAGTATGGTGTATAAAAGTAAGGCGTAGAGATATATAAAGGGATTTAAGTGAGGACAAAAGGAAATAGCAACTACTGTCATAACCTGTGCAGTGAAAGATGCATTACTTGGAATACTCGGTCACCCACTTGAAACATTTTGATATTTCAGTATCACTGTGTGTTTGTTTTTTGAAAACCGTTTCTCAATTAACTCTGACTCCTGAGTATATAGATACAAGATTAGAATCCCATATCTGTAGGGCATTAAAGATGATGAGAATGAGTAAAGAATTGAGAAAGGGTTATTTGATCCTCAATGTCGGTTTTTGGAGCAATTGTTGCTATTGATGAAAATCACCTGGTTTTGCTAAAAGAAAAACTGTCGGTTTTGAATAACCAAATTACAGTTTTCAATTTACAACACACAGAGTTTCAGTTAGTGAACTATTGGGACTTATACATATTGACGTATGGTGTTTGATGTCCACATGGAAAAGGGGTTAGTATTCATACTTCATTCCATTTAACTATAAGTTCTTTAATTTTGGACGCACGTTCTTGTTAAAATGCAAAGCCCAAAGTTTTTAGAAGTTCATAGGGTAAAAGAATAAACTAAAGAACCAGAAGCTGTAAGTATCAAGATTCTTTGAAGTGTTCGAAGATATGGATATTTGAGCTCGGTATTCCGTATTTGAAAATTCAATTCTTTATCAGATTACTCCTCCGAGGGTGCTCTCCATGATGAGAAATGCTGAGTGACTTTTTTTCATTTAAGAGATATACACTGGAAACAGCTGCACACCAATTGAATATAGTTCCATCTAAATTTTTGTATGTGATTCTTTATGTGATGTAGAATGGGAACATATCTCAAGGTTGTTAAGATATAGGGTTATCTGGTTAATGCTTAAAATGGAATTCGTATCAACTCAAGGCACGTTTTGTTAGGTTTACCTAGCACCCTATGAAAGGTTTGGAAGCATCACATGTACCAAAGATTAGATTTTTATGGTGCTAAGTAAGCATACAAAGGATCTATCCTAGAAAAATTAGGGTTTCACAATAATACAAGTCACAAAGGCTAGGGTTTTGAGAGTACAACCTTTGTAGCTCCCTATTCTTGACTCCTTGGCCACTTGAGAGTTAGAAAACTGTTAGCTTGAGGTCTTCTAGCATCCACGACGATCCACCCGAAGCTCCTTTGTCCAAGCTTGCAACTTCACTTTATCAAGAGAATGAAATGAAGCTAACACTCTAAACAAGTGGGCAAGACTTGTGTAGAATGGTGTTGTGGTTCTCTTTCTCACTTCAAAATCCTATCTTGTTGAGTATTTTGCTCACTTGAAAGATCTAGAGAGCAAAAAGTGCAAGGTTGAAGAAGATGATGGTTTTTTTAAGAAGAAGAAGAGAAGATAAACTCTAATGAGAAAATGAAAAATATATGTATATATATTTTCCACTTCTCATCTCAAACCATGGTTAATGATAAAGATATTATTGTATTTGAGTTTAAAACACCAAAGAAAAATTAACCAAGGGTTAATAAGTAGGTGAGCATGGTAAGATGAAGAAGAGTGTAGAAACAATCCATGAATTAACCCTTTTTCTTTTCCTTTTTTGTTTTAACACAAATGCAATAATAATTCATATAAAAACCCATGGTGTGAGTCTTATATTGCCACCATTTTCAATGTATATGCAACCATGAAGGATGATGTATGTATGTATGTGTGCATGCACATCGATTTGTGCATGAATCATGAAAGAATGCATACATGCATGCATACATCAAAAATACAAGAAAGGATTTCAAGTGAGAAACTAATGGTTAAATGATAAATCAACACTTGATTTATCAATCCGGCCATATCACATACGACCCAACCAAAAGCAAGCCGCCCGATTAATATACGGTATCTTATACGCGCATTTTAACCGGGTCCATGCGCATATCGCATACGCGCACCACAACGTTTCGCCTGGACTAGGTAACTCCTTTGTGGGACTCTAAGACTCGTCAATACGCCGGTAGTGGGTGATGATCATATCAAGCACCCCCAAGCCGCAAGCGGTCAGCTAAACGTAACGGCCACCCGGGTATTGAGCGATCAGAAGAAAACAAGCGAACCTGCTACAACTCCCGTCGAGCCAACCGGCAACACTACCGTACAGTCCGGTCTCTTCGTCAGTTATGCTGCATATCGAGCCTAAGGATGGTCACGTCGACCCCAATAACTCAATAAGTCGTGCCGGTGAATGGTCTATAACAGATCGAGAAACTACTGATAACACTTATCAGTAAATCTCAGCAGCCCTGGCCAGGGACTTACTGATATAACCAGTCGAGCACAACACAACATCAACTCCCAATACCGGGAGAGACGAAACCCCTCCTATCGCTCATCGCCTTCGTGTGTCTCGGGACTGTACCCAACGGCCACCTGTTTGCACGACTCAGTAGAGCCGTGGTAGGGTGGTAATCAAAGTACAGTGGGAGAGCACACAAGACTCTATGACGATCTCGGGTCTACAGACTAACCTGTACCAGTGTCACCTGAGAACTGCTATCCGACGATAGATATAATTCCATATAAGAGTTCTCGGTGAGTCCGTCCAGTGTACCCAGTCACCACTGAGCACCCGTATATGATCTTGATGTCAAACATCGATGAATGTGGGAACATCCATCGCCCATCATATGGGTCTAGTACCATATACGCTAGTCTACTCTGGTATATCGATGCCCCGTCTCGATACACCTACGACTAGGGACATTTCAGGATATGCTTATAAACTACAGACGTCCCACTAGTATGATCTCTATCATAATCACTGTAGTCAAGCCAATATCCTCAGGGCTTTATCAACATGTATGAATGAATAAAAGCATGATCAAATCAACATGTCAGATAAAGAAGAACCAGATAGCATACTATCATGTCGAGCAAGAATGTACACTGAATATATATATATATATATATATATATATATATATATATATATATATATACACACACACACACACACATACATGTATAAATACATCCACTATCACATAATGGCCTCTAGGGCATACATATATCCAACACGTTTCAGTAATGAGTAGTTTGTGGGCTATCCCAAGCATCAGCAAGGGTTTAACTTCTACTATTTGCAGGATCAAAAGTTTTTTTGTTCGCCACCTTTTTTAGAAAAGTAATTTCTTATAAAAGAAATTAGTGGAAATATGGTAGAGCTGGAAGTAATTCCAGAACCACAAACGGTTACTAAAAATTTAGTAGGACCTAGAGATTCAATTGACCCTGACAAACTTTATCCACTCTGCAAATTTTAGTAGGTGATCTCAACCACTTGAGAGATACTTTGGTTTTCACATAGACGGTGACAGGAAGGTTTGCATCATGGTAATGATGAACCTATTAGTGTAACGTTTTGAAAATCGTTTCGGTGAAATTTCGAAAAAACGGTAAAATAAGGGGGTTTTCTGTAAAAAGTCAAAATGCAAATATCTTTATTATAAAATTAAATATACATATTCTAGCTATGTAATTGCTAGTATTTGGTGTTTATTGAGCCACTGGTGAAATTTCAAATTTTCTGAAATTTTTTCCGAAATTAATTATTTTAATATTATTTTAAGCCGTCACTAATACATTTAATTAGGGAAAATTACAAACTGGAATGAGTTGAAACAAATTTTGTGCATCATAAAACATTAAATAAAATTTTATCATGTGGTTTTTGAAATGAAATCGTTTGCCAAAACGATTTAGAAAATATCGAAGAAAAAGGCTTTTTTTTAGTGTAAATGGATGTTTGGGGTATTGTAATTATCATTTTCCATCACCCCACACCCATACCCACACTCACACACCCCCATTTACTTCTTCCCTTGGCTGAATTCAGTAGCCCCCACCCATTTTCCCCACTTGAATTTCAAAGAAAAGAAAAGAAAGAAAGAAAAGAAAAGAAAAGAAATGAGAATGGATAAAAGAGTTGGTATTTGGTTGACTTTGACTTTTTCCCTCACCATACCTCACACCACACTCCCTCTCTCCTCTCCCCCACCTGCAATGGCCGAGCCCCCCCCCCCCCTTCCATTTCAGCCCCTTCATTCTTCATCTCTTTCTCTTTAAAAAAGTTCATCAAAAATGCTTGAAAAATCCACAAAAAATAAAGCAAAAATCCAAATCAAAATCCACCTCCTACCCATTTTCCCTTGGCTACCATAGCATGGATCTAGGGATTTAGATTTCAATTTGGGAGGCTAAGTGTGCTTGTGGGATCTTCAAATTTTTTTGGTATAAATTCTAACCTTTTTGCTTAATGTGTTGTTAATTGCTTAGGTTAGCTTAATTAATTGTTTAATTAGGTTTTTAATTAGTTCTAGGTGCATGATTTAAAATTCAAGAGAGGGGTTTGATTTCAAATTGGTATTTTGTGTTTTGATATTTAGTTTATGTGATATAATTGACATATTAATGTTATGCTAAATCCAATTTAAGTTGCTAGTTTGCATATTTGTTGATTTAAAAGTGATAATTATATAAATGGTAAACTAGGTTTTGAAAATAATTATATTCTTGTGAGATAAAATTCAAATTTAGGTTTCATGTTATTATAAAGATTATATTGAGTGGTTTAATGCTTTTAGTTCATGAAAATCCAAGCTAGATTGTAGTTTGTGCATTTTTGCTATAAAATTGTTAAAATTTAGGTATTTTGTGAACTAGAATTTTAAGGTTTATGGAAATTAATGAGATTAAATTTTGGGAATTATTTTTATGACTTAATTAAGATATTTAGTGAATATTGTGGCCACCAGATTCGTTTATATATCGATTTTTGTACTAAAAAGGTTAATTTTGCTTGCTAGATTTTCGGAAAAATAGCTTTTAAAGCAAGTTTGAGGTTTTTGTGAATTTTAAGCTATTTTATATTATAATTAGTGCTTGTAATTGTACAAATGAGTGTGTTTGGGTTGTTCTCGATGGTTTGGCGTTTGTACGCCGACTTCGAGGGTTTTTGGGTTGATTTGTGAAAGCAACTATAGGTTTTGACCTATGTGGGATTCACGTGTCGTTTTGGGTCATGAGTCGGATTTTAATACGACACGGTACGTTATGATATGTAGGTAACCCATGTGGACTTCGAGACGACAAGTAAGCGCGTGGCGACGTCGGCACCGGCTAGCGAGGACCAGGTGAGTAGATTTATATCTACGGGGAGAAGTCGGGTGGATGGCGTATAGCACCCCCGCAGTCCGTAGTGTAGCTCATATATATATGTTTATATAGGTGTTTTATGATACGAGAATGTTTATTCATGTTATGATTATGTGTTCATGGATTAGCTTTGGGTTAGTTGCGAAACCCTAGAGTAGTTGTTATACCCACATACGCACACACAGACTTGCATACTATACTTTCTTGTGCGCAGATTGGGATGTGTATACATGTATATATGCGTGGGTATGGGACTATGCATATGTACATTCATATACGCATGCATGGATAATGAGGATAGTACTTGGGATTTATGATGAGTCGATGAGATTTGATTTGAGGCCGTGAGATCGGTGATATAGCAGGGTTCGTATTTGAGATACGACATGACGTTGTAGCGGGTCCTTGACGTAGTGTTTCACACACGTGCATGCATACTTAGGCGGTATCAGTATTGTACTAGACGTAGATCAGTACCCCGATCATGATATTTGATAAAGAGGATACCAGGTGAATAGTATGATGAATGTGATATTAACCCGTACCCAGATTTGGGGATGTCGTACGACGGATTTACGTACGAGCTATATTTGATGATTGATCCGCACTCTTGACTTAGGAATATCTAATTATAGATATGGTATCAGATTGATAGTATCGAGGCGGGATCACCGACTAATATATATTCATATATGTATCGACTCAGATGCTAGGCGGTTTCCTTACCTTTAGTTCAGCCGTATAGTTTAGTGTAGTTGTCAGACTAGATTAGATTTCTACCTATTTCAAAACTAACGGATAGTGGGTATTTTAAAAGACAGGTCAAGGGATCTACGGATATTTCAAAAGACGTATCCTTTATTAAAACCACCGTAGCCCTTATTTTCAAAACCCCACGATTCGTGTTATTTCAAAGGGCACCATTGTTTAGTATTTAGCTCCCGTTCATTATTGTTGTTCGCTCCGCATCGCATGCTTATATTATGATTCATATCCTATTATTAATATCATGTTGTTAGGACACCAGCACCATTACCGATGACGCGTATGTACCACGTACACTTATTTGCCGGCTCACACACATCTTCATCGGTAATTGCCATGTCACGAACACTTTAGAAAATACTATTTCATTTGACATAGGTTGTTAGCTAATAGTTTAGACATGATATTAATGTACTTGCCTTATATGCTAGTTAGACATTGTAGTTATTGCCTACTACTTCATGCATGTTATTATTCACTGTTGTGTCGCATTCATGGATTCTCATGCCTATATTCACTGTTTACATGCTATTGATGACTTGGATTCAGATTTCATGAGATTTCTTGGATTTGGAGGAAAACCGCAAAAACATAAATAAACCTTTTCTCTCTTTTAAAATAAAAAGTGCGGTTTTCCTATGATGTATGAGTCGTCCACCATGAGTTTGCTGATGGATTTCGAGACCCGATTCGAGAAGTGGAGGAACCGTTTCGGGTACATGGTGGGCCCGGTGCGGTACCCCGGGGCAAGAGGATCGTGTTGTTGACGTTGAGCCTGGCAGGGGAGCACTACCGACCGGTGATATTACCCGACGCGTCGGATATCCGGAGGATACCGTCGTGGTCTTGAGATAGATGGTAGGGGCCAGTCTGGATTGACGGCGCCTAGATATCGTGATTCAGATATTGAGATTTTGAGATATTGAGGTACAGAGATTGTGATACAGAGATATCGAGATATTTGGACACTTGTTTTGTGTCGATGCTGGGCACTGTTTTATGCTGATTTAATTTATGGTACCTCACTTTTAAAATACAGAAATCTCACTGATTTATGAAAGCAGTTTTCGTCAGTACATGCATTATGTTCCATGCATTCATACATCATCCATATGATACATTGCTACCTGAGGCACTGGCACGGGCACATGGAATTGCACTTGGATTAGATATTTACCCTAGTCATTGTTATAGACTGCTGGTTTTATTTGAGGATTATATATATTGATCGTATGACCTAGGTTGCGTTATTTATGCGATTTCTATTCGTAGATGTTTTTCTATTCACGAGTTGGCAACTCACCCCCGTTGTGCCCCAGTTTCTTGCAGGTTTGCCATACAGGGTTCTTTACGGCTTTGCGGGCATAGTTTCGTTCGGATGATTTGCTAGTAGGTAGGTTTACTTGTATCGTACCCCCATTTTATATCTTGTATATTATTATTCAGTTGTATCTAGAAGTTCCATCAACCAAACATGTATTTACTTTGAGATAGTGACCAGTGATGTTATTCCTTCGACCTTAGAGTCGCGCGTTTTTTTCCTGTGGTTTTCTTGTGGTTTGAGTTTCCTTTTGAGTTTTGATCCTCGCCGTTGGCGTTGTATATTATATTGCTTGTGTGGTTGTGACCGTCGATTGACGAAGAGCTAGCTCCCGCTTGGGGATGCCTTTTTTTTTTGATTTCGTATACTATTCATGTTGTATCCTGTTTGGGGGCCAGTATTTACAAAGGAGACTCTGCCGAAATTTTCAGGAAATTTTTGATGTTTTTAGAAACCCGCATAATTCGGCTTATGCTTTTGAAACTACTTGATTTAAATTGGTTTTCCTTCACTCTACTACTTTTCTTGGTTTGGATTTCCGGGGTTTCGGTTTACTTAGATTACGTACGCCTCGAGACGTTCGTAGTTTAAGTGCCGGTCTTGTTCCGTACTTTCGGGACGTGACAAAGTTGGTATCAGAGCGTTAGGTTTTACCCTCGGAGCGTAGGATGACCCTTGGTTGATGGAATAGGTGACTAAAGTAGAGTGACGTATCGTAGGTATGTTCCGCGGCATATTTACGATACGCTACTCCACTTAAGGAGCCTTAGGATGTACATTTCTTTGCTCAGTATTATATTCATTCCGATCTAGCCTCATCTGTACCAGTTATGGTTTTACTGCCACGATTACGGGTAGGGAGAGCTACGGCTAGAGTTGCGGTCAGCATGAGCTCGTCAAGAACGAGGACTGACCAGGGTATGATTCCGGCGACACACGATTGCAGAGATGTGTCTTTTCATTGTGTCTTCGCGCCACGAGCGTTGGGTGGATTGCTGTATGAGATTACTCGGACGTGCCGATTTGCACTAGAGGATTGAGCCACTAATAGAGGCCAGCCAGATTTTGATGACCATTGAAGTATTGCTTACTCCTGATGGTTGAGGCACCGTTCAGCGTGCAGACGAGCGAGCCAGTTATTGCTGCGAACGATGAGATATTGCCCCAGATGCTGGAGTTAGTGCAGAATGAGTTGTACTAAGAGATGATAGAAGGTCGCTAGTCATCGAGGATGAATGACTAGGACATGTGGATCGTTCGCCTACCCCGATACGAGGTCATCAGATAGATTGATTCCAGCTAGAGACGACTTCACGCGGAGACGTTGGGAGTCGACAGAGACGATCGAATGTCAGAAACCTATTATTCCAAGTTTAAAGTATTCGGAAGGGCATGCAGGCAATTCTATGGACCCTCTAGAAGAATGAAACCCTAACTCGACTTAATGACCGTGTGAAAGCCTTTGAACCTTCGGGTTTGCGGCAGTTCTACGACGCCATTAGTGAGGCTTGGGTTTGCCCTTCTACGGCTGGACCACCGATGCTGTGGTATGTACTCGATACTATTAAACTGTGCCCAAGATGTTGAGCCCTTGGGGGATTATGAGGTTTTGACAATCGATTGGATGGTTCGACTTAATTCGGATGCTAAGTGGTGAGATGCATTTCTTGGGAGACTCCCGATACGAGGATAGCCGTTGGAGCTCAGTCCATGCAGCCACGACGAGACGAGTCCGAAGCGGTCGACATTAGAGAAAAGTGAAGTAAGAGGTTCGTACCAGATCTAGATGTGATGACGTTCCCCTCGCCGACATCAGAGATGCGATGCGCATGCCGAGGCAGAGTACTGGATATACCTTCCAGAAGGAGTCGCGATGAGTATGCAGTCGTTCCAGATCAAGATGCAGATATAGGAAAGGACGATGACTTCCGGACAGTTGGCAGAGACGAGACATGGAAGAGACCGTGAGCAGGATTCCTTCCAGGACACTGCTGCAATGATACTTGCACCCAGGATCAGATATGTTACGTACATTCAGAGAGCCAGAGGTCGACGCCAGTGATATGCTGTCTTACGAGTGGTCGCGATGATTGACCGAGAGATGACCAGAGAAGTGCCAGAATGGGATCATCCCCGTTAGCACACCTGACAGGGCCGATGAGCCGATGGACCGAGAGATTGGTAATTCACAGTGAAGACCTTGACCCAGGAGTGGTCATTGTTACGCACACCAGCAGGCCAGAGTTCATGATCATCGACGAGACGTCCCACTAGTGACCGCGATAGTTGGCCCGAGATTCTTAGAGGATGCGCTTGAGCGGTACTATTCCGCCATTATTGATTTTGATGTTTTGGGTGATTTATTCGCATGATTTGATTTTGATGATTGAGGATTTACGATCTTTGCACGGTGTTGCACTTGATATCGTTTTCGTGCTTTGGTTTCACATGTTTGTGATTTTACGGTTTTAGACATTTGAGTTGATTTTGTGCATATGCATGCACACGATTTGGTTCCTGCACTCTGCATAGTTTATATATGCTTGCAGTGCAGTGATACGCCTTTTGTGCACTTAGATGCACTGGACTTCGATTTCGATTGTGATACTCGATATTTGTTTTGTGCACCTTGTGCACCTGATTTGATTTTGCGCATGTTCGGCGCTTGATATTGGATTTCATGATTTCGTGCATGATGGATGCCCCTGGTTTTGGGTTTTCGCGCATGTTGAGCGCATGTCTTGAGATGCGATTTTGGTGCACACCAGATGCACTAAATCGAGATTTTTTTCGTGCATGTCAGATGCACCTGATTTTGCTGTCAGGCACACACGTTGCCTACGACAGATGCTTTGTGCACACCCGATGCACTTAGATCTTGTTTCTGTGCACTTGTATGGCACGTATATGGATTTTGATTTCCGTGCGCACCAGACGCACGTAGTATTCATACGCGTATTTTGGGATTGATTTCTTATGGAGCAGTACGTTTTTATGATGATTGCTATGAGTTTTTGTACTGAGCAGGACTAGTCAGAGGACAGTACCTGAATGTATTTTGCATGCATTGATAGCTATTGAAGAGAATTCCAAAAAGCGAGCTATAGTCTCAGTATTTACCTACGTGTCTGATATGACGCGAAACGTTTAAAACAAGGAAAACCCTTCTAAATTGTCTCCCAAAACGGCGGAACGTACATTTCAAACAAAGGTATATATGTATATAGTTATTTTCTTATGATAGACGTCCGCCACTGTGCAGTGTTATGTGCATTGCACAGCAACTTAAAGGATTTGGCATGCATTTCCTCCTGATATTTGTATGCATAGTTCTGATTTATAGCATATCGGTCTTTCTTGAGATTTGGCATTCGTGTCTTCACCTTGACTCCGATGATTGCGGGATGCTGGATGGAGTTTGATTTTGAGTTATAGGCTCATTTTTCATGCGCATGCGTTGCGCTACGATTTGTTTTATGTATTTATGATTTCGGAGCCCCGGCGATTTGATGGTTTTGGCTGAAATATTTTAGTATTTGGGGGAAGTTTTAATTTAAATTCGGGGACTGAATTTCTTTAAGGGGGGAAGATTGTAACGTTTTGAAAATCGTTTCGGTGAAATTTCGAAAAAACGGTAAAATAAGGGGGTTTTCTGTAAAAAGTCAAAATGCAAATATTTTTATTATAAAATTAAATATACATATTCTAGCTATGTATTTGCTAGTATTTGGTGTTTATTGAGCCACTGGTGAAATTTCAAATTTTCTGAAAATTTTCCGAAATTAATTATTTTAATATTATTTTAAGCCGTCACTAATACATTTAATTAGGGAAAATTACAAACTGGAATGAGTTGAAAAAAATTTTGTGCATCATAAAACATTAAATAAAATTTTATCATGTGGTTTTTGAAATGAAATCGTTTGCCAAAACGGTTTAGAAAATATCGAAGAAAAAGGCTTTTTTTTAGTGTAAATGGATGTTTGGGGTATTGTAATTATCATTTTCCATCACCCCACACCCATACCCACTCACACACCCCCATTTAATTCTTCCCTTGGCTGAATTCAGCAGCCCCCACCCATTTTCCCCACTTGAATTTCAAAGAAAAGAAAAGAAAGAAAGAAAAGAAAAGAAAAGAAATGAGAATGGATAAAAGAGTTGGTATTTGGTTGACTTTGACTTTTTCCCTCACCATACCTCACACCACACTCCCTCTCTCCTCTCCCCCACCTGCAATGGCCGAGCCCCCCCTCCATTTCAGCCCCTTCATTCTTCATCTCTTTCTCTTTAAAAAAGTTCATCAAAAATGCTTGAAAAATCCACAAAAAATCAAGCAAAAATCCAAATCAAAATCCACCTCCTACCCATTTTCTCTTGGCTACCATAGCATGGATCTAGGGATTTAGATTTCAATTTGGGAGGCTAAGTGTGCTTGTGGGATCTTCAAATTTTTTTGGTATAAATTCTAACCTTTTTGCTTAATGTGTTGTTAATTGCTTAGGTTAGCTTAATTAATTGTTTAATTAGGTTTTTAATTAGTTCTAGGTGCATGATTTAAAATTCAAGAGAGGGGTTTGATTTCAAATTGGTATTTTGTGTTGTGAGATTTAGTTTATGTGATATAATTGACATATTAATGTTATGCTAAATCCAATTTAAGTTGCTAGTTTGCATATTTGTTGATTTAAAAGTGATAATTATATAAATGGTAAACTAGGTTTTGAAAATAATTATATTCTTGTGAGATAAAATTCAAATTTAGGTTTCATGTTATTATAAAGATTATATTGAGTGGTTTAATGCTTTTAGTTCATGAAAATCCAAGCTAGATTGTAGTTTGTGCATTTCTGCTATAAAATTGTTAAAATTTAGGTATTTTGTGAACTAGAATTTTAAGGTTTATGGAAATTAATGAGATTAAATTATGGGAATTGTTTTTATGACTTAATTAAGATATTTAGTGAATATTGTGGCCGCTAGATTCGTTTTTACATCGATTTTTGTACTAAAACGGTTAATTTTGCTTGCTAGATTTTCGGAAAAATAGCTTTTAAAGCGAGTTTGAGGTTTTTGTGAATTTTAAGCTATTTTATATTATAATTAGTGCTTGTAATTGTACAAATGAGTGTGTTTGGGTTGTTCTCGATGGTTTGGCGTTTGTACGCCGATTTCGAGGGTTTTTGGGTTGATTTGTGAAAGCAACCATAGGTTTTGACCTATGTGGGATTCACGTGTCGTTTTGGGTCATGAGTCGGATTTTAATATGACACGGTACGTTATGATATGTAGGTAACCCATGTGGACTTCGAGACGACAAGTAAGCGCGTGGCGACGTCGGCACCGGCTAGCGAGGACCAGGTGAGTAGATTTATATCTACGGGGAGAAGTCGGGTGGATGGCGTATAGCACCCCCGCAGTCCGTAGTGTAGCTCATATATATATGTTTATATAGGTGTTTTATGATACGAGAATGTTTATTCATGTTATGATTATGTGTTCATGGATTAGCTTTGGGTTAGTTGCGAAACCCTAGAGTAGTTGTTATACCCACATACGCACACACAGACATGCATACTTTACTTTCTTGTGCGCAGATTGGGATGTGTATACATGTATATATGCGTGGGTATGGGACTATGCATATGTACATTCATATACGCATGCATGGATAATGAGGATAGTACTTGGGATTTATGATGAGGCGATGAGATTTGATTTGAGGCCGTGAGATCGGTGATATAGCAGGGTTCGTATTTGAGATACGACATGACATTGTAGCGGGTCCTTGACGTAGTGTTTCACACACGTGCATGCATACTTAGGCGGTATCAGTATTGTACTAGACGTAGATCAGTACCCCGATCATGATATTTGATAAAGAGGATACCAGGTGAATAGTATGATGAATGTGATATTAACCCGTACCCAGATTTGGGGATGCCGTACGACGGATTTACGTACGAGCTATATTTGATGATTGATCCGCACTCTTGACTTGGGAATATCTGATTATAGATATGGTATCGGATTGATAGTATCGATGCGGGATCACCGACTAATATATATTCATATATGTATCGACTCAGATGCTAGGCGGTTTCCTTACCTTTAGTTCAGCCGTATAGTTTAGTGTAGTTGTCAGACTAGATTAGATTTCTACCTATTTCAAAACTAACGGATAGTGGGTATTTTAAAAGACAGGTCAAGGGATCTACGGATATTTCAAAAGACGTATCCTTTATTAAAACCACCGTAGCCCTTATTTTCAAAACCCCACGATTCGTGTTATTTCAAAGGGCACCATTATTTAGTATTTAGCTCCCGCTCATTATTGTTGTTCGCTCCGCATCGCATGCTTATATTTTGATTCATATCATATTATTAATATCATGCTGTTAGGACACCAGCACCATTACCGATGACGCGTATGTACCATGTACACTTATTTGCCGGCTCACACACATCTTCATCGGTAATTGCCATGTCACGAACACTTTAGAAAGTACTATTTCATTTGACATAGGTTGTTAGCTAATAGTTTAGACATGATATTAATGTACTTGCCTTATATGCTAGTTAGACATTGTAGTTATTGCCTACTACTTCATGCATGTTATTATTCACTGTTGTGTCGCATTCATGGATTCTCATGCCTATATTCACTGTTTACATGCTATTGATGACTTGGATTCAGATTTCATGAGATTTCTTGGATTTGGAGGAAAACCACAAAAACATAAATAAACCTTTTCTCTCTTTTAAAATAAAAAGTGCGGTTTTCCCATGATGTATGAGTCGTCCACCATGAGTTTGCTGATGGATTTCGAGACCTAATTCGAGGAATGGAGGAACCGTTTCGGGTACATGGTGGGCCCGGTGCGGTACCCCGGGGCAAGAGGATCGTGTTGTTGACGTTGAGCCTGGCAGGGGAGCACTACCGACCGGTGATATTACCCGATGCGTCGGATATCCGGAGGATACCGTCGTGGTCTTGAGATAGATGGTAGGGGCCGGTCTGGATTGACGGCGTCCTAGATATCGTGATTGAAATATTGAGATTTTGAGATTTTGAGGTACAGAGATTGTGATACAGAGATATCGAGATATTTGGACACTTGTTTTGTGTCGATGTTGGGCACTGTTTTATGCTGATTTCATTTATGGTATCTCACTTTTAAAATACAGAAATCTCACTGATTTATGAAAGCAGTTTTCGTCAGTACATGCATTCTGTTCCATGCATTCATACATTATCCATATGATACATTGCTACCTGAGGCACTGGCACGGGCACATGGAATTGCACTTGGATTAGATATTTACCCTAGTCATTGTTATAGACTGCTGGTTTTATTTGAGGATTATATATATTGATCGTATGACCTAGGTTGCGTTATTTATGCGATTTCTATTCGTAGATGTTTTTCTATTCACGAGTTGGCAACTCACCCCCGTTGTGCCCTAGTTTCTTGCAGGTTTGCCGTACAGGGCTCTTTACGGCTTTGCGGGCATAGTTTCGTTCGGGTGATTTGCTAGTAGGTGGGTTTACTTGTATCGTACCCCCATTATATATCTTGTATATTATTATTCAGTTGTATCTAGAAGTTCCATCAACCAAACATGTATTTACTTTGAGATAGTGACCAGTGATGTTATTCCTTCGACCTTAGAGTCGCGCGTTTTTTTTCTGTGGTTTTCTTGTGGTTTGAGTTTCCTTTTGAGTTTTGATCCTCGCCGTTGGCGTTGTATATTATATTGCTTGTGTGGTTGTGACCGTCGATTGACGAAGAGCTAGCTCCTGCTTGGGGATGCCTTTTTTTTTATTTCGTATACTATTCATGTTGTATCCCGTTTGGGGGCCAGTATTTACAAAGGAGACTCTGCCGAAATTTTCAGGAAATTTTTGATGTTTTTAGAAACCCGCATAATTCGGCTTATGCTTTTGAAACTACTTGTTTTAAATTGGTTTTCATTCACTCTACTACTTTTCTTGGTTTGGATTTCTGGGGTTTCGGTTTACTTAGATTACGTACGCCTCGAGACGTTCGTAGTTTAAGTGCCGGTCGTGTTCCGTACTTTCGGGACGTGACAATTAGTTATCGGCATGCTATAGGAAATAGTGATTTCCTAATGATGGTTGGATGCTATATATCCAAGTTGGACTCCATACACTCCAGCAAATTATGGAATTTGAAGGATGCCCCTGAAGGGGTAAAACCCATACGGAGCAAGTAGATCTTTCAAGATCAGTACAGATGAAAAGATAGTAACCTAATAAGGCAAGACTTGTAGTAAAAGTTTTTCATCAAATACCCGGTGTGGATTGTGATGAAACTTTTACTTCAGTGTCGGGTGCTGAAGTCCATATGGATATTACTTGTCACTGTTGTTTTTCATGACTATGATATTTGGAAGATGGATGACTATGATGTATTTCTAAATAGGAATTTAGAAGTGAAAAGGTATATGAATTTGCCGAAGGGTTATCGTAGTCAGTGGGAGCAGTGGATAGTGTGCAAGTTGCTTAAATTTATTTATAGACTAAAGCAAGTATAGAGGAGATGGATCATTTGTTTTGATATTACAGTCAAGGTATTTGAATTCATCAAAACTATAGATGAGCCTAGTATTTGTAAGAAGATTATAGGGAGTAATGACATATGAATGACATATGGATAACATACTCCTGATAGGAAGGATTTTCATATGCTACAATTCGGTTAAAATATGGTTGCCACATATGTTTCTCCATATAGGAGTTGGGCCAAATATATCAATTATACCGGTGACTAGGTCTATGAAGATAGATCTAGTAAGGTTTTGGGATTTTCCCAATTCAAGTACTCCGACACCATTCTAAAGGGGTTTAGAATGGAAGACTCATAGCGTGGTAGTGTACCCGCATATATAAGAGTCACCCTCTCTGAAGAGATGTCTTCCGGACTGATGAGGAGAGGGACTCACATGAATGACATTCTACCCGCTTTGGCAGTTTGGTCAATCATACGATACCATGTACCAAACCACATGTTGCTTTTGCGCTTGTTGTAGCAAGCATATATTTATCCAATCCAGGATAAACAAAGGAAAGCAGTGAAGAACATATGAGGATGTTCTTGGTGTATGGTCATGGTAGCCTCCATTAGGAGGCGATTACCGATCTCGCTTCCAAGGTGACATGGATGAAAAAGTATCTATCGCGAGTTATAAATTTACCTTATTCTAAGGAGCAGTATATTGGAAAGAGTTTCAAGTGGGATATTGAGGTAGACATAGCGCTGGGTGATGATTATGACTCAGTAGAGGATACAACCTAAGAAGTTGTTAGATAAAATCGTTCATTTATGAACTTGGTCCCATTATCTATCCATAAAAATTCTAAGGCAGGTATTGCTCATTTCGGGAGATAGTTGAAATCTGCGAAGTTGAAATACAGAGAGATAAAGTTAGAAACATTGCAGCAGATCCACTCACTAAGACTGTTTCTCGAACACAGTTTGTGAAACTATTAGTAGAGAAGTTGGGTATGTGATAGCAAATAAAATGTGGATATGCGATATCACAATAATTGGCCTTAAGTGAAAGTAGGAGATTGTTAGATATAGGTGCCCTCAAGGCAATTATCGTAATTGCAAGAAAGCAATTACTAAATTCAAGGAGGACCTATATGGAGAACAGTTTTGCTCGAGATGATAGTATACTATCTGCTTTGTCTTTATCTTTCATGTGTATACGTTTTACGCATTATCACGTATCGCTAATACATGTGATAAAGCCCACAGGATCTTTGCTTGACCACCAGGATTGTGATAAGGATCATACTAGTGGGGCCTGACAGTCCATAAGCACATCCTTAAAAGTTCCTAGTCATAGGAGTATCGAGACTGGACATCGATATTCCAGTTTAGACTAGTGTATACGGTTCTTGACCCCGACTGGGACGATGGTTGATCCCATGGCCATTGGTGTTTGACACCAAAGATTGTATACAGGTGCTCATTAGGAATGAGTTTCACTGGACGGACTCACCAAGAACTCCTAGTTGGTATTATACCAATTTTCAGATAATAGTTCTTTGGTGACATGAGTACATGGTAGTCCCTACACCTGAGATCGCCATAGTGACTTATGTGTGTTCCCACTATACTTTGATTACTACCCTACCACGGCTCTACCGAGTCATGCAAACGGGTTTTAGTTGGGAGTGTCCCGAAGCACATGGAGGCAGTGAGCGTTCGAAAGGATTCGTCTCTCCCGGTATAGGGAGTCGATGTCGCGCTGTGCAGGACATGAATATAACAAGAAGTCCATGGCTATGGCAAGTGAGATAAACTGATAAGTGTTATTGGTTGTTTCTTAGATGGTTATGCATCCTCTGTCAGCATGACTTATCGAGTTCTTGGGGTCAGACAGATTCCTCCCCCCAGACTTGGTATGCGACACTCTCAGAAGAAGAGACTGATATATGGTGTTTTTCGTCACCCCATTGAGATGGGAACACACGTCACTTATCAGGCGCATTACAGATTCTCCCTGCCTAGGGTAGGCCAGTGTTTATTGATCGCGGGGATCCGAATCTCCGGCAGCCGCGGACTAAGCTATTGTTAATTACCTATTACCTTTGAACCGAAGGAACCTCCGATTGCCGGGTCAACTAGTCATGCGAACTCAATGTGCAGTGTGCGTGTGTTGTGATTTGGAGAGGACTTGGATGTATCGGGGGTCACGTAGAGTTTACGGGGGTCTCTCTACCCAGATAGCGGGTCGAGGTTTTTTTTAACGGTGGAGGTATTTTTAGTGTAGAGTGCATGGGAAAAGAGGGGTGAGGAGTGTCCTAAGTACGCATGCGTGGCGCGTGGGCACTGGGCGTCCGCGGACTACGTGCGAGGCGTGTGGGCACTGGGCACCTGCGGGGTGCGTGGGCGCCCGCGGGTCACGTGCTAGGCACGCAGGCGCTGGGCGCCTGCGGGTCACGTTCCCTACGCATGAGCACTGAGCGCCCTTGGGTCACGTGCTCTGTGCGTGGGCGATAGGCACCAGCGGGTCACGTACCTTGCACGCGACCGCTGGGCCCCAGCAGGTCACGTGCGCGGCACGCTACCGCTGGAAACACCAGCGGGTCATGTGCGCAGCACGCGACCGCTGGAAACACCAGCAGAGAAAGGGACTTAGCCCCTGAGCTGGGAGTTGAACTCCCTAAGGGCTTTGAAGTTGAACTCCCAAATAGGAATTAGGTATAAATTTGGAGTTAAACTCCCAAAAGATTTGGATTTGGAGTTAAACTCCTAAAAGGCTTAGATTTGGAGTTAAACTCCTAAAGGGTCTAGATGTGGAGTTAAACTCCTTTGAGAATTTGGATCTTAGAGTTAAACACCTCGATGATTTTCCGAGGTGATTAAAGGGGAGCTCTTTCTTCTCCCTTGAGACCTGAATCTTCTCTTGAGCCTTGGATTTTCCCAAAGTGAGATTTTTGGAGATGGCTCTCCTTCTTCCTCCTCTCTGTTGGCTGGATCTTGGAGGAAAGAGGGCGACACTTAAAAATCTCCCCTTTTGGGGATTTGATGGAAGATCTGAGCTCCTCTTCAAGGGTTTTATGGTGAAAAACTATTTCTTTTTGGAAAAAGAAGAGTTAAACTCTTGATTTATTTCGAAAAGGGGAGGAATGTTTGGAACCCTGACGAAAGAGAAGGAGGCACAGAAACCCTAGCGTTTGAGGGGAATGAATTATTCTCTTTTATTTCATCATCATGTTGCCTTATATAGGCTTACAAGTTTATACTTAGCCTCCTGGTCTTTACAAAATGGCATTTTTTCCATCCCATATCTCATATGCTTATTTCTTTTGCACATGAGCCATGTGCTTTACAAAAATTTGGCTTTATATCAATTTTTCTTACATTTATTCATAAAAATTACTTCAAAATTATTTATTACATAATTTTCATTTTGGCATGGGGTAGGCCGGCCGTGGGGCTCGATTTGGGCATGGGCCCACTTGACCTGGGTTTGGGCCCGCTTATTTGGGGTTGACTTTGACTTTGACTTGGTCAACCAGGGTGTAATTTTTTACCCCAACAAAGTGCCTGTTCACAGCCGAAAAACGCGACCGGGACGTTAGGTCTTCTCGTCTGAATTTGGGGGCAGATGCTATTTGGTTTTATCTGTCCACCTATCCGAAGATGCCAAGTTGATTTATGACACCGTATATCGGAGGTTTGGAAAAATGCGGCCATTGTAGCAGACTTTATCAGATTCCCCCTCATTTACGAGGTTTTTTTTTAATTTTGAGGACACTCTTTCCTGCAGGCGCAAGCCCCTGCAGTTAATTACGTTATCGTATTGCGATAACCACTTTCTCCTGCTACAGAAGTTCACTTCGTATCATGTGTGTTTGTTTTATTTTTGGTTGCCCGTGGATTGTATACGGAGACTAATTTATGTTGTCGCCCGTAGGGCGTGGATTGGTCCAAATTCATATATTCTTAGATTTGGGTTTGGTTTGATTTAGGGATCATTAATCTCGTTTGAGATTAAGATAAACTTAAATGTTTGTTAAGAATATGTTAGTCCAATTTGAGACTAAGAACTACTTAACAGGGGTTTTAGGATCATTCAGATCCAATAAAGAGCATTAGGGCTCTATTGTTTTAGTTTAAGGACGTTTCCTTCCGTTGTAGTTTAAGAACGTTACGGTCTGTTGTCGCCATTTTGGAGGCAACGTTTAGTTTGAGGACATTTCGGTCTGTTGTAGTTTGAGGACATTTCGGTCTGTTGTAGTTTAAGGACGTTACGGTCCGTTGTCACCATTTTGGAGGCAACATTTAGTTTGATGTATGCGCGTACTCTTGGGACGTGCATCCCAAAGAAGTTGGTTGTTGGGACCCGCTACCTCTCTTAAGACATTGAGGGATTACAACGACGTGTATCGGAGGTGTACAGAGATGTACCCTTGAACCAATTCCCATGTTTGAGGGAAAAGAAATTAATGGTCAAGTCCAGAAATCATTAGTCGCATTTTGAGACTAAGATTTCCTTAGGGGGAATGTGGGATGAATATCATTTTGGATATCATCAGTTAAGGAGTCATCAGTCGTGTTTAGACTAGAATTGGTTTGGGAAATCATGAGCACAGAGGCTTAGTCGGTTTGGAGATCGAAGATATTTTGATCTCAGGAAGACTTTGCCAATTTAGGGCTGAAGTTGACTTCCTATAGTGCTAATCACTGGTATATGTTTAGTACACATGTGTTCCCACGTGAGGTTCTGAATCAGTGTTAAACACTGAATTTTGGAGGCACTCACATGTACTTAACAGGGTTTTAGGATCATTCAGATCTAACATAAGAGCATTTGGGCTCTATTGTTTTAGTTTGAGGACATTTCAGTCCATTGTAGTTTAAGGACGTTACGGTCCGTTGTAGTTTGAGAACATTTTGGTCTGTTGTAGTTTAAGAATGTTACGGTCCGTTGTCGCCATTTTGGAGGCAACGTTTAGTTTGAGGTATGCGCGTCATCTTGGGACGTGCATCCCAAAGCAGTTGGTTGTCGGGACCCGCTACCTCTCTGAAGACGTTGAGGGATTACAACGACTTGTATCAGAGGTGTAGAAAAATATACCCTTGAACCAATTCCATGTTTGAGGGAAAACGAATTAATGGTCAAACCCAGAAGTCATTAGTCGCATTTTGAGACTAAGATTTCCTTGGGGGAATGTGGGATGCATATCGTTTTTGGATATTATCAGTTGAGGAATCATCAGTCGTGTTTGAGACTGGAATTGGTTTGGAAAAACATGAGAACAAAGGCTCGGTCGGTTTGGAGATCGAAGATGTTTTGATCTCAGGATGACTTAGCCAAATTTGGGGCTGAAGTTGACTTCCCATAGTGCTAAGCATTGGTATATGTTTAGTACTCATGTGTTCCCACATGAGGCTCTGAGTCAGTGTTAAACACTGAATTTTGGAGGCGCTCATGTGTGAGCACGTGAGGCAGTCCCGAAGTGGGCGCTGTACATTGGGTTTAATTACTTTTTTATATATAAGTGTTAAACACTTGATTCCTGCGGCGTTCACGTGTGAGCACGTGAGGCGCCCCAAAGTTGGGTACTGCCTTTTTAGGTTTTACTATCCCTTCTTTTATAAGTGCTAAGAATTTAGTTATTGTGGCGCTCACGTGTGAGCACGTGAGGCGCCCCAAAAAGAGAACTGTTCTCTGGATTTTATCTTCCCTTTCTTTTATAAGTGCTAAGCACTTGATTATTATGGCGCTCACGTGTGAGCACGTGAGACGCCTGTGTCTTTTCTTTTTTTGTTCATTAGAGACGCTCACGTAGGACACGTGAGATCTCATTGTATTGTTGAACACTGATGAATCATTAGGTCGTTCTTCTGAGGAATCAAGTTTTCTCTTTATTCTTTGCAAGAATTAAATTCTGTTTATAGGGTTAAACCCTAGTTTCAGAGAAATTGAATTCTCATATGTTTTTTTGTTGTAAGAGTTAAACTCTTTGAACTCAGTTCTTTTCTCTAGGCTTAGAATCTGCATGATAGAATCTCTCCGATGAGAATTAATTTCTCAACTTGTGGGAAGATCTGCTTCTGCCGATCTCAACCAGAGAAAGAACTAAGTTCTTATATGAAGGGTCAAACCCTTAGAGAGAATAAGGAGAGACAAAGCAATCTATGTGTTTTCTTCTTACCTTGGGTTTCTTTTCTAATAAGGGGATCTTCTTCTTTAAGAGAATTAAATTCTCTTTGTATTTTTTTCTGTCCTTCTCCGTCAGTGTCTCCTTTCTTTCTCCTCTCTTTTTTTTTCTCTGCCCTTTTTTCTTTCTTCCCCCTTCTCCTTTTGCTTTCTTGCTCTATTTATACGAGAAGAAAAAGAATCCATTTGTTAAGATAATCACTTATTGAGAGATCACGATTGATTTTATAATCGATCCAAAGATCTGGTGAATTTTATTCACCGTTGGATTTTCCAATCCAAAGGCTTCTAAGATAGAATTTTATTCTATCACATGCATAAATATCTTGTTAGTTTAACAAGATCAGAAAATTATTTTCCTAATATATATAGAATTTAATTCTATCATATGGATAACAAGATTAGAATTTTATTCTAATATAGAATTTAATTCTATCACGTAGAATTTTATTCTATGAATATCTTATTAGTTTAACAAGATCAGGAAATTATTTTCCTAATATAGAATTTAATTCTATCATATAGTTCATCCAAGATTCCATATTAGAAAGATTATAAGGAAATATTTTCCAAAAAGAGTTTTAATCATGTTGTTTAGAATTTAATTCTATCAGATTTTTTTAAAAAAAATGTTAGGAGCACTCACGTATAGCACGTGACCCCTTTTTGGCTTGCCATCTGTTTGAATGTAGTGCCTATATGCTTTGTATATAGGCGCTCACGTGCTTACACATGAGGCTTAGTTTTAGCTTGTTGATTGACTAAATAAAGCGCCCATAAGCTTTGTATATAGATGCTCATGTGTGGGCACGTGAGGCCTGTATTAACGGCAGTTTTTTCCTCTTTCTTTTCACATATATATAAGGGAATAGTGCCCTTCATCAATAATGCACACCGCATATATGAGTTGTGTGCATGAAATTAATGGATCTTGGAGTTGAACTTCGAGGTGGAACATCATTCTGAGGGAGGAGCATCATTCCGAGAGCATAATTCCAGGGATCAGAGCATAATTCCGAGGATCGGAGCATAATTCCGGGATCGGAGCATCATTCCAAAGAGCAGAGCATGATTCCAGGGATTAGAGCATAATTTCGAAGAGCGGAGCATGATTCCTACGGGTGGATATATTCTGAGACGAATTATAGTTTCGAAGCAGGGTTCCGGGGCGAAGCATAATTTCGACACGGGACAGGTATATCCTGAAATGAAACATAGTTCCGGCACAGGGCAGACATTCTGAACAAAATATAGCTCTGATGCAGAGGTTGATTCCAATTTGAAACATAATTCCGACAGGGAAGGCAGATATTCCGAGACGCAGCATGATTTCGACACGAGGTACATTCTGAGACGAAGGATGATTTTGCCGCAGAGCTTGTTGGTTGAATTGATTCTAATACGGAGCATAATTCCGATGGGGAGGTCATTGGTTGACTTGATTCCGAGTCGAAGCATAATTCCGATAGGGAGATCATTAGTTGACTTGATTCCGAGTCGAAGTATAATTCCGACGGGGAGGTCATTGGTTGACTTGATTCCGAGTCGAAGCATAATTCTTACAGGGAGGTCGTTGCTGCCCTTTTTGCGACTTGGATGGTTAGTGCTGCCATTTTAGCAACATGGACGGTCGGTACTGGATTTGACTTGCTCCGCTTCTTGCGGTGCCAGGGATTGGATTTGACTTGCTCTGCTTTTTGCGATGTTAGAGTTGAAGTTGACTTGCTCCATTTTCTGCATTGTCGGGATTTGATTTGATTTGCTCTGCTTTTTGCGGTGTCAGGGTTGAATTTGACTTGCTCCGCTTTCTGCGGTGTCAGGGTTGACGTTGACTTGCTCCGCTTTCTGCGGTGTCGGGATTCGACTTGTTTCCGAGGTGGAGCTTGATTCCGCCAGGGAGATTGTTGGTTGTCTTACTGATTTGATATGATTTGGGTTGACATCAGCATCGCTACACTGGAATATGGTATCAGGATCGAATCATCATCTGCCATGAGAGGATTTAGGAATTTTGATTTTGGTTTGGTATCAGCACCGCTACACTGGATATGGTACCAAGAGCGAATCATCATTTGCCGTGAGGGAATTTCTCTCGTTCCCAGTTTAACGACTTAGGGGTCATCTGTTCCCAGTTTAACGACTTAGAGATCATCTTTTCCCAGTTTAAAGACTTAGGGGTCTATTAGATCGAAAGTTAGGAATTTTGGGGTTGGGGTCGGCATCAGCGTTGCTAACACTGAAGCACAGGTGCCAGGTGCAATTCATCATTTGCCTTTGCCTGTTGGGGAGCGATGGATTAGGAGACAGGTTTAGGTCCCTATCACCTAAGGCTTTTCAATTTTATGAGCCGTAAGGGTCCCATAAAAGCATTTTTTCCTTACGATTCGAAAGGATCTCGTTGGTTTACTTTCTCCTTAGGAGTCATGGGGAATCCCAAGTGTGTTTTTCCTTTGTGAGTCGTAAGGATCCCACGAAGGTGTTTTCTTATGAGTCGTGAGGATCCCGTAAGTTTTGTTCTCCTCAGGTATCGTGAGGACACATGAGTGGGTCTTCCCAAATGGAGCATAATTCCAAGGGCGGAGACCGGCCGCGTGATAGGTGATTGCGGTAGGGCATGGGTGTGATAAGAATTATTTGAGCCCATGGATTGTATATGGTAGTCAACTTGAGGACCAACCGTAAGGCTGGGAGAATTTTGTGAAATTGGATTTTGGTTGGCATCTGCATCACTGTACTGGAATATGGTACCAGGAGCGACTCATCATTCGCCATTTGGAGGTTTGGGGATTTGAAATTTGGTTGGCGTCTGCATCGCTGCACTGGAATATGGTACCAAGAGTGACTCATCATTCGCCATCTGGGGATTTAGATTTTTGTTAGCGTCTGTATCGTTGCACTGGAATATGGTACCAGGAGTGAATCATCATTCGCTGTAACGCTTTAGAAATCGTTTAGGCGAATTTTCCGATAATAGGTAAAATAAATTATGTTTTCCGTAAAAACCTAGAAGTGATCATTTTTCAGTATAGACTTAACTGCACCTAGTTTAACTAGGAAATTGGTAGTATGCGGAATTTAGTTAGTCACTTGAAAATTTTAGTTCACTTAAATATTTTTCCTTAATTAAAATATTATTATAATCTTTTAATTATGCACTTAATTAGTGGTAATTATAAATTTGATTGGGTTAATTATGCTAATGTGAATTCATGCTAACTTAGTCACAAGATTAAGTACTTTGATTTCTTTGCAAAATATCTTGGAAATATCTAGATATTTGAAGGGTTTAAAGGAAATTTTAATTAAAAGGATTTGAGGTGGCATAAAGTAATGCTATTATTAAGCTTTAATAAGTGTTTTAAAACCTGATCTTTCCACACTTTTCCACAACTTTCTCTTCTCCTTCATTTTGGCCGACCTTCCCCCCCACCCCCCACTGCCCTCTCATTTTCCTCACCCCATTTTCACTTTTAAAAGCTAATAATTCATCAAAAATCATCAAATAATCCCATAAACTTAAAAACAAATCCATACCCATTATTCTTTAGCCTTAACCAAGCTTGGATCTTCATGAAAGTTAGCATTTTGGAGGCTATTTTGGAAGTTTAGTTGCAAATTTGTGAATCAAGTGTGAGGTATAAATCCTAACCCTAAGTTTTAGTTGTTGTTTAAATACCTTAATCTAGTTATTAGATATTTAAATAAAGCTTTAATTAGCATGTTTTGGATTTCTAGAAAGAGTTATGAAGATCAAGTTAGGGTTTTGATTGTTTGAAATGGTTAATTGAGAAGTTTAGACTTAGAAAACTTAACCCAGTTGTGAGATTGTTAATTGTTATTTTTCCTAATTGTCTAATTAAGCTTAATTGCAAACTAATTTTTACTAAATCTTATTTGGGTGAGATTAAAATTGTAGTAAAGGTTTGTGTTACTTAATTAAGCTATTATGTGATGATTGTGTCCACTAGAATGGTAAAACTTCTATATTTGAGCTAAAATGATTAAAAGTTGCGTACTAGGTTTTCGGTTAAATTAGGCATGGGTTTCAATTGACGTTGCGATATTATATATATTATATATTGTGTTGTGAATGCGCGATCGGTACGATCGGGGTCTAGGCTTGATGGTTGTGTCGTTTAGCGGTCCTAGTTTGGGTTGTGCCGATGTCGTACGCGTTTTGTGCACTAGGTACACAGTGTTTTATCTTGTGGACGTTATCCTTGTGATTTGTTGTCTTTGTGTCGGCGCAGGATATTTAGCCTTATGTGTTGTGTTTGTGAAATTTTAGGATCGCAAGCGGGGAGTTCGGACGCTGCGAAGAAAGGGAAGCATGTGGTCAGATTTTCTTAGCTCGAGATCATCGGTGAGTAGATTTAACATCTACGGGGAAATCTCCCGTATGACGTTATGCGTCAGGGCTGGATATGATATTAGAGCTGCATGTTTATACGCATATGAGTTAATTGCGCATGAGCATCATTGCATATTATTACCTGTTGTGCCTTGACTTGGTACCTTTTGGACACTGCACCATTACTAACGGTTCATGTTGCACGAGCATTAAATTGTATGCTACACCCACACCGTTGGTAATTGCCATGACACGCGCAACACATACCTTGTTATAGCTACTTGTACATCATGCATACATACTTACATGTACACCCACATACCTTGCTATAGCTAGCTGTACATCATGCATACGTACTTACATGTACACCAACATACCTTACTATAGTTACATATACCCTTATGTGGTATTGTATTGTCATTGACATTGAGACGTTGATTATTGTGCTATTGCGCATATGAAATGCATCATACATACATGCTTACATGTAGATACACATATCTTGCTATAGCTACATGTACACCTCATATGATGTTGCACTTGATTTCGGAGGAATTGGGAACCACATGATATATTTAATAACTTGATGCATTTAAATAACGGTTTTCCCTTGATATGCTTATATTACTGTTCTATGTTACATATATCATGTTTTCATGGATTTGCGCATTGAGATATGGATTTCATATGATTTATGGATTTGAGAACCATGGGGTTATTTCAAGAATTTATGTATTGTTTGAAAACTCGGTTTCTCTTGATATGATATTTCAGTGCGTCCATCATGAGTTTTCTCAGTTCTGAGACTTGTGTTAGAAACCCGATTCGAGGAGCGGGAGGCACCGTCTGCGGGTATATGGTGGACCCGGTATGGTTCCCCAGGGCAAGAGGTGATTTTCGTAGTGTAGACGATGAGGCTTGCATAGGGAGTGTTACCTATAGGTGATTATATGGTGGATGGATATGAGGACCGATCTGAGGATGCGGTGCCTGAGATATGAGGATTTATGTGTTGATGCTGGACACGGGTTTCATGGTGTTTCGAGTGTCGATGTTGGATACTCAGGTTCCATGATTTTGATGTGTCGTTGATGAACATACGAGGTAGATATCCTCACACACACACACACACAGGCATATGTTTTCATGACGTTTCGATTGTCGATGTTGGACACTCAGGTTCCATGAGATTTACAGATTTGAGGGCCGATCAGAGTGACGGCGCCTGAGGTATTGGGATTTTGGGTGTCGTTGATAGAAACCAGGATTTTCCACAATGATGATTCATTGATGATATTATGTTGTATCCCATACCCATCATTTATTTGATATGCATTGCTTCATGTATTTGTAGTACCTGATGGAGTACCTTGATCATGATTGTTGCATATCCATATTGCCATACTTATGCTATCAGATTGCATGTGATAGATTATCGCTGTTCGTGCATACTTGCGATTACAGTATGATGTTATTTACTATTCACGAGTTGGCAACTCACCCCCGTTGTGCCACAGTGTTTTGCAGGTTAGACCCTCAGAATAGTCGCGGCAGGGCTTCTTATTATCTCTACTTTTGCGGATACCGCTACGGTTGGCTGTGAGGTCTTTTGCTATAGGTGGGTTTGCGGTTATCCGATGATGTTCATTATTTATCTTTTGTATCTAGTACTCTCCATCTACCACTTCATGTATTTGACTTAGAGACGAGTTGTGAGGATCGATGTTGTATTATTTTGTGACTCTGGGTGCTGTGCTCATGGGAGCCGGCCTTGTTATAAAGTTTTATCTCCTTATGCTGTTTTCATTTTTATTTCTTCTCTACGGCGTCGTATATGTGCTTGTGGTGGTTGTTTCCGCCGTTGGGCGTGATTTGCTCCCGTTTGGGGATGATTTATGTAACACCCTAGTTCATTTATACCAGTTCCAGTTATCGTATTTGCTTATTTTTGGTATTTTCTTGATTTATCGTGTTTTTGGTACGAATGGTATTTTACATTTTACATTGCATTCGACCCAGTCTACTTGCTTGAAACTTGTTTGATTCATATTTATGAATTATCTTGACTTGTTATATAGACATGTGCACTTTCATGAATACTGCATACTGGCATTTTATCTGGCATTGCATCTTTTACCATATAACATTTTAAGTCATATAAAATAATTTAAAATTACATAACATGGCCTGCATGATACCCCTAACCCCATGATAGCATCCATGCATTTTGTTCCAGTCCCGTTCAGTGAAACTGACTTATTTGGATGGCTACACGCACGTATGTGCATCCGTTCTTGGGGGTATGCATTTTCGTTACCTGAGCAATCATTTTGAAATTTGGACGTCACATATATTTTTCATATTTTAAAAATAAATTTTTAGACCCGACCCGGGCGTGTTTTGGAGTAAGTTTGTATTTTCCAAAATCTCAAAACGTAATAATATTATATTCTAATAGATTATAACTATTACTATAAAATATAAACTTACTATTTATATTTTTTATAACTAAAAATATATTTTAAAAACTAATCAGTATCCTAACTCTCTCTCTCTCTCTAGCATAATATATTACAGGTATTGATTTGTTCTTTAATTAATTAATTTATTTTATTTTATTTTATTTATAAAAAAACCCATACCCATGCACGTCCCTCTCTCTTTCTCCTCACAATTCTTCTTCTCTTCATTTGTTTTTGTTTTCCCGCCTTCGCTCGAACCCAAACCCTAGCACCGCTCGCTTCTCGCCACCGCTGACTCCCTCGACCCCTCGTCATCATCACCCATTCTCCTCTCTTCCTCCGCCTCCTCCCATCATCACAACCACCACCACCATCGCCCGCGCCCACGACCCATCGCCTGCAGGAAATCCCATGTCACCGCACTCCTCCTCGCTCGCCCTCATCGCCGTCGACCTCCACCGTCGGCCTCCCCTCGCCTATCTCCTCCTCGAACTCACCTCTCCACTCTTCCCTTCATCACCACCATCACTCTCAACCCGAACCCAAACCAAGCCCCGGCCTTACCTGCACAACTCGCCGGAGATCCGATCATCGCCGTCAACCTCTCCCCAAGTCTCCACCTTCCTCTTCCTCTTCTCCTCGCCTTCCCGAACCCGCAAACCCCGATCACCCCGACCCAGAAACCCCTGCAAGAACCTATGCCTGCAACCCACTGCGGCCATCTTTCTGTCCCATCGCCGGAGCCCCGACCACCTTGCCGACCATCCCAATCTCATCACCTCTTGCAGCCTCCTCTAATCCAGAGCCATACCAGAGACCCCAAGCCTTCTTCTCCTTTCTCTTTCTTCTCCTTCTTCTTGTTCTTCTTGGTTTTCTTGTTTTCACATTTTTCCGGTGATCGCCGGAGACCCGTTGCCGTCGTCACCCTCTGTCCTTGCCTTTTTTCCAAACCCTAGAGGCACCCCTTCTTCTCCTCCTCCTCCTCCTTCTTTCTTATTCTTTTTCTTTATCTTTCTCTTTCTTGATCCGAGTTTCCCGACGATCGCCGGAGCCATGCCGCTGCCGACGATCCGAGAAACCCTGTGGACGTCCCCTGTCTGCGTGGTCACATTCTTGCTTTGCTTGGTTCAGTTCTGTAGACCCGCGTGTGCGTCGCGACATTTACCGACATCGTACGCGCCGTACGCATCCATCTGAGATCCGTTCAGGCAAGTTAATCTTGCTACATGCTATACTACTGTATTCTATGCCTATTTGAATTGTAATACCCCATAATGATTAGTTTTGCAATCCACATATTCATTTTTCATATTACACCGTTTTCGGACATCCGTATGCGTCCGTATGTGTTATTTCAAATCTAGGGCATGCAAGTTTATCTTGCAACATGCTACATTACTTTATATACATCTATTTTAATAAATATAATACTGGTATTTCAAATTATGCACCCCATGTTTACTTTTACAGTTTTCGACATCCGTCTGCATCCGTACGTGTTACTTTACATCTAGCGCATGCAAACCTATATTGTTACATACTATATTACAATATACTGCACCCAATGGAATATTTACATCTCATATTGCTTAGTTGTACATCACGCATTACCATTTTACAGTTTTACTGTTTTCGGATACCCGCTTGCATCCATCTCATTTAAAATATATATAACTGCATCTATAGATCACATTAATACATAATATTGTGATACTAACACCCCATGTTTAATAAGGTGTATCCTAATTAGTATTGGAACTATAAATGTAACCCTAATCGATAATTGTACATCCATTTCATTGATTTTATATCTATTTGAATACCATGTCACATTATTTCATTTTATTGTTATATTAGTACTCCATACTTGATTTTGTGCACCCATACTTGTTACAGTTTAATTATGAGCACCCACTTGACACTTGTGCACTATCTGACATGACCTGATACACTACTACTGACATGAATTGATACCTGTGCACTACTTGACATGACTTGATACCTAATCTTGTTACTAATGCCGACAAATCTTGACCTGTTGTCCCTATGGACATATCCTGTTGTCTCTATATGGACATATCCTGTTGTCTCTATAGACAAACATGTACCTGCTTGATCCTGTGTTGGCATTAACTCCAGATTTATCAATACCTGACTTACACACATAACTTGGGGGTATGGGGAAATCAAGAATGTAGCCGAACGTAACTCAAAGGGCTATTACATCTTGTTACCGTGGTCCCACGGGGTTGAACGGGACATAGACTCACAGTCTATTATATCTTGTTACCGTGGTCCCGTAGGGTTGAACGGGGCATAGACCGATGGGTTGCGATGAGGATTACATTAATTGATTTTGAATGACTTTAGAGTAGATAACCCTATAGCACAGTTTAGACTACTCACTGCACTTCACCTGTTTATATTCTGTACACTGATCTATATTCATGTTACTGTTTACTTGTTACTGTTCATACCTCATGCCTGCATGACTTGTTACCCCTGATTATATTATTGTTGATATTATGACGCACTGACGTCTGGGTTTTGCATGGCCCAGATCCGCTACCCTTGTCGCAGGCCGAGCAGGAGTACTTCAGTCGACAGGCCGAGCAGTGATGATCCAGTTAGTTTAGTTATTTCCATACTTTCCAGATTATTATTGTATTTGGATCTTTTTCTTCCGCATTATATTATTTCTTGACTCGTTTATTCTGGCATATGGACATATACTAGATAATTTACTATATTTTCCTGTTCTTGATATCTCTAGGCAGCCGTAATGTGACTGTAGAGGGATGTTTCCTATCCACAGGTAGCATGGTTGGCTCTGTCACGTGCTTATCTTAGCGACTCTGGGAAGTGGGGCGTGACAGGGTTTGTTTGGTATCAGAGACATAGAATTTAGGTTAATCGGGTTTGATTTTTTTGTAGTTGGGTATTGGACCCAATACACGAAACGGAAAACCCGTAATTAGGAATATGTCCTGCCACATTGTTATCATGATTCTTGAATCATATCTTTCTCTTGACCCTTTGTCTTGACGATATGCAAACAACTTTGCATCCCGGCTTGGAACTTTTGATTCCCTGTTGTTTCTCCCTGTTCCTTGATTCTGATACTAGGATTTGGGCTACTCGAGTGGAGTTATGCGATTGTAATTATGAACTGCAGTATGGTTACAATGCGGTACTCTATTTAAGTAACTTGGAGTCCTGGTCTTGTTTCATTTCCTTATTTCATGGTCGTTCTATTACCTTGGTTCTCTCAGTTTCATTGCTTACCAGTTCATGTTTTGCAGATTTCTTGGTGACCGATACCGGCAGTTATGAAGTCGTCTTGGGAATGGATTTTCTCGGCACTTTCCACGCTCACATTGATTGTAGGGCAAGGAAAGTGATTTTCTAGATTCCCGGACATCCGGAGTTTGTTTTGTTGAAGGAAGCAATTCTGTCGGGCCAGTCGAGTTTAGGGCTAGGCCGAAAAACAATATTCTTTCATCGATGGAAGTTGATAAGGAGGAAGCGCCAGTTGTAGTTCAAGAGTTCATGGACGTGTTCGAGGACATCTCAAGTTTATCGCCAAAATGAGATATGGAGTTCGCGATCAATCTTGTTCCTAGTGCAGCGCCAATCTCAAAGGCGTACTATCCAATGGCACTAGTGGAGATGGAAGAAGTCAAGAAGCAGGTTACTGAATTGCTAGAGAAGGGCCGGATTCGCAGCAGCAATTCACCTTGGGGAGCTCCAGTTCTTCTAGAAAGATGGCACAAGGAGGATGTGCATTGATTATCGAGAATTAAACCGGGTGACTATTAAGAACAAGTACCCGATCCCTCGCATTGGAGAATTGGTCGAGCAGCTTAGTGGCGCAAAGGTATTCTCGATGCTGGATTTGCGATCCGGATATCATCAAGTTCGAGTTAAATCAGAAGATATTTGCAAGACTGCGTTCCGAACTCATTATGGACATTACGAGTATTTAGTGATGCCATTCGGAGTCACGAATGCACCGGCGATATTTATGGGCTTGATGAACCGAATCTTTTCACCATTCTTGGACCAGTTTATAGTGGTGTTCATCGATGATATTCTGGTCTACTCGAGGAGCATAGAAGAGCATGCGGAACACTTGAAGATCGCACTGCAGACATTGAGGCAAGAAAGATTGTATGTAAAGAGGAGCAAGTGCGAGTTTTATCTTGAAGAAGTAAAGTTTTTGGGGCATGTTGTATCCGGAGATGGAATCGCCGTTGACCCTGAAAAGATTACAGCAGTTCAAGATTGGCCGATTCCGAAGAACGTAGCAGAGGTCAGAAGTTTTCTTGGACTTGCCGGATATTACATAAGGTTTGTGGAGAAATTTGCTCATTTGGCTGAGCCTTTGACCATGCTTACGCGCAAGGAAGTACCATTCGTATGGACGGATAAATGTGCGTCAGCTTTTGAGGCGTTGAAGCAAAGATTGATAACCGCTCCTATTTTGACCGTACCAGACGGTTCCGGAGGATTGGTGATTCATAGTGACGTATCTGGGAAAGGTTTGGGATGTGTTTTGATGCAGCATAGGAAAGTTATAACTTACGCATCAAGAAAATTGAAGATCCATGAGAAGAATTACCCAACTCATGATTTGGAGCTTGCAGCAGTGATTTTCGCTTTGAAGTTTTGGAGACACTACTTATTGAGAGAAAGGGTTGAAGTATCCACCGATCACAAAAGCCTAAAATATGTGTTCACGCAGAAAGAGCTTAACATGAGGCAGCGTAGATGGTTGAAGCTGATGGCTGGCTACGATCTTGATCTTAAGTACCATTCGGGGAAAGTTAATGTTGTGCCGGATGCGCTTTCTCGGTTGCCAACGATTCGGATGTTGACTGCACGGAAGGAGCTTATCGAAGACTTTCGGAGATTCGAGTTGAAGATCGTGCTACCGCATTCTTCGGGACAGTTGATACAGTTGCAAGTACAGTCGTCGTTGATCGATAATATTAAAGCAGCGCAGTCGCAGGACCCAAGATTGCAGAAGTTTCGAGAACAAGTTGAAGCTGCACTTCATACGGACTTGTTAATTCATGAAGATGGTTCGTTGCGATATGGTAGCCGTTTGCGTGTGCCAAAGGGAGATATTCGTGAAGAAGTTATGAAAGAGGCACACAGTTCCGCATATTCCGTACATCCAGGAGGCACGAAGATGTACCGAGATCTACGGCAGCATTTCTGGTGGGAAGGCATAAAACGTAAGATTGCCCGCTTTGTAGCGAAGTGCTTGGTGTGTCAGCAAGTTAAGGCTGAATATCAAAGGGTTGCTGGTTTATTGCAACCACTTCCGATTCCTCAATGGAAGTGGGAACATATAACCATGGATTTCGTGACGGCTTTACCGCGGAGTCCAAAAAGCAACAATGCAGTTTGGGTGATTATTGATCGATTGACCAAGGCGGCTCATTTCATACCATTTCGAGTTGGTCAATCAACGGAAGTATTGGTAGAATGGTACATGTAGGAGATTGTAAGATTGCATGGAGTACCGGTGAGCATCGTGTCCGACCGTGACACCCGTTTCTTATCACACTTGTGGAGGAGCTTACAGGAAAGTTTAGGGACTTAATTGAAATTTAGCACCGCTTATCATCCTCAGACAGATGGCCTGTCGGAAAGAACGATCCAAACTCTTGAAGACATGTTGAGAGCTTGCATGTTAGACTTCGAGGTTCATGGGAGGATCGTCTACATTTGGTGGAGTTTTCGTACAAAAACAGTTTTCAGGCGACTATTCAGATGGCTCCATTCGAAGCGTTGTATGGTCGCAAGTGTCATTCACCTGTTTGTTGGGACGATGTTGGAGAACGAAGATTGTTGGGATCGGATT
The DNA here is from genome assembly GCA_030015575.1 of Agapanthus africanus. Classification (NCBI taxonomy): domain Eukaryota; kingdom Viridiplantae; phylum Streptophyta; class Magnoliopsida; order Asparagales; family Amaryllidaceae; genus Agapanthus; species Agapanthus africanus. Next base: position 336,367,951 of record JASDDO010000010.1, read on the forward strand.
TGATCGTGCAGACAGTAGAGAAAGTTAACACTATCCGGAATCTTATGAAGGCAGCACAAGATCGGCAGAAGAGTTGGGCCGATATATCGAGAAGACCTCTAGAGTTCGTTGTTGGTGATTTAGTATTATTGAAGATATCACCGACTAGAGGAGTGATTCGTTTTTGGATTCGAGGCAAGCTTAGTCCTCGATTCGTAGGGCCTTTCGAGATTATGGAGCGTGTTGGAGAAGTGGCGTATCGATTGGCTTTGCCACAATCTTTGGCTAATGTTCATGACGTGTTTCATGTATCTCAACTCCGTAAGTATGTTCGAGATGAAACACACGTGCTGGATCATTCGGAGCTGGCTGTAAGAGAGGATTTGACCTTTGAGGAACGACCGATATCGATTGTTGATCGAAGAGAAAAGGTCCTTAAGAACAAGGTTATCCCTCTCGTACTTTTTTCTTGAGGAAATCGCTCGCACGGAGAATCGACTTGGGAATGAGAAGACGAGATTCGACAGAAGTTTCCACACCTATTCTTGTAGTTTCTTGATTGTTTATCTTTCCTTGTTTTTGGAATTTCGAGGACGAAATTCTTTTTATAGTTGGGTATAATGTAACACCCTAGTTCATTTATACCAGTTCCAGTTATCGAATTTGCTTATTTTTGGTATTTTCTTGATTTTTCGTGTTTTGGAAACGAATGGTATTTTATATTTTACATTGCATTCGACCCGATCCGCTTGCTTGAAACTTGTTTAATTCATATTTATGAATTATCTTGACTTGTTACATAGACATGTGCACTTTCATGAATACTGCATACTGGCATTTTATCTGGCATTGCATCTTTTACCATATAACATTTTAAGCCATATAAAATAATTTAAAATTACATAATATGGCCTGCATGATACCCCTAACCCCGTGGTAGCATCTGCGCATTTTTTTCTCATCCCGTTCAGTGAAACGGACTTGTTTGGATGGCTACACGGACATACGTGCATCCGTTCTTGGGGGTATGCATTTTCGTTACCTGAGCATTCATTTTGAAATTTGGACGTCGCATATATTTTTCATATTTTAAAACTAAATATTTAGACCCGACCAGGGCGTGCTTTGGAGTAAGTTTGTGTAACAACTCCATTTTTAATGTACAAAGAATTGATTTAAATTCAATGTATACTTGGAGTATTTATTGTGGCTGATATTCTTTAAGTATTTATTTCACTCCATAATTACAAGAAGGAGCTTGTAGCTCATTGGTAATACCTTGCATTGCTGAACCAAGCCACCAGAGTTCAAATCCCATGCCCCACATTATTTTTGTATTTATTTTGTTTTAATTTCTTTTGGAAGTCAACAGTCAAAACGCCATAACTCACAAAATTTGTACTGGACATATAAAAGTAAATATACCATTAAATACCCCTGAAGATTCCCCGGCCCCTGGAACCCTGACTCGGCCCGACTCGGTGCCGCCGGCCGGACTCGGCCGGACGACCGAGTCGTCAACTGAGAAAAGTTGGCTCTGGACTTGGTCAACCCTCCTGCACACTTTATATCTCTGGATCGGTTATCAATTGCCCAATAAATCCCTTTTACTCCTAGGTTTAATGAGTTTTAATGAATTTTTATATATTTTATATTTTTTTTATTAAAAACCCTAACCCTAGCCTAACCCTATATAAACCCCCCATACCCTCTACCTTCTCATCACTTTTTCTAAGTCCACTCTCTCAAAATTCCAAGAGAACTTAGTACGTTAGAAAACGAGCGAAAGGCGAAGCGCTGACGAAATCGACGGCAAAATTCTGGTGATCGTGCTAGGACCTCTCAATGACGATTCGACGCACCGACAAACCCTCTACCTCCCTCTCACTCTCTAGCGTTGTCCAAAACCGTAAGTCCCTCTTTTCTACCTTTCTTTTTCTTCATAATAATACGACTTTACAAACTCGACGGAAATAGGAACAAACCGATTTCCGATTCGGTTTTCTATAAAATCTCACTTATCACCAATTCCATAATGCTTAAACATCTTCATGTTGACTACTAATCACTTAAAAATTAATTTGAACAAGTTTTCACACATGAAATGATAGCTTTTGCAAAATATCGTATTCTTTTACTTGAATACCATAATGTTTAGTTTATCACATTTAACCTCTTAACATTGCTATACCTTAAAGTAGATCACGAGGTAATGACCTACCTCCACACACACTCATATGTAATCATAACACGCTACCTTGAAAACTTAGAATACGATAAAACAAGATTTTACATTAAAATACCATTTTCTAAATAAAACCTTTTCTAAAAGTTCTAAGTTTTATACAATTTTAAAACAATATCTTTTAATAGGAAATACGATAAGTTGTGGACATCGATCGTTTATCTAAACCTGACTTTGTGGTGTCTAGGCAAGTGTGTCTAAGGCGAGTGGTTACTTAATTAGGGCCACTACTTGTAGTGGAGAGCCTCCCACTCACCTGGCACTTACCTGGCCGCAATTGGCGGTGAAGAGGCGATTTGAGGCTTTGAATGACTTGTCATTTAGACCATTTATAAATAGGCTAGTTGGCTTAGGAAACCCTAGAATCTAAAATACGGAAATTTACACCATTTTACAAATAAATACCTTATCTTTATAAAACCGTTTTCTAAATGATTAGTATTTATTAAATCTTTGCAAAGCGCCACTACAACCCACCTTTGGGGAACTCGTTAGGGATAGTACGATTTATCGTGCACCCTCGGGCTTAGTAGTGCGAGATTCAGACCTCCGCAAGGAGCATTCGGTCTCGAAAGTTTAAAATATGACATTTAAGAAAAACGGAGATTTTTGGAAAATAAAAAAATTATTAAAAATTATTCTTGTATAAACATATGTATATTTATCATTTAGACACCTATTTTATTATAAGATAAAGTTTCCACCTTTTCCTAAAAATTACAAGATTAAAAGTTACATTAAAATGCCATGAATTTCAAATAAATCAATATTACAAATTAATACCTTTATTTATGTAATTAGGATATTTTCACTAGAAATAACACAAAATAAAATTACACTCATTATAACTATAAAGACGAATAATAAATACTTGAGGTGTATCTTGAAAACTATATAAAAGTATTTTTACATAAAACCCCCTCAAGTTTTATAAATTACAATAATGACCCTAACAAATATAGAACTTCGACTTACATTTCTTTTAGTCTGACTCGGGGTTGAGTCTGATTATTTCTGACTTGAATATGATTCAAGTCAATCTATATTCTTTAATATTCCAACTCAATATGAACACATGAATCCCAGAATCCAGTTAACAATCTATACATCTTGACTGAATCAAACCATGGATATACATCCATTATCCCGTTATTCCATTTACCTGATTATGCAGTTACAATCTGTTTACTGATATCATGGTTTTGGTCAGTCATCCAATTTACACAATACAATACAACAATACTATCAAAACACTACGGGGTTTAAGGGGTAGATTGGTACGGAATGTGTTAAAGGTGGCACGAGGTGGTCAGATTAAGACACCTAACCTATATTCCGTTGCTGTTGTACCGTGGCTTAACGGTTCCTTGTACATTCTGTTTGCCCTGGTCTCTAGCATATAGAGACCCCTCTTGTATACACTGGCATCCTTCTGTACCAAGCTACAAACAACAACGTTAACACAATATTTTACAATCTCTTTAGAAAATACCTCTTATTCTGTCTTTTCTAATTCTTCATTATCTTTGGGACTTACCAAGCGACCGGTTCGCTGACGACATTCTATTTCTTTCTTCTTTGAATGTCATCAGGTGCTTTAGACCCGGCAGAGATCGAGCCTACCGGTGAAGACTTGGATCAGTTTCACGAAGACCCCGAGCTCTAGACATTGTACCTTGTTCTATTCAGTATTTTCATTTCCTGTTATGCCATTGTTTAGGCATCGCTTTTCATTTCAGTAGTATTTACTTTTCATGCATTGTACAAAAGAATGTTATTAATAAAGTTGTTGTTATTTCTATATCTCTTGTCTCTTGTGATTTACTTTTATATTGCTTAGATACGCTCAGCGCATTTACTTCACAGTAAATACGTAGCGGACCTCGTCGCGTCCCCTTCGCCGTATACCGGGAAGCGGGGCGTGACAGTTTGTATTTGCCAAAATCTCAAAACGTAATAATATTATATTCTAATAGATTATAACTATTACTATAAAATATAAACTTACTATTTATATTTTTTATAACTAAAAATTTATTTTAAAAACTAATCAGTATCCTAACTCTCTTTCTCTAGCATAATATATTACAGGTATTAATTTGTTCTTTAATTAATTAATTTATTTATTGTAATTTTTTTTTAAAAACCCATACCCATGCACGTCCCTCTCTCTCTCCTTACATTTCTTCTTCTCTCCACTTGTTTTTGTTTTCCCGCCTTCGCTCGAACCCAAACCCTAGCATTGCTCGCCTCTCGCCACCGCCGACTCCCTCGACCCCTCGTCGTCATCACCCCTTCTCCTCTCTTCCTTCGCCTCCTCCCATCATCACAACCACCACCGCCATCGCCCGCGCCCACGACCTATCGCCTGCAGGAAATCCCATGTCACCGCACTCCCCCTCGATCGCCCTCATCGCCATCGACCTCCACCGTCGGCCTCCCCTCGCCCATCTCCTCCTCGAACTAACCTCTCCACTCTTCCCTTCATCACCACCATCACTCTCAACCCGAACCCAAACCAAGCCCCGGCCTCACCTGCACAACTCGTCTGAGATCCGATCATCGCCATCAACCTCTCCCCACGTCTCCACCTTCCTCTTCCTTTTCTCCTCGCCTTACCGAACCTGCAAACCCCGATCACCCCGACCCAGAAGCCCCTGCAAGAACCTATGCCTGCAACCCACTGCGGCCATCTTTCTGTCCCATCGCCGGAGCCCCGACCACCTTGCTGACCATCCCAACCTCATCACCCCTTGCAGCCTCTTCTGACCCAGAGCCATACCAGAGACCCCCAGCCTTCTTCTCCTTTCTCCTTCTTTTCCTTCTTCTTGTTCTTCTTGGTTTTTTCTTGTTTTCACATTTTTCTGGTGATCGCCGGAGACCCGTTTCCGTCGTCACCCTCTGTCCTCGCCTTTGTTCCAAACCCTAGAGGCACCCCTTCTTCTCCTCCTTCTTCTTCTTTCTTATTCTTTCTCTTTCTCTTTCTCTTTCTCTTTCTTGATCCGTGTTTCTCGACAATCACCGGAGCCGTGCCTCTACGGACGATCCGAGAAACCCTGTGGACGTCCCCTGCCTGCGTGGTCACATTCTTGCTTTCCTTGGTTCAGTTCTGTACACCCGCGTGTGCGTCGCGATATTTACCGACATCGTACGCGCTGTACGTACCCGTCTGAGATCCGTTCAGGCAAGTTAATCTTGTTACATACTATACTACTGTATTTTATGCCTATTTGAATTATAATACCCTATAATTATTAGTTTTGCAATCCACATATCCATTTTTCATATTACACCGTTTTCGGACATCCGTATGCGTCCGTATATGTTATTTCACATCTAGGGCATGCAAGTTTATCTTGCTACATGCTACATTACTTTATATACATCTATTTTAATAAATATAATACTGGTATTTCAAATTATGCACCCATGTTTACTCTTACAGTTTTCGACATCCGTCTGCATCCGTACGTGTTACTTTACATCTAGCGCATGCAAACCTATCTTGTTACATACTATATTATAATATACTGCACCCAATGGAATATTTACATCTCATATTGCTTAGTAGTATATCCCACATTACCATTTTACAGTTTTACTGTTTTCGGATACCCGTTTGCATCCATCTAATTTAAAATATATATAACTGCATCTATAGATCACATTAATACATAATACTGTGATATTAACACCCCATGTTTAATATGGTGCATCCTAATTAGTATTGGAACTATAAATGTACCTAATCGATAATTGTGCATCCATATCATTGATTTTATATCTATTTGCATACCATGTCACATTATTTCATTTTATTGTTATATTAGTACTCCATACTTGATTTTGTGCACCCATACTTGTTACAGTTTAATTATGAGCACCCACTTGACACTTGTGCACTACCTGACATGACCTGATACACTACTACTGACATGACTTGATACCTGTGCACTACTTGACATGACTTGATACCTGATCTTGTTACTAATGCCGACAAATCTTGACATGTTGTCCTTATGGACATATCCTGCTGTCTCTATAGACAAACATGTACCTGCTTGATCCTGTGTTGGCATTAACTCCAGATTTATCAATACCTGACTTATACACATAACTTGGGGGTATGGAGAAATCAAGAATGTAGCCGAACGTAACTCAAAGGGCTATTACATCTTGTTACCGTGGTCCCGTGGGGTTGAACGGGACATAGACTCATAGTCTATTATATCTTGTTACCGTGGTCCCGTAATGTTGAACGGGGTATAGACCGATGGGTTATGATGAGGATTACATTAATTGATTTCGAATAACTTTAGAGTAGATAACTCTATAGCACAGTTTAGACTACTCACTGCACTTCACCTGTTTATATCATGTACACTGATCTATATTCATGTTACTGTTTACTTGTTACTGTTCATACCTCATGCCTGCATGACTTGTTATCCCTGATTATATTATTGTTGATATTATGACGCACTGACATCTGGGTTTTGCATAGCCCAGATCCGCTACCCTTGCCGCAGGCCGAGCAGGAGTACTTCAGCCGACAGGCCGAGCAGTGATGATCAAGTTAGTTTAGTTATTTCCATACTTTCCAGATTATTATTGTATTTGGATCTTTTTATTCCGCATTATATTATTTCTTGACTCGTTTATTCTGGCATATGGACATGTACTAGATAGTTTACTATATTTTCCTGTTCTTGATATCTCTAGACAGCCGTAATGTGACTGTAGAGGGATGTTTCCTATCCATATGTAGCATGGTTAGCTCTGTCACGTGCCTATCTTAGCGCACTCTAGGAAGCGGAGCGTGACATTTTATTTATATTCTATGTTGTACCCGTTTTTTGGGCTAATTTTTACAAAGGAGGTGCTGCCGAAATTTTTAAGAAAGTAAACTTAAATTTAAAGATTTTTTTACTTGAGATTCCGAAGGTTTTTAACTATGTTTTCTTCACTTATCCCTTTTTGGGTGGTTTAGATTTCTGGGTTTCGGCTTACTTAAATTGCGTACGCATGTTGACGTCACGTGGTTTAAGTGCCGGCCACGTGCCTAAATTTGAGTCGTGACATTCGCCATTCAGGGATTTGGATTTTGGTTAGCGTCTATATTGCTGCACTGGAATATGGTACCAGGAGAGACTCATCATTTGCCATTTGGGGATTTGGATTTGGTTGGCGTCTGTATCGTTGCGCTGGAATAAGGTACCGAGAGTGACTCATCATTCGCTATTTGGAGGTTTTTTAAAAAAAATTTACCGCGTTTGCTCTATCATTTCAACTTTTTTTATCGTGAAGGTCGCAATTGCCCTATCATTTCGGCTATTTATTCATGGTTTCCCTATCATTTCGGCTTTATTTTCATCTTTATTTTACTCGCTGATTTTTATTACGAGTTGACCTATCATTTCGGCTTTTTTTTATTGACAAATTTTTTTTACACTCCCAGTTTAACGACTTAGGGGTCGAATGTTCCCAGTTTAATGACGTGGTGGTCGACTATTCCCAGTTTAACGATGTGGTGGTCAACTGTTGGAGCCTGAGCTCGATTCTGTAGGAACCACGGGCTCTTTTGGCTTAATTTCACAAGCGGGCTCTTCGTCATCTAGACTGAGCCGGTGTTGGATGGCAACAACCACGTCATCGTCATGGCTATAAGGTGTAGGAGGACTTGTTCCTCTGGGCTCCATCATGTAGACCATATGGGTTGTGTACCCGTCTATCGCTTCTTCGTTAGCAATGTTGCTCGTTTGGCTCTTGGCTTGTTGCCTTGGTCTGCTTTTTTCGGAGAAAGGCAGATGTATGAGAGAATCAGGTTCCCGAAAGGTTTCGGTCTTCATTTGTATGAAATTGGAGGTTGCAGTTTGACTATTTGTTAACACGCCTTTAGACAGTTCTATCTCTCCTGCCTTGTATTGCTTTTTGACCCAATTTTTGAATATGAAGCAGTCCTTAATGGCATGACCTATCACTCTATGATAGAGGCAATATTTGGGGTCGTCGGTCATATTCTCTTCTTGAGGTCTTTTTGATTCTAGCAATTGTAGACCGTTTCTTAGGGCATCCTTGAATATTTTACTTACTTTGTCCCTTCTGAAGGAATATACCTTATCCAGCTTCTCTTTCAGTAGAGATTCTCCTCCCTCTCCGAACACTGGCTTTCGAGGCTGGTTGGCATTAGGCCTGCTCATCCTTCACTTATTTCGGTTAGCCGAAATGTTAAAACATTCAGCATCGTCGGAATTTCCGCCTTTGCAATTATCGTCCTTTCGGTTTCTCCAGGACCTATTGTTATTTTGGGAATCAGAGGAGGACTCCTGCTTTGAGCACTCCAATATCTGAACTTTCCTGGTCAGCCTTTGGAATGTTTTGAGACCCGCGGTGCATAGAAACGGGGCTATCCAATTTTTGAGATTTCCGACGAGGAGGCTGATAGATTGGTCCTGCTCTATCGGTGGTTCATATTTGACGGAGATATTGTGCCATCGGGTTATAAAATCTGTGCCGCTTTCATTGTTCTTTGTCTTGGTTCTTATGAGGTCGGCATTGGTGATCTTATCGCCGACAGTCATGAACCTTTGTCGAAACAGAGATTCCATTTGGACGAAAGTAGTAACGGAGCCATCCGGTATGCTCGCGTACCATTCGAAAGCGATATCAGTTAAGCTATTAACGAACCGGCGGAGGAGAAGTGCATTATTTCCCCCAGTATTCCCGCATGAGGCTTTAAAGTAGGCGATGTGCTGATTCGCATTTCCCGTCCGATCGAATCTTCCAAACTTGAGGATGACATAGCCACCAGGAAACTCTACCAGATCATACCGAGCGAGATATGGTCTCCCACTAAAGCTGATATCTTTTTGCGCTTCGGCTTCAGCTACCAATGTTTTGACTTTATTGGCGATCAAATCGATGATTTGATCTTGCATTAGCGTGTTGCTGTCATCGGTAGTTAAGAAATTTCCCGAAATAGGACGCAGCTGACTTTCATGCGGCTCGCCCACCTTTAGATTTGAAGGAATTGGCGTCTTCTGCCTCGGAACACCGTTTCCCGGTTCATGAACAGAGCCCTGCGCTTGATTGGGCAGTTGAGAGGTAACTTGGGCCGTGAGCTGTAAGAAGACGTTTGTTGAGTCGTCGATCTTCGAGTAGAGCTTAGCCATCTCCTTATCTTTATTTCTGAGCTACTTTTGGAGCTCTTGGAGAAGTTGTTGCTCTGCGGTCTTGAGACGGAAGATTAGCTCCTCTTCTCTTTCCGAGGATGACTCCTCATGAACCAAGGGATCTCTCTGTTTATCAGTCTCACTGGAAGGGTTTTCATTACCTTCCAGAGAAGGCTGGTCTTGGGAAGTGGCAGCCACATTCACACCAGATTGGATTTAAGATGTGAAGGCCCCGTCCTTGCTCTTGCTGCGTGTGTCCACCATGTAGACAGTGTGGACCACATATCCAGCCATCTCTTTATCTTTGGCAGCTGATTTTTTGGACCATCGCCATGGACCTTCCTCTTTTGGAAAGAACTTGCGAATGAAGACGGTTGGTTTGACTGGGTCCTTGGGTGGCGCTTTCCGGATCGCAGCTTTCTTGACTCTTGCGGTCAGGAATTCTTCTGAACCAATTTCAGGGGTTCAAAAGAGTTAGCAAGATTCATAGCCAATTCAGCTGTTATTGCGGGGTAACCCTATTCTTGGAACCTTATGAAGTTCAGCCTAGCAGGAGCCTTAGCCCTTTTGTTGGCTTTGTGCTGTGTTCCTTAGCACAGCCGCTGGGTTTCGGGAGGTATCGACCATGCCATTTTCAAAAATTGCAATGCTAAAGAACCCTAGACTAGAATTTTTAACTAGAGAATTAGACGAAACTAGAATGTCAATAACTTTACATCTAAGTGAACAAGGAATACAACCTTTGTAGACCGGTCCTTCACTTTTATAGCTCCGTGTAGTAGTCCCTTCGCTCCAAGTGGTGATCTTCCGGACTCTAGGATGGCTCCACAAGAAGATATTCCATTACGTATGTTTGGGATATCCAACAAACTTGCAGAACTGACTTTGCCTCGAGTTTGTCCGGATTTTGCTTTTCAACATAGGCCGGACAACCCCATATCTTAACTTGCTTAATACATGGTCTCTTCCCATACCATATCTCATATGGAGTGGTTGGAACTGATTTGGTGTGAACCTTATTCAATAGGTATGCAGCTTCTCAAGTGCATAACTCCAAAAGGAAACAGGTAACTCAGCTGTACTCATCATAGAGCGGGCCATATCTCATAGGGTGTGATTCCTCCTCCTCGATACACTGTTGTGTTGTGGTGTATACGGAGGAGTAAGCTGAGTGAGAATCTCATTCTCTTTTAGATATTCCAGGAATTCCATGCCCAAGTATTCTTCTCCTCGATCAAATAGCAGGACTTAATACTTTTACCCATCCGGTTCTCAACTTCATGCTTATATTCTTTGAGTTTCTCAAAAGCTTCAGACTTGTGTTTCAACAGGAACACACGTTCGAATCTTAAGAGATAGTCAGTGAATATAATAAAGTACGAGGAACCAATCCCTGGCATGTGTATACATGGATCGCATACATCAACATGTATCAATCCCAGGAGTTCAGCAACTCTTCCTCCATTTCCACTAAACGGAGTTTTGGTCATTTTACTTTTGAGACATGACTCGCAAGTTTCATAAGATGAAAGTTCGAACGGATTCAAATATTCATCCTTATGTGCCTTAGCCAGTCATGTCGCATTGATATGACTTAGTCTACAATGCCACAGGAAAGATTCGTTCATTTCTGAACTCGTTCTCTTGTGTGTGTTCTGTATACTTAGAACTGTGGTTTGATTTAAAACGTATATGCTATTTCATAACGTGCCTGATCCAATCAACTCTTGATTCAGGACAATGTTCATAACATTATCCTGCAATTCAAGATCATATCCTTCTTTATTAAATAAAGAGACTGATATAATTTTGTATGTCAGGTTCGGTATATAATAACATTTGTTCAGAATCAATGTATTCTGTAATACAAGATGATATTTGCCAACTGATTTGGCTGCAACAATTACACCATCACCTAATCCTAGTTCTCTACCTCTCTAAGCCCATGTAACAGATTACATATGTGGAATCCTGATCCGGTATCACATACTCAGGACGTAGAGTATACTGAGAAACAGTTCTTGGTAAGGAACAAAATTGAAGAAGATGCATCAACATGCTTCTTCTTCAATCGGGTGGCGTGGGAATCCTGTCATTCCCCTATTTCCTGCTCATACTTATAACAATTATAAGAAAGAACGGAACCAACGTTCCACAGCTCAGTATATTAAGCAGGTTCGGTCAAAATATCCATATTATTATCTTGATTAAGGCGTGACATGATCGCTACCAAGAGAGAGAGAAGAAAACACTCTGCGTGCGCTCTTACAAGATTAGATTGGTTATTTATTTTATCTAATCAGGATGGCGCCCATTGTTTTTATCAAGTCTTCCTTCAAACCCTAAAAGGTAAGACTAGCCGGGATTAATTACACCCTACAAGTTCGCTAACCGTTCAGCCAGGCCAGTGTTGGTACTTTTAGGGAGGTTCCCCGTGTTTCGCACGGACCTAATTAAAGTAAACCTAGTTTTCCCAGAGACATAACCCCGTTAACACCTTTGTAGACATCTAATGGGTTAGCTAATTGTAAAGTGCAAAACTCTCCTAGGAGTAACTCTTACTCGCAGCGGGTATCAGGATCCAAATATCTCATAGAAGGTATGCAATCTCATTGCAAATTTCAACACTTGAAATTCCCGATAATATTTTTCCCCTAGCGTCCTATGACCTTGACAGAGGTCAACAAACCATAGTGCGCTAGTCAAGTTTAACCCGCCATTTCATGATTGAATTAAACCCACACGCACGACCCTTGACAGAGGTCAACAAGGTCGTATGACTACCTTAATCCAATCACATCACATGCTTTGCAGATAAGCACTAGTCAGCTACCGCACACTACACCTTGACTAAGGTCAACAAACGCAGCACGAATACCAAATAGTACTTATCTGAAATGACGGAGGGCTACGAAAGGTTTTTAAGAAAACCTTTTGCGTAATGAACTTGATATCGTTGCGGAATCGAGTGATTTTGAAAAGGAGTGTTTTTGAGGCATTTACTCGTTTTGCTAAAGAGGTCACTCCCGGTGAAGGGATCTCGGCTCTTTCTTCATCGAATGAGGTGCTGGATATTCTACAAGGAATATCACTATGCAAAGCAAAAACTAAAAAAGCAATCAAAAACAAAACCGAATTAGTTGTAGCATCTGCTAGTTTTGCTAAAGAGGTCACTCCCGGTGAAAGGATCTCGGCTCTTTTCTTATCGAATAAGGTGTTGGATATTCTATAAGGAATACCGCTATGCAAAGCAAAAACTAGAGCTACCCTTTTTGAAAATTTTATTCCACAACATCATTAGGTTTATTTTTTTCATTAATCTCATTAATGGAGTCCCATCATTTATGCTTCCTAAGCATCACAGAAGATGAAACGAAAACAGAACGTACACTTATGCCATTAGCATTCGCCACAGTATCCCATTATGCACCGTTAGGTTACTTAACTAACGGCATACCGGGGCGGGACTAGCGTGGGTGCAAAACATAAGCAACGTTTATTATATATCACATATATAATATAGCCATTCGTCTCAGAATACACAGTGATCACATCACAGAGCGGCAGAAGATAACATATGAAATATTGGATATACTAGGATTTCTGTGTTTTAGATTAAGCCAGTAAAAAACACGGATTCCACGGTCGTGATGAATAGCCAAACCCACATCCCTAGACCCCTACGAGAGCGGCAAGCAACCTTCCCAATTCTAGGGTTAGGAGACCCGGTCCCAACTCCTCGAGATGGTCTCCCACTGGACCCTAGAACCCGATTACTTATGCTCCCCATCTTGGGTCTATCCTAATGCGGAAAAGTAAATAATATACATCAGTAGTGACATCATCCTCAACCCGGAAGTGCCCGAATAAAAGAATATTACATACAAGATTTTACATGAATGAAAATGAAAAACTCTCATCTCACATAAAAAAAACCCGGCTATTCAAACACGACGATCCAATATAACATATCACAGCAACACATAACATCACATGCCATCAACGTAAGTAAATATACGTATCCCAATTGTCGTTGACGTATAACAACGAAACCGACGATACCCCACATATTACATTTACGGTCGCAGAAAAAAAAGTGAAAAACTACAACAATTGGAATCGTCACAGCCTTTAGACATCATAATTCCGGAATATCACATATTCTGGATTTCATGCCTAACAATGCAAATCTTACATTTGGGTCTCATCTATGAAAACACCTTTTCAAAGAAAGTTGGGTAATTCAACAAGATTCCCGATTCCGCCCGAGACCGAAATGTTGCACGCAACTAATTACTTTTCACAAAACTAATTAATGTAGATTCCAATTATTGTATCACATTCACAGATAGCTAGACGATGTTAAACTTTCCGATCGAATCAACAAACACCTACATTTTCCGGAGTGTTCAACACTTGAGCAAAGTTAAAGAATAACCAAAACATGCCACAGTACCTACGGACCAACCATAGAAGGGTCAACCCTTGCCTCACCTATTGCGCCGCGGAACTGCTGCAAAGCCTAGGGTTTGGCGGTGGTTTCGACGTTCATAGAATCGAGTTAGGGTTTCGTTCTTCTAGAGGGTCCATAGAATTACCTGCATGATTTTTTGAATATTTTTAACTTGGAAAATTCCAACTTTTGAAGTATTTCCAGCGAGTGATAAAATGGGTTATTGATATTCGTTCGAACTTTTTAACACCGTCTAAAATACCCGAAACGAAGTTAGAAATACGAATACGAAACACTTCGAATTGCCTTTAACAGTAAGATAACATCGCATGTAATCTCAGTAAAAACAAGCAACACCTGAAACACCAAAACTCAAAGACTGGAACACCACAAAAAATTGAAGCCAGAATACAACCAAAAATCCGGTGACACCGGTCACTTTTCAATATGTCGCCGGTCCAAATCCGGCGAGGAGGGCTCAATCTTCTGTGGTGTTCATGTTACATCACATATAACATTCTGCAATTTCTTTAAAAAATTTTAGACACTATGAAAAAATCGACAGAAACTTGGTTTTATGTTTCGATGTTTCGGAGTTGTTTCGGTTTCGTAATACTAAAAACATCGTCTAATTCTCTAGCTTGGCTCTGATACCACTGCTGGGTTCCCTAGCACAGCCGCTGGGTTTCGGGAGGTATCGACCATGCCATTTTCAAAAATTGCCATGCTAAAGAACCCTAGACTAGAATGTTTAACTAGAGAATTAGACGAAACTATAATGTAAACAACTTTACATCTAAGTGAACAAGGAATATAACCTCTGTAGACCGGTCCTTTACTTCTATAGCTCCGTGTAGTAGTCCCTTCGCTCCAAGTAGTGATCTTCCGGACTCTAGGATGGTTCCACAAGATGAAAAGAACAAGCTTGCTTGAAATCTTCGAGGCCGAAGATGATTTATGTCGAGGAGACACCAACTCAAGCTACATCTTCACTAATTGAGAATTAGTGAAGCAAACAACCTACACTAAATGGATAGTCTAATAGAGGATGATGAAGTAGGAATTTTGCGCACTTTAGAATTTATTTTCTCACTAATTTTCTCCACCTCCTCAAAACCTAGAGAGCATGAAGAAGATGAAGATGAAGATGAAGTGATGAATGAATAAGGTTAGAATAGCAATCATGGGTGAGTTAGTATCATATACTAACTCATGTAGAGACTTAACCATGACTTAAGATAATAGTTAGGTTAAAAAATATCTTTAGTAAAACAAAATTAGTGGACTAAGTCAATGGTTCCACAAGCTTCCAAAGCATTCAACCATGACAAAAATGTTAGGGTTCTCTAGCACCTACTATTGAGTATGGAAACATCACACATGCCACTTTAAAAATTTAGAGGTGCTAAGCAAACTAAGCATGGATCTTATCTAGAATTTCTAGGGTAACAACACAAATATCACATACAAGAACTATATTTACACTAAGTGAAAGAAATACAACCTTTGTAGTCCTCTTTGTAGTGACTCCTAGGATTGTTGAGAGTTGGAAAAACTTGCAAGTAAGCTCCTTTGTCCACGATGATCCACCCGAAGTCCACTTAGTCCAAGCTCCTAGCTTCAAATGATCAAACAAGATGATGAAGCTAAACACTCTAATCTAATTGGCTAGATTAGAGTAGAATGATGAGGTGGTGTGTTTTCTATAATCAAAATTCTTTCTTTTTATCTCTCTCTCTCTTTAGAAAAATCAAGAGAGCAAGGAGGAAGAAGAAGATGAAGGCAAAAGCTTTTTTCTAAAAGAAATGATAATGGTTGAAATGAAAATAGAAAAGATAGTATATATATTTTCTCTTTGTCATTCCAAACCATGGTTACTAAATATAGATATTATTGCACTTAAGTTAAAAGACAAAAGGAAAGATTAATCTATGGTTAAAAAGTGGGTGAACTTAGGTTAAGTTCAAGAAGAGTGTAGAAGATAACCATGGATTAATCTTTATCTTTTCCTTTGGTTTTAAACAAATGCATATAAATATCCATATATAATAGTTTCATGTAAGTCTTATATTTCCTTCAAGTGTGTATCATCAACCATGATACTTTTGTATGCATGTATTCATGCACATCAACATGTGCATGCTTGCACATCAACATGTGCATACATGCATGCATTCTTCCTTTTTAATAAAAGGGGTTTGACTAAAGAATTAAAATAAAACTAAAAGTCAAAATGTTAAATCAACAATTGATTTAATAATCCGGTCATATCACATACGATCCGACCAATAGAAAAACGCCCGATTAACATACGGTATCACATAGTCGTATTCAATTGGGTCCCGCGCATA
Organism: Agapanthus africanus; assembly: GCA_030015575.1. NCBI lineage: Eukaryota > Viridiplantae > Streptophyta > Magnoliopsida > Asparagales > Amaryllidaceae > Agapanthus > Agapanthus africanus. Next base: position 336,384,151 of record JASDDO010000010.1, read on the forward strand.
TCACATATGCACACCACGTCTTTTCGCCTGGGCTAGGGAACTTCTGTGTGGGACTCTAAGACTCGTCAATACGCCGGCAGTAGGTGATGATCATATCAAACACCCACAAGCTGCAAACGGTCAGCTAAACATAACGGCCACCCGGGTATTGAACGATCAGAAGAAAACCAGCAAAGCTGTCAAAATTCCCGTCGATCCATCTGGCAACACTTACCATACAGTCCAATCTCCTCGTCAAATATGTTGCATATCGAGTCTAGGGATAGTGTCGTCGACCCCAATAACTCAATAAGTCAAGCCGGTATATAGCTGATAACAGATCAAGAAACTACTGATAACTCTTACCAGTAAATCTCAGTAGCCCTGGCCAGGGACTTTCTGTTATAGCCAATCAAGTATAGCACAACACCAACCCTCAATACCGGGAGAAACGAAACCCCTCCTATCGCTCATTGCCTCCATGTGCCTCGGGACTGTATCTAAAGACCACTTGTTTGCACGGCTCAGTAGAGCCGTGGTAGGGTGGAGATCAAAGTACAGTGGGAGGACACATAAGACTCTATGATGATCTCGGGTCTACAGACTAACCTGTACCAGTGTCACCTGAGAACTGCTATCCGACGATAGATATAAAAGCACATAGGAGTTCTCTGTGAGTCCGTTCAGTGTATCCAGTCTCCACTGAGCACCCGCATATATTCTTTGGTGTCAGCACACCAGATGGATATGGGATCATCCGTCGCCTATCATGTGGGACAAGAATGGTATACGCTAGTCTACTTTGGAATATCGATGCCCTGTCTCGATACACCCACGACTAGGAACAGTTCAAGAATATGCTTATAAACTACACGTGCCCCACTAGTATGATCCGCATCATAGTCACAGTAGTTAAGCAAATATCATGAGGGCTTTATCAACATGTGTAAATGAATAAAAGCATGATCAAATCAACATGTCAGATAAAGTAAACCAAATAGCATACTATCATGTCGAGAAAGAAAGTAATATATATATATATATATATATATATATATACATGTCCAAGAATCCACTATACTTATAATGGCCTCTAGGGCATACATATATCCAACAATCTCCCACTTGCACTAAGGCCAATTATTGGCGTATCTCATACCTAACATCTCAAAAAGTCGCTCATGTTGCGGCTGTGGTAGGGCCTTGGTGAGTGGATCCGCGGTGTTATTCTTTGTATCTACTCTCCGAATCTCGATCTCGTGGCGATCTACTATCTCCCGGATCAAATGATATCGCCTTAGGAGGTGTCTGGACTTCTGATGGGATCTGGGTTCTTTGGCTAACGCCATAGCCCCATTATTATCACAATACAATGGTATTGGATCAATAATGGTTGGAACTACTCCTAGTTCCGTGATGAACTTCCTCATCCAGACGGCTTCCTTGGCAGCATCATTTGCAGCAATATACTCAGCTTCCATCGTGAAGTCTGCAACGGTATCCTGTTTGGAACTCTTCCAACTAACCGGACCTCCATTGAGGGTAAATACAAACCCTGAGATAGATTTGTTGTCATCCTTATCACTTTGGAAGCTGGAATCGGTAAAGGCCTCCATTTGAAGATCCCCATTACCATACACCAAGAACAATTCTTTAGTCCTTCGCAAGTACTTAAGAATGTTCTTCACTGCTATCCAATGTTTCTCCCCTGGGTTGGATTGATACATGCTTACTACAGCTAGTGCATAAGCTACATCAGGGCGAGTTAAGAACATCGCATACATTATAGATCCTACGACTGAAGCGTAAGGTATAATGCTCATGCGAGCTCTCTCTTCATCAGTCTTCGGACAGAAGTGTCTTTGGAGAGAGTGATTCCATGGCAAGCGGGCAAGGCACCATGGTTAGAATCTTCCATACTAAACCTTTTTAGGATGGTGTCAATGTACTTTGATTGGGACAATCCCAATAACCTCTTGGATCTATCTCTATAGATCCTTATTCCCAAAATGCACGAGGCATCACCCAGGTCTTTCATGAAGAAATTTTGTGATAAGAATAGCTTGACCGATTGTAGCATAAGAATATCATTTCCTATCAAGAGAATGTCATCCATGTACAATACGAGGAATGTGACAGTACTCCCTACAATCTTCTTATAAATGCATGGTTCATCTATATTTTTGATAAAATCAAACTCTTTGATTGTATCATCAAAACAGATGTTCCAGCTCCGTGAGGCCTGCTTTAATCCATAAATGGATTTAAGCAATCCACATGCTTTCCCGCTGCTCCCACTGTCAATGAAGCCCTCTGGCTGATCCATATAAACGTATTCTTCTAAATCACCATTCAGAAATACAGTTTTAACGTCCATCTGCCAGATTTCATAATCATAGTGAGCAGCAATAGCAAGTAGGATCCTAATGGATTTAAGCATTGCTATTGGAGAGAAAGTTTCATCATAGTCCAAACCTGGTCTTTGACAAAAACCTTTCGCTACAAGCCTTGCTTTAAAGGTCTCTACCTGTCCATCCACACCAATCTTTCTCTTAAAGATCCATTTGCACCCAACGGGTTTTATCCAAGGAGGCGCAACGTCTAAAGTCCATACTTTGTTGGTGTACATGGACTCCATTTCGGATCTCATGGCTCCCAACCACTTCACTGAGTTACCACTCGTGATACCTTGCTGAAAACTAATAGGATCATCATCATCCATGATGCAATCTTCTCTATCACCATCAATGAGAAACCCATAGTATCTCTCCGGTGGGCGAGAAGTTCTACTAGATCTCCGGAGCGGCTGAGGTTCTTGAAGTTTTACTGCAACATCATTTTTAACCAATTCGTCCTGAGTAATTTGTGTCTCTAGAACCTCTTCTAGTTCTACCGCATTGCCATCAGTACCATCTGTAAAGATTTCATTTTCCAAAAATGTGGCATGCTGAGCAACAAACACCTTTTGTTCCTCCTTGTGGTAGAATAGATATCCATACAAATGTTTTGGATATCCCACAAATTTACACATGACCGATCGTGTCTCGAGTTTGTCTGGATTCTGCTTTAAACAAAAGCCGGACAACCCCAAATCCTAACTCTTTTAAGAGTTGGTCTCTTTCCACTCCATATCTCATATGGAGTGGTAGACACGGTCTTGGTTGGAACCCTGTTTAATAGATACATTGTTGTCTCCAATGCATGCCCCTAAAAGGAAAGCGGTAACTCAGCATCACATATCATGGATCGTACCATATCAAATAGGGTACGATTCCTCCGTTCTGACACACCGTTGTGTTGTGGTGTGTAAGGAGGAGTGAGCTGAGAGAGAATCACATTCTCTTTTAAGAAGTTTAAAAACTCTGTACTTAAGTACTCTCCACCTCGATCTGATCGAAATTTCTTGATGCTCAAGCCCGTTTGTTTTTCTACTTCAAGTTTGTACCCCTTGAATTTCTCGAAAGCTTCGGATTTGTGCTTGATAAAAAACACGTGTCCAAATCTTGATAAATCATCAGTAAAAGTAATGAAGTATGAAAAACCGCCTCTAGCATGTGTAGACATTGGTCCGCATACATCACTATGTATGAGGCCTAAGAGTTCCACAGCTCTTTCTCCGTGTCCAGTAAACGGAGTTTTGGTCATTTTACCTTTGATACAGGACTGGCAAGTCACATAAGATTTATAATCAAAAGGATTTAAATATCCATCTTTATGTAGCTTGCTTAGTCTTGTTTTATTTATATGACCAAGTCTACAGTGCCAAAGAAAACTTCATTTATATCTGAAAACTTTCTTTTATTAGTATATTGTATATTGAAAACTGTGTGTTGGTTCAGGACGTAAATACCGTTATTTAATGTACCATACCCAATCAACTCTTAATTCAAGTTAATGTTCATAACATTATTTTGCAATACAAAATGATATCCTTCATTGTCCAACAAAGAAACGGATATTATATTACATAGCATACTTGGTACAAAATAACACGGGTTCAAAACCAATATACAACCCGAAGGCAAACCCAGATGATACTCTCCTATGGATACTGTTGGAGATAGTGCCCTCAAAGTCAATTATTGGATCGTAGGTACGTGATTACAATGATTGAGGCAGGACCTATACCGATATGACAGTCTTGCTCGAGATGATAGTTTTCTATCTAGTTTGTCTTTATCATCGTATACATGCTTTAGTTCACTATTGCATGATGATAGAGCCCATATGATTCTTGCTTGACTACCAGCAGTATGATGGCGATCATATACGTGGGAGCTGGGGTCTGTAAGCACATCCTTAAAGTGTCCCTAGTCGTGGGAGTTTCGAGACAGGGCATTGATACTCCAGAGTAGACTAGTGTATACAGTCGAGACCCCGACGAGGGGCGGTGGCCGGTCTCACAAGCCACTGGTGTCAGTTGGATCACCTAAGATGTATACAGGTGCTCATTAGGTTATGAGTACACCGGACAGGACTCGCCGGGAACATGCTAGTTGGTATTATACATATCGTCAGATAGCAGTACCCTGGTGACATGTGTACAGGTTAGTTCATCGACATGAGGTCGTCATTTCTCTCGTGTGAGTTCCCACTGTGTTTTGATTTCTACCCTACCACGGCTCAAAGGAGTCGTGCAAACAGGTCTTTTTTGGGTACAGTCCCGAGCCACATGGGGGCAAGTGAGCGGATCGGCAGGGGATTCGTCTCTCCCGGTATTGGGGGTGAGATCGCGCTGTGTCAAGGAGAGCCATTACACAAAGCCCTCGGCCGAGGTAGGAGATTTACTGGTAGGTACTCCAGTAGTATCTCAGGGTGTTCTGGGCCACTCTCTGACATGACTTATACTGCTATTGGGGGTCTGACGTTACCAGCCTCTAGGCTGATATGCGATACTCATAGACGAACGGACCGGACTGTGTGTATATTGTCACTGTTAGGCTCAGTAGGGTTTATGGATGAGTTCGCTCGTCAGCTTCCCTTCCAATCAATACATAGGCAAACGTTACGTACAACTCGTACCTCTGACGTGCTAGTGGTTATACCCAGTGCCAGTGTGTTGATGAGTCATTAGAGTCCCCCACAGACACTTTCCCAAGTTCGGGCGAAACGTTGTAGAGGCCGTATGGGTTTATGGAAAGGTTCGGAAAATGCACGTCCGTTTACGCACGTGTCATATTTCGGGCAGATAATACTGGTCGGTTTTGGCTTAAGCCGGATCCGAGTATTATACTGTGTAGATATAATATCTTTGTCTCAGTTGCATTTGTATTCGGTCGTAATACAAATACGGGTATGTTTATTCTGATACGGGGTTATCCTGAAATTCGTTTCAGGATCGCTTTTGGAAGTTGCCATTTTCCAGTTTTCTATCAGCCGTATTTAACATTCGGTTAAATGCGGATTTATCTTTTCTTGAGATGAGTGTGGAAGCTTCTAGATGGTGACTAGGATGGTGAGTCATTAGTGCTTTAAAAGTTCATTTAATGATATGATGACTAAGGGTTATGATTCATTGTTTAATTAATTGTGTTCATACAAGGTGTTTAAATGACTCATCCTCTTCATTATTGTTATGGTGACCCTCCCCTCTCCTACACTCACCTCCCCCTCTACAAATATGGCCGGCCCCCTCTTGGTGAAGGGCAATGGTTGTTCATTTGAGAAAAGATATAGTTTATAGTGTATGGAAATTTCAAAGCTCCATTTTTTTCATCACCCGATTCAAATGGCAACTTCATTAACCGTTCGTCCATAGCTTTGGACGTAATGAGACAAAGTGTTCTACTCATTCTCTACATCAATCTTGGTCATCTCGTTTAGCAAACTTGATGATCGAGTTGCCTCGGTTCAGAGGCGGGAGCCCGTTTAAAGATCCGTCGACGTGGTGCCACCTGGACGAGAAGACTGGAGATTCAGGAGATCGGAGCAGCCGCAACAAAGCGTGGGATGATGGTTGAAGACCGAAGGACTCGGATCGTTCGGTATAACTCTTCTACCCACTTTGTAGTTTGTTAGTTTAGCTTTAATGGCAGATCCGGGTTATAGTACGCGATAGCGCCAGTTTTAAAAAGTTTTTGTTCCGCATTTGGCGTCTGTTAGACGGCCGGGGCGCTACCGTGGACTTACAGTGGTATCAGAGCCTCACCATTAAGCTATACTAACTTGTGCTAACGTGTTTAAAACATCGATCGAACGGATTTTCGAAAACCGCAAATTCCAGGGTTAAAGTTTCTGTCGATTTTAAACAGTGTCTAAAAATTATTTTGAGTATACCAGAAAATCAAGCAGGCTTTTAAAAGAGTACAGAAGAAATACGATCAAGTGAACCGACCGTACGGCCGCGGAAACGCGGTCAAAGCTTGGCTTTGACCACGGAATCGCGGCCGACTTGGTGATTCACTTGGTCATCTTTCTTCTGGTGTTTCTTTGTTGGAAATTGTGATTTCAGGTACTGTTCTTTTGGGCCCAAATTTTGTTACTGTACAGCAGATGTACGTGGGGCCCACTTCGGGAAATTTTGTCGATCGAAATTTTAAACTTGTTAGTATACAGTACTTACTTTATATCTCTGACCGGGAATATCATTTGATCGGTAAACCGCGTCTAATTGCTATAGTTCTTTTAGACGGGTTTGCGAACGTGACATTCGCGTTGATGTTCTATGTTGTGCTGTGATGTTGCGGATTTGTCGTGGTGGATAGCAGGGTGCAATGATAGTGCAGTTTGGATTTATTTGTACATTTGATATTGCGGGACGAGCGTCCAACATGTGGACTGCCGTCACTGCCTGTTGTATAATATTCTTTTGGGGCACGACCGGGTTGAGGTCGATGTACCCGTTGTACATATTTTATTATCTATACTAGGTTTACCCCGCGATGGAGTGCACGGATAGCCGGGTTCTGGAGGGCAACGGGTCCGTATCTCATGGCTTTGAGAGGAAAAGGGACCTCACTCTAGAATTGGCAGACTATTCACCGCACTCGTAGGGGGTACAGGTTGACCTAAGGAGGGGTGCTTAATTTACCGGATTCCGTGAAGTGCCGGGTGTTCCATTCACTATGTTGTGGGGACTACCTCGCTTCAGGTTTTGGCAGGTAACTTGCCGCACCCGTAGGGGTCTAGGTTTCATTGCACAGGCTATCCACACGACCAGGGGAACGTCGGGTTTCAGTAGCGGCTTTGTGAAACCCGGGGATCCCAGATTATCTGTATTGTTCTGTGATGCTTATTACTTTTCTGTAATGTTGCATATTATCACGTCTGGAGCGATTATTGTATATTGGTATATATACTATTAGATGTTGTATATGTTTTACACCCGCGCTAGTCCAGCCCCCGCTCTGTCGTTAGTTAAGTAACCTAACGGGTGATGATGGGACCCAGTGGCGAATGCAGATAGCATATACGTACATTTTATCTTCGTTCTTTTCTGGTGTGATTGATTGATGGGACTGCATTGATTCTTATCAATGCAAGGATAAAACAAACCTATATTTGATGTTGTTGGAACAAATTTTAAAAGGTGTTATTACAAAGATGTTTACTTTTGTTTTGCATAGTGATATTCAGTTAGAATATCCTGCACCTCATTCCACGAGGCAAAGGCCGAGATCCCTTCACCGGGAGTGACCCCTTGGGCAGAAGTTTACGTCAGGGTAGTAACTTCAATATAGTCGATTATAAGTTTCTTTGCATCGCGGTATTCAGTTGGAATATCCTGCACCTCATTCCACGAGGAAAGAGCCGAGATCCCTTCACCGGGAGTGACCTCTTTAGCAAAGGTTTTTCGTCACTATATTTTTTATAAAAAGCTATCAGTTTCCTTCAACGAGATCAAGTTCATTACGTTAAAGGTTTTTCGCCAAAAACCAGTCGTAGCCCTCCGTCATTTCTTATGGATAGTCAGTAGTATTCAAGCTATGTTTGTTGGCCAAAGTCAAGGCATAGTGTTTGGTAGTTGCTGAATATTCATCTGCGGTATAGATAGATGCGTTGGTTTGGGACAGTCGTATTACCTTGTTGGCTAAAGTCAAGGGTATGTACGGGTGGGTTCAAATTAACCTGGATAATGACGAGTAGAACTTGACATGTGACTTATGATTTGTTGGCCAAAGTCAAGGTCATAAGAGCATGAGGTAAAAATCACATCGGGAGTTTCAAACATACAGGAAACTTGCCAGGCATGCGTATACCTTCTGGAGTGTGATAACTTGAGTGGCTTCCATCAAGTTATCATGCGATGATAGTTGGATCCCGATTCTCACTGATGAGTTGGTCTACTCTTCGGGTGATCCCGACTAATTCTTCTTTCAGGTTTGGAGAAGAATTTGAGTTTACAGTGGGAGGTTTCCTGATTAGATAAAATGATAACCATTCTGATCTAGGTTAGAGTGCACGCAGAGTATTTCTTTTCTCTCTCTCTCTCTTTGGCAGCGACCTTTGACCGACCCTACATTATGACTCAGTGACCAAGTTGACCGAACCTTCTTAAAATACTGGCTTTTGGATTGTCTGAGTTGCATAAGTCATTGCCGCTCCTTCTTTTGCCCTTTGTATTTCTCAGAACACCCCGTATTATTACGGATATCCACTTCCATTGGATAGATCTATCATATGGTTATATACGAACTCGAAGGGACTTCTTCGAGGATGGATCCAGGTTCAGGAGAAATAGAATTGATTATTCAGTTGTCTTTTATTATCACCTTCTCTCAGGTTGCGGGGCTCCTTGGTTTAGGAGGGTACACCTATTACGCTTATTGGATAGTCTTGTTCCAAACCATAGGCAGGTGCCGAAAGGTAGGGAATGAAGAAAACCAACTAGCCTAAGTAGGGTGTACAGAAGGTAATATGTAAACACAAAATAAAGGGATTAGAAAGAGGGAAAAGTAAATTGCGACTGTTATCATTCACGACCTAAACCACGTACTTCATCGCCACTCCTATTTGACCTTTGTTTTTTTCCCCAGTTCGGGAGAAATAGAATAAGGTATTATTCAGTTGTCTTTTATCATCACCTTCTCTCAAGTTGCGAGTACTCCTAGGATTAGGAGAATACACCTATTATGCTTACTGGATAGTCTTCTTCCAAACCATAGGCTGGTGCCGAACGGTAGGGAAGGAAGAAAACCATTAAGCCTAACGAAGGTGTACAGAAGGTAACGACTAAAGACAAATAAAGAGATTTGGAGAGATGGCAAAGATATATACGGTTAAAGTCATGAATAGGATTATGGAAGAGGCATTACTAGGAATACCAGGATACCCCTACGAAACATTTTCATGTTTCAGTGCATTGTTAATGGAAAACTGATTTCCCGATTAGATACTTACTCCAGGGTATGTATTTACCAGGTTACATTCTCATATCTGTATGGTTTTACAGATGATGAGTGGGAGTAGGTTATTGGGAATAAGGTGATCATCCTCATTATATCGGAATTCGTTGTAATTGGTGATATTTGAGGAAGTCGCCTGGGTTTTTGCCGGACGGCATGTATTTGGTTTTGAGTATCCGTTGTTGTGCACCAATTTCAAAATGATATATCTGTACGTTTATTTTTATAAAGTGAGATATAACTTTTTGAAATTATGTCCGTGACATTTACCTATATCAGTTGACGATTAGGTAAGGAGCATTGAACAACGGAGTAGTTCTTAATCATAAGTACAGTTTTCAACCTACGATACACAGGTTTTGAGTTATACAAACTCAGTGGACTTATACAGAGTATTGTATGTTGTCCAATATCCGTTAGGACAAAGGGGTTGGTCCTCGTACTATGTTCTGTTTACTTGTGATTTCTCTAGTTTTTAGACAAGTGTTTCGTAAAAATACAATGTCAAGTTTTGAGAAGTTGTGGGTATAAGAATAAAGTAGAGAACCGGGTATCGCAAGTATCGGGATTCTTCAAAGAAATCGAAGATGTAGATTCTTGTGATTGGTATTCAGTTGATAGTAATGGTTTTGAGAAACTCGTTTCTCTTTCAAGTTACTCATGATTGGATGGATTCCTAAGTTGAGTAAATGCTGAGTAGCCATTTTCCATTAAGTTGATATGCACTGGAGACAGCTGCATGATTTGAATCTGGTTCCAATTAAATTAGTGCCTCTATTTCTATATTGTATATAGAATGGTTCATATTTTAACGATGTTAAGATACGAGGAGTTGTCCAGCTTATGTTTAAAACCAGACACTGGATAGATCAAGGCACGTTTCTGTAATGACAGTTTGTGGGTTGACCCTGGCTTTGACGAGGGTTGACATTTCTACCATCTGGAAGATCAATAGTGATATTGTTCTTGACTCGCCACAGTTTTATTAAAATGGACTTTTTCAGAAAACAGTAGTGGGAGTATGGTAGAACTGGAAGTGATTCCAGAACCGCAAACGATTACGGAAAATTTAATAGGACCTATATATTCAATCAGGTTTGACATTCCAATAGCCACTCCGCAGATATGGTGGGTAACCTCAGACACCCGAGAGGTACTCCGGTAGCCTCAAGGACGGTGACAGGGAGGTTCTTGTTTACCCAGACTTGACACTATGGTTGTTCCAGGCTATGAGACCCGGCAAAAGGATAAGTATAGCGTCGTTCTAAACTAGCTTTAGAAGTGTACGTATATATTATTCTGCCAGAGGGTTATCATAGTCAGTGGGAGAAGCGGAAGCATAGTGGGCAAGTAGCTTATGTCTATTTATAGGCTTGAGCAGCGATAGCGGAAATTAGATCATCTAATTTTGATGTGACAGTCATGGCTTTGACTTCATCAGAATAGGAGATGGATCTGGTGAGAAGGTAGTAGGGTGTGATGTCCTGGTATTTGGATGACATACACAGAGTAGGAAGTAAAATTCTTATACTACGATCGGTTGTACTGTGGTCGTCACACAGTTGTTTCTCCACAAAGGATATGGATATAATATCTGACATTCTGGTTACTAGATCTATAGTTTTAGATCTAGATTTGGGTAGTTTCCCAATATGGGTACTTTGAAAATATTCTAATAGTATTTAAGAATAGATGACTCCTGGCATGGTGGTGTACCTGCAGGTGATGGAGTCACCCTCTCTAAAGGTGTCTTAGAGACTAAAGGAGAGAGGGATGTGCATGATTGGCAGATCACTTGCTTAGGCAATTAAGTCAATCATGAGATGTCAAGTACCACACCAGATGTTGTTTTTGCACTTGATGCAATAAGTTTATATTAATCCAATCCTGAAGAAACATAAGGAAGCGGTTTTAGAACATAAGTGCATGTTCTACGGATTTGATAATGGCAGCCTCTTTCGGGAGACGGTTATCATTCCAGGCTTCAAAGGTGACATGGATGACAGAGTGATTGTCAGAGTTATACTTTTCCCTCTGACGAGGGACAGTATTATGGACAGTTGGTCCAAGAGGATACCGTGGGAGGCATGGTGCTGGATACTGATTAGGTTCAGTTATCTGTACAGTCTAAGAAGTTTGGATTTGGAGTTCATTTATGAACTGGTCCCATCAGATATTCAGATAAATTCTAAGACAGGTATTACTCAATTTGGGAGATGGCTTTCTCCGCGAACTTGAGATTAAGAGAGACATAGAAAGAAACATCATGGCGGATCCACTCACTGAGGCTATTTCTCGAACACAAGAGTTTTACAAACTAGCTTTGTGAAACTGATTAGTAGAGGAGTTGGATGTTCGGTATCACACGGGCTGTGAGTATACATCGCAATAATTAGCCTTAAGTGCAAGTGGGAGATTGTTGGAAATAGTGCCCTCAAAGTCAATTATTGGATCGCAGGTACGTGATTGCAATGATTGAGGCAGGACCTATACCGATATAACAGTCTTGCTCGAGATGATAGTTTGCTATCTAGTTTGTCTTTATCATCGTATACATGCTTTAGTTCACTATTGCATGATGATAGAGATATTAGGATTCTTGCTTGACTACCAGCAGTATGATGGCGATCATATACGTGGGAGCTGGGGTCTGTAAGCACATCCTTAAACTATCCATAGTCGTGGGAGTTTCGAGACAGGGCATCGATACTCCAGAGTAGACTAGTGTATACAGTCGAGACCCCCACGAGGGGCGGTGGCCGGTCTCACAAGCCACTGGTGTCAGTTGGATCACCTAAGATGTATACAGGTGCTCATTAGGTTATGAGTACACCGGACAGGACTCGCCGGGAACATGCTAGTTAGTATTATACATATCGTCAGATAGAAGTTCCCTGGTGACATGTGTACAGGTTAGTTCATCGACCTAAGGTCGTCATTTTTCTCGTGTGAGTTCCCACTGTGTTTTGATTTCTACCCTACCATGGCTCAAAGGAGTCGTGCAAACAGGTCTTTTTTGTGTACAGTCCCGAGCCACATAGGGGCAAGTGAGCGGATCGGCAGGGGATTCGTCTCTCCCGGTATTGGGGGTGAGATCGCGCTGTGTCAAGGAGAGCCAATACACAAAGCCCTCGGCCGAGGCAGGAGATTTACTTATAGGTACTCCAGTAGTATCTCAGGGTGTTCTGGGCCACTCTCTGACACGACTTATACTGCTATTAGGGGTCTGACGTTACCAGCCTCTAGGCTGATATGCGATACTCATAGACGAACGGACCGGACTGTGTGTATATTGTCACTGTTAGGCTCAGTAGGGTTTATGGATGAGTTCGCTCGTCAGCTTCCCTTCCAATCAATACATAGGCAAATGTTACGTACAGCTCGTACCTCTGACGTGCTAGTGGTTATACCCAGTGTCAGTGTGTTGATGAGTCATTAGAGTCCCCCACAGACACTTTCCCAAGTTCGGACGAAACGTTGTAGAGGCCGTATGGGTTTATGGCAAGGTTCAGAAAATGCACGTGTGTTTACACACGTGTCATATTTCGGGCAGATAATACTGGTCGGCTTTGGTTTAAGCCGGATCCGAGTATTATACTGTGTAGATATAATATCTTTGTCTCAGTTGCATTTGTATTCGGTTGTAATACAAATACGGGTATGTTTATTCTGATACGGGGTTATCCTGAAATTCGTTTCAGGATCGCTTTTGGAAGTTGCCAGTTTCCAGTTTTCTATCAGCCGTATTTAACATTCGATTAAATGTGGATTTATCTTTTCTTGAGATGAGTGTGGAAGCTTCTAGATGGTGACTAGGATGGTGACAAGGCTAGTGAGTCATTAGTGCTTTAAATGTTCATTTAATGATATGATGACTAAGGGTTATGATTCATTGTTTCATTAATTGTGTTCATACAAGGTGTTTAAATGACTCATCCTCTTCATTATTGTTATGGTGACCCTCCCCTCTCCTACACTCACCTCCCCCCTTTACAAATATGGCCGTCCCCCTCTTGGTGAAGGGCAATGGTTGTTCATTTGAGAAAAGATATAGTTTATAGTGTATGGAAATTTCAAAGCTCCATTTTTTCCATCACCCGATTCAAATGTCAACTTCATTAACCGTTCGTCCATAGCTTTGGACGCAACGAGAAAAAGAATTCTACTCATTCTCTACATCAATCTTGGTCATCTCTTTTAGCAAACTTGATGATCGAGTTGCCTCGGTTCAGAGGCGGGAGCCCGTTTAAAGATCCGTCGACGTGGTGCTACCTGGACGAGAAGACTGGAGATTCAGGAGATCGGAGCAGCCGCAACAAAGCGTGGGATGATGGTTGAAGACCGAAGGACTCGGATCTTTCGGTATAACTCTTCTACTCACTTTGTAGTTTGTTAGTTTAGCTTTAATGGCAGATCCGGGTTATAGTACGCGATAGCGCCAGTTGTAAAAAGTTTTTGTTCCGCATTTGGCGTCTGTTAGACGGCCGGGGCGCTACCGTGGACTTACAGATACAGCATGTACATTGTAACTATCTCCAATCCGCAGAGTATGGTCTCCAGTCTTCAAAACTTTACTGTTTCACAACCCCAGCACACAATTGCAGATGTGAGAACCAGAACCGGTATCTAATACCCAAGATGTAGAGTTAATTGAAAAACAGTTCTCAGTTACAAACACACCTGAAGCGGAAGCATCAGCATGCTTCTTCTTCTTAAGATCAGCAAGATATACAGCACAGTTGCATTTCCAATGTCCCGACTTGTGGCAGTAAAAAAATTCTCCTTTTCCACTTCCCGCGGCCCCAGATATGTCTTTCCCCTTCGCCTTCTTAACTCCACCTTTCTATTTGATGGGTTTCTTCTTCTTCTTCTTTCCCTTGGCCTTGGCTGTTGGGACGGAAGAGGAAGATGGCCCAGCAATCAGAGCGGGAGTCTTCGCTGTTTTCAGCGTGCTCTCTGCACTTCTCAGCATATTGAGAAGTTCAGGCAATGATTTCTCCAAATCGTTCATATTGAAATTCACTATGAACGGAGCAAAGGCGGGGGGGGGGGGGATTGCAGAACAATATCCGTATATTGCTCGTTATCCATTGCCCATCCCAGTTCCTCGAGTTCTTCTATAAGACCAATCATTTTCAAAACATGTTCTCCTACTGATGCACCAGGGGCCATTCGCATCTGAAACAACGTTCGAGATGCCTCGTATCTCAAAGTACGAGATTGCTCTTCATACAACTCCTTTGTATGAAGAAAGATGGATTGCACATCCATCTTCTCATGCTGTTTCTGATGGATGTTGTCCATAGAAGCAAGCGCGAGGCACTTGGCCGTGTTGCAGTCAATATCCCATGTTTTTCGGATCTCCCTATCCGAAACAGATGATTCAGGTTCTGGGACGGGTAGGGATTTGGTAGTGAGGACATATGATACTTTATCATATGTGAGTGCAATGTTCAAGTTCCTCAACCATTCTTTATAGTTCTATCCTGTTAGTTTGTTTTTCTCTAGTAGAAGCTTAAGTCCCGTCATCGGTATCTGCCATTAGGAGAGAGAAAAGAATACACTCAGCGAAATGCTCTTACAAAGAATTAGATTGGTTATTATCTTATCTAATCGATGTCTCCCACTGCTTTTATCAAATTTGCTTTCAAAACCTGAAAAGAAAACTAGCCAGGATTAATTACATTCTACAGTTTCGCTAACCGGTCAGCCAAGCCAGTGTCGGTACTTTGAGGGAGGTTCCCCGTGCTTTCGCATGGACCTAATTAAAATAAACCTCGTTTTCCCAGAGGTCAAACCCCGTTGACACCTTTCTAGACACCTACTGGAATAGCTAATTGCAAAATGTAAAACTCTCCTGGGAGTAACTGTTACTCACAGTGGGATCGGGATCCAACTATCATATAGATGGTATGCAATCTCATTGCAAATTTCAACTCTTGAAACTCCCGATATAGTTTTTACCCCTAGTAACATATGACCTTGGCTATGGTCAAAATATCATAAGCACTAGTCAAGTTCTACCCGTCATTTCGAGATTAACTAGACCCACCCATATGACCCTTGACTATGATCAACATAATCACATGAATGTCCTAACTAATCGCATCTTATGCGGTGTAGGAAGACATCACTTAGCTACCGTACACTACGCCTCGGCTATAGTCGACATACGTAGCACGAATACTAAGTACTCCGCTTCCTAAAATGATGGAGGGTTGCGGATGGTTTTTATGAAAACCTTTAATGCTTTGAACTTGATATCGTTGTAGAATAAAAACGGTTTAGAAAAGGAGTGTCTTAAGCTCCGCATCTTTTGAAACTTGCATTTTTCATAAAAAGGCCGAGTGGGTTTCAAATACGATTCTATAACATCTTTAGGTTTCTTTTACTTTTACATTAATCTCATTAATGTAGTCCCATCATTTAACTTCCTAAGCCATCACAGAAAAGAAACGAAAATAGAATGTATACTTATACCGTCTGCATTCGCCACAATGTCCCGTTATGCACCGTTAGGTTACTTAACTAACGGCATAGCGGGGCGGGACTAGCGCGGGTGTAAAATATAAGCAACGTTTATTATATATCATATATATAATAATAAACCATTCGTCTCAGATACTAAGTAATCACATTACAGAATATCAATCCAGCAGAAGCACATATGAAAATAAAAGGATATCTAGAAGGTCCGTATTTAGTATTCCGCCATCAATAGAAAATACGGATTCCACAGTCGCGATGAATAGCCAAGCCCACACCCCTAGACCCCTACGAGAGCGACAGGTGATCCTGCCAATTCTAGAGTTTAGGAGACCCGGTCTCGACTCCTCGAGATGGCCTCCCTCTGAACCCTAGAACCCGATCACTTGTGCTCCCCTCCTTAGGTCTATCCTAATACGGAAAAGTAAATAATATACAATAATGGTGACATTATCCTCAACCCGGAAGTGCCCTAAATAAAAGAATATTACATACATTTAACTTTTACATGAATGAAAATAAACACTCTCATCTCACATAAAACCCCCGGCTATTCAATCACGACAATCCTGCATCATATCTCAGCAACACATAATATCTCATATCATCAACGTAAGCAAGTATGTATATCCCGATTGTCGTTGATGTATAGCAATGAAGCCGGCGATACACCACATACTACGCTTACGGTCGCAGAAAAGAAAGTGAAAAACAACAATTGCAATCATAGATATCAAGATGATGTTTAACGTTTCGGTCAAATCAACAAACACCCACGTTTTACCCCAAAAGCTCAACACTTGAGCAAAGTTACAAATACCCAAAATCGTGCCACAGTGTCTTATGGTCCAGCCGTAGAAGGAGTTAACCAACGCCTCACCTATGACACCACGGCACTACGACAAACCCCGAAGGTTCGTTCGCGGTTCCGTGGGCATAGAATCGGGTTAAGGTTATTATGATCTTCTAGAGGGTCCATAGGATACTTGCGCTACTATTGAATATAAAGATAACTTAGGAAAATTACAACACTTGGAAATTTCAGCGGGGTAGAAAATGGGGTGTTCGGTGTTCTCTCGAAATGCTAAAAATAGTCTAAGCTACCAATTTAATGTCAAATAGTACGATTACGAATCACTACGAAATAGCCCCAGGTTTAAACAATCATCACATGAAAATTGGGCTAAGCAAACAATACTAGAAACCCTAACTTGCAAACAACAGAGCACAGGTGAAACAGGGTATGCATATGGGGTAGGGGGCCGGCCTGGCCGGATTTTGTGGGGGTGTGCTCGGCCAAAATCCGAGCACCCCCACCCCCCCACCCCCCGTATTTCACCTGGGTTCTTAGGATAGCCTGCACTGCATTCTGTACATGTTTGAAAAATTTTTAGAGCACCTTTTTAAAAATTTCCAGAGAGCGTATATAGGATTCCGTAATGCCGTATTTTTCGGAGTCGGATTCGTTTTCGTATTAGTTATAACACCAAGTACATAATTCTAGCTTGGCTCTGATATCATTGTTAGGGTTCCCTAGCACCTACTATTGAGTATGGAAACATCACACATGCCACTTTAAAAATTTAGAGGTGCTAAGCAAACTAAGCATGGATCTTTAACTAGAATTTCTAGGGTAACAACACAAGTATCACATACAAGAACTATATTTACACTAAGTGAAAGGAATAAAACCTTTGTAGTGACTCCTAAGATCGTTGAGAGTTCGAAAAACTTGCAAGTAAGCTCTTTTGTCCATGATGATCCACCCGAAGTTCACTTAGTCCAAGCTCCTAGCTTCAAATGATCAAACAAGATGATGAAGCTAAACACTCTAATCTAATTGGCTAGATTAGAGTATAATGATGAGGTGGTGTGTTTTCTATAATCAAAATCCTTTCTTTTTATCTCTCTCTCTCTTTAGAAAAATCAAGAGAGCAAGGAGGAAGAAGAAGATGAAGGCAAAAGCTTTTTTCTAAAAGAAATGATAATGGTTGAAATGAAAATAGAAAAGATAGTATATATATTTTCTCTTTGTCATTCCAAACCATGGTTACTAAATATAGATATTATTGCACTTGAGTTAAAAGACAAAAGGAAAGATTAATCTATGGTTAAAAAGTGGGTGAACTTAGGTTAAGTTCAAGAAGAATGTAGAAGATAACCATGAATTAATCTTTTTCTTTTTCTTTTGTTTTAAATAAATGCATATAAATATCCATATATAATAGTTCCGTGTAAGTCTTATATTGCCTTCAAGTGTGTATCATCAACCATGATACTTTTGTATGCATGTATCCATGCACATCAACATGTGCATGCTTGCACAGCAACATGTGCATACATGCATGCATTCTTCCTCTTTAATAAAAAGGGTTTGACTATAGAATTAAAATAAAACTAAAAGTCAAAATGTTAAATCAACAATTGATTTAACAATCCAGTCATATCACATACGACCCGACCAATAGAAAAACGCCCGATTAACATACGTTATCACATAGTCGTATTCAATCGGGTCCCGCGCATATCACATATGCACACCACATCTTTTCGCCTGGGCTAGGGAAGTTCTGTGTGGGACTCTAAGACTCGTTAATACGCCGGCAGTGGGTGATGATCATATCAAACACCCACAAGCTGCAAACGGTCAGCTAAACGTAACGGCCACCCGGGTATTGAACGATCAGAAGAAAACCAGCAAAGCTGTCAAAACTCCCGTCGAGCTATCTGGAAACACTTACCGTACAGTCCGATCTCCTCATCAAATATGTTGCATATCGAGTCTAGGGATGGTGTCGTCGACCCCAATAACTCAATAAGTCATGCTGGTATATAGCTGATAATAGATCGAGAAACTACTGATAACACTTACCAGTAAATCTCAGTAGCCCTGGCCAGGGACTTCCTGTTATAGCCAATCAAGCATAGAACAACATCAACCCCCAATACCGGGAGAGACTAAATCCCTCCTATTGCTCATTGCCTCCATGTGCCTCGGGACTGTACCCAAAGACCGCCTGTTTACACGACTCAGTAGAGCCGTGGTAGGGTGGAGATCAAAGTACAGTGGGAGGACACACAAGACTCTATGACGATCTCGGATCTATAGACTAACCTGTACCAGTGTCACCTAAGAACTGCTATTCGACGATAGATATAATACCACATAGGAGTTCTCTGTGAGTCCGATCAGTGTACCCAGTCTCCACTGAGCACCCGCATACATTCTTTGGTGTCAGCACACCAGATGGATATGGGATCATCCATCGCCCATCATATGGGACAAGAATAGTATACGCTAGTCTACTCTGGAATATCAATGCCCCGTCTCGATACACCCACGACTAGGAACAGTTCAAGGATATACTTATAAACTACACGTGCCCCACTAGTATGATCCGCATCATAGTCACAGTAGTCAAGCAAATATCCTGAGGGCTTTATCAACATGTGTAAATGAATAAAAGCATGATCAAATCAACATGTCAGATAAAGTAAACCAGATAGCATACTATCATGTCGAGCAAGAAAATAATCTATATATATATATGCATGTCCAAGCATCCACTATACTTATAATGGCATCTAGGGCATACATATATCTAACAAAAAATGCCAACTAATTTTGATTTACTTAAAATAAATAAAACCCTAGATTATCAGGAGTATGGTATGAGTCTCATACACCCATGTTGCATTTATCATCTAGCATGACACAAAAAATGTACATTAATATATATCACATGTATACTAAATGCACAAAGTGAGAAAAAAGAATTCTTATGTGAGCTAATATTAGTTAATGTAATTTAATAAACCAAATATATAATTATACATTAAATTATTAAATCAACACTTGATTTAATAATTCGGCTATATCACATATAACCGACTAATATCAAATGTATCAACTTATCGAATCAACACTTGATCCGATAACCCGGCTATATCACATATAACCGGCCGATATCACATATCGCGAGAATAGAATACGGTATCACATAAACGTATTAATCTCGGTCCCATACATATCATATATGTGCTCCTACTTCGTTTCGCCTGAGCCAGAAAACCTCTGTGTAGGACTCTAAAAACTCGTCAATACGCCAGCAGTATGTAATGATCATATCGGTCACCCACAAGTCGTCAGCGGTATTAGCTGGACATAATGGCTACTCGGGTATTGAGCGATCATAATATCATCAAGCATGCCTGCTCATACTCCTGTGAATCGAATAAGCAATACTACTGTACAGTCCAGTCTCTTCGTCTGATATATCGCATATCTAGCCTGGGGGTGGTAAACGTCAGATCCCAATAGCCCGATAAGTCGTGCCAATATAAGGATCATAACGGGTCGAGAAACTTCTGGTAACACTTGCCAGTAAATCTCATAACATCCCTATCCAGGGACTTCCTGTTATAGCCAATCGAGCACAGCGCAACATCAACCCCCAATACCGGGAGAGACGAAATCCCCTCCTATCGCTCATTGCCTCCATGTGACTTGGGACTGTATCCAAAAACCACCATTTTGTACGTTCTCTTGAACGTGGTAAGGTGGAAATCAAAGCACAGTGGGAATCACACAAGACTCTATGACGATCTCGGGTCGACAGACTAACCTGTACCGGTGTCACCAGAGAACTGCTATCTGACATGATGTATAATACCATCTAGGAGTTCTCGGCGAGTCCTGTTCAGTGTACCCAGTCTCCACTGAGCACCTGTGCACATTCTCTGATGTCAAACACCAATGGTTGTGGGATCAACCATCGCCCCATACAGGGTCAAGAATCGTACACACTAGTCTATTCTGGAATATCGATGCCCCGTCTTGATACTCCCACGACTAGGAACAATTAAGGATGTACTTACAGACTACCCTGGCCCCACTAGTATGATCCACATCATAGTCCTGGTAGTCAAGTATACATCCTAAAGGCTTTACCAACATGTCATAGAGAGACAATATAAGTGTACATGTTAAGATAAAGAGCAATCAGATAGCATACTATCATGTCGAGCAAGAAAGTCATCCTTATATATGTCTCAGCATCCACTATAATATATATCAAATGTATAATAATGGCCTCTAGGGCATACACATAACTAACACTCTGTATCTTAGCCTTTTCTGTCTTAGCTTCTCGATTTTGAAGGCTTGATGGGCATCCGTTTTCTGAAAAGCCGCCATGAGTCGATTAACATGGAGCTTAGAGAAGATACCCGATCGAGCAGTTGTCAGGGGAACCACTGGAGCTTGCCCGAGACGCCTAATTGCTTTATTGGTGTTGATGGCCTTGCCCCCAGCTGGAGCCAAGGAAAGTCGTTCAAATATCGACTTGCGTTTTGGTAGTAGTACCCTCGAGATCACTACATTTTGCCTCCTACCTTTCAAGGCCGGTCTGTCTATTACCAGAGCTTGAGGAGCTGGGATAGCGTTAGCTGGCACGAACAAAATAGAGCCAAATGGTAGTAGCGGCTCCTCCCACTATCACCCAAGACTTGCCGGGAGGATCGTCCTGGCGTCCATCTTCATCGTGTAGGAGATGGGAGCAGTGTTGAGAGCTGAGCTTGTTCTTGGAGACATTTTCTTGCATCCGAAGATTTCAATTGGAAAATGTTAACCTGCACAAAGAAGCATGATTTTAGTACAGGCAATCGATATATATATTGATTGAGTTCGTATGAATGTTTAACCCGAAATATGAAAGGAAATATAGGTCCCACCGGGCGTGCTAGAATCTGTACGGTGTTTTTCGTTACCTCATTAAGATGGGAATACACGTTGCTTGTCAGGCGCATTATAAATTCCCCCTGCCTCGGGTAGGTCAGGGTTTATTGATCGTGGGGATCCGAATCTCCGGCAGCCGCGGACTAAATTGCCATTAATTACCCCTCGCCTGTGAAGTGAAGGAACCTCCATTTGATGGGTCAACCAGTCATGCAAACTCAATGTACAGTGTGCGTATGTTGTATTTTGGAGGGGAATTGGATGTATCGGGGACTACGCAGAGTTTACGAGGGTCCCACTACCTGGATAGCGGGCTAGGGGTGAAAGAGGCTAGCAGCCCCTTAGGGGGTAGCACCCCGTTAGAAATTTTTTCTAACGAGAGAGTTATTTTTAGTGTGGAGTGCATGGGAAAAGAGGGGCGAGGAGCGTCCTAAGGATACGTGCGTGGAGCGTGGGCGCTGGGTGTCCACGAACCATGTACGAGGCGCATGGGCGCTGGGCACCTATGGGTTACGTGAGTGGCGCATAGGCGCTGGGCATCCACGGGTTACGTGCCAGGCACATGGACGCTGGGCGCCCGCGGGTCATGTGAATGGAGCGTGGGCGCTGGGCACCCGCGGGTTACATGAGTGGCGTATGGGCGCTGGGCTCCCTTGGGTCATGTACCCTGCACATGGGCACTGGGTGCCAACGGGTTACATGCCCTACACACGACCACTGGGCACCAGCGGGTCACGTGCGCGGCATGCTACTGCTGGAAACACCACAGGGTCACGTGAGCATCACACGACCGTTGGAAACACCAGCAGAGAAAGTGGCTTAGCCCTTGAGCTGGGAGTTGAAATCCCTAAGGGCTTTGGAGTTGAACTCTCAAATAGGAATTAGGTATAAATTTGGAGTTAAACTCCCAAAAGATTTGGATTTGGAGTTAAACTCCTAAAAGACTTGGATTTGGAATTAAACTCCTAAAGGGTCTGGATGTGGAGTTAAACTCCTTTGAGAATTTGGATCTTGGAGTTGAACTCCTCGAAGATCTTCAGAAGTGATCAAAGGGGACTCATTTCTTCTCCTTTGATCCCTGGATCTTCTCTTGAGCCTTGGATTTTTCCAAAAGTGGGATTTTTGGAGATGGGTCTCCTTTCTTCTCCTCTCTATTGCTGGATCTTAGAGCAAAGAGGGTGAGACTTAAAAATCTCCCCTTTTGGGGATTTGATGGAAGATCCGAGCTCCCCTTAAAGGGTTTTATGGTGAAAAACTGATTCATTTTGGAAAAAGAAGAGTTAAACTCTTGGTTTAATTCAGAAAGGGGAGAAAGGTTTAGAACTATGAGGAAGGAGAAGAAGGCACAAAAACCCTAGCTTTTGAGGGGAATGAATTATTCTCTTTTATTTCATCATCATGTTTCCTTTCATAGGCATACAAGTTTACACTTAGCCCCTTGGGCTTTATAAAATGGTATTTTGCCCATCCTATATCTCATGTGCTTATTTCTTTTGCACATCAGCTATGGGCTTTACAAAAATTTGTCATTATACTCATTTTTCTTACATTTAATTATAAAAATTACAAAAAAATTATTTATTACATAATTTTCATTTTGGCATAGGGTAGGCCGGCTGCGGGGCTCGACTTGGGCATGGGCCCACTTGACCTGGGCTTGGGCCCGCTTACTTGGGGTTGAATTTGACTTTGACTTGGTCAACCGGGGTATAATTTTTTATCCCAACAACCAAACTGTACGATGATTGTCACTGATGAGCTTTGATTGTGTTTAGACGGGTTTTCTTGTCGACTTTTCTTTTGATCAATATCTGGGTAGTCGTTACGTGCAGCTAGTGTCGCTGACGTGCTTGTGGGTTGTTAGATATAATCCTAAACTACTGCCAGCGTATTGATTGAGTCTTTATAGTCTTACACGGAGGTTTTTCCCGCTCAGGTGAAACAATGTAGTGCATGTAGGGTTTTTTAGTGCCCGCGGCGCAGTGGAGGCGCAAATGGCGAACAAAAATTTCGAGCAAACACGAAGGAACCCCGAACCTAGAATCGATCAAAACTCCTAAACTAGTAAACTAAGCATGCAAAGATATAGAATACTACATTGAAGGCATGTCCACCCAATCGTGGAAGACCCTTCCAAGCTCCGTGTATGCTTTCCGGATCATGCTTGAGTGGTGACCGTCCTTACCGAAGAAGATCTACCTGAGAGAAACTGATCCAAGCTTCGGCTTCACCTAGTGAAATGACCAACCCTCAAAACTCGCTATGAATGGAGAGTAGGGATATAGGAATATTCTCACTATCTTTTTCTCTTTTTTCTAAGCTCATGTGAGCTATCTAGAAGAAGGAGGAGGAGGTGAAGAAGAAGAAGCCATGAAGCCAAGTAAGTGCCAGGTAAGTGGGAAGGAACCACGTCGTGGGCCTAATTAAAAACCACTAGCCTTCGACACACTTGCCTAGGCACTACAAAAATAATGCGGATAAACGATAGATTACCCACGACCTTCCTCTGTCCTTATTGAGCGCGACAGTCCTTAGAGTCTGGTCTAGATATTTTTTAAATTAATGAAGGGTTGATCTATATGCTTGGTTTGTGATTTGTGGGGCTTAGGAAGGGTGATGAAATCCCCACCTAATCTTGATTTGGTCCTTGCCCCTTAAAGATCCGTATTAAAATATGCAAAAACAAACCGAAAAACAAAACTTTGCAAAAAGATTTTTGAGCGGCGATATTTTGCAAAGAATCCTGCAGAAAATAGATTTTATTGGATTTTAGAGGAGAGAGAAGGGAGTTAGAATCTTACCAGAGAAGTGTGAACCCTAGATCTCCTGTTTCCTCAAGTCCGTGACTCCATATTTCCTCGCAAAAATTCACACAATAATCGTTAAATATACAATTTGCAGTTTTATTTTAATAATGATATGACTCGTCTAAGAATTCAACACAAATAGTAAAAATAAAAAATTACGCACGTTTCCCCGGCAACGGCGCCATTTGATTGGTTTGAAAAAGTGTTTTTGTAGTTTAACCGCAATCAATAACGGTGTCGCGTGTAGCTAGACCGAGATGAGTACGGGTCGTCCTCTGGGAAACGTGGAACCTTTTACTTTTACTTTAGATGTGTTGAGAAAGAGAGGAGGGATAAAGAATTTTATAGAATGGTTTCTAGATCTACGTTAAACAAGAATGTAAAATATAGATCTAGATTATTTTAAAGATGTAATTAATATAATAAGAGGGCTTGTAGGGTTCGTTAGGATTTAGTAGTTATGGACGATTAATTAAAAGTTACCCTTTTTATCCATTAATAGATTTAGAACTAGAACGACGGTGATGCGTGTAGATTAGGGTTTCTGGAGGGAAAAGGAATCCCACTCTTAACCCTTATGTCGACACGGAACTCCGTTCATATCTAGCCTTTACCAAAACAATCATTAATCTAATCTCTAATCGCGGTCGGAACTAACAAAGAATTGCTAGCACGCCCGATTAGGATGTTAATGATTCTTTTGATAAAGTTCCTAAACTTTATAGGACTTAAAAAGGGTTTAGTTATTTTCATCGTCCATTAGCCTACCCTAATCCTACGAACCCTAACAAGCGGAGAATTACTCGCGCATGTTGGGAGAAGAAAATGAAAAGACAGAGAGAGAAAACATAATGTAAAATGCAAAAGAATTAAATAAAATAACTACCTTTATTAATCAACTTGAACAATCTACACTTTGATTCCTTAGAAAATGATTACAAAGACTAGTTTGCTTCTCGAACTCTTTCGAAGGAGGTAGACGAACAGTTGATGATCAGCCTGGATGCGTGAGCGTCAGGGGCTTCGTGATCTCTTCGGCTTGATCTTTTTCCAAGAGGCTCTCGGTGCCCTTTTATAGTCCAAAGCCACAATCTTTTGCTTCAAAAGTTGGTAAAATATAGCAGAGATTTAAGTCACAAAATCTTAGCAAATGATCTCTCTAGATTGCCGCGGATCCGCGGCCAACAGGGGGTTTGGCCGCGGTTCCGCACCCAATAGTGGGGATCTCTTGATCATTTTTCTTGGGCTTTATGATTGTGACATGTGGCAATCCTAGGCACCTTCAGAATTCAGAAATCTTTTCTCGGTTGCTCCCAGACTTGATCTCCAAGTTTTGCTTCTTAATTTGGCAAGTTTTCTTCAACAACTTGATTTGTTTGATAAATTCTGCATAACAACTTGGAAAATTCTGCACAATAATCTCAAATAATATTTAGTAGACTTAGTTCTACTAGGATTTGGTCAATATATTTATTTGCATACATTTTCCTACCAAATACTAATTAAAATATATTAACACATGGAAAATGGTGTTTTTACACGTAAACCGTCATATGTATAATATATTATAATAAAGTCCTTTTTTAATATGAAAATGGTAGGAAAAATGTAACACAAATGTGCAGTTTTATCAACTGAACAAATACCCCCAAACTTATCTTTGATCGTCCCGAGCAAACTAGTTTATTTAAGAGGAGAAAAAGAAAGGAGAAAACTAAGCACACTTTCGTAGGCAGACACGATTGCACTGAGCACGTGCAACAAGCCGTTAAACCTCTAGGTGTCCCTAGTAGGAGGAGTGTTGTCTCCTGAGGGTTTTCAGCGGATTACACCCACAAAATCCAATAACAAAAGAAAGATGGTAAAATTTACATATAAAGATAAGAACCATAAAAGAAAGGCCTTGAAAAGAAGAGTTTCCAACTATACTAGCTTTTCAGTTGTCATGAGCCCTATCTTAATAGTCATGAAAAAATGTTAGAAATCACATCATCCCTCAATAAAACATCGTCTTTATTCTTCATTCCTACCTTTCATCCAAACATTGATCATATAACCCCACGTGTGTGTAAAGAACATCCCTACACTCGGAGAATTCAATTCAAGCTATCATACTCTTGTCCATCTGCCTTAGTACTTTTTAATTTAATGAATATTAAGATTTGCTCACACATTTTCATGCGACCGTTAATACTTCTTGAGGTACTAACAGACCGATTACTTATGTGCTTGCTGATTAGGTGACAATATTTTCCTCGTCTTGCACCACCTAAGGCTTAGCAGTGACTCCCAGACCAGTTGGCCTTAGGGCACTAGGTGAAGAGGCACCATCGCTATATTTTTTTTACTGCCTTGGCGATAACAAAACCAGTGTTCATTTTTTTTTTCTTTTCACCATTTTTATATTTTCTTCATTTTTTTTCATTTCCTTCATACTTTGGCTTTTAGACAAGAGCATTTCAAGGTATCCTCTACTATCCCGAGTTTCAAGACGTGTGTAAGTGCATATAGTAGGGTATCAACATTCAAATGTTCGGATTCCAGAATAGAAACTATTTTTCAGACTTATTTTTATCCTCAGATTAGTGACTTCCTTCATCTTACTAACCCTTGGGACAACAGCTCATAACTACTTATTACTAGTTCGTTTAAGAAAACTTCTAATTTTCTTGGTTTTCTTAAACTATTCCTATCTTTTGGATGTAATTTTTCACTTTCTACTCTTTTGTTATAAAAGATTTTTTTTTAAAATTTTTGAAAATGTTGTGCTTATGCAAAATATGATGCAAATTGATGTGTAAATAAGCACAAACCTCCCCCAAACCTGTTTACAGCAGTGTCCTCACTGATGTCATCTGTTAAGCTCAAAAACCTGTAGACTTGGGAGGAAATTATTAATGGGGGCAAGAATATATGAAAGTGAAAATCCTCCCCCAAACTTATTTTTGGCTCACAAATTTGAGGACAAAAGTTATGATCAAGAGCCAAAAATATATCCCCCCTCAAACATGAGTTAGACAATACGAAGCATTTTAAGAGGGAGTGAGTCATTTGGTCAAAGTAAGACTTTACAAAGACCAAAAGTCAACACCAATCATTCAAAGATTTTATCAGTATATCGTATAGGTTGGTGGAAGAATGTGTTGTATCGAGTCAAGAAAAAGTGGGGAAGGGATAAGAGGTGGTCAGGAAAGGGTTTGAATTTAGAGAAAAGAAAGAATGAGGAGGAATGTGAATGATTAGGAAGAAGGAATGGTGACAGTTCAACCTCTATAGGTGGAGATTGATCAATCACAAAATCCGTATTGTTTAAAAATTCAAGTTCGTCAGCAAAAAGTTCTTCAAAACTTTTATCAATGGTATGATTGAACATTTTGCTGTCAAAGAGTTTTGTACCAGAATTTATTCTACTTGATTCATAAAAAATCATTGAGGTGGAGGACTCGAAAAACTCATCTACCTCATTTTCAAAAATATCCAAATCAAGTTGCATTTCTGGTATTATTGAACTTGAATTAACGGATTGTGATTTATCAAAACTCACTGAAACTATAGGAACAGAAGAAGAACCGGAGAAAGTAGAAGGTGAAATGGGTAAACAAATTGGTGTGTCGAGTGTTGCTGAACCAGATGTGGAAGATGGAGGCTGTATTTCGGTCTGATCTTTGGGTATACCATTATCATCAACTTCAAGACATATTTGGGGTTCGGGAAGAATTAAAGGCTCAAGATGATGACCACAAGGAAGTGAAAGGATTTGATGAATTGGTGGGACAAAATGATCCAAAATTTCTGGTTCATCAATCAAAATATCCCCAACGTCAATCACCTCATTCAAGTGAAGGTTAAAATTCTCAAACACCTTATCATAAGTATGGTTTTCAATCAGTTTTGATTCAAGAGTGGAGGTGTAGAGATCACAAGGGTTGGGTATGGTTTCACTTGAAATGGACCCTTCACAGTCGGGTAAATCAAACACTACAAAGTCACACAACTTATCAGACATTGTACTTGATGAATCTATGAAACTGGAGTTATGGATTTCAGTTTGGAAATGGAAGGTTTGATTAGGAAGGGTGTATAATTCTGTCTCTCTACCCAAATTCTCATTTTGTCCGATGCCCGTATTATATACTGAAAATTTTTGAGCTGGTTCGGAACTCGTTGCCCTTTCATATTTAGCCATGCTTTTCTTCCATTCCTCTCTAATACGGTTCATCATCACTATACCTTCTTCTAATTTCCTCTCAAGACTAGACTTTGGTTGATAAGGGGTTTCGGTATAAGATTGAAATTCCTGTGGATAATTAAAACTCCCAAAAGACTGATTAGAAGAACTGTCTAGAGAAGGTGGAAAAGTCGGATTGGATTGATAGGAATAGAATGGTTGCGAAAATTGGGTAGGAGTAGGATTAAAATTATGATAAGAAGAATATTGATATGGGTTGGTCGGTTGGCTATCAAACTCTTCATTGGAAAGTGGAGGTGATGGTTGATATCGGTCCGGGTTGAAACTTTGGCCTCTAGCCCTAGCTATGTGCTCAGCAATGGACATTCGTCTAGGGGCTTCCTCACTCTGGGTATCAACTGAAACAGGTGTAGGATTAGGATACGGTTGATAAGACCTAGACTGAGGTGGCCAACTGTTTCTTCCTGCTTGTTCTATATGATCTCTTAAGGACATGGAAGAGCCGGACGGTATACCGAAGGGATTTCGAAAACAAGAGATATCTGGTTGTGGACAGCAAAGCTCGGCAAGTGTTCTTCTGTTTAGGTCACCCATTATAAGAAGAGAAGAAGGGGGAAGGGGTAAAAAGGAGAGAAAGTAATTGGTTTGTTTTTATAAAAAAAGGACGGATTTAGACAAATCACAAAAATGCACAACCCTAGAACTATGGTTACCTAGGTCCAGTCTCTAGACCGCTCCTAGACTTCCAAAGGACAAGCCGCAGGATAAATCCTCTACCGCCTTCGTACTACCCTTGTAGCCAAGTAAGTGCCAGGTAAGTGGGAAGGAACCACGTCGTGGGCCTAATTAAAAACCACTAGCCTTCGACACACTTGCCTAGGCACTACAAAAATAATGCGGATAAACGATAGATTACCCACGACCTTCCTCTGTCCTTATTGAGCGCGACAGTCCTTAGAGTCTGGTCTAGATATTTTTTAAATTAATGAAGGGTTGATCTATATGCTTGGTTTGTGATTTATGGGGCTTAGGAAGGGTGATGAAATCCCCACCTAATCTTGATTTGGTCTTTGCCCCTTAAAGATCCGTATTAAAATATGCAAAAACAAACCGAAAAACAAAACTTTGCAAAAAGATTTTTGAGCGGCGATATTTTGCAAAGAATCCTGCAGAAAATAGATTTTATTGGATTTTAGAGGAGAGAGAAGGGAGTTAGAATCTTACCAGAGAAGTGTGAACCCTAGATCTCCTGTTTTCTCAAGTCCGTGACTCCATATTTCCTCGCAAAAATTCACACAATAATCGTTAAATATACAATTTGCAGTTTTATTTTAATAATGATATGACTCGTCTAAGAATTCAACACAAATAGTAAAAATAAAAAATTACGCACGTTTCCCCGGCAACGGCGCCATTTGATTGGTTTGAAAAAGTGTTTTTGTAGTTTAACCGCAATCAATAACGGTGTCGTGTGTAGCTAGACCGAGATGAGTACGGGTCGTCCTCTGGGAAACGTGGAACCTTTTACTTTTACTTTAGATGTGTTGAGAAAGAGAGGAGGGATAAAGAATTTTATAGAATGGTTTCTAGATCTACGTTAAACAAGAATGTAAAATATAGATCTAGATTATTTTAAAGATGTAATTAATATAATAAGAGGGCTTGTAGGGTTCGTTAGGATTTAGTAGTTATGGACGATTAATTAAAAGTTACCCTTTTTATCCATTAATAGATTTAGAACTAGAACGACGGTGATGCGTGTAGATTAGGGTTTCTGGAGGGAAAAGGAATCCCACTCTTAACCCTTATGTCGACACGGAACTCCGTTCATATTTAGCCTTTACCAAAACAATCATTAATCTAATCTCTAATCGCGGTCGGAACTAACAAAGAATTACTAGCACGCCCGATTAGGATGTTAATGATTCTTTTGATAAAGTTCCTAAACTTTATAGGACTTAAAAAGGGTTTAGTTATTTTCATCGTCCATTAGCCTACCCTAATCCTACGAACCCTAACAAGCGGAGAATTACTCGCGCATGTTGGGAGAAGAAGATGAAAAGACAGAGAGAGAAAACATAATATAAAATGCAAAAGAATTAAATAAAATAACTACCTTTATTAATCAACTTGAACAATCTACACTTTGATTCCTTAGAAAATGATTACAAAGACTAGTTTGCTTCTCGAACTCTTCCGAAGGAGGTAGACGAACAGTTGATGATCAGCCTGGATGCGTGAGCGTCAGGGGCTTCGTGATCTCTTCGGCTTGATCCTTTTCCAAGAGGCTCTCGGTGCCCTTTTATAGTCCAAAGCCACAATCTTTTGCTTCAAAAGTTGGTGAAATATAGCAGAGATTTAAGCCACAAAATCTTAGCAAATGATCTCTCTAGATTGCCGCGGATCCGCGGTCAACAGGGGGGTTTGGCCGCGGTTCCGCGGCCAATGGTGGGGATCTCTTGATCATTTTTCTTGGGCTTTGTGATTGTGACATGTGGCAATCCTAGGCACCTTCAGAATTCAGAAATCTTTTCTCGGTTGCTCCCAGACTTGGTCTCCAAGTTTTGCTTCTTAATTTGGCAAGTTTTCTTCAACAACTTGATTTGTTTGATAAATTCTACATAACAACTTGGAAAATTCTGCACAATAATCTCAAATAATATTTAGTAGACTTAGTTCTACTAGGATTTGGTCAATAGATTTATTTGCATACATTTTCCTACCAAATACTAATTAAAATATATTAACACATGGAAAATGGTGTTTTTACACGTAAACCCTCATATGTATAATATATTATAATAAAGTCCTTTTTTAATATGAAAATGGTAGGAAAAATGTAATACAAATGTGCAGTTTTATCAACTGAACATGAGACCGGCCACTACCCCTCGTCGAGGTCTCAAAACGTATACACTAGTCTACTCCGGAATATCGTTACCCAGTTTCGACACTCCCACGACTAGGGACATTTAAGGATTTTCTTATAGACCACCCAGCTCTCACGTATATGATCACCATTATAATGCTGGTGGTCAAGAAAGAATCCTACGGGCTTCATCATTATGTATTAGCGACACGTAATAATAAGTAAACCGTGTACACATCAATGATAAAGACAAACCAGATAGCATACTATCATTTCGAGTAAGATTGTTTTACTTGTATAGGTCCTCTCTCAATTATCATAATCGTGTGCCTGCAATTACAATAATTGCCTTGAGGGCACTATATCCAACAATCTCCCACTTGCACTTAAGGCTAATTATTTCGGTATCGCATACCCACATCCCGTGTGCTAACGAATACCTAATTTCTCTACTAATCAGTTTCTCAAATCTCATTTGAGGAACATCCGTATTCGAGAAATAGCCTCAGTGAATGGATCCGCTATAATGTTTCAACTTCCTCTCTCTATATCTCAACTTCGCGGAGATGAACAATCTTCCGAACTGAGCGATACCCCACCTCAAGAATTGTGTCTGGATACAAGATGGGACCAAGTTTATAAATGAACAACCTTATCCTACAAACTTCTTGGACTGTATCCTCTGTTGAGTCATAACTAGCATCCTGAACCATACCTACCTCTGTATCCCTATTGGAACACTATCCAATATACTGATCCTCAGAAGAGGTAAAAACTCAAAACTCTGACAGCATCTTTGTCATCCAGGTCACCTTGGAAGCCTAAACCGTTTACCGCTTCCTGGAAGAGGCTGTCGTTATTATATTCCAAGAACATCCTTTAATGTTTATAACTGCTTCCCTTTATTTCTCCATGATTGGATCAATACCTGCTTACTACAGCAAGTGTATATGCAATATCTGGTTTTATACAAGACTTTGCATGATTGACTCAATTGCCTTAGCAAATGATATGTCATTCATTCTTGTTCCTCTCTTCAACGGTCTAGAAGAAATCTCTTTAAAGAGGGTGACCCCATCAACTGCGGGTACACCACCACGCTAGGAGTCGTCCATTCTAAAATACTTTTAGAATGCTGTCTAAATACCCAGATTGGGACACTTTCCAAATCTAGATCTAAAACCATAGATCTAGTCACCAGAATCCATGATATTGTATCCATATCCAACATGGAGAAAACACTATGTGACAACCAAAGTTTGACCGATTGCAGTATAGGAATATCACTTCCTATCTGGAGTATGTCATCCAAATCCCAGGACAGTACTCCCTACACCCTTCTTACTAGGTTCATCTATTGTTTTGGTGAAGTCAATCACCTTGACCGTAACATCAAAAACAGATGATCCGTCTCTGCTATACATGCTTTAGTCTATGAATAGACATATGCAACTTGAACACCTTCCGCTGCTCCCACTGACTATGATAACCCTCTGGTAGAGTCATATATACGTGCACTTTCAAATTCCCATTTGGAAATATGTTATAGTCATCCTCTTTCTAGATATCACAGTCTATAGCAGCAGCAGTGCCAAGTCATATCCGTATAGACTTCAGCGTAGACACTGAAGTAAAAAAATCATCATATTCCGCAACGGGTATTTGATGAAAATAATTACAAAAGTCTAGCTTTATTAGGCTAATACCTTTCCAGCTGCACAGATCTCGAACGATCTATTTGCTCCTAATGGGTTTTACCCTTTCAGGAGCACCCAGCAAAGTCCAAAATCCATAATTTGCTGAAGTGCATGGAGTCCATCTTAGATATAAAGTATCTGGTCATCTGGAAGTTACCACTTCCTATGACCTACAGATAACTAGTAGGACCATCATAACCATGATGCCGACCTCCCTGTCACCATCACCAAGAAACCGAAGTATCTCTCGGGTGGCTGAGGTCGCATACTAAAATCTGCAGAGTGCCTAATGGATTGTCAAGTCCAATTGAATTCTTAGGTTCTACTAAATTTTCGATAACCGTTTATTGTTCTGGAATCACTTCCAGTTCTACCATACTCCCACTAGTTTCTTTTGCAAAAAGATTATTTTTATAAAAAGACGGCGAGTCAAGAACAATGTAACAATTGATCTTGAAAATGGTAAAAGAAAAACCCTAGCGAATGCTTGGGATAATCCACAAACAGCCATTACTGAAACGTGCCGTGAGTTTTTCCGGATTCTGCATTTAAACAGGAATCAGATAACTCCATATCTTTATAACCTCAAGATATGTAACCAAACTATGTCTATATAGAATCAAAGACACTAATTTAGATGGAACCGGATTCAAATATCATGCAGCTGTTTCCAGTGCATATCACCTAACTGGAAAAAGGCCAATACAACATTACTCATCAAGGAGAGAACCCGTAGATAAATAACCTGAGAGAGAATCAAATTCTCAATATTACTATAATGGAATACCTAGCATAAGTATCTATATCTTCGATCACTTCGAATAATCCTGATACTTCCAACTTATTGTTCTCTACTTTATTCTTATACTTATAAACTTCTCAAGAATCTTTTGACCTTGCATTACAACGAATGCATGTCTAAAACTAGAGAACTCATAGGTAAACCTGAATGAAGTATGAGTACCAACCTCTTGTCCTAAAGGACACTGGAAAACATACATTTTCATGTATAAGTTCTATGAGTATCCTAACTCAAATTTCATGTGTTGTAAGTTGAAAACAGTATTTTGGTTGAGAATGTCTTACACCATTATTCAATGCACCTTACCTTATTCTCAACTGATAAAGGTAAATGTTTGGAACACAATTTTCAAAATTTATATCTCACTTTATAAAATAAAGATATAGATATTTCATTTTAAAATTGGTGCATAACAACGGTTATTCGAAACCAAATATTTTGCTATTAGGCAAAGCCAGGCAATTCAATCCAATATCATCAATTACAACGAATTCCGATATTGAGGATCAAATCGCCCATCTTCCAATATTCTACCCCTTCTCAATATCTGTAACGCCGTACAGATGTGAGATCCAAATCCGGTAAATACATACCGTGGAGTCAAAATTGATTAAGAAAATAGTTTTCGGTAACAAGTACACAGAAAATCTGAAAAATAAACATTTCAAAGGGGTGACCGGGTATTCCTAGTAATTCTCTTTTCACTATTCAGATTCATAACAATAGTCGCAATTTCCTTTACCCTCAGTTCAATCCCTTTATATTCTCTATATATTACCTTCTGTATACCATACTTACGCTAACTAGTTTTCTTCTTTCCCTACCTTTCGGCACCTGCCTAAGGTTTGGAAGAAGACTTTCCAATAAGCGCAATGGGTGTACTCTCCTAATACTAGGAGCTCTCGCAACCTGAGAGAAGGTAAAAAGAAGAGTCAACCGAATAATACAATCTAAATTCTCCAGAGCTAGTGACCATTCTCGACTGAAATAATTTCTTCGTATTCGTATGTAACTATACTACGGCCATTTCCAAGCAATATGGATCATTGTAGTGATTCGAAGTGTTCTGGAGAAATTCAAAGGGAAAGTAGGAGTAGCAGGGATGTTTGCATCTTTTTCATGAATCATGACAATTCAAAACCAATATGTTTAAGAAGGTTTGGTTAACTTGGTTAATGAGTTTTAAGTAAGTCATAGGTCGCTGTACCAGAGAGAGAA
Source organism: Agapanthus africanus (assembly GCA_030015575.1). Lineage (NCBI taxonomy): Eukaryota > Viridiplantae > Streptophyta > Magnoliopsida > Asparagales > Amaryllidaceae > Agapanthus > Agapanthus africanus. The sequence continues at coordinate 336,419,279 of JASDDO010000010.1, forward strand.
AAGAAACACTCATCATGCACTCTATCAAGATTAAATTGGTTATCACTTTATCTAATCAGGATGTCTCTCACTGTTTTCTCGAATTCCCCTTCAAACCTAAAAGGAGAACTAGTCAGGATCATATACACCTTACAAGTTCGCTAACCGATCAGCCAAGTCAGTGTTGGTACTCCGAGGGAGGTCCCCCATACTTTCGCACAGACCTTTTTTCTTTCTTCTAGTCTCTCCGGTCACCGAGGATAATAACCCTATTTCCGCAGAGGCGTAAGCTCATCAACACTTCCTAGACACCTAATAGGTTAGCTAATTGTGAAGTGAAAAATCTCCCGAGGAGTAATACTTACTCATCAGTGGGAATCGGGACCCAACTATCATCGTTTGATAACCTGACGGAATCTACTCAAGTCACCACATTTCAGAAGGTATGTGCATGCCTGGTAAGTTTCCTTTATATTTGAAACTCCCGATGTGGTTTTTTCCCCAAGCGCTTATGACCTTGACGAAGGTCAAAACATCATAAGTCGCAAGTCAAGTTCAACTCGTCATTATCCTGATTAATCTAGACCCATTAGTACAAGCTCTTGACGAAATCCAAAACAGCTGTACGCCTGTCCTAGTTTAATGCATCTACCTATGCTACAAACAAGTATCCCCTAGCTACCAACCACTATGCCTTGGCGAAGGTCAAAACACATAGCATGAATACTAGTTGATACTGTTGTATGGATGCCCTAGAGGCCATTATTGTATATGTATACATGTGGATGATTGGACATATGTATGTACAGGACAATCTTGCTCGATATGATAGCATGCTATTTGGTTTGTCTTTATCTTAACATGTGCATATGTTTTAGTTGCTATTACGTATCAGTTATACATGTTGATAAAGCCCGTAGGATCATTGCTTGACTATCGGCGTTATGATGACGATCATACCTGTGGGAGCTGTGTAGTAGATAAGAACATCCTTAAAAGTCCCAAGTAGTGTGAGTATCGAGACTGGGAATCGATATTCCGGAGTAGACTGTTGTATACGTTTCTAGACCCTGACGAGGGGCGATGGTTGGTCCCGCAGCCATTGGTCTTTCGCACCCAAGATCGTATACAGGTACTCACTGGGTGTGAGTACACTAAACGGACATGCCGAGAACTTCTAGATGGTACTATACCGATCGTCAGATAGCAGTTCTCAGGTGACATGAATACAGGTTAGTCTTCAAACCTTCGATCTTCATTTGCCTCGTGTGAGTTTCCACTGTACTTTGATCACTACCCTACCACGGCTCTACTGAGTCGTGCAAACAGGTTTTGGTTAGGTATAGTCTCGAGTCACATGGACGCAGTGAGTGATTGTTGGGGATTCATCTCTCCCGGTATAAGGAGTTGATACTGTTGGGTTACGGCAGCGTCCCGGTCATCAATCCGTGACCAATTGCAGGACAAAATTTTTCTAAACTGGCGCTACCACAACTCGATGCTCGGATCTCCCAAAACCCTATACTGGCAATCATTAGAAACGGTTAGGAATGGTTATACCGAATCGATCCGTGTCCTTCAGTCTTCAACCACCTTCCGAAGCTCCTAGAGGCCACTTTGATCAAGCTTGGTTGCCGGTCTCCCTCCATCGAAGATGATCTACCCGAGAGTCTATGAAATGAGCTCCAACCTCATGTCTGAGGTAACCTATCACGCCCCGCTTCCCGGTGTACGGCGAAGGGGACGCGACGATGCCCGCTACATATATACTCAGAAGTACATACGCTAAGCGTATCTAAGCAATATAAAAGTAAATCACAAGAGACAAGAGATATAGAAATAACAGCAACTTTATTAATAACATTCTTTTGTACAATGCATGAAAAGTAAATACAACTGAAATGGAAAGCGATGCCTAAACAGTGGCATAACAGGAAATGAAAATATTGAAAAGAACAAAGTACAATATCTAGAGCTCGGGATCTTCGTAAAACTGCTCCAAGTCTTCACCGGTGGGCTCGATCTCTGCCGGGTCCAAAGCACCTGACGACATTCAAAGAAGAAAGAAATAGAATGTCGTCAGCGAACGGGTCGCTCGGTAAATCCCAAAGATAAATGAGAAATAGACAGAAAGAGAGAGAGAGAGAGCTTTTAATGTTGTATTATAACATTGTAATATTGTATTAATGTTGTTGTTTGTAGCCTGGTACAGAAGATGCCAGTGTATACGAGGGGAGTCCCACTTACACCGGGGACCTTGGTAACCTGTAGTACAAGGCTCTGTCGATAATACCACGGAACAACGGCATGGATGTAATTACGTCTTAGGTGACCACCTCGTGCCACCTTTAACATATTCCGTACCAGTCTACCCTTTAAACTCCGTAGTGTTATGATTTTATTGTAGTATTGTATTGTATAAGTTGAATGACTGATCAAAACCATGATATCAGTAAACATGTTGTAACTGCATAATCAGGTAAATGGAATAACGGAATAATGGATGTATATCCATGGTTTGATTCAGTCAAGTTGTAATGATTATTAACAGGATTCTGGGATTCATGTATTCATATTGAGTTGGAATATTAAAGAATATAGAATGACTTGAATCATATTCAAGTCAGAAATGGTCAGACTCAAACCCGAGTCAGACTAAAAGAAATGCAAGTCGAAGTTCTATATTTGTTAGGGTCCTTATTGTAAATTATAAAACTTGAGGGGGTTTTATGTAAAAAGTTCTTTTGTATAGTTTTCAAGATACACCTCAAGTATTTATTATTCGTATTTATAGCTATAATGAGTGTAAATTTTATTTGTGTTATTCTAGTGAATATATCCTAATAAAAGTATTAATTTATAATATTGATTTATTTGAAATTCATGGTATTTTAATGTAACTTTTAATCTTGTAATTTTTAGGAAAATGTGGAAACTTTATCTTATAACAAAATAGGCGTTTAAATGATAATTATATATATGTTAATACAAGAATAATTTTAAATAAATATTTTATTTTCCAAAATCTCATTTTTCTTAAATGTCGTATTTTAAACCTTTCGAGACCGAATACTCCTTGCGGAGGTCTGAATCTCGTACTACTAAGCTCGAGAGTGCACGATAAACCGTACTATCCCTAACGAGTTCCCCAAAGATGGGTTGTAGTGGCGCTTTGCAAAGATTTAATAAATACTAATCATTTAGAAAACGGTTTTATAAAGATAAGGTATTTATTTGTAAAAGGTGTAAATTTCCGTATTTTAGATTCTAGAGTTTCCTAAGCCAACTAGCCTATTTCTAAATGGTCTAAACGATACGTCATTAGAAGCCTCAAATCGCCTCTTCACCGCGAATTGCGGCCAGGTAAGTGCCAGGTAAGTGGGAGGCTCTCCACTACAAGTAGTGGCCCTAATTAAGTAACCACTTGTCTTAGACACACTTGCCTAGACACCACAAAGTCAGTTTAGATAAACGATCGATGTCCATGACATATCGTATTTTCCTATTAAAAGATTTTGTTTTAAAATTGTATACAACTTAGAACTTTCAGAAAATGTTTATATAGAAAATGTTATTTTAATGTAAAGTTTTGTATTATTGTATTCTAAGTTTTGATGATATCAATTAGGGTTGTATTTGCGTGTGTGTGGAGGTAGGTCATTACCTCGTGATCTACGTTAAGGTATAGCAATTGTTAAGGGTTAAATGTGATAATTAAACATTATGGTATTTAAGTATGAAAATACGGTGTTTTGCAAAAGTTATCATTTCATGTGTGAAAACTTATTCAAATTGATTTTTACAAGTTTAATGGTCAAGATAAAGATGTTTAGGAATGGTTGAATTGATTAGAAGAAAAAAAAATAAACATTATGGTATTAATGTGAAAAAGGAATACGATATTGCAAAAGTTATCATTTCATGTGTGAAACTTTGTCCAATTTAGTTATTATATGATTAATAGTCATCATGAATAAGTTTAGGTATTATGGAATTGGTGACAAGTGAGATTTTGTAGAAAAACCGAATCGGAAATCGGTTTGTTCCGATTTCCGTCGGGTTTTAAAAAGTCGTATTTTTCTTAAAAGAAAAGAAAGATAGAAAGAAGGGGGCTTACGGGTTTTGGACACGTTAGAGAGTGAGAGGGAGGTAGAGGGTTTGTCGGGCGTCGAATTGTCATGAAGAGTCCTAGCACGATCGCCGGAATTCGCCGTCGATTTCGGCAGCACTTCGCCTTTCACTCGTTTTCTAATGTACCGAGTTCTCTTGAAATTTCTAGAGAGTGGACTTAGGAATGTAGGTTGAGAGGGTAGAGGATAGGGGGGTTTATATAGGGTTAGGCTAGGGTTAGGGTTTTAATTAAAAAAATATAAAAATATATGAAAAAAAACATTAAAAATCATTAAATTTTGGAATAAAAGTGATTTATTGAGAATCTGGTAACCGATCAAAGAAAAATAAAGTATGCAGGGGGAATGACCAGGTCAACACGGAGAAATTCCGTGTTGACGACTCGGCTGTCCGGCCGAGTCCGGCCGGCGGCGCCGGCCCGAGTCGTCCGGTCCGCCGGCCGACTCGGCCGAGTCGGGGTACCTTCGGGTGGGGAATCTCATGGGGGGAATTTTGGTATATTTAACTTTTTGGGTTCAGTATAAATTTTGAGAGTTATGACGGTTTGACTGCTGACTTTCCAAAAATTTAAAACAAAATAATTATAAAAATAATGTGGAGCATGGGATTCAAACTCTGGCGGCTTGGTTCAGCAGTGCAAGGTATTACCAATGAGCTACAAGCTCCTTCTTGTAATTATTGTGGTATTTAATTACTTAAAATGATAGGAGCAAGAATAAATGCTCCTTGTATACATTAAATTTAAAGTAAATTCTTGTACACTAAAAATGGAGTTATTATATTCTTGTAGCTTGTAATTAAAAACAAAATAATTATCTATATCTTGTGCTCATGCTAAAATACCCCTTTGTGGATTTTTAAAAATATTTGAAAAAATTTTGTATAGGAAATTTAGGGTTGTTACATTCTACCCTCCTTATAAAAATTTCGTCCTCGAAATTTGTAAAAGGAAAGTGTAACAGTTTGGTGAAAAAATTAAAGATTGTAAAGAAGTTTTGGTCAAAGTGGTGAGGAAGTTACCTGGGTTACCTTGGTTCACAGTTTCAGGTTCTATGGCTGCTAAGGTGAAAGCCTGTCGCCGTGACATGTTCCTCCTAGCTGCATGCATATTCCCCTGTACTCGAGGCATGTTTCTCAGTGCCTGATGGAATTAGCGATTTGGCTGAGTAGGAAATCTACGTGGAGGTGGTGCTGGGAGTGCAGGACGAGTTGCAGGAGCCTGGATAGCTGGCTGCTGCGGGTAGTTGGCGGGTGTGTGTGCTGAGTTGCATCTATAAGGACAGTTTCCAATTCCGTGATTGGACGCGCCACAAACTAAGCATAGGCCTTTTGCGCGCCTACAGTCCTTCCACAAGTGTCCTTCCCTCTTGCAATAAAAGAAAAAATCGGGTCTTGACCGATCCTTAACTTCTTCCAGTCTTCTGAGTTCAACAGCTGGCCTTGAAGAGGCCCCTCCTTTCATTTGAGTGGCAGGACGTTTCACTCCTGCAGACTGAGGTCTGCCCCTTGCCTTTATCACTGCCTCATAACTGCGGGCAACTTCCAGAGCATCCTCATGAGTCAGAAATTTTCCCGTGGCTAGAGTAGCCTGTATCTCCGTGTCCAGTCCTTGTTGAAAGTGACGGGCTCTGATCTCGTCCGTCGGTATCAAGTGTGCTGCGAATCGGCTTAACATGGTGAATTCAGCGTCGTATTCATCTACTGATTTGTCCCACATCGATCCTTGTTGTAGATGAATGAACTGCTGCTCCATTGCAAACCTGGCAGTCGCTGGAAAGTATTTCGCGTCGAACTTCTCGCGAAAAGTCTTCCATACAATCGGTTATACCAGACGGCTTTCTTCCGCCTTCCACCAGTTGCGAGCATTATCCGTGAGCTGTAGTTTTGCTACACGGACCCAAGCGATGTCTGGCACTTGAGCTGCTGCCAGATCGTCTTCGATGCCTTGTGCCCATTCTTCCGCTTCCAGTGGGCTCCCCTTTCCTGAGAACTGTTTGGGATGTAAAGCTCTGAATTGCTTTACTCCTGGTGCATCGGTCTCAGGACGGTTCAGAAGTTGTTGTTGTCCCTCGAGAAGGCTGCGGATCGCCTCAAATAGCATTGTCTGCTCGGTAGGTGGCGCAGTAACAGCCGGTGTGAGAGGTAGTGCTGAGAGTGTGTTGTTGACGTTGGTGCTGGTGTTGTTCGGAGAATCCATAACCCTGAAGAAAAATTTGGGTTAGGACAGATTCAAATGATAAGATTCAAGGAATATGAAATTGTAAGATTCAAGGCACATGAATTGTAGAGAATGTTTTAGTTGCTGGTTCTTGTGTTATATTGCTTAGGTTGTTCATGCAGACCAGAACTGCATAATAAGGATTCATACAGCTCTGACCTGCATGGGCCACCAACAAAACCTGTCACGTCCCGCTTCCCGGTGTACGGCGAAGGGGACGCGACGAGGCCCGCTACGTATATACTCAGAAGTACATACGCTAAGCGTATCTAAGCAATATAAAAGTAAATCACAAGAGACAAGAGATATAAAAATAACAGCAACTTTATTAATAACATTCTTCTGTACAATGCATGAAAAGTAAATACAACTGAATTGGAAAGCGATGCCTAAACAGTGGCATAACAGGAAATGAAAATACTGAAAAGAACAAGGTACAATATCTAGAGCTCGGGATCTTCGTGAAACTGCTCCAAGTCTTCACCGGTGGGCTCGATCTCTGCTGGGTCCAAAGCACCTGACGACATTCAAAGAAGAAAGAAATAGAATGTCGTCAGCGAACAGGTCGCTCGGTAAGTCCCAAAGATAAGGGAGAAATAGACAGAAAGTAAGAAAGAGAGAGAGAGAGAGAGCTTTTAATGTTGTATTATAATATTGTAATATTGTATTAACGTTGTTGTTTGTAGCCTGGTACAGAAGATGCCAGTGTATACGAGGGGAGTCCCACTTACACCGGGGACCTTGGTAACCTGTAGTACAAGGCTCCGTCGATAATACCACGGAACAACGGCATGGATGTAATTACGTCTTAAGTGACCACCTCGTTCCACCTTTAACATATTCCGTACCAGTCTACCCCTTAAACCCCGTAGTGTTATGATTGTATTGTAGTATTGTATTGTATAAGTTGGATGACTGATCAAAACCATGATATCAGTAAATATGTTGTAACTGCATAATCAGTTAAATGGAATAACGGAATAATGGATGTATATCCATGGTTTGATTCAGTCAAGTTGTAATGATTATTAACAGGATTCTGGGATTCATGTATTCATATTGAGTTGGAATATTAAAGAATATAGAATGACTTGAATCATATTCAAGTCAGAAATAGTCAGACTCAAACCCGAGTCAGACTAAAAAAAAATGCAAGTCGAAGTTCTATATTTGTTAGGGTCCTTATTGTAAATTATAAAACTTGAGGGGGTTTTACGTAAAAAGTTCTTTTGTATAGTTTTCAAGATACACCTATAATGAGTGTAAATTTTATTTGTGTTATTCTAGTGAATATATCCTAATAAAAGTATTAATTTATAATATTGATTTATTTGAAATTCATGGTATTTTAATGTAACTTTTAATCTTGTAATTTTTAGGAAAAGGTGGAAACTTTATCTTATAACAAAATAGGCGTTTAAATGATAATTATATATATGTTAATACAAGAATAATTTTAAATAAATATTTTATTTTCCAAAATCTCATTTTTCTTAAATGTCCTATTTTAAACCTTTCGAGACCGAATGCTCATTGCGGAGGTCTGAATCTCGCACTACTAAGCTCGAGAGTGCACGATAAACCGTACTATCCCTAACGAGTTCCCCAAAGGTGGGTTGTAGTGGCGCTTTGCAAAGATTTAATAAATACTAATCATTTAGAAAACGGTTTTATAAAGATAAGGTATTTATTTGTAAAAGGTGCAAATTTCCGTATTTTAGATTCTAGGGTTTCCTAAGCCAGTTAGCCTATTTCTAAATGGTCTAAACGACACGTCATTAGAAGTCTCAAATCGCCTCTTCACCGCCAATTGCGGCCAGGTAAGTGCCAGGTAAGTGGGAGGCTCTCCACTACAAGTAGTGGCCCTAATTAAGTAACCACTTGCCTTTGACACACTTGTCTAGACACCACAAAGTCAGTTTAGATAAACGATCGATGTCCATGACATATCGTATTTTCCTATTAAAAGATTTTGTTTTAAAATTGTATACAACTTAGAACTTTCAGAAAAGGTTTATAAAGAAAATGGTATTTTAATGTAAAGTTTTGTATTATCGTATTCTAAGTTTTGATGATATCAATTAGGGTTATATTTACGTGTGTGTGGAGGTAGGTCATTACCTCGTGATCTACGTTAAGGTATAGCAATTGTTAAGGGTTAAATGTGATAATTAAACATTATGGTATTTAAGTGTGAAAATACGGTGTTTTGCAAAAGTTATCATTTCATGTGTGAAAACTTATTCAAATTGATTTTTACAAGTTTAATGGTCAAGATAAAGATGTTTAGGAATGGTTGAATTGATTAGAAGAAAAAAAAATAAACATTATGGTATTAATGTGAAAAAGGAATACGATATTGCAAAAGTTATCATTTCATGTGTGAAACTTTGTCCAATTTAGTTGTTATGTGATTAATAGCCATCATGAATAAGTTTAGGTATTATGGAATTGGTGACAAGTGAGATTTTGTAGAAAAACCGAATCGGAAATCGGTTTGTTCCGATTTCCGTCGGGTTTTAAAAAGTCGTATTTTTCTTAAAAGAAAAGAAAGATAGAAAGAGGGGGACTTACGGGTTTTGGACACGTTAGAGAGGGAGGGGGAGGTAGAGGGTTTGTCGGGCGTCGAATCGTCGTGAAGAGTCCGAGCACGATCGCCGGAATTCGCCGTCGATTTCGGCAGCGCTTCGCATTTCGCTCGTTTTCTAATGTACCGAGTTCTCTTGAAATTTCTAGAGAGTGGACTTAGGAATGTAGCGTGAGAGGGTAGAGGATAGGAGGGTTTATATAGGGTTAGGCTAGGGTTAGGGTTTTAATTAAAAAAAATATAAAAATATTAAAAAAACATTAAAAATCATTAAATTTTGGAATAAAAGTGATTTATTGAGAATCTGGTAACCGATCAAAGAAAAATAAAGTGTGCAGGGGGAATGACCAGGTCAACACGGAGAAATTCCGTGTTGAGGACTCGGCTGTCCGGCCGAGTCCGGCCGGCGGCGCCGGCCCAAGTCGTCCGGTCCGCCGGCCGACTCGGCCGAGTCGGGGAATCTCATGGAGGGAATTTTGGTATATTTAACCTTTTGGGTTCAGTATAAATTTTGAGAGTTATGACAGTTTGACTGTTGACTTTCCAAAAATTTAAAACAAAATAATTATAAAAATAATGTGGGGCATGGGATTCGAACTCTGGTGGCTTGGTTCAGCAGTGCAAGGTATTACCAATCAGCTACAAGCTCCTTCTTGTAATTATTGTGGTATTTAATTACTTAAAATGATAGCAGCAAGAATAAATGCTCCTTGTATACATTAAATTTAAAGTAAATTCTTGTACACTAAAAATGGATTTATTATATTCTTGTAGCTTGTAATTAAAAACAAAATAATTACCTATATCTTATGCTCATGCTAAAATGCCCCTTTGTGGATTTTTAAAAATATTTGAAAAAATTTTGTATAGGAAATTTAGGGTTGTTACATAACTAGAGTACCTAGATCTCTATAATCGATAGCCTAGGAGATGTAGAGAATGTTGAAGGAATTATTTGTCTCAAAACACCCTAGGATTCTCAACTCATGAGAGGGTTAGGATGGAGGTAGAAGAAGATGCTTGAGGATGAAAGAGAAAGAGAGGCATGGTAACTCAAGAAAGAGAAAGAGAATGGCTTGGTTTTTGTGTTGTTGTGAGATTAGTGTTATAAGAAATAATGGAGCCATCTAATAAATATCCCATGTCCCCAAAATATCTCAATTCAACCAAAATATCTCAAGTCAACAAAAGAAATCTCAAAACAAAAAGAAATACCTAAGCATGCTAGAATAGTAACCATGGGTCACTAATTAGCCATGCCACAAAAATACAATAAACACCTCATCCTACATCTCAATAACCTTTTAATCCAAAAAGGTCTAAACCATGATGAAGTGTAATCTTCTAAAAGTAATCTTGTAATAAATTACAAGAATACCCCTCAACTGTATATACATATCGGCATCCGTATTCTGAAGAATACGAATACAAAGAGACGAAAATAATCCAACAATAAAATACTAGGATTTGGCTTAAACCAAAGTCCACTAGTATTATCTGTCCGAACATCATCCGTGTAAAAGTACACGTACGTGAACGAACCCTGCCATAAAACCATATGGCCTCTACATCGTTTCGCCCGAAGCAGGGAAACCCCCTGTGTGGGACTCTAACAACTCATCAATACGCTGGCAGTAGGTTTAACCATAAGCACGTCATCGGCACTAGCTGTACGTAACGGCTATCCAGGTATTGAGAGAAAAGGAAGCCGACGAGAAAACTCATCCTGAAACCCTACTGAGCCTGACAGTGACAATATCCATACAGTCTGGTCCGTTCGTTTATGACTATCGCATATCGAGTCTAGGGGGTGGATAAAGTCAGACCCCTAATAACGCGACATTTAGTGTCGCTATGAAGCCCATCACCACCCGAGAAACTACTGATCCGAATCAGTAATTCTCGACTACCTTGGTCAAGGATTTCTGGTGATGGGCACCCGTGCACAACCGCGACATCAACCCCCAATACCGGGAGAGATGAATCCCCCAACGATATGCTCACCGCCTCCATGTGGCTCGGGACTGTACCCAACTAAAACCTATTTGCACGACTCCTTTGAGCCGTGGTAGGGTAGTAATCAAAGCACAGTGGAAACTCACACGAGACAAATTATGATCTTAGGTCGATAGAATAACCTGTACACATGTCACCTGGGAACTGCTATCTAACAATTGGTATAATACCAACTACCATGTTCCCGGCGAGTCTGTCCGGTGTACTCATAACCCAATAAGCACCTGCATACATCTTAGGTGAACAAACTGACGCCAATGGCTTGTGAGACTGGCCACCGCCCCTCGTCGGGGTCTCGATCAGTATACACTAGTCTACTCTGGAGTATCGATGCCCAGTCTCGAAACTCTCTCTACTAGGGACATTTAAGGATATGCTTATGGACCACCCAACTCTCACGTATATGATCGTCATCATACTGCTGGTAGTCAAGAAAGAATCCTATGGGCTCTATCAACATGTAATAGTGATCTGTAATGCCACCTAATCCTGTACATGATGATAAAGACAAACCAGATAGCATACTATCATCTCGAGTAAGACTGTTCTACCGGTATAAGACCTCCCTCAATCAGCATAATCACCTACCTGTGACTATGTAATTGCCTTGAGGGCACTATAGCCAACAGATACCGCACTATGTTCGATTGGCCAGGACCATAAGATCTTAGCCAAGGTAGTTAGGATTTACTGATAGGTTGATCAGTACTTTTCTGGATTGGTCCTGAGCCGCATCATTATGAATTATTGGGTTATTAGGGTCTGACGTTTACTTCCCCTAGACTTGGTATGCGATACTCTCAGACGAAGAGACTGGACTTTATGAAGATTGTCATAGATAGGCTCAGTAGGGATCCGGATGAGTTTCCTCGTCGGTCTTCCTTTTCGATGGGTACCCAGGTAGCCGTTACGTACAGCTAGTGCCGCTGACGCGCTTGTGGTTATGGATTTATCAAGTAACTTACTGCCGGCGTACTGTCGAGTCTTTAGAGTCCCACACAGAGGGTTTTCCTGGTTTAGGCAAAATGATGTAGTAGCCATATTGGATACATGCAAGGATCCGATCGATTGATTATACTATGTACCCGGAATTTCGATCGGACAGTTGATAATACTAGCCAGCTCGGGATTGAGCCGGATTATTAAATCAGGTATCGATTTAATAATTTATGTATATATATATTCTAGTATTATGTTCTTTGCGTTATTCTATCTCATTGGGTATTCGTATTTTTATACGAATACAGGTATGTATATATAGTAGAATGTAATCCGTATTTATACGGAAAACATTCTAAAAGGTGGACACCTCATTTTAGTTTTTTCATTTATCTTTAAATGAGAAATGAGGTGTAAAACAAGATGAGGGGAGTATGGTGAAAACCATGCTTCAATAGTATTGACAAATGAGTTTTTAATTCATTTGTGCAAACTATTGAAGCATGATTGGTATTTTATATTGGTAACAATTGTTTTACAAAACCATTGTGAGAATTTTTCTCACATGCTTTCTTTATTTTTCCAAGCTCACCATTTGCTTCACTCTCCTCTCTTGTTTCTTAAGTTCCTCTACCTTCATCTTCAACCTCCTCTCTACCATCTCATGAGTTGAAAATCAAGAGAGGAGGTGAGATAGAAACACACATAGAACCTTACATTACATCCTAGATACTTTAGACTAGCAATCTAAGGTCTCTAGTTGCTCCACTAGACTCTTAGTGTAGAGATAGAGCCATGGACTACATCCCTCGGGTGGATCATCTTCGACGGAGGAAGACCGACCATCAAGCTTGATCCTGGAGAAATGAAGGAGTGAACAAAGATGAACAAGCAAGATCAAGGAGGTCACTAGGAGAAAACGAAGAGGATAGAAGACCGAAGGACACGAACCTTTTAGCGATAACTTCTATCACAGTAGTTAGCTCCTCTCTTATTATGCTAGTTTAGGTTTATGGTAGATTCTAAATCGAGCCATTTTAGTGCCAGTTTTTCCAAATCCTAAAATTTTTGTTCCGCAAACGGCCACGATAGATGGTCAGGATGCTAGTATAACTCAATATGGTATCAGAGCCAGCCCATAAACCCTTACTAGCTAGTTTGGACGTGTTTAAAACATCGATCGATAAATTTTTCAAAATTGCAATTCCATTCATATAGCTTGTTGTTGTTTTAAAAAAGTGTTCAAAAAATTATTTAGAGTATCTTAAAAATATAAGTATGCTATTTTAGAAGGCCAGAGGAAATTTGGGCACATAAACCCATCATACGGCCGCGGAACCGCCGCATAACATCCTTGTTTGCAGCGGTTCCGTGGTCAAAGTGGGGCTTCTGTGCTCCAAAATTCTTCAGGCACTCTACTGTATGGAATTGTGATTTTTGAGATGTATGATTATGGCCCAGATTTGTTTGAGTACTGGTTAGCACTTGGGGCCAATACGGAAAAATTGTAGTCGATCAAAATTTTAAATACTTGTTTATCAGTGCATACATTAGTATCTGCGACCGTGAATGTTATTGAGCGGTATAACCCGTCTAACTGATATATGTTCTATTAGACGGGTTTGCGAACATGTCATTCACGTTGATGTTCTGTGATTGTGCTGATATTATGGTTGGATTGTCGTGGTAGATAGCCAGTGGTGCAATAGTAGTAGTACAATTAAGATTCATTTGTATATTTGTTATTGCGGGGCGAGCGTTCGACATGTGGACAGCCGTCTCTACCGGATTGTATATTATTTGATTGGGGCACGCCGAGTTGAGGTCGATATAACCATTGTACATATATTTTATCCTTTTCTGTACTAGGATTACCCCGCGGTGGAGTGCTCAAATAGCCGGGTTCTAGAGGGCAACGGGCCTGCATCTCATGGCGTTAAGACGGAGGGGGCCTTACTCTAGAATTGGCGGGCTATTCGCCGCACTCGTAGGGGGTATAGGATGACCCACGAAGGGGTGCTCAAATTACCGGATTCCGTGAAGTGCTGAGTGGCCCATTCACTTTGTTGATTGCGGTTGCCTCACTTCTGGGATTGGCGGGTAACTTTTCGCACTCGTAGGGGTCCAAGTTTCCATTGCACGGGCTATCCACATGACCGGGAACGTCGGGTCTCATTTGTGGCTCAAATGAAACCTGAGGCTCCAAGATTATCCACCATTCTTTGTTGCTTGTTGATGATCTATGACGTTGATTATATCATGCCTGGGACGAATGTTATATATATATATATATATATATATATATATATTTATATATACTAGTAGATTTTGTATATGTTTTGCACCTGTGCTAGTCCAGCCCCCGCTCTGTCGTTAGTTAAGTAACCTAACGGTGCATGACGGGGCTCCATGGCGAATGCGGATGGCATATACGTATATTGTATTTTCGTTCTTTTCTGATGTGATAGGAATTAATTGATGGGACCGCATTAATTTTGATTAATGCAAGATAAGAAACCTAAAAGATGTTGTTGGAATAAATTTCGAAAAAACTATAGTCATATTCTTTTTCTTTGCATAGTGTATTCAATCAGGAATATCCAACATCTCATTCGACGAGACAAGAGACGAAATCTCTTTATGGGGAGTGACCATTTGAGCAAAACTTTATACTGTAGATTACTCGGTTTTTTCAAAACCACTAGTTTTCAAAAGTGGAGCCTAAACCACTCCTTTTCAAATCTATCCGGTTCCTTCAACAATATCAAGTTCAATACGTTCACGGTTTTTTCACCGAAAAATCATCCGTAGCCCTCCGTCATTTCGGATAAATAGCACATAGTATTCATGCAGTGTTTGTTGGCCAAAGTCAAAGCATCGTGAATTGTAGCTGTGTGTTGCTTATCCGTAGCATAGATAGATGCACTGGTTTAGGACATTCGTACCACCTTGTTGGCCAAAGTCAAGGGTGTGTACGGGTGGGTCTAAATCAATCTGGACAATGACAGATAGAACTTAACTTGCGCGTTATAATTTGTTAGCCAAAGTCAAGGTCATAAGCGCTTGGGACAAAAACCACATCGGGAGTTTCAAACCTACAGGAAACTTGCTAGTGCGGCATACCTTTGGGAGTGTGGTGACTATAGTGGCTTCCATCTAGTTTATCATGCAATGATAGTTGGATCCCGATCCTACTGATGAGTAGGATTACTCTTGAGAGATATTTTTCACTTCACAATTATCTAACCTATTAGGTGTCTAAAAAAGTGTTAACGGGGCTACGCCTCTGCGGAAATGAGGTTTATTTTAATTAAGTTCATGCAAGAGCACAGGGAACCTTCCTCGGAGTACCAACACTCACCTGGATGAATTGTTGGCGAACTTGTGAGGTGTTAATGATCCCATCTAGTTCTCCTTTTAAGGTTTGAAGGAGAATTTGAGGAAACAGTAGGAGCCATCCTGATTAGATAAACCAATAACCAATCTAAGCTTGCAAGAGAGCACGCTGAGTGTTTCTTTTCCCTCTCTCTCCAGGTAGCAACCATTTCATGCCTTAATCAAGATAATAAAATGTATCGCTTGAACGATCCGAATTCTTATTCCGGACTGGGGAACGTCGGTTCGGCTCTAACTTATGACAGTAGTCATGAGTACGAGTAAAGGAAAGAGGATTGTATGAATTTCTTGATGATCCCAATGAAGAAGAAGCATACTATTGCATCTTCTTTAGGTGTTCTTGTTATTGAGAACCGTTTTTCGGTCAGTCCTACCTCCTGGTACTAGATATCGGATCAAGATCTCATATCTATAATTTATTGCAGGGACTGAGAAAAAGTAGGATGGTTGGACCTAGTGATTTGTCCCTCAGAGTAGGGAACGAAGCACAAGTTGATACTTCTGCCGTCGGTGAATATCACCTAGCATTGCCAAATGGTAATACTATGATTTTGAACAATTGCTACCATGTACCTTCCATGTTTTGCAACATCATATCATTTTCTTTACTTGATAAAGATGGATATAACTTTGTTCTTGATAGAAATATCATGAACATTTACCTTAATCAGTTATTGGTTGCAGAAGGTACACTGTGTAATGGTATCTATATTCTAAATCAAAACACAGTTTTCAATGTACAAAACACACGCAAGAGAAAGAGTTCAGAAATGAACGAATCCTACTTGTGGCATTATAGACTTGGTCATATCGACGAGAAAAAACTAAGTTGCATAAAGATGGATATCTGAATACGTTTGAATTTTCATCTTATGAAACTTTTCAGTCTTGTCTCAAAGGGAAGATGACCAAATCTCCGTTCACCAGACATGGAGAGAGAGCAGCAGAGCTCTTGGGACTCATACACAGTGATGTATGTGGTCCGATGTCTATACATGCAAGGGGTGGGTTCTCATACTTCATCACATTCACTGATGATCTCTCTAGATTCGGATATGTGTATTTTATGAAATACAAATTTAAAGCTTTTAAGAAATTCAAATAATTCAGAAACGAAATAGAGAACTAGATTGGCAAAACTATCAAGATCCTCCGATCTAATAGATGAGGGGAGTACTTAAGCACGGAATCCCTAGAATACCTAAAAGAGAATGGAATTCTCTCTCAGCTTATTCCTCCGTATACACCATAGCAGAACAGCGTATCGGAGCGAAGGAACCGTACCCTATTGGACACGGTTCGCTCCATGATGAGTAACGCCGAGTTGCCTCTTTCATTCCGGGGATATGAGCTACAAGCAGCGGCATACCTTTTGAATCAAGTGCCTTCTAAATCCGTGCATATGACTCCATACGAAATATGGAGTGGTAAGAAACCATGTCCTAAATTCATTAAGATATGGGGTTGTCCGGCCTATTTGAAAACACAGAAACCGGACAAACTAGAGACACGATCAGTTTTATGTAAATTTGTGGGATATCCTAAGAATTCACTAGGATATCTATTCTACCATACCGAGGAACAGAAAGTGTTTGTATCTCGCCACGCCGCCTTTTTAGAATGGGAATTTCTTGCAAAAGAAGTTAGTGAGAGTACGGTAAAACTAAAAGAAATTTCTGAACCACAAAATGTAACTGAAGATTTGGAGGAACAACTAGATTCAATTGTCCCAGACGAATCTCAGTCACTCCACAGATTTAGTAGGATTTCTCATCCGCTCAAGAGATACTACAGTTTTCTCATAGACGGGGATCGAGGGGATTGCATCTTGTAAGAAGATAATCCTACTAGTTTTAGGAAAGCCATTATCGGTAGAGACTCTGACAAATGGCTGGATGCTATGCGATCCGAAATGGAGTCTATGTATGCCAATAAAGTGTGGACCTTGGATATTGCTCCACCTGGGGTAAAACCTGTTGGATGAAAATGGATCTATAAGAGGAAGATTGGTGTAGATGGGAAGGTGGAAACCTATAAGGCTAGACTTGTTGCAAAAGGTTTTCATCAAAGACCAGGTGTGGACCATGAAGATACCTTTTCTTCAGAGGCTATGCTCAAATCCATTCGGATCCTACCTTCCATTGTTTCCTTCCATGACTATGAAATATGGCAGATGGACGTAAAAACGGCTTTTCTAAACGGAAGTTTGGAAGAGTACATTTATGTGGATCGGCCGGAAGGTTTTGTAGACTGTGGGAGCAGCGGGAAGGTGTGCAAATTGATTAAATTCATTTATGGATTAAAGTAGGAATCGCGGAGCTGGAACATCTGTTTTGATGAAACTGTTAAGGGATTTGATTTCATCAAGAACGAGAATGAGCCTTGTATATATAAGAAGATTGTAGGACGTGTTAGTGATATGTATGCCCTAGAGGCCATTATTGTATGATATAGTGGATGCTTGGATATATATATGGAGGACTTTCGTGCTCGACATGATAGTATGCTATTTGGTTGCCTTTATCTTAACATGTACACTGGTATTATTATACAGTCTCTCATATACATGTTGATAAAGCCCTTAGGATGTAGGATTGACTACCAGGACTATGATGCGGATCATACTACTAGGACCTGGGTAGTCCATAAGCACATCCTTCAATTGATCATAGTCGAGGGAATATCGAGACAGGGCATCGATATTCCAGAGTAGACTAGTGTGTACGTTTCTTGACCCTGTATGGGAGCGATGGTTGATCCTATAGCCATTGGTGTTTGACATCAAAGATTGTACACAGGTGCTCATTATAGAATGGGTACACCGAACAGGACTCGCCGAGAACTCTTAGTTAGTAGTATACCTATCGTCAGATAGCAGTTCTCTAGTGACACTGGTACAAGTTGGTCTGTAGACCCGAGATCGTCATAGAGTCTTGTGTGGCTCCCACTGTGCTTTGATTTCCTCCCTACCACGGCTTAAAGGAGTCGTGCAAACAGGTTGATTTTGGGTACAGTCCCGAGTTACATGGAGGCAATGAGCGATAGGAGGGGTTTCGTCTCTCCTGGTATAGGGAGTTGATGTTGCGCTATGCTCGATTGGCTATAACAGGAAGTCCCTGGCCAGGGCTGCTATTGAGATTTACTGGTAAGTGTTATCAGTAATTTCTCGAACCGTTATAAGGCAGACATCGGCATGACTTATCAAGTTACTGGGGGTTGACGATTCCACCCCTACACTCGATATGCGATATATCAGACGAAGAGACCGGACTGTACGGTAAGTGTTATCTATAGGCTTCATGAAGAGTATGGACAAGCTTGCTTGTTGATCTTCTAATCGCTCAATACCTGGGTAGCCGTTACGTCCAGCTAGTACCGCTGACGGCTTGTGGGTGACTGATGTGATCATCACCTACTGCTGCCGTATTGACGAGTCTTTAGAGTCCCACATAGAAGTTTTCTAGTTAAAGAGAAACGAAGTAGGGCACATATGTTGATATGTGTGGGGGCTTGATTAAATACGAGTATGTGATACCGTATTGTAATCTGGTAGTTATCTATTATCAAGTTAAGTTATATGTGATATAACCAGATATTGAATCAAGTGTTGATTTGATAATGTGATATACAGATAAATGATATTAGTCGGTTATATGTGATATAACCGGATTATTAAATTAAGTGCTGATTTGGTATTATGATATATATTTATATTTGATATAATTAGATATTAACTAATATTATTAGCTCGCTAATTATTCTTCATAATATATATTAATATATATGATATATATGTATATTTTAGGAAACATGGTTTGTTTTTCTATTTTGTGAAAATAGAAAAGTGAGGTGGAATTTGAGGAATAGGGTGAAGTATGGTTTGATGAATATTTTATTCATCTTACTACACTATTGAAGCATGGTTACAATTGAATATTATTTTCAATTGGATGCTTCAATAATATGAGAGCTTCATGCCATTTTGTGAGTTAGTTCATTTTTTTCATTTTGAGAGCCCATGTGATGAGTTTCTCTCTAGCTCTCTCCATCATCACCTTCTTCCTCACACTTCAAGCTCTAAACCCTCACATGTGATGTGAACCATAGAGCTTGAGCATCCTAGTGAGCAAATAGAACCCCTACTTCACCATCCTAAACTAGATTAGCACTTTGGCTTAGGGTGTTATCTTCACTAAAGAGTTTAGTGAAGAGGTACCTTGGATTGGCGGACTTCAGGTGGATCATCTTCGGCACGAAGGTCATCGGAGGAAGCTTTCACCTTCTTCAAGTGGAGCCTAGTGGAGTCGCGTGGACTACAACCCGGAGCTTTAGAAGAGAATGACACAGTTTACAAAGGTTGTAGCCATCCATCTTTTAGTGTAAAGTTTAATTATATCAAGTTAAATCCTAAATCATTTAGTTAACAATCTTGTCAGTGTTCGTTAGCAACCCTAAAAATTTTAAATTGGCATGCTTGATGCTACTAAAACTCTATGGTGGTGGTAACGTACACTTTCAGGACGAACTGTCATATTCCTAGTCTTATACGTGGACAACATTCTTTTGATAGGAAATGATATTCCTATGCTACAATCGGTCAAGCTGTTCTTGTCACAAAGGTTCTCCATGAAAGACCTGGGTGATACCTCATACATTCTGGGGACTAAGATCTACAGAGATAGATCCAAGAGATTATTATGACTTTCACAGTTCAGGTACATAGAGACCGTACTAAAGAGATTTAGTATGGAAGATTCCAAGCATGGTAACATACCCGCATTGCACGGAATCACTCTCTCCAAAGAGATGTCTCCCAAGACTGATGAGGAAAGGATTCGCATGAGTACTATACCCTATGCTTCGGAGGTAGGATTTATAATATATGTTATGCTTTGTACCAGACCAGATGTAGCTTACGCGCTTAGCGTGGTGATCCGGTATCAGTCAAACCCAGGAGAGAACCACTGGAAAGCAATGAAGAACATTCTTAAGTATCTGAGAAAGACTAAAGAACCGTTCCTAGTATTCGGTAATGGGGACCTCCAAGTGGAGTCTTTTACCGATTCGAGATTTCAGAGTGATAAGGATGACAGCAAGTCTGTCTCGGGCTTTGTGTTTACCCTCAACGGAGGGAAGGTCTATTGGAAGAGTTCCAAACAGGACACCATGGTAGACTCGACTATGGAGGCTGAATACATTGCTGCCAAAGATACTGCAAAAGAAGCCGTCTAGATTAAGAAGTTCATTACTGAACTTCTGGTGGTTCCATCCATTGTTAACCCAATTCCCTTGTATTGCGACAACAATGGAGCTATGGTTTTAGCGAAGGAACCACGGTCCCATTAGAAATCCATACATATCTTGAGGCGGTATCAGCTGATCAGGGAGATCGTTGATCGTTAGGAGATCGTTGATCGTCGGGAGATCGTTGATCGCCGGGTGATCAAGGTGCGGATAATGGACACAAAAGACAATACGACGGATCCATTCACCAAGGCCCTTCCTCAAGCACAGTTCGAGAGACTATTTTGAGATGTTGGGTATGCAATATGCCAACAGCTGGCCCTAGTGCAGACGTTGGGTACTCGATACACCAATATATGACCTTAGTGCAAGTGGGAGATTGTTGGATATGTATGCCCTAGAGGCCATTATTGTATATGTATACATGTGGATGCTTGGACATATGTGTGTACAAGACAATCTTAGTCGATATGATAGTATGATATTTGGTTTGTCTTTATCATAACATGTGCATATATTTTACTTGCTATTACGTATCAGTTATACATGTTGATAAAACCTGTATGATCATTGCTTGACTACCGGCGTTATGATGGCAATCATACTTGTAGGAGCAGGGTAGTCGATAAGCACATCCTTAAAAGGTCCCAAGTCATGTGAGTATCAAACTGGGCATCGATATTCCGGTGTAGACTGGTGTATACGTTTCTAGACCCCGATGAGGGGCGATGGTTGGTCCCGCGGCCATTGGTCTTTCACACCTAAGATCATATATAGGTGCTCACTGGGTGTGAGTGTTCCCCTCCGAACGGACACGCGGGACGTCGGGACGTCTCGCCTGAGGTTCGGGGCAGATGCCAATAGGTGCTATCCGTCCACCTCTCCGAGGATGCCAAGTTGATTTATGGCACCGTGTCTCGAAGGTTTAAACGGATGCGGCCGATGCAGCAGACTTCGTCAGATTCCCCCTCGTTTGAGGGGTTTTTGATTATGGGGACGCTCTTCCCTGCAGGCGCAAGCCCCTGCAGTTAATTACGCTACCGCATCGCGGTAACAACTTTCTCCTTCTCCAGATGGTCACTTCGTGTCGTGTGTTTTTGTTTTATGTTTTATTGCCCGTGGATCGTTTACGGAGACTGAGTTATGTCGTCGCCCGTAGGGCGTGGACTAGTCCAAATCCGAGTTATCTTAGATTTGGGTTTGGGGGTTTGGTTCGAGGATACGTTAGCCGCGCTTGAGGCTAAGATCAACTCAAACATTTGTTAAGGATACATTAGTCTAGTTTGAGACTAAGATCAACTTAACAGGATCGTTTAGATCCGACAAAGGAGTGTTTGGACCCCATTGTTCCAATTTCAGGACATAGTGGTCCGTCGTATGTGTGGCCGTCGGGACCCGTCACCTCTCTGACGACGTTGAAGGATTACAATGACGAATGTCGGAGGAGTTCAGAGATGTACCCTCGAGCCAGAGTTAATTAGGGGGATTCATAGTCCAGTCTGTTTGAGGGTTTAAGGACGCGTTAGCCATCTTTGAGGCTAAGATCAACTTAAACAGGACCGTTTAGATCCGACGAAAGAGCATATGGAGGCTCTATGGTTCTAGTTTAAGGACATCGCGGTCCATGGCTAGTTTAAGGACATTGCGGTCCATGGGTAGTTTGAGGACATTGCGGTCCGTGGGTAGTTTAAGGACATTGTGGTCCATGGGTAGTTTAAGGACATTGCGGTCCGTTGGTAGTTTTAAGACATCTCGGTCAAGGTTAAGGACGTCATAGTCCATGGGTTTAAGGACTCCACAGTCCGTTGTTAGTTTTAAGACATCTCGGTCGAGGTTAAGGACGTCGTAGTCCATGGGTTTAAGGACTCCACAGTCCGGTATGTGCTCTGGATGCTTCACACGGGTTCACTGCCGTGCTTAGCGAGGACCAGGCTCCGCTCTGGGCGTTTTCCGTGGGGTCAAAGAGTGACGTTATCCAAGTTCCACGTAACCAGGAAGTTTGCACTAGATGCTTCACACGGGTTCATTGCCGCGTTAGGCGAGGACTAGGCTCCGCTCTGGATGCTTCACATGGGTTCACTGCCATGCTCTGCGAGGACCAGGATCCGCTCTGGACGTTTTCTACGGGGTCAAAGAGTGACGTTATCCGCGTTCTACGTGACCAGGAATTTTGTATTAAACATGGGTTTAAGGACCCCACAGTCCATATCATGAATGGTCTTCGGGACCCGTCACCTCTTTGAAGACATTGAGGGATTACAATGCTAAGTATCAAAGGAGTGAAGAGATGTACCCTAGAACCAGGGTGGATTAAATAGTCCCTGGCCCAATTTGGGTCAAGACTGATCAATTATGTTATGAGCCTATCGGCCCAGTTAATCACAAATTGAGGACTTATGGCCAGCTTGGGCTAAGTCCAGTCGGGTTTGGGATATTGACTCTTTGTTGTTCCATTGAGGGAGAATGTTTGCCTCTATCCCCTTAACCAATTGGGCCAAAGCCTGGTGTTAAATACTTCAGAGCAATCAGTGTTGAACACTGGGAATAAGATTGATGAGTTAGTGTTCAACACTAAGAGATAATTGGTGTTAAACACCAGTAATCAGGCTTTTTCAAATTAGTGTTAAACACTAAAACAGATCAGTGTTGAACACTGCCAATAAGGCTTTTTAACCAGCATTGAATGCTAAGGCCTGACAGTGTTTTAACACTGGGCTTGAGAGTTTTAATTTTAGTGTTAAACACTAAGGCAAGAAGGGTCACGTGGCAGCACGTGAGAGCGCCCTCCCTTCAGTTGTTCTGCTGAGATTATCACTTCTTTCAAAGCATCACGTGCCATCACGTGATGGGCATTCAAATGCCTGTGTATTAGAGTTTCTGCCAAGGTCACGTGGATCACGTGGGGTGCTACCTCAAAGGGACTTCTGTAGCTCTTTTGAGAGGGTCACGTGGTGACACGTGACCCTACCTCCATGTATGTCGTTTAGAGAATCTGTTGATCTTTCTTTTCAGGAATTAAATTCCTCGGGCTTTAATTTTCAAAGGAATTAAATTCCTACTTCCTTTCGATCCCTGAACCTTCTGTAGGAATTAAATTCCTTGTTTATGTGAAGAACTGAATAGGGTTAAACCCTAATGAAAGCTTTTAAGGAGCTAAACTTCCCGTTTTAAAGAATTATGATTAAGGGAATTAAATTCCTGCTGTTTCAACAGAACTATGTTCTTAATTAGGGTTAAACCCTGCTTCTTTTATTTTGAAGGAATTAAATTCCCATGATATAGGGTCGAGCCCTAATTTTATTTTAAAGGAATTGAATTCCTACAGTTCTGCGAGAATTAAATTCTCATGCTTGCATTCCTTCTCTATGTTTTGGATCTGCATGGCAGGATCTCGACCCATTGAGAATTAAATTCTCAACCTTAAGGGGAGATGTGCACTTTGCAGATCCTCTATCAAAGAGAGAAGAGATGTGTTCTTCTGTTTTATATATTAGAGTTAAACTCTGCTGAGAATTAAATTCTCTTTCTTTCCGAAAGCCTTCCCTTTCTTACCTAGGGTTTTTGCAGAAGATCCAAGTCTTTTCCAAGTATCAAAGCTTTTCTCCTTTTTTCTTTCTCTGCGCATATATCCTTTTTGTGTCTCTTGGCTCCTATTTATAGGAGAAGCAGCTGAATCAGTTGGTTTTTGACGAATCTTCATTGAGAGATCTGATTTGCATCCTTCATTCGTTCTGGACCTTTGGATTATTAGGTGAATTTTATTCACCGTTGGATTTCAAATCCAGAGATTCTCCCTCGTTATTTTGGTTAGATTTAAGGGGGAAATCTTTCCAAACCCGAGATTTTCCATAAATAAATAACCTCTGAATCTTTAATTTGATTGGATGCATGTAGTTGCGTTCCTTTGGAAAGATTTGCATTTCTCTCAGAATTTAATTCTGTTGACAAAAAGGGCTTTGAAAGCCGGTCACGTGTGACCACGTGACCCATGGTCACGTGTGAGCACGTGACCCCCTTTGGAATGAGCCCTTTCCTTTCTTTTGCGCTGTCTTCTGATCGTTGCTTAAACGTCACGTGCTACCACGTGACCCCTGGTCACGTGTGAGCACGTGACCCTTATTTGAACATTCTTTCTTTGGTTGTTCTGAAGAATGCGTTTGCTGCCTTAAACCTCACGTGCCAACACGTGACCCTGGTCACGTGGGAGCACGTGACTTCTTCTGAATCCTTTTCCGTGCCTTTGACGCTTGCATTTAAACGTCACGTGTCGCCACGTGACCCTGATCACGTGGGAGCACGTGACTCTTCTTGAAGTTTTTCTTTTTCTTCTTCGTAGTAAGGGAATTGAACTTGCCTTAATGACGTTTTTAGGTGTCACGTGCCAACACGTGACCGCTAGTCACGTGTAAGCACGTGACCCTCTTCTGAAGCTTTCCACAGAAGCTTTCCTGATTTTAAATCAGGAAACAAATGCCCCCACAGCGTTGTTCTCACGTGTCTGCACGTGAGTGCAACGCTGTCATCTCTTGCGACCGTTGGATTCATTTAGGGATTTGGGAGATGAAGCGTTTCCACTGTTTTCTATAAATACCGCTGTCTCTTCATAGGAGCCTTCACTCTGCTCGTCTTCTTCCTCTGAGAACTTTTCTTTGAGAATTTAATTCTTTTCTTCCAGAGCTTAGTTCTCTGTTTTAAGATTTTCCAGAGTTTAACTCTGTTCGAAAAGGACCCTTTTTCCTCAGGTAATGGTAATCGAAGCACCTTTATTTTGACAAAACTCTCTGGATTTAAAATCCAGATCGAGGGTTTCCCAAAGAACTCATTTTTCTTCAATTAATTTAACCAAAATATGAGACCACTTGACTTCCCGCAGTAGATCACTTAGGGTTCAGATGATCCCTTAGGGAAATGATGATGGCAGTTCAAACCCATGGAATTTAATTCCATTCAAAATGTTTCTGGGAATTTAATTCCCTTTCCTTAATAAGAAATTAAATTCCAACGAAGAACTCGATTCCTGCATACAGAGAATCTCTGGGGTCTCTTGGCCCAAGGCTGTTCTTCTGCAATTAGTGAAATGGTGGCTTTGTAATGAATCTCTTGACTTTTATCTTAGGTACCATGGATGCTCATCTGTATAGACTTGACGAGATCATCTCCTACGGGAACATTCGTGCGCTGGGCCGCAGTCAGAACCGGGAGTTCACCGATGCTCAGTGTGCCGAGATCATGAGCCGTTTCGACGAGTACAACCATAGGCTCCTCCCCCGTCGCTCTTCTCTTCTGAGGCTAATCGTGCTGGCGATCCGGGAGGCACTTCCTCTCTTTTGTGTCGGCATACCGCTCGGGGACTTGGATATTGCCGAGGATAAGGTGCATTCGGTGTACCTTATGGGCTTGATCTCAAAGAGAAGGCGGGATGATCTCATTGATCTCCTTCATCAGATTTTTCAGCAATCAGCTATACTGGGCGCCTACCGGAGGGAAGAGGACATCCGCGGGGACCCCGATGCCTGTGACCGTGAGAGAAAGCATACTCGGGAGGTTCGAAATGCTTGGAAGATCTTGAATAAAGTCAATTCCGAGTTTCTCAACCCGTGCCCCGTGTCTGAAGCCTTGCCATTATAAAAGTTTTTCTTTTTATTTTGTATTGCCTTCTTGAAGTCTGGGTAATAAATCTTGTTGTATCCTGGTACATTTGCATGCTTTTCCTTTAAGATTTTATTATTTTGCTACTGCTGTTACTCATGCTTTTAATATGCGGGGTACCACTCCATATTTTCCTTTTAACTGCACGTCAGGTTTTTTAGGCCTCACGTGTTCCACACGTGGGATCCCTTAATGTGGTTATTCACAAGATTTTCCTCATGCCATACCCTTAGTGCACAATATTAGGTGTAGAAAAGGGGCCTTGGGAATAGTTCTGTCTCCTTGATTTTCGGGGCTTTTCCTTTTTTGGGCCTTGGAAATAATTTCCATGCAGGATTTTCCGCGCACAGCACTTAATGCACTTCATTATATATGAGGCTTTTCTTTTCACGGAGAGATTCATATATATTTTTCTTGAGGGAGAAACGAGTGCCATGGCTTGTAATCGCCCTCATGCTCGTCGACAGCCGTGGGAGGTTTCTTTTGAGGAGATGATCCCCCGCTTTGCTGCTCGGTTGGTGGAACCCCTCCTTTCTGACAACGAATGTGACTCGGCCATGCACGAGCTCTCGATCCGTAGAGGGTCTCCCCTCCCGATGGGTTCTCTCTGGCTCCGGATGACTCTCACGGCCGTGCTTGCCGACATTCCTCCTCACCCGGCGGAGATGACCCTGGCGATGCTCGACGCGGCAGAAGAAAAGCTCAAGGGCTTCCATGAAGCGTGCCTGATTACTCAGGCTTTGAAGGATTACTCGATTCACCTGCTGGGCCAGATTAAGGCCCGGCGAGCTATTATGTTCGCTTTTGCAGACGAACACGGCACCAATCGATGGGGGGCGACTCCTCGTGAGAACCGTCGCTTTGACGTGCTGGAGAAAGCAGAGAGAGAGATGGAGAATTTTGTTCTTTGCTTTGTGAACCCTTGTGCCATTGATCCGGTGTTTGGTGATCTTTTCCGTTAGCGTAGTGTTTTTAAATTAGTCTTCTTCTTTTGTATGCTTTATGCTGAATCCCTATGTAGGCTTGGTACTCGTATGCATGTTTTCGCTTGCCTGAATAAACATTGTGTTCTTCTTATGCAAGCTTCTTCTAATTATCAACATTGTCATTATGTCGCACGCAAATTAATGCCTTGAACTTTATTTCTTCTTCGGATGCTTATATAATCGTGAACACATGCTTGATAGGATAAACACTGGAAATTTTCTCATTGCTTTTCATACCAGGTGATGTGAACACGTTTCAGATCGATCATCTCTGTCGACCGGGGGCTCATTTATACGGTCTTGTAAATGTCTTGTGTTCGAGGCTGTGGTTGCGAGTGCGGGCTTTCGTGGCCACGTAGCGAACATATTGTTGTGTGAGAAAAGGGTTCGGTCGTAAAAATTTTTTTGAGAGAGAGCTAGCCTCCAAAGCGTTGGGCGAGCTTCAGGTCAGCCTCACAGTTAAAGCCAACAAAGCGTATGACCTTTGGCGAGTGCTTCAGGAATCCATCAAGGAGGTGGTGGCTCTTGATAAAGCTGCCACGTTTACTCGTGAGAGGGTTGAGGCTCACAAGGCCACTGAAAAAGAGCTTGAAGCCCGGCTTGCTTCATATCAGTCCCAACAAGCTCAGGCGGAGGCTCGCCTTCTGGAGATCTTGCGTCATGAAGCCGTGGCTCAGCAACAGAACGATGAGCTGGTGAAATTATTGCACCGCCCGCCGGCTTAAGGACTGTATCTTTTCTCCCCCTTTTTTGTACATACCCATGGACAAGAGTATCTTCCTTTTTGTTTCTTTCATGAATTGTATTTTGTATCCATTTTGGTCTATGAATAAAAGATACATTTTTTTTCCAATGGGGTGTCTCCTTTTCATTGAATGCATTCTGCGGATATTCTATCTTGATCTCCTTGCAGGACAGCGATGGCTCAGGATTCAGGGTTAAGATCTGCCTCCTGAGACTTCTGCGTTTTACGAGTCCCGAGGGTCTCATAAAGAGTTTTCCTCCCAGCCGTGAGGACTTGTAAGTGCCGGATGCGGTTACTCTTGTCCGTGTTTTACGGAGTCAGGGGTTTCTCCAGATATTGTAGTTTAAAGACGTCGCGGTCAAGGTTAAGGACCTCATAGTCCGTGGATTTAAGGACTCCACAGTCCGATGTTAGTTTTAAGACATCACGGTCAAGGTTAAGGACCTCATAGTCCGTGGATTTAGGGACTCCACAGTCCGACGTTTGGTTGCAGGGACCCGTCACCTCTATGAAGACGTTGAGGAATTACAATGCCGGGCATCAAAGGAGTGAAGAGATGTACCCTTAAACCGAGGCAAAAATCTGTGAGGAATGGGGGTGGTTGATCGTTAGTTTTAAGACATCGCGGTCGAGGTTAAGGACGTCATAGTCCGTGGATTTTAAGGACTCCACAGTCCGGTGTTTGCTCTGGATGCTTCACACGGGTTCACTGCCGTGCTTGGCGAGGACCAGGCTCCGCTCTGGACGTTTTCCGCGGGGTCAAAGAATGACGTTATCCACGTTCCACGTAACCAGGAAGTTTGCACTAGATGCTTCACACGGGTTCACTGCCGCGTTAGGCGAGGACTAGGCTCCGCTCTGGATGCTTCGCACGGGTTCATTGCCGTGTTCTGCGAGGACCAGGATCCGCTCTGGACGTTTTCCACGGGGTCAAAGAGTGACATTATCCGCTTTCCACGTAACCAGGAAGTTTGCACTAGATGCTTCACACGGGTTCACTGCCGCGTTAGGCGAGGACTAGGCTCCGCTCTGGATGCTTCGCACGGGTTCACTGCCGTGTTCTGCGAGGACCAGGATTCGCTCTGGGCGTTTTCCACGGGGTCAAAGAGTGACATTATCCGCGTTCCACGTAACCAGGAAGTTTGCACTAGATGCTTCACACGGGTTCACTGCCGCGTTAGGCGAGGACTAGGCTCCGCTCTGGATGCTTCGCACGGGTTCACTGCCGTGTTCTGCGAGGACCAGGATCCGCTCTGGACGTTTTCCACGGGGTCAAAGAGTGACATTATCCGCTTTCCACGTAACCAGGAAGTTTGCACTAGATGCTTCACACGGGTTCACTGCCGCGTTAGGCGAGGACTAGGCTCCGCTCTGGATGCTTCGCACGGGTTCACTGCCGTGTTCTGCGAGGACCAGGATCCGCTCTGGACGTTTTCCACGGGGTCAAAGAGTGACATTATCCGCTTTCCACGTAACCAGGAAGTTTGCACTAGATGCTTCACACGGGTTCACTGCCGCGTTAGGCGAGGACTAGGCTCCGCTCTGGATGCTTCGCACGGGTTCACTGCCGTGTTCTGCGAGGACCAGGATCCGCTCTGGACGTTTTCCACGGGGTCAAAGAGTGACATTATCCGCTTTCCACGTAACCAGGAAGTTTGTTGATTGTATCCGCATTTCACGGGATGGAGGTTTGACTCTTGGTGATATGTATCGCCGAGCCATGGAACTTGGGGTTGCCGCTGTTCCGTTTCGCTTGATGTTGTGTCTGCTGTGTCGAGACGAACGTCGAGGTGGTGGTTCGCTAGCTTTTTCGCGGCAAGCTCGGATTTTTTTGGATACCGGTTTCGGCATCAGCACCGCTACAACTGGAATGTGGCCAGGAGCGAATCATCATTTGCCTCCGTCGACGTTTGAACAAAGGTGGCTTAGTAAACAGGGTTAAGGGTCCTGCCGACCAAGGCTTTTGACTTCATGAGCCGTAAGGGTCTCACAAAGGTGTTTCTCCCTACAAGTCGTGAGGATCTTGCAGGTGTGTTTTCTTCTTAAGGACCGTGAGGATTCTTAAGTGCATGTTCTCTTGTAAGTCGTAAGGATCTTACAAAGAGGATTTTCTCCTTATAAGTCGAGAGGACTTACAAGGGTTGTTCACCATATGGATATATCCCCAGTCACGGGTGGGACTTTGTTAGGGAATTGTTTATTCGCGCCCGTGGATTGTATACAAGGGTCAGTACGAGCCGCTTGTAGGGCAATATCGAAGGTTGTGGAGGATTTGCTTAAGAACAGGTTCAGGTTTCTGTAACTTAAGACTTTCAAGTCCTATGAGCCGTGAGGGTCCCATAAGAGAGTTCTCCTTACGAGTCGTGAGGATCTCGTAAGTGTATTTTCTCCTTAGGAATCGTGAGGGTCCCTAAGTGTGCTGCTCCTTTGTGAGTCGTAAGGATCTCACGCAGGTGGTTTCTCCTTACAAGGTCGAGGGGACCCTATAAGTGTCTTTTAACGAGGTTGCGCCCTTTCGGGTTTTCACAAACACTCGCCGGTAGTCCGGCTGTTCTTACTCACGGAGCCCTTTCGGGTTTTCATCCGTGCCCACTTTGCTTATGGACATACCGTTTTTTATTTTATATACTTTTTTTTTCTCGTCAGCCTAAGGATGCTGTGGTAGTAGTTTTAGGGACGTTTCGGTCCGTCGTTAGTTTAAGGACATTTCGGTCCGTCGTTAGTTTAGGGACGTTTCGGTCCGTCGTTAGTTTAGGGACGTTTCGGTCCGTCGTTAGTTTAGGGACGTTTCGGTCCGTCGTTAGTTTAGGGACGTTTCGGTCCGTCGTTAGTTTAGGGACGTTTCGGTCCGTTGTTAGTTTAGGGACGTTTCGGTCCGTCGTTATGGGAAGGCTGACTACTACTTGTAAAGTCTGAGCCTAGGAAGATAGCGAGCGGACATAGTCGTCGTCATCTATCATTGACCCAGGCTATGGCTCATCAAGCATAGTATTTCTTTAAGAAGCGACCGTTTATTGGCCTGAAAGGCCTTTCACCGTGCATGTCTATGAGTAGATAGGCTCCACCCTGGTAGACCTTGTCTATGATGTAAGGGCCTTCGTAGTTTGGCTCAAATTTCCCCCGCTTGGCACGATTGGGGATCATAGGTCTCTTGACCACTAGCACGAGTTCGCCTTGTCGGAATGTCCTCGGCCTGGTCAATCTTTCGTACGAGCGCGTCATCTTTGCTTTGTAGGCTTCCAGATGTTGTTGCGCTATGAGCCGGCTTTCGTCTAGGGCATCGAGCTCCTCAAGCCGAAGGTGAGCATTTTCTTCGTCCGTCAGCTCGTGGTGGACTGCCACTCGTAGAGAGGGTAACTCTATCTCAAGGGGGAGTACTGCTTCCGTCCCAAATACCAATGCGTACGGCGTTGTGTTCGTGGCCGTCTTGAATGTAGTTCGATAAGCCCAAAGGGCTTCTTGCAGCCTCTCGTGCCAGTCCCTCTTATTCCTGGAAACGGTCTTTTTTATAATCTTCGTCAAGGTCTTATTGAAAGCCTCGGCCAAGCCGTTAGCTCGTGGATTGTAAACTGAAGAATATCTCCAGTCTATATTGTGCTGCTGTGCGAAGCGGCTAATCTTATGGCTTCTGTAGGCTGGCCCGTTATCGGAGATAATCCGCCGTGGGGTTCCGAACCGATAGATGACGTACGTCTTGAAGAAATGGAGGATATTCTCCGTCTTCACTTCCCTCAGTGGTACTGCCTCTGCCCATTTGGAGAAGTAATCAGTTGTCGCCAGGATAAAACGATGTCCCCGAGATGATGCTGGTTCAATGGGGCCGACTATGTCAGTCCCCCACATCTCGAATGGCCAGCTGGCCACCGTTGGGTGTAGCGGATTCGGATGTTGGTGGATGAAGTCTCCATGAATCTGGCATGAGTGGCATTGTTTTGCATACTCGAGGCAGTCCTGGATCATCGTGGGCCAGTAGTAGCCTATTCGTTTAATCTTTAACTTCATCTCCGGACCTGCTTGGTGAGAACCGCAAAGTCCGTCATGAACTTCCTGAATGACTCTTTCTGCTTCGTCAGATCCTAGGCATCTCAGCCATAGGGAATCAAACGATCTCTTGTATAGGGTACCGTTGACGAGAGCGAAAGATAGAGCTCGTTTCATGAGCTGATATCTTGAGGACGCTTCTTCGGGCATTCGGCGGGACTTAAAGTAGTCTACGAAGATTTCCCTCCAGTCCTCGGCCTTCTCATGGTCCTTTATTTGTAGGGTCATCTGCTCAGTAGCTCCCTTTTCTTTGCATGATTCCGGAGATATTTCTGCTGGGGCGAGCACTCGACGGCTTTGTACCACGATTCTGACGTCATCGAGGTTCTCGTCAGCCAGTTCTTTAGCGAGTTTGGCCAACGCGTCTGCTTTGCTGTTTTCCGCGCGTGGTATGTTCTCCAAAGTATAGGAGGGAATTTGGGCCAACAGTTGTTGCACCTTTTCGCCGTATCTCACCAACTCCGGTTTGCACGTTTGGTAGTCACCATTTACTTGACTAACGACCAGCTGAGAATCCCCGTATATGAGGAGGTGTTCAATTCCCATGTCAATGGCGATTTTGAGGCCTGCTATCAGGGCTTCGTATTCGGCTTCATTGTTTGTTCTCGGCTCTGTTAAGGAGAAGGCGAAGCGCATTATCCCTCCTTGTGGAGTCGCAAAGATGAGGCCTATCCCCGATTTGATCATTGGGATACCTTGTTTCTGTTTCTTTATGGAGGACGCTCCATCGAAATAGAGCTCCCATCGAGTGCTACCGGTGCCAATCGCATCAAATGCATGTTCGTCTGGCAAATCACAGCTCAGCGGAGAATCGGCCGGTATCGGGTGCTCAGCGAGGAAATCGGCAATGGCCTGACCTTTCACTGCCTTGAGAGGTTGATACGTTATCGAGAACTCCATCAGGAGCAGGGCCCACTTAGCGAGTCGTCCCGTCAATATGGCTTTCAACATCAAGTATTTAAGGGGGTCCACCTTTGAAATGAGACGGACTTCATGCGCCAACGCATAGTGCCTGAGCTTTGTTATCGCGAAGATTAATGCCAAGCAATGTTTTTCAATGGGGGAGTAATTGCCTTCTGCCCCCAGTAGAACTCGACTTAAGTAGTAGAGTGCTCTCTCTTTCCCCTGATCGTTCTCTTGCGCCCATAGTGCGCCCAAGGAACCTTCGAGGGCGGTTGTATAAAGAATGAGGGGTTTTCCCTTGACCGGCGCAGCCAATACCGGCGGGTTCTGCAGGTACTGCTTGATCTCGTCTAGCGCACCTTGGCATTTTTGATCCCAGACGAATGGGGTTCCCTTCTTCATCAGGTGACTGTAGGGGCGGCATTTGCCAGAAAGGTTGGCGATAAACCGCCGGATGTATGCGAGCTTCCCTTGGAGAGACCGCAACTGTTTGAGAGTTCTTGGCGGAGGCATTTCCATGATCGCTTTGATCTTTGACGGATCGATTTCAATACCTCGGTGTCGAATAATGAATCCTAGGAATTTGCCCGAGGAGACTCCAAACGCGCATTTGAGGGGATTCATTTTCAAATTATATTGCCGGAGGCGCTGAAACACAGTCTCCAGATGCTTTAAATGCTCTTCGTATGACATGCTCTTTACTACGAGGTCATCGATATAGCACTCAACGATGTCATGTATGAGGTCATCGAAGATCTTTGTCATGGACCTTTGGTAGGTAGCGCCAGCGTTCTTGAGGCCAAAGGGCATAACCTTGTAGCAAAATATACCCAAAGGGGTCCGGAAAGCGGTGTGCTTTTGGTCTTCGGGATGCATCTTTATCTGATTGTATCCTGACGAACCATCCATAAAGGAGAAAACCTCGTGAGTTGACGTGTTATCTATCATTAGTTCGGTTACCGGTACTGGGAAATCGTCCTTTGGACAGGCTTTATTGAGATCCCTGAAATCCACGCATATGCGTACCGTCCCATTCTTCTTCATTACCGGGACGATATTGGCGATCCAGTCAGGATATTGGACTTCCTGGATAAATCCGGAATCGATCAACTTTTTGACTTCGGCGTTGATGCTCATCTCAAGCTCGAGTCGCATTCTCCTTGGCGCCTGCTTGACTGGCTTGATATCTGGGGATATTGCTAGTCTATGCACAGCAATGTCCGGGTCTAATCCTGGCATCTCGGAGTAGTTCCACGCGAAGCAGTCTTTATGCCGTAGAAGCACGTTCTTTAACGCAGCCACCCTCTCTTCGGATAACAAATCACTGACAAATGTCGGTCGCGGGTCGTCTGCCGATCCCAACTCAATCTTCTTGAGGTTATCTGCAGTAGTATGTATACCATCTTCCAGTTCTTTCGGAGCTGGCGGGAATTCTGAGATCAACTCATCATCGCTGTTCTCAAAGCACCGGGAAAGGTCATCTACGCTCTCGGGCTCTTCTTCTAATATCGTAATCATATAACAAGTACGAACCCGCTCCCTAGACTGAGGCGGGCCCGGTTCTGCTTTTGCGGCCTTGGGCTCATGCTTTTGCGGTGGCGTTATCTTCCAGCCGTCGGATAAAGCAAACCTACCCCGTCGGTACTGGTCCTCGACCCAGTTCTTGAAGGTGAAGCAGTTTTCGGTAGGATGTCCTATGGCTTGGTGATAAGAGCAATAACTCGGATGAGAGGCCTTGCTAGTTTGCTCAGGACGTCTAGACTCTGGAAGCGCGATCATTCAATGTTTTAGGGCGAGTTTGAGTAACCTTTCCGTCTTGTCTCGGGGGAAGGAGTACGCTCGACTCATCTTTTCTATGAAGGACGAATCCGAGCTGTGCAATACCCGATTACGTAACCCTCTAATCCTGCGTCGTTGTTGTCGGCTCTTCTTTCCGCTTTTCGACTTATTTCCGTCTCCGCATTGGGTCTTTCGTATGATGGGTTGACAAGGATGAACTTCTTTGTCTTTTGCAATCTGTTGAAATAGACGTTGCGTCCTGGCCTTCTCATGGATGGCCGTTTCGTGGCTGTGGTCTTCCCGAGCTTTCTGACTCACTTCCTTTATAGGCTTGCCCGTTTGTTCTTCAAACGACGGACTTGGTGCTTCAATCGCAGGGTCTGGTTTTGACGAGGGATCGGCATCTCCTGACAGGGCGTCCTCTTCTTCGTCAAAGGCATATATAGCGTAGCTGCTGTGGGCCCGCTCCCGTTTTCCGGTTCTCGCGTATCCAAGCCCAAGTGTTTCCATCTTCCCGTTGGGCAATTTGCGTTGGGTTCCAGGGACATCCCAAATCCTGTTGTAGAACCGAGCCTGTCGAACAGTTTGTTTTAAGGGTACTCCTTGGCGCTTCAATAGCTTCTTTAATCCGTTCGTTTAGTATCTGGGCAGTCGGATGGGTTGGAGTCTGTCGCATGTAGCATCTGCGCCATGCCAGATCTCTTTCTCTGTTTTCGACTCTGAAGATCGGTAAAATAGGATCACTTTCTCACCCTTACGCCTGGGAGGGACGTAAAACGTTTGCAGGTCTTGCACATTGTGAGCTTGAAGCATGTCGAGATCTTTGTAGTGTTTTCGCGGTACCATGGTGATTTGCAAACTATGGCCATCGCTGAGGGGTGCTTGCATTGAAAGCCGATTGGAGAATACGGCATTGACCTCATCTTCTGAATCACTTCCGAAGACCGGTATGGGGACGGGCGTCCTCCGGTTGTTGCGTTGAGATGGCCCTGTATAAACTATCTCTTCCTCTTCTTCGGTATCGCTTCCGAAAACAGGGATGGTGGCGGCGGCTTTGTTCTCCAAGTTGCGACACCTTTCTGTATCTTCGAAGTCTGGCAAAAAGTATTTCGCATCCTCGTATTTGCGGACTTCGTTCACGGAAAATGGGTTCAACTCACCTGTTACAGTATACTCGAAACCATCTTTAAAATACTTCATACACTGATGTTGTGTAGAAGGGGTGATGTTGTACTCGTGTAGCCAAGGACGGCCGAGCAAGGCATTGTAGCAGGTCTTGGCGTCAATGACATGGAATTTGATGTCTGTGACGAGAAGCCCGAAGCGTAACGTTAGTATCACGGACCCGAGAGTCCGTGACGATTGTGAGTCGAAACCGGAGATAGTAATTTTGTCCCGAGCGAGATGCTGCACACTCATGCAGATTTCCTTCAACACCCGAACATTAAGGAGATTGACGGAGGATCCATTGTCCACCAGGATCTTGCCTATCTTGATGTCATGGCAGTATCCGGAGACATATAGGGGACGGTTATAGTCGCACGTCCCGAGGAGGAGGTCTTCATCACCGAAAGTGACGTCGGCCGTATGCACTTCCTCCAGTTCTTCCTTCATCTTTTCAGTGGCGAGAAAGGCTTGGAATTGCTCAGGTTCTTGTAATGCCTTAATTAGTGAGTCCCGTGCTTCTTTTGATAATAGGAGGGCGTCGAGAATGCTAAGCTGAGAAGGTAGCTTCCTTAGATGCGCGAGGATGTTATAGTCCACTTTACTCCTCCTAGGAGGGTCTTTAGCAGCCAGTTCTTTCGCGACCTGGTCATCCAAAGTGATATCTTCCGTGACCTTTTCCTTTCCCTTATCTTTTCTGTTCGTAGGCCCGAGATTCTTTTCTGGAAGTGTGCGATTGCGCAGCTGAGTGTTTCCGCAGGCCTCTGATTCCTCATCTTTCCCCAGCGCGGATTCTTCAAAGAGAGGGCCCAGAGTCACTTCTTCATCAGAGTCGCTCCCAAAGGTGAGGACTTGGGACCCCTCGGCCCGAGCCATATAACAGTTGCCAGTAATTCTGTTGGGCCCGTCGACAGTGCTTCTTTGCTCCCGACGGCTCTTGCGTTTCATGCGCTTGAAATGTTGCCGGCGAGCAACATATCCTTCCCACCATATCTTAAAGGCGTCGCACTCCTCTGTGGGATGTGAGATTTTCCGATGATATGCGCAGTAATCGGGGTGCTTCTCCGTCCCATTGTGTGTGTTTCCTTCCGAGGGTGGTAGCTTCATTCTCATCGACATGGCTTTGGCGAACCTTTTCCTCGTCTTGAATATTTTCTTGTCCATTTCGGATGCCTTTCGCTCTGGCAGGGGTAGCTCAACTCTTTCGTTCAGTCGCCTGCATTTGGTTCCTCCTGATGCTGCCATCTCACGCTCCTGATCCGCTTTACTTTTTAGACGAATCTCGTCTAGGAAGGCATTGATCATATCAGTTGTCAGCCTCGCACGCTCTGGTTCGGGCTCTGCCTTCGGCTTCTCAGTGCTGGGAGTTTTCTCATCATCGGTAAACGAGTGGGAGATCACGTTGCAACTTGCCGCATATCCCTCGGATTCATCCGACGAGTTCTCTCCAACATCGTCCTCTTGAAAGATGTGGCTGAGGAACTCTTGCAGTGTGACAGGAGTTCGCGCCTTTTGATTGTATTCTTCCAGCGCGTCGATTTGCTTCTGCAAGTTTGTTCGCTCGTCTCCAAGCCTCGCGGGCTTCTTGGATTTCTTCTTCTTTTTCTTTGAAGATTTTGACGGTTGGACGTGAGTATTTGGGCCCTTATCACGAGTCTTCGCGGTTGTGCGGGGCTTCAACATCCCTTCGATAATTTGAGGTTCAAGAGGGTCCTTCCATTTGATCGCAGGGCATGCATGGAGGTCTCTCAGCATTCTTTTGGTCTTCGCTGACAGCACGACCTCCCATGGAGCTTCTTCGATAAAGGAGCAGGTTGCCCCCTGTGTGTCTGCCTTTTTAGGAGTATGTGGTTGTGGCGAGTTCACCTTCCACTTTTCAGACAGTACAAACTTCCCCTGGAGGTATTGATCTTCGATCCATCCTTTGAAGACGAATCAATCTTCAATCGGATGACTTACCGTCTGATGGTAAGGGCAGTAGTTGGAGTTATTCACCTCGGTGGGTTGTGGCGGTCGCCTTGGATTTGGGAGGTTAATAAGTCTGTTGCGTATTGCCAGCTCAAATAACCGTTTCGTCTTGTCTCGTGGGAACGAGTAGGGACGCTTCATCTTTTCGTTATAATATCGACGTCTTTCTTCCAATTGATCTGCCGATTTCGGGGCGTCGGGTTGCTGTTGGGCGTTCGCGACAAAAGTTGCCCTTCCTTTACCCTTGTCATTCCGCGGTTCTGGCTTCGAGGCAGGTGGTCTATGACCCATCTGGTCCATCTGAGCCAACTTGTCAATTAAAGCCTGGAATGTGGTTGGCTTAAAGAACATCATAAACTGGGAGATAGTTGCGTGGGGGTCTAGGGTTCCCACGAACATGCCCACTGCGGGTGCTTCCTCAATGCGTTGCTCGCATCTTGACCACAAATTCCGCCAGCGTATAGCATACTGGACCCAGGTTTCGCCTGGTTTTACCCTGGCGTTAATCAAAGCAGTCATTGGAGTGCGTTCGCTGGCACTTGCAAATCACTGAGTGAACAACAGCTCCATTTCAGCGAACGTTTTGATAGAATCGTTCGGGAGTTCCGAATACCATTCGAACGCTGTTTCTGATAAACTACCCACGAACTGGCGGAGCAGTAATTTATCATCACCGCCGGTGTTACCGCAAAGGGCCCGGAACTGGGCGACATGTTGATGGGGATTGCCGGTCCCCTTATACACGTGGAATTTCGGTATCGTATAGCCTTGCGGATATTTGATTTGATCGTACCAGCTTGGATACGGTCGCCCCGTTTTCACGACTTGACCAGCTGCCTCAGTCGCATGATGAACTCGGATTTGCTGGGCTATGTAGTCAGCCAAGTCAGCCTTAGAGATCGTCTCCTCCTTGGCCGTTGAGAGGGCTGGTGGTGGATTTGACGTCTCTCCTCGGTCGTCTTCAAGAACAATCGGAGGATCTTCAGCGGGTAAGTCCTGCTGGATCATTATTCCTATCACGTCTTGAAAGAGAAGGCTCATTCGTTGTATGTTGGCCGCTTGTTCAGCCGCCTCTTTGTCCCTTTTCTCCAGTGTCCGGCGAAGGAATTCAGCGTCGGTTTCTTCCTCCCGGCGTGCGTCTGAGGACGCTTCTGGGTTTTCCTTTGGCCCGGTGAGCGCGGCCATAGCATTCATCATTTCTTGGAGCTTTTGTTGCTGCTCCTGGGATTTCGTTACGGATCGGGTTAGTGGTCGGTGGCCTGTAGAAGTGCGGCTTTCCTCCTTTCCAGAGACCATGTAAACAGTGTGCACCACCGTGCCCCCAGACTTAGGGTGTCTGGGCTCATTGCTTTTAGCCGTCGTTGCATGTTGAAGGATCTTCTCTGGCTCCCTCCTTTTATGAGCCATGGAGGTTGAGGGGGCCGTCGAGGTGGGCGTCCAGACAGCCTTTTGGGGTTTAGCCTGGTGACCAGCCTTCAGTTGGATTTTCAGCTTCTTATGCTGGCGGGAAAAGTTTGGATCGATGATTGAGTCTCGGGCCTGCCGCCAAACCTTATAGATTTTGGAAGACAGCCGTTGAGGAGATCGGGGTTGGTCTGATTTTATTTCCACAACCTTTCCTGATGGGGGAGGGGACCTCTTTAGCACAGCAGTAGGGGAATTCCTTCGCACCTTATTTAACATTTCGAAGCTGTTCCCAGTTGGAACAACAGCATTAACTTCTACCACCGGGGCTAGTCGAGTCAATCCAGAGGGGGAGTTGCCCCCAGTCTTCCTTATTCGACGCCAATGACGACGTCGAGCGCGTCGAGCGGACGGCGCTGGCTCAGCGGTGAGAATGACTTCATCTTGCCCTCTGTGTAGGTGGGGGGTCGCTGCTGGTGTTAGCCTGTCAAAGACCGATGTCTTTCGTGCAGCGGGAGCAGGAGTCGAAGCTGTTAATCTTGTGAAGATCGATTTCTTGACCGGGGAAACCGCCTTGGCGATTTCGGAGTCAGGAGCGGCCGCTTTCTTAGAAGCGGCCTTCTCTGAGATTGCAGGCCCCATGATGAGTTCGCAAGATTTCTGGCCCAATCTAGAGAAGACCGAAGCGTTGTCGTTGGGCGACTTGCTGAGAGGAGCCGCGGCAGGAGTAAGACGATCAAAGACCGACTTCCTGAGAGTTTCCTTTGTCAGCACCGGCGCCGCGAAGCTTGATGGGGGGAGCATAGTCCCAAAGAACAATCCGGTAGTGGCTTGAGTCACTTGGTCCACCGGCATTGTGAACAACGAAGCAGCTTGGGGTCCATAGGCTATACCTCCTGGCGAGGTAGAGCGTTGGTCGCAATTGCAGTTTGAGCAGTTGAAGGACTTCGCGGAAGTAGCAGCCATTGATCCTTTGTTTTCTGCAATAGGCAAGACGCCAATTCTTAGTATCTTGAAACCCAAGGGCAATCATTGGCGAACCGCGATTGGTTCGCGAATCACGACACACGAAGTGTGGAGTGGAAAGAGGAAAAGGTCCCACCGGGCGTGCCAGAATCTGTTCCCCTCCGAACGGACACGCGGGACGTCGGGACGTCTCGACTGAGGTTCGGGGTAGATGCCAATAGGTGCTATCCGTCCACCTCTTCGAGGATGCCAAGTTGATTTATGGCACCATGTCTCGAAGGTTTAAACGGATGCGGCCGATGTAGCAGACTTCGTCAGATTCCCCCTCGTTTGAGGGGTTTTTGATTATGGGGACGCTCTTCCTTGCAGGCGCAAGCCCCTGCAGTTAATTACGCTACCGCATCGCGGTAACAACTTTCTCCTTCTCCAGATGGTCACTTCGTGTCGTGTGTTTTTGTTTTATGTTTTATTGCCCGTGGATCGTTTACGGAGACTGAGTTATGTCGTCGCCCGTAGGGCGTGGACTAGTCCAAATCCGAGTTATCTTAGATTTGGGTTTGGGGGTTTGGTTCGAGGATACGTTAGCCGTGCTTGAGGCTAAGATCAACTCAAACATTTGTTAAGGATACATTAGTCTAGTTTGAGACTAAGATCAACTTAACAGGATCGTTTAGATCCGACAAAGGAGTGTTTGGACCCCATTATTCCAATTTCAGGACATAGTGGTTCGTCGTATGCGTGGCCGTCGGGACCCGTCACCTCTCTGACGACGTTGAAGGATTACAATGACGAATGTCAGAGGAGTTCAGAGATGTACCCTCGAGCCAGAGTTAATTAGGGGGATTCATAGTCCAGTCTGTTTGAGGGTTTAAGGACGCGTTAGCCATCTTTGAGGCTAAGATCAACTTAAACAGGACCGTTTAGATCCGACGAAAGAGCATATGGAGGCTCTATGGTTCTAGTTTAAGGACATCGCGGTCCATGGCTAGTTTAAGGACATTGCGGTCCATGGGTAGTTTAAGGACATTGCGGTCCGTGGGTAGTTTAAGGACATTGCGGTCCATGGGTAGTTTAAGGACATTGCGGTCCGTGGGTAGTTTAAGGACATTGCGGTCCATGGGTAGTTTAAGGACATTGCGGTCCGTTGGTAGTTTTAAGACATCTCGGTCAAGGTTAAGGACGTCATAGTCCATGGGTTTAAGGACTCCACAGTCCGTTGTTAGTTTTAAGACATCTCGGTCGAGGTTAAGGACGTCGTAGTCCATGGGTTTAAGGACTCCACAGTCCGGTATGTGCTCTGGATGCTTCACACGGGTTCACTGCCGTGCTTAGCGAGGACCAGGCTCCGCTCTGGGCGTTTTCCGCGGGGTCAAAGAGTGACGTTATCCACGTTCCACGTAACCAGGAAGTTTGCACTAGATGCTTCACACGGGTTCACTGCCGCGTTAGGCGAGGACTAGGCTCCGCTCTGGATGCTTCACATGGGTTCACTGCCATGCTCTGCGAGGACCAGGATCCGCTCTGGACGTTTTCTACGGGGTCAAAGAGTGACGTTATCCGCGTTCTACGTGACCAGGAATTTTGTATTAAACATGGGTTTAAGGACCCCACAGTCCATATCATGAATGGTCTTCGGGACCCGTCACCTCTTTGAAGACATTGAGGGATTACAATGCCAAGTATCAAAGGAGTGAAGAGATGTACCCTAGAACCAGGGTGGATTAAATAGTCCCTGGCCCAATTTGGGTCAAGACTGATCAATTATGTTATGAGCCTATCGGCCCAGTTAATCACAAATTGAGGACTTATGGCCAGCTTGGGCTAAGTCCAGTCGGGTTTGGAATATTGACTCTTTGTTGTTCCATTGAGGGAGAATGTTTTCCTCTATCCCCTTAACCAATTGGGCCAAAGCCTGGTGTTAAATACTTCAGAGCAATCAGTGTTGAACACTGGGAATAAGATTGATGAGTTAGTGTTCAACACTAAGAGATAATTGGTGTTAAACACCAGTAATCAGGCTTTTTCAAATTAGTGTTAAACACTAAAACAGATCAGTGTTGAACACTGCCAATAAGGCTTTTTAACCAGCATTGAATGCTAAGGCCTGACAGTGTTTTAACACTGGGCTTGAGAGTTTTAATTTTAGTGTTAAACACTAAGGCAAGAAGGGTCATGTGGCAGCACGTGAGAGCGCCCTCCCTTCAGTTGTTCTGCTGAGATTATCACTTCTTTCAAAGCATCACGTGCCATCACGTGATGGGCATTCAAATGCCTGTGTATTAGAGTTTCTGCCAAGGTCACGTGGATCACGTGGGGTGCTGCCTCAAAGGGACTTCTGTAGCTCTTTTGAGAGGGTCACGTGGTGACACGTGACCCTACCTCCATGTATGTCGTTTAGAGAATCTGTTGATCTTTCTTTTCAGGAATTAAATTCCTCGGGCTTTAATTTTCAAAGGAATTAAATTCCTACTTCCTTTCGATCCCTGAACCTTCTGTAGGAATTAAATTCCTTGTTTATGTGAAGAACTGAATAGGGTTAAACCCTAATGAAAGCTTTTAAGGAGCTAAACTTCCCGTTTTAAAGAATTATGATTAAGGGAATTAAATTCCTGCTGTTTCAACAGAACTATGTTCTTAATTAGGGTTAAACCCTGCTTCTTTTATTTTGAAGGAATTAAATTCCCATGATATAGGGTCGAGCCCTAATTTTATTTTAAAGGAATTGAATTCCTACAGTTCTGCGAGAATTAAATTCTCATGCTTGCATTCCTTCTCTATGTTTTGGATCTGCATGGCAGGATCTCGACCCATTGAGAATTAAATTCTCAACCTTAAGGGGAGATGTGCACTTTGCAGATCCTCTATCAAAGAGAGAAGAGATGTGTTCTTCTGTTTTATATATTAGAGTTAAACTCTGCTGAGAATTAAATTCTCTTTCTTTCCGAAAGCCTTCCCTTTCTTACCTAGGGTTTTTGCAGAAGATCCAAGTCTTTTCCAAGTATCAAAGCTTTTCTCCTTTTTTCTTTCTCTGCGCATATATCCTTTTTGTGTCTCTTGGCTCCTATTTATAGGAGAAGCAGCTGAATCAGTTGGTTTTTGACGAATCTTCATTGAGAGATCTGATTTGCATCCTTCATTCGTTCTGGACCTTTGGATTATTAGGAGAATTTTATTCACCGTTGGATTTCAAATCCAGAGATTCTCCCTCGTTATTTTGGTTAGATTCAAGGGGGAAATCTTTCCAAACCCGAGATTTTCCATAAATAAATAACCTCTGAATCTTTAATTTGATTGGATGCATGTAGTTGCGTTCCTTTGGAAAGATTTGCATTTCTCTCAGAATTTAATTCTGTTGACAAAAAGGGCTTTGAAAGCCGGTCACGTGTGACCACGTGACCCATGGTCACGTGTGAGCACGTGACCCCCTTTGGAATGAGCCCTTTCCTTTCTTTTGCGCTGTCTTCTGATCGTTGCTTAAACGTCACGTGCTACCACGTGACCCCTGGTCACGTGTGAGCACGTGACCCTTGTTTGAACTTTCTTTCTTTGGTTGTTCTGAAGAATGCGTTTGCTGCCTTAAACCTCACGTGCCAACACGTGACCCTGGTCACGTGGGAGCACGTGACTTCTTCTGAATCCTTTTCCGTGCCTTTGACGCTTGCATTTAAACGTCACGTGTCGCCACGTGACCCTGATCACGTGGGAGCACGTGACTCTTCTTGAAGCTTTTCTTTTTCTTCTTCGTAGTCAGGGAATTGAACTTGCCTTAATGACGTTTTTAGGTGTCACGTGCCAACACGTGACCGCTAGTCACGTGTAAGCACGTGACCCTCTTCTGAAGCTTTCCACAGAAGCTTTCCTGATTTTAAATCAGGAAACAGTGAGTACACTGGACGGACTCGCCGAGAACTTCTAGATAGTACTATACTAATCGTCAGATAGCGGTTCTCAGGTGACATAAGTACATG
The DNA here is from genome assembly GCA_030015575.1 of Agapanthus africanus. Lineage (NCBI taxonomy): Eukaryota > Viridiplantae > Streptophyta > Magnoliopsida > Asparagales > Amaryllidaceae > Agapanthus > Agapanthus africanus. The sequence goes on from JASDDO010000010.1 coordinate 336,463,362, forward strand.
TTAGTCTTTAGACCTTCGATCTTCATTTGTCTCGTGTGAGTTCCCACTGTACTTTGATCACTATCCTACCACGACTCTACTGAGTCGTGCAAACAGGTTTTGGTTGGGTACAGTCCCGCGCCACATGGAGGCAGTGAGTGATTGTTGGGGATTCGTCTCTCCCGGTATAGAGAGTTGATATCGTACTGTGTTAGATTGGCCAGGCCCATAAGACCTTGGCCAAGGAAGTTGGAATTTACTGATAGGTTGATCAGTACTTTTCCAGATTATTCCTGAGCCGTATCAGCTTGAATTATCGGGTTATTAGGGTCTGACGTTTACTACCCCCTAGACTCGGTATGCGATACTCTCATACGAAGAGACCTGACTGTACGGAGATTGTCACAGATAGGTTCGGTAGGGATCCGGATGAGTTTGCTCATCGGCCTTCCTTTTCGACAGGTACCCGGGTAGTCGTTATGTACAGCTAGTGCCGCTGACGTGCTTGTGGTTATGGATTTATCCAGTAACTCACTGCAGGCATAGTGTTGAGTCTTTAGAGTCCCACACAGAGGGTTTCTCTGGTTCAGGCGAAATGATGTAGTATCCGTATTGGATACGTGCAGGGCTCCAATCGATTGATTGTACTATGTACCCGGACGTTCGATCGGATAGTTGATAATACTAGCCGGCTCGGGATTAAGCCGGATTATTAAATCAGCTATTGATTTAATAATTTACGTATATGAATATTTCAGTATTATGTTCTTTGTGTTATTCTATCTCTTTGGATATTCGTATTTTTATACGAATACATGTATGTATATACAGTAAAATGTAATCTGTATTTATATAGAAAACATTCTAGAAGGTGGACATCTCTTTTTAGTTTTTCCATTTATCTTTAAATGGGAAATGAGGTGTAAAACAAGGTGAGGGGAGTATGGTGAGAGCCATGCTTCAATAGTATTGACAAATGAGTTTTTAATTCATTTATGCAAGCTATTGAAGCATGGTTGGTATTTTATATTGGTAAAAATTGTTTTACAAAACCATTGTGAGGATTTTTCTCTAACATGCTTGCTTCATTTTTCTAAGCTCATCATTTGCTTCACTCTCCTCTCTTGTTTCTTAAGTTCATCCACCTTCATCTTCAACCTCCTCTCTACCATCTCATGAGTTGAGAATCAAGAGAGGAGGTGAGATAGAAACACACATAGAACCTCACACTACATCCTAGATACCTTAGACCAGTAATCTAAGGTCTCTAGTTGCTCCACTAATAGCAAGCTTTTATATGTCATCTACATTCGTCCTGGGGTCCCGGGTCTTCACCGTAAAGTTACTTAACTTACGGTAGGGCGGGGACAGGGCTAGCGCGGATGCAAAACATATAGAAGCATATATATATATATATATATATATATATATATATATATATATCAACATCGCATGCAGATAATAGTCATCACAGGAAGATAGTAGTCATTACAGGCAGATAAGAATCATCACAGGAGAACAACAATATGGAATAGCAGATAAACTTGGAGCCCCGCGTTTCATCTGAGCCATAAATGAAACGCGATGTTCCTCGATCATGTGGATAGCCCGTACATAGTCAATCATAAACCTCTACGAGTGTGACAAGCCATCTGCCAATTCTAGAAAATGGGTAACACGCTCTCAATGAAATGAGTCGATCACCCGTCGCTTTCTAGAATCCAGTAACTTATGCACCCCTCCCCGGGTCGAATCCTATAACCTATACAAGTGCAGTGAGCAACCCCGCCAATTCTAGAGCGAGGAGGCCCGGTCTCAACTCCATAAGATGGCTACCTGCTGCACTCCAGAACCCGACTACTTGAGCAGTTCTCCTGGGTTAATCCTAGTACAAAAATGAAATATATACAATGGTGACATCGACCACATCCTGGTCGAGCCCTAATAAAAGAATATACATAATAAGGAAATGACGGACACATGTTGGAGCTCGTCCCAAACAAATGAATACATCATAATAAATAAAAACTGTACAAGCAACGCATGATGAGCCATCCGACACAACAATCCGACTAAACCATAATCAAGATATATATCACGAGAAATAAGTGTGTAATCCCATAAAATTGAGCATATATCAATTAGACAACATTAAAAACATATCCACGCATGCAAACGAAGTCACGACATTAAAATTCCAAAACACAATTAGCGCACATCCTAAATTTACCAAGGATCAAAAACTAAGTGCACTAAACATCCAAAAAAATCGAGTTTTGAGCCAATTCGGAAGTCCGAATCAAAACGAAACGCGCCTGAACCTTCTCGGGAAGTTAGAGCATGAAATTAAATTAGAGTCGGGAGTCCTAGAGGGGTACCTCACTACCGAGGCCACCACGAGGTGGCCAGGGGGAGAGGTAGACCTGAAACTGCCTATGGGGGGCAGTTTCGGGTCGCCACCCCCAAGACCACCTTGTGGTTGTCTTGGGGAGTAAGCCCAGCCATTTAGTTCCCCCCGGGGTTTCCTTGTGGTGCCCACGCATCACCTCGCAGCTTCTCAGTTCAAACATAGAGCCCGTGGGGTGTGCAAATATCTTAAAACTCAAAAATTCGGGACTGTTTTTTCGACAATTTTCGATGTCCGAAAAAATGCGAATTCTAATGTCGTAAACAACTGGTTTAAGGTGTTTGGGAGGCTCTGATACCACTGTAGGGTTCCGTAGTGCCCGCCGCGCAACAAAGGCGCAAATGGCGAACAAAATATTCGAGCAAACATGAAGGAACCCCGAACCTAGAATTGATCCAAACTCCTAAACTAGCAAACCAAGTATGCAAAGATACGGAATACTACCTTCGACGCGTGTCCCCCCAATCATGGAAGACCCTTCCAAACTCCGTATATGCTGTCTGGATCATGCTTTAGTGACGACCGCCCTTACCGAAGAAGATCCACCGGAGAAAAACCGATCCAAGCTTCGGCTTCACCTAGTGAAGCAACTGACGCTTCAAGCTCGCTATGAATGGAGAGTGGGGATGTAGAAATATTCTCACTATATTTTTCTCTCTTTTCTAAGCTCATGTGATCTACCTAGAAGGAGGAGGAGGTGAAGAAGAAGAAGCCATGGAGAAAAATGGCTAATTCTTCAAGTGAAGAAAAAACTAGCAAACTAGAATGAATATCTTGATATTTTGCAATCATGGAAAAATAGTAACCATAAATAATTTTATTAATATTTAAAACCAAGGCCATACCTCTCTACACCATACTTCTTTACACCTCATCCTCCGCCTCATTTTTGATTTTCTATAAAAGAAAATTCAAGAAATGAAGTGTCCATTTTCTAGAACAAATTCCCTATAAATACGGAATACAACCCGGTATACGTACAAAAATACATATACGCGTATTCGTATAAAAATACGAATAGCCAAGAGAGAGAAAATGAATACTGAACAATAGTACTATAATATACATACATACATACATATATATATATAAATTATTAAATTAAAGCCCGATTTAATAAGCCAGGCTTAATCCTAAGCCGCTAATATTATCAACCGTCTGATTAGAATTTGTATAGTCGGTACACGTATTTAATCGGACACCATGTATACACCAACATACATCATCTACATCATATCGCCTGAACCGGGAAAATCCTCTGTGTGGGACTCTAAAGACTTGATAATATGCCGGCGGTGATTTACTGGATAAATCCAAAAACCACAAGCATGTCAGCGGCACTAGCTGTACGTAACGGCTATCCAAGTATTTGTCGAAAGGGAGGTCGACAATCAAGTCCGTCTGAACCATATTGAGCTTGAATGTGACAATCTTCGTACAGTCCGGTCTCTTCGTCTGAGAGTATCGCATACCGGGTCTACGGGGTGGAAATGTCAGACCCCTAATAACCCGATATGTCGTGTCAGAGTCAAGCTTATCACTAACCGAGAAACTACTTAACTCATATCAGTAAATCCCATCTACCATGGCCACGGATTTAAGGTGATAGCCAACCGAATACGGCACGATATCGACTCCTAATATCAGGAGAGACGAATCCCCGACAATCACTCACTACCTCCATGTAGCTCGGGACTGTACCCAACTAAAACCTGTTTGCACGACTCCTTTGAGCCGTGGTAGGGTAGTAATCAAAGTACAGTAGGAACTCACATGAAATAAATGACGATCTCAGGTCAAAAAACTAATCTGTACTAATGCCACTTGAGAACTTCCATCTGACCATAGATATAATACTATCTAGAAGTTCTTGGCGAGTCCGTCCAGTGTACTCACCTCCAGTGAGCAACTGTATACTATCTTAGGTGACATAACACCAATGGATTGTGAGACAGGAGACCGTCCCTCGTCGGGGTCTCGAAACGTATACAGTTGTCTATTTCGGAATATCGATACCCAGTTTCGATACTCCTACGATTAGGGACATTTAAGGTGTGCTTATAGACCACCCAGCTCTTATATATATGATCACCATCATAATGCTGGTAGTCAAGGGGCTTCATCATTATGTATTAGCGACATGTAATAACAAGTATTCTTGGAAGGAGGAGCCTTTCCAATAATTTCGTCCGCTTGAGCCGGGATAGCTATCCGCTTTGGGATGGCAGCTTCGGGTATCGCGGGTTTGCTGATGTTCTGGCCCAGTCCATTGAAAATTGACGTATTGAAGCCGGGCGACCCGTTGAGAGGGGTCACGGCAGTGGTAAGTCGATCAAAGACCGACTTCTTTGGAGCTTCTTGCGATGTCATTGTGGCATTGAAGCTCAACGGTAGGAGCATGGTCCCGAAGAATAATCCAGTGGTGGCCTGAGTTACCTGCTCCACTGGCATCTTGAAAAGGGAGGCCGCTTGGGGCCCATAAGTCACTCCTCCAGCAAGGACCAAGCGAGAGTTGCAGTTGCAGGCAGTGCAGTTTGAAGCCATCGATCTTCTGATTTCTGCACGGAGCAAGACACCAAATCTTAGTATCTTGAATCCACAGGCAACCATATCAAACCGCGATTCGTTCGCGAACACGACACACGAAGTGTGGAGTGGAAAGAGGAAAAGGTCCCACCGGGCGTGCCAGAATCTGTTCCCCTCCGAACAGCGGCCGAGACATGGGCTGTCTTGCCTGAGATTCGGGGCAGATGCTAATTGGTGCTATCCGTCCACCTCTCCGAAGATGCCAAGTTGATTTATGGCACCGTGTATCGAAGGTTTAAGCGGATGCGACCGATGTAGCAGACTTCGTCAGATTCCCCCTCGTTGAGGGGTTTTTGATTGTGGGGACGCTCTTCCCTGCAGGCGCAAGCCCCTGCAGTTAATTACGCTACCGCATCGCGGTAACAACTTTCTCCTTCTCCAGCTGGTCACTTCGTGTCGTGGGTGTTTGTTTTGTTTGTGGTTGCCCGTGGATTGTATACGGAGACTAATTTATGTAGTCGCCCGTAGGACGTGGATTAGTCCAAATCCGTATTTTCTTAGATTTGGGTTTGGGGGTTTGGTTTAAGGACACGTTAGCCATATTTGAGGCTAAGATCAACTTAAACGTTTGTTAAGGATACGTTAGTCTGATTTGAGACTAAGATCAACTTAACGGGATCGTTTAGATCCGACAAAAGAGCGTTTCGACTCTATTGTTCCAGTTTAGGGACATAGTGGTCCATCGTATGTATGGCCGTCGGGACCCATCACCTCTCTGACGACGTTGAAGGATTACAACGACATATATCAGAGGAGTTCAGAGATGTACCCTTGAACCAGAGTTAATTGGAGGGGATCTATAGTCCAGTCTGTTTGAAAGGTTTAAGGATACGTTAGCCATTTTTAAGGCTAAGATCAACTTAAACGGGATCGTTTAGATCCGACAAAAGAGCATTTGAGGGCTCTATTGTTCCAGTTTAGGGACATAGGGGTCCATTGCAAGTTTAGGGACATTGCGGTCCATGGGTAGTTTAAGGACATTGCGGTCCATGGGTAGTTTAAGGACGCATAAGTCCATGGGTTTAAGGACCCCACAGTCCATATGGGTGTGTTTAAGGACGCATAAGTCCGTGACTTTAAGGACGCGTAAGTCCGCGGGTTTAAGGACCCCACAGTCCGTATCTTAGTTTAAGGACGCATAAGTCCATGAGTTTAAGGACCCCACAGTCCGTATCTTGGTTTAAGGACGCATAAGTCCATGAGTTTAAGGACCCCACAGTCCGTATCTTGGTTTAAGGACGCATAAGTCCATGAGTTTAAGGACCCCACAGTCCGTATCTTGGTTTAAGGACGCATAAGTCCATGAGCTTAAGGACCCCACAGTCCGTATCTTGGTTTAAGGACGCATAAGTCCATGAGTTTAAGGACCCCACAGTCCGTTGAATGTATGGTTGTCGGGACCCGTTACCTCTCTGACGACGTTGAAGGATTACAACGACAGGTGTCAAAGGAGTTCCGAGATGTACCCTTGAACCAAAGTTGATTGAAAGAGCAGATGTGCTCAGATCAAGATGATTTGAGGACTTATGGCCAGTTTGGGGTAAGTCCAGTTATGTTTGAAATATTGGCCCTCTGTTGGTCCATTGAAAGAGAGGCTTTGCCTCTGAAACTTAGCCAATTGGGCTGAAGCTAGTGTTAAACACTAGAAACCAACAGTGTTGAACACTGGGAATAAGATAGCAAGTTAGTGTTAAACACTAAAAGATAATCAGTGTTAAACACTGGGAACAGTGTTTTCAAATTAGTGTTAATCACTAAGAAAATCAGTGTTAAACACTGCAGATAGAGCTTTCCAATTAGTGTTAAACACTAAGGAGGTAGGGATCACGTGCGGACACGTGACAGCACCCTGATTTCCCTTATTTTATTCAGCAGGTAAGTATTTAACACCTTTAATTTCCTAGCTATCACGTGTGGGCACGTGATAGGCATTCATCCATTCGATACTAAAGGGATTCGTTAGGGGTCACGTGGGGACACGTGAGGGCGCCCTAAAGGGGGGACCAGATCCCTTTTCTTCGTTCTGCAATTAAGCGTTAAACACTTCTTCATCTTTTGAGCATCACGTGTTGACACGTGACGGTGATCTATGTGCTGACTGTTAAAGCGTTTGCTAAGGGGTCACGTGGTAAACACGTGAGAGCGCCCAAAGCCTTCATTTCCATTGATCTTTCTTTCTGCGTTTTGGGAGTCACGTGGGAGCACGTGATGGCATCAAAAAGTGGGGCCAGATCCTCTTTATTTTGTTCTGCAAACAAGTGTTAAACACTCTTAATTTTCATAGCCATCACGTGTGGGCACGTGATGTATAATCATGCCCTGGTTTATTAGAAAACTTATTAGGGGTCACGTGCTAACACGTGAGAGCGCCCAGAATTGTTTCTGCCTTTGCTTTTGTTCCATATATAATGAGGGTCACGTGGGAACACGTGAGGCATTGCCTCAAAGCTTTCCTCTTCTCATTTTTGGGGGATCTGTTTAGGGGTCACGTGGGGCACGTGCGAGCGCCCAAAGCTTTCATTTCCTTCTGCGTTTTGGGAGTCACGTGGAAACACGTGAGGTGATGCTTCAAAGTTCTTTGCAGGGGATCTTTTCAAGGGTCACGTGGGGCACGTGACCCTAGTTCTTTTCATGAACAGAGATCTTTTAAGAATTGAATTCTTTATAGGGTTGAACCCTAATTATGATTTTGAAGGAATTGAATTCCGATCGTGAAAGAATTCTTATTTAGGATAAAACCCTGATTTCTTTTCAAAGGAATTAAATTCCCAGATATGTAAAAGAATTAAATTCTTGATTAGGGTTAAACCCTAGTTTTGTTTTAGGAGAATTAAACTCTCAAACCTCAATTCCCCTTCTAAGTTTAGGATCTGCATGGCAGGATCTCAACCCGATGAGAATTAAATTCTCATCCTATGGGGAGATGTGCTCTGTACAGATCTTCAACCAGAAGAAGAACTAAGTTCTTTTCTTTAAATAAGAGTTAAACTCTTTTGAGAATTAAATTCTCCTTTGAATCCTCTCTTTTCTTACCTAGGGTTTTTCTTTTGCAGAGAATTAAATTCTTCTTTCTCTATTTCTTCTTCTCTTGAGAATTAAATTCTCCTCCCTCTGTTTTTCTCTCCAAAAATGTAGATCCCCCTTCTCTTCTCTTGGCTCCTATTTATAGGAGGATGAAGAGAATAAATTTGTTTAGCAAATCTCTCATTGAGAGATTTGATTTGTATGTTGAGAGATTTGATTTGCATTTATCATTAATCTGGGCCTTTAGATCATTCAGTGAATTTTATTCACCGTGGATTTTAAATCCAAAAGATATTCTATTTGTTATCCTGGTGAGATTTTCAGGGAAATCTTTCCTTGTCCAAGCTTTTTCCATAAATTGGTGATATTTAATCACCCTTGGATCTTTAATCCAACGGTTCCCCATGACCCTTTTCCATTTGGAAAGATTCAGAAACTTTTAGAATTTAATTCTATTAAATTATTTTAGAGGCTTTAAAAGCCCATCACGTGTCTGCACGTGACCCATGGTCACGTGTGAGCACGTGATGCCCCATTGGGGTCTTTTCTGAATTTTTATTGTATCTTTTAACTCCTCCAGCGAGTTCTTAAAAGCCCATCACGTGTGGACACGTAATTCCTCATAACTTTTGATCCCGGATGAATTACGAGGCCCATAATATATCAAATCGAAGGGTTTTTCGAGCCGCTTTCGATACAATCAGAATTTATCTGTTTCTCATTCGGGAGTTTGTCAAAAAAACAGCTCAGAAGATACCGGTTCCCATTTTCTTAAGCGTATCGCCGCCATTTGATACCTTGGGTTCTTTTGCGCAGAAATTTTTGGCGGGAACAGAGATGCTCTCGTCAAGGACGCTGATTTCCCTGAATCGAGGAAGTTGCCAAGGAACACTGATTTCCCTGGGGTTGAGACGAATCGAGGTATTCCTGCAAAGACACTGATTTATCTGCGGGTCGACGCAAATCGAAGTGCTCTCGTCAAGGACGTTGATTTCCCTGAATCGAAGTTTTTGCCAAGGACACTGATTTCCTCGGAGTTGAAACGAATCGAGGTATTCCTGCAAAGACGCTGATTTCTCTGCGGGTCGATGTGAATCGAGATGCTCTCGTCAAGGACGCTGATTTCCCTGAATCGAGGAGGTTGCCAAGGACACTGATTTCCTCGGAGTTGAAACGAATCGAGGTATTCCTACAAAGACGCCGATTTCTCTGCGGATCGACGCGAATCGAGATGCTCTCGTCAAAGACGCTGATTTTCCTGAATCGAGGTTTTTGCCAAGGACACTGATTTCTTCGGAGTTGAGACGAATCGAGGTATTCCTGCAAAGACACTGATTTCTCTACGGGTCGACGTGAATCGAGATGCTCTCGTCAAGGACGCTGATTTCCCTGAATCGAGGTTTTCGCCAAGGACACTGATTTCCTCGGAGTTGAAACGAATCGAGGTATTCCTGCAAAGACGCTGATTTCTCTGCGGGTCGATGCGAATCGAGATGCTCTCGTCAAGGACGCTGATTTCCCTGAATCGAGGTTTTTTCTAAGGACACTGATTTCCCTGGGGTTGATACGAATCGAGGTATTCCTGCAAAGATACTGATTTCTCTGCGGGTCGACGCGAATCGAGATGCTCTCGTCAAGGACATTGATTTCCCTGAATCGAGGAGGTTGCCAAGGACACTGATTTTCCTGGGGTTGAGACGAATCGAGGTATTCCTGCAAAGACGCTGATTTCTCTGCGGGTCGACGCGAATCGAGATGCTCTCGTCAAGGATGCTAATTTCCCTGAATCGAGGAGGTTGCCAAGGACACTAATTTCCATAGGGCTGAGACGAATCGAGGTATTCCTGCAAAGACGTTGATTTCTATGCGGGTCGACGCGAATCGAGATGCTCTCGTCAAGGACGCTGATTTCCCTGAATCGAGGAGGTTGCCAAGGACACTGATTTCCTCGGAGTTGAAACGAATCGAGGTATTCCTGCAAAGACGCTGATTTCTTTGCGGGTCGACGCGAATCGAGATGCTCTCGTCAAGGACGCTGATTTCCCTGAATCGAGGTTTTTGCCAAGGACACTGATTTCCTCGGAGTTGAGACGAATCGAGGTATTCCTGCAAAGACACTGATTTCTCTGCGGGTCGACGCGAATCAAGATGCTCTCGTCAAGGACACTGATTTCCCTGAATCGAGGTATTGTCAAGGACACTGATTTCCTCGAAGTTCGAAACGAATCGAGAGATTCCTGCAAAGACACTGATTTCTTTGCGGGTCGATGCGAATCGAGATGCTCTCGTCAAGGACGTTGATTTCCCTGAATCGAGGAGGTTGCCAAGGACACTGATTTCTCTGGGGTTGGTTGACTTGTTTCCGAGACGGAGCGTTGATCCGGCAGGGAGGTCATTGGTTGACTCCAGGTTGTCTGTGAACCGTAGAGTCTTGGAACTGGGGACTTTGCCATGGCTCCGATTAATGGTGTAGCATCTCTGTTCTGCTGGAATGAGGAGGCACACCGTTGTTGGTCTTCGGTCCGTAGATATGACCATTGAGATTTGAAACTATGGACTTTGCCATGGCTCTGCTTCATTGCGACTCTGAGGTCGGTTGTTGACGTCACGTCTGCATCTGGTTGAAGTGAGGAGAAATGTCGTTGGTGATCTCTAGGCTGTCTGTGTACCGTCGAGATTTGGAACTAGGGGACTTTGCCATGGTTCCGTTGTTTTGAGCCTGGGGTCGTTTGTTTACGTCGCATCTGCATCCTGCTGGAGTAAGAAGAAATGTCGTTGATGATCTCTAGGCTGTCTGTGAACCGTCGAGATTTAGAACTAGGGGACTTTGCCATGGTTCCGGGGTAGTCTCTTGGCTGTCTGTGAACCGTTGAGATTTGGATCTAAGGGACTTTGCCGTGGCTCCGTTTGTTGGAGTAACATCTGCATCCGATTAGAAGGAGGAAGAATGCCGGTGTTGATCTCTAAGTTGTCGATATTGACGTCGAGACCCTAAAGCTAGGGATCTTCCTTCGCTTCGTTTGTTGACATTGTGTCTGCAATATTACGACGAATGTCGAGATTGTCTTTAGGTTGTCTATGAACCGTCGAGATTTGGCTTCGCTTCGACGAAGCCTGGTGGGACGATATGGTTCCCTTCTTGTTTGTGCCCATGGATTGTATACAGGAGTCAATGTGACCTCACCTGCAGGGCAAAAAGTTTTATTCTTTCATTTTTTTTAAATTCTTTCCGCGATGCTCTATCATTTCAGCTTTTTATATCGCGAAAATCGCGATTGCCCAATCATTTCGGCTATTTTTCGCGGTGCCCAATAATTTCGGCTATTTTTCTTTTTACTCGCTGCTTTTTATTGCGAGTTGCCCAATCATTTCGGCTGTTTTTGTATGCATACATTTTTACTTGCTGATTTCGTTGCAAGTTGCCCCATCATTTCGGCTATTTCATATGCATTTTTGGCTCGCTGATTTTTTATCGCAAGTGTGGAACTTGGAATCTGGTGCCAATCTCAGCATCAGCATCGTTGCGACTAGAATATTGCCAGGAGCAAATCATCATTTGCCATGAAAGGACTTGGAATTTGATACCGATTTAGGCATCAGCATCGCTACCACTGGGACATTGCCAGGAGCGAATCATCATATGCCTCTGTCGATATCGAACAAAGGTGGTTTAGCAAACAGGGTTAGGATCCCGTCGACTAAGGCTTTTGACTTCATGAGCCGTAAGGGTCTCATAAAGGTGTTTCTCCCTATGAGTCGTGAGGATCTCGTAGGTGCGTTTTCTCCTTAGTAATCGTGAGGATTCCTAAGTGTGTGTTCTCTTATAAGTCGTAAGGATCTTACAAGAGTGTTTTCTCCTTGCAAGTCGAGAGGACTTACAAGTGTTTGTTCACCGTGTGAGCATATCCCTAGTCGCTGGTGGGACTCTGTTAGGGAAATGTTTATTCGTGCCCGTGGATTGTATACAAGGGTCAGCATTGAACCGCTTGTAGGGCAAAATTGGGGGGTATGACTGCTTAAGAACAGGTTCAGATCCCTGTAACTTAAGGCTTTTGAATCTTATGAGCCGTGAGGGTCTCATAAGAGGGTTCTCCTTACGAGTCGTGAGGATCTCGCAAGTGTAATTTCTCCTTAGGAATCGTGGGGATCCCTAAGTGTGTTTCTCCTTTGTGAGTCGTAAGGATCTCACGCTGGTGGTTTCTCCTTATAGGGTCGAGAGGACCTTGCAAGTGTCTTTTGACGAGATTGCGCCCTTTCGGGTTTTCACAAAACTCGCCGGTAGTCCCGCTGTTTTTACTCACGGAGCCCTTTCGGATTTTCATCCGTGCCCATTTAGCTTATGGACGTACCCTTTTTTTTTACCACGTCAGCCTGGAGATGCCGCGGGTCTATAGTAGTTTAAAGACATTTCGGTCATAGGTCCGAGATTTTTCGGGCAACGTACGATTACGCAGCTAGATTTTCTCGCAAATCTTCGCATCTTTTGTGTCGGAGGTGGATTCCTTAAAGAGAAGGCTGAAGGTGATTTCTTCGTCAGAGTTGCTTCCAAGGGTGATAACTTGCGATCCCTTGGTGTTGACTATGTGACAGTTGCCAGCGGCTCTTTTGCACTCATCTGTCGTACTTTTCTGTTCCCGACGAGCCTTGCGTTTCACTCGTCGAACGTGTTGTCGGTGGGCAACATATCCCTGCTACCAGTTTTTAAAGGCTATGCACTCCTCGGTAGGGTGTGCAATCCTCTGATGGTATAAGCAGAAGTTAGGATGTATGTCCGCTTCATCAAGATGTATACCGCAAAGAGAATTTCTTCTGAAAGAGGGCAACTTCATTCCTATTGACAGGGCCCTAGCGAATCGTTTCCTTACTTTAAGCTTGCTTTTGCTGGCGATAGGGATGCTTTGCTCCGGTTGGGGTGCCTCGACCTTTTCATCCATTCGTCAGCATTTGGCTTTTTCAAATATGGCCATCTCTCACTCCTGATCAGCTTTGCTTTTTAGACGAGCTTTGTTCAGGGATACATCAATTATTTCGTCTGATGGCCTAGCAGTTCCGGCTCAGGATCTGCCCCCAATTTCTTTGCGTCAGGAGCTTCTTCACCGTTTATTAACGAGTGAGAGATCACATGGCAGCTTGCCACATAATCCTCAGGTTCATCCGACGAGTCTTCTCCATTGTCATCATCTCCGTCCTCAAGGACGTGGCTGAGGAATTCTTGGAGTGTGACTGGGTTACGCGCCTTCTGATTATATTCTTCCAGTGCGTCAATATGTTTTTACAGTTCCGTGCGCTTGTCATCAAGCTTCACGGGCTTTTTGGTCTTCTTCTTCTTCTTCGAAGACTTTGACGGCTGGGCCTGAGCGTTTTGACCATCGCTACCAATTCTCGGCATCGGGCGCGGTTTTAGCATTCCCTCAATGATCTCAGGCTCTAGCGGTCTTGTCCACCTGATTGCTGGGCATGTGTGAAGATCCTTCAGCATTCTTTTCGTCTTGGCTGAAAGAGCGACCTCCCATGGAGGTTCTTCTATAAAAGAGCACGATGCCCCCGGTGTGTCCACCCTTTTAGGAGTGTGCTGTTGTGGCAGATTCACCTTCCAGTTTTCGGATAGCGCGAACTTTCCCTGTTGGCATTGGTCTTCAACCCAGTTTTTGAAGACGTAGCAGTCTTCGATCGGATGGCCCAATACTCGGAGGTAGGGGCAGTAATTAGGATCATTGACGTCATTCAGTCGCGTTGGGTGTCTCGACTCCGGTAGAGTGATGAGCCTATTGCGCACTGTCAGTTCAAACAGTTTCCTTGTTTTATCCCGGGAAAATGAGTAAGGACGTCTCAACTTCTCATCGAGGGACTGCCGCTTGTTGCTTTGGCGAACAACCGGTCTCGGGCCACTCGGTTGTTGTTGAGCGTTGGCGACGAAGGTTGCTTTCCCTTTCCCCTTCTCATTCCGAGGATCCGTCTTTGAGGAGGATGGTCTATGGCCCATCTGGTACATTTAGGCCAGCTTGTCGATCAAGGCCTGGAAGGTGGTCGGCTTGAAGAACATCATGAATTGGGATATGGTCGCCTGCGGATCAAGGGTTCCCTGTTCATATCAGATTTTTGCATTTTTATACCGCCCAATTTTTATCACATTGCATATCGGTAGGTACTCTTGAGACGTGTTTGCTAGTCAATTGCAGGATACAGGCTCTCGGCTCTAAAAACGGCAAAATTCATGGAAAAACACGACAAAATCCGGGTTCCTGCCAACCACAGATAAAACACGGGTCTCCGCTCTTTATCCGTCTGTTGCCACACACCAGTTTAAGAGACAAAATGGCAAATCAATCTCGTTTTCATGCACAAGGCTCGATGGCAACACAAGATCCAAGAAATCTACGCGGAGCTCAAGAAAATCATGGCAAAAAGATCCACATCCAATCACCTTTTGGTCTACTAAAATTCTGGAAGAAATGTGGAAAGATTATCAGAAAAATCATATACCAGACTGAAGTACATAAAAGACCAGGGAACCCCACAAAGCCCGAGAAGCCAACTCCACCAGAGTGCCGCGGTTCCGCGGCATAAGCATGCTTAGGCCGTGGTTCCGCGGCCGTACTGGCGCCGCAGATGAAGATTTTGCAGGGGTTTTTTGGTCATTTCATGTTGTGACATAATATTGCCCTAGGTTTTCAGTTGCCTGCCTATAAATAGTCCAGAACTTTGTGAAGCCAAGGGTGCATAATCTTGTATTTTTTAGGGTTTAGAATACTTGTTTCTTCTTCCTCTTCTCATCTCTTCTCCATTGAAAATCTTGTAGTGAGCTTTTGTGAGTGAAGAATGATGAATAAAGAAGTTCCTTTTACTTATCATGCTTGTCTTGTTCTCTAGTTAAATTATTATTGCTTGTAATTTTCATTTGTTAACTTAGTGGTTGTTATTTCTTGTTGTTTCTTTCTTTTCTCTTTTCCTTTATCCTTTAACAACCATAACGCTTACGCTTGATCCTTGCCAAGGTGAGGTCGCAAATAGCTAGTTGTTATCTTCTAATCTCCTTCTTTCTATCTTCCTCTTTTGTTTTGTTTTCTTTTCATAATGATGTGTGAGTAGTTTCATACTTGTTAGGGTAGGATAAGGGAAGTTTGAGAGAAGGAAATCTCTCTCACTCTTTCCTTGCCCAACATCTTAAATCGACTCCCGTTAATTGAACCACAATCCGCTCACTCCGGCACCCTATCCTACATGATAGCGGTGATTCCGTAGTGAGACCGGTTGTGGTTGAATTAACCGGAGGTTATGCTAAGAGCCAAGAACGGACGGACAAGCACCAAAAGGAAGAACTTAAGCGTTGGAAAGCCTTGCTTATACTCGCAAGTTCCTTCCTAGTCGTGCTAATCCCCGTTGTTGCCGATTACCGTAACACCGATATTAAGAGTGGCAACGAAAGAAGTGAGCGACTCCTAACTCAAACTAACCTAATCCTAACCCTAACAAGCTCTCTTTACATATCATTTTAACACTTAGTTAATCACAACAAAATCTGGAAAACTGGACTTAACTCGTTAAAGCACTTAGAAAAAGATTCCTATCTCCCTGCGGACGACCCGTACTCAACCGGCTAGCTACAAGCGAAACCGTTTTGATTGCGGTAATTAACTAAACTTGAACACGCAGAATCTCTAACAACCAAATGGCGCAGTTGCCGGGGAGACGGTAGTTTATTTCTTTGTGTAATTTCGGGTTAACTTGTGAATATAACCGAAAATCAAAACAAAAAAATATACTTTGTAAAAAAATCATTTTGTTATTTTTGATTAGTTTTTGTGCAAGTGTACAGGATAATACGGAGTTCGAGTTCAGTGCCAAAGACATGGGAAGATAGACCCACATCTCGCGGCTACACCGCGACAGATTCGAGACGGATAAAACGGTTTACTGAAAGATTCTGGAACAGAACCAGTGAGCAAATCCAGATTCAGGGTCTTAAAAACAGAAGAGGACACCCAAAGCAGCAAACCCAAGAAAAATGATGTCCCAATCTCCCCTTACTGCCGCGGAACCGCGGCATAAGCAAGCTTAAGCCGCGGAACCGCGGCCGTTTGGTCCCTTCATTGTGCCAAAATTTCTAGGTATGTTACTTGTCTTCTCCCCACTCCTCTGGACTCCAATAAATTGTGTTTTCTGCAGCATTCTTTGCGCAAACTCTCTTCCCCCTTCCAATAAACTGTTTTTGTGCAGGATTCTTTGCGCCGCGCTAAAATAAAAATTGTTTGCAGTTGATTTGTTACTGCTTTGCATTTATTAATACGGACTTAAGGGGCTTGAAACCAATTCAGATTGGGTAGGGATTTCATCACCCTTCCCAAGACCCCAGAAATCACAAAAAGCATATGCATTGACCATTGTTAAATTAAAAAATACTAGACTCAGCCCTAAGGACTTCGCGCTCAATAAGACAGAGGACTAGTTACAGGCATCGGCCGTTTATCCTATCTGACTTTTGCGGTGTCTAGGCAAGTGTGACGAAGGCAAGTGGTTATTTAATTAAGGAACTTCGCGAAAGTGTTGGATAACCTCCCACTTACGTGGCACTTATCTGGCCGCATTTGACGGAGAAGAGGCGGTTTGAGGTCCTATTTCTAGCCCTCTGGAACAGTTAGGAGCTGTCTAGCAGACCTAGGTGACCCTAGATCTAGGTGAGATTGTGCATATCTTGTTTGTGGTTGCTTAAAGCCGTAAGTCCGTACATATTCCTGTAAAGCTCTTTCTAAAAAAAACAAAAAAAAGGAAAAAAATCAAAAACTTTTATAAAAACTTGCCCTTTGTCGCCAAATCCATTTTTCACCCACCACCCATCGTTTTCTACATTGACGTTTTCTTACCCTCACCTTCTCCGCTTTGACTATACTAAACTCGTTTAGTGTATGTCCGCTTAGACTCGGGACACTAGCGCCCGCCTAGTCCGCGTTACGTTAGTCGCTACCGACTACGCGATCGACTCAGACGTCGAAACTCCGTCCACTCCTCTTTCACCCTTACCTTTGCCGGCCAACTCCGACGTTGACCGGAATTCTGTTCATACATCTTCACCTTCACCATCACCAACCTCTTCTTCCGCGATGTCAGGATTTAATCCGAACATCTCTTTGACTACCCCTGGATTGGCTCCACCTCCTACGGAGACCAACAACCCACCACCGCCGCCTGTTGAGCGCCGCAGCGAATCGTGCTCCAGGATCGTTTCTATCCCACCCGTTCTGCACTTCCCACCTGCCTTTCTCTTCCACCGGCCAATGGGGATAATTTTGAAATTAAGCCCCACTTCATCAACATGCTTCCACAATTTCATGGGCTTGAATCTGAAGATGCCTATATCTTCATCAATAAATTTCAAAACGTTTGTGCCATGATGAAAACTACCCAACTGTCGAACGATGCTATACGTCTACGGGTCATTCCGTTCACTTTATGCGATCTTGCTGAAAAATGGCTGTATAGCACCGCTTCCCACTCCATAACCAGTTGGGACGAGTTTGTAAAAGCGTTTCTAAAAAAATTCTATCCGAATCATAAAACCGCAAGGATTCGCAATGAAATCAACCAATTCTCTCAGCTTCCTTCTGAATCCTTCTGGAAGTGCTTTGACCGGTACAAAGACCTTCTTGTTCAGTGTCCTCACCATGGTATCGAGAGATGGCAACTTTGCCAAACCTTATACGAGGGCCTGAACCCAGCAACGAAGCAGTTGTTGGAAACCATCTGTCAAGGCCACTTCCTATCGAAATCTGACGAGGAAGCGTGGCAATTCTTTGACGACCTTGCGGAGCAAACGCTACAATGGGAGAGCACCCGACCGACTTCTTCTTCTTCTACCTCCACTTCTACCGGTCAGTCTAGGGTAGGAATTCACCAACTTGATGTCTCTATTGCGATGAAAGCTGAAATGGCTGCAATAACAAGAAAGCTTGAAGCGATAGAAAGCAAATTTTCTTCTCCTGCTCCTGCTCCTGCCCCTGCCCCTGTTCTTCCTCTTCGTACCATTTGCGCTTGTTGTTCCGATCCTTCTCACTTGACCGAAGAGTGTCCTTACAATCCACCCTCGCAAGGACAGGATCAGGTTAATGCTGCATTCCAGCATAGACCGAGGAATGATCCATACTCTTCCACCTACAATCCCGGTTGGAGGAACCATCCCAATTTCGCCTGGAATCTGAATCTGAATCAATTCCAAGGCAACAATTTCCAAAGGCCCCCTCCGCCGCAACAACAAGCGCAACAACAAACTCAACATCAATATCAGCAACCCTTCCAACCCCAACCTTTTCAAAATCAGACGAACAACTTTGCACCCAACAATTCTTTTCCACCAAACAACTTTGTTCCGTCAAACAACGATAAGGTTTCCTCGCTCGAACGAAGTCTGGAGGCGTTCGTTAAACAATCGACTCAGTCCACCGCCAACATCCAGTCTTCCATTCAGTCCTTAGTGCAACACACTGCCGCTCACGGGCAAAGCATCAAGACCATCGAGGCCTAGATTGCACAGCTGAATGCGGCCTTAAGCGAGCGAGAGAAGGGGAAGCTCCCGTCCCAACCACTCCCAAATCCCGGTCACCCACATAATGTACATGTTGCTCTTGAACAACACAATCATAATGTGAGTGCCGTGACCACATTGAGATCGGGAAGGATGCTGCAAAACAACATCGGCACACGGATCAACGATGACACCCCGGCCACTTCTTCTTCTTCTTCTTCTTCTTCTTCTGCTTCTTCGTCTTCTGAGCCTATTCTCCGTTCTTCACAAGGCTCTCCTTCCTCTTCTTCTGCTCTGAATGGACCCACTTCTCACTCCACGAAAACACCTGTTCTGGGATCCGTTCCAACTCCACAATCTCCTCCTCCAGCATTAGACTCAACCAATTTTTAAAATGTTCCATTTCCAAACCGGTTGAGGTCTAATAAACAAAATCCTCAAATGGAGAAGATTCTGGAGTTATTTAAGCAGGTTAACATTAACATTCCTCTTTTAGATGTTGTCCAACAAGTCCCGTCCTACGCGAAAATCTTAAAGGACTTGTGCACGAAAAAGAGGAAGTCTCAGGTACCCAAGAAAGTTTTCTTGGCTAGTGCTGTGAGTGATGCTCTTACCCAATCTTTACCACAAAAACGGAAGGACCCTGGCTGTCCTACGATTTCAATTACCATTGGGGATAAGAACATCAACCGCGCACTATTAGATCTTGGTGCCAGTATTAACCTGCTTCCGTACTCAGTATATGAGCAATTAGGCGTAGGAGAGTTGAAACCCACACACTACACTCTCCAAATGGCCGACCGATCGATCACCCATCCTAGGGGTGAGCTAGAGGATGTGTTAATAAAAGTCGGGGACTTCATATTCCCCGTTGACTTCATTGTATTAGACACACAGCCTATAGCTAACCCCCGGAATCAAATTCCGGTGATACTCGGTCGCCCATTCCTTGCAACCTCAAATGCTGTGATCAATTGTCGCAATGGTTCGATGAACCTCTCTTTTGGAAACATGACGATTGAACTCAACATTTTTAGGGAATCAGCCCGCCGAACCTAATGCTCATATACTGGACATTTGCTCAATCCCGGAGATCACCCCAGAAGAATGTGAATTCGAGGAGTTTCTGTTTGATCACGATAATCTTGACGCCACTAGTGCGTTCCTCCTCGAACCTGCTGCTGTTTCTGTGCCCGACAACGACTACGAGTGTTTCACGTTCTCGAACGATCTTAGCCGTGCACAACCCGAGTTTGAATCTTTCGAATTTCCGTATGAGTTACCTGAACCATCCAACTCGGTCGCCTACACTCGTTTTGAACCTTTGCTGGAGTCCTTTGAGTTCGAGACCTCTGCACCAATCTTGCCATCAATCGTTTCACCTCCAACGCTCGAACTCAAGCCTTTGCCGTCTCACCTTAAGTACGCTTACTTAGGTGAGAACGAGACCCTCCCGGTTATCATCTCGGCTTCTCTAGCTCCAGAGCAAGAGAAAGCCCTTCTTGCGGTCTTACACAGCAACAGGCAAGCTTTTGGCTGGTCAATGGGGGACATCAAGGGGATTAGTCCCTGATCGTTGAGCATCACATTCATCTGATGGATGATGCCAAACCAGCCCGGGATCCACAAAGACGTCTCAACCCAGTCATGAAAGAGGCTGTGAAGAAGGAGATCGTAAAATGTCTAGATAGTGGTATCATTTACCCTATCTCTGATAGCCAGTGGGTTAGCCCCATTCACGTTGTCCCCAAGAAATCAGGTATAACGGTCATAACTAACGAGGCGAACGAGTTAATCCCTACTCGCACCCAAACTGGGTGGCGAGTATGCATTGATTACAGAAAACTCAACGCCGCAATGCGGAAAGACCACTTTCCGCTACCTTTCATTGACCAGATGCTTGAACGATTGGCCGGACACGAGTACTACTGCTTTCTTGATGGCTACTCCGGCTATAATCAGATTCCCATCGCCGAAAAAGACCAGGACAAGACCACTTTCACTTGTCCTTTCGGCACGTTTGCATATTGTCGCATGCCCTTTGGGTTATGCAATGCGCCCGCTACCTTCCAACGGTGTATGATGGGAATCTTCTCAGACATGGTGGAAAAATTTCTGGAGATTTTCATGGATGATTTCTCCATCTTCGGCGATTCCTTCAACGAGTGTTTGCTGCATCTTGACGCTGTCCTTACCCGATGTAAGGACAAGAATCTCACTTTGAATTGGGAGAAGTGCCACTTCATGGTGCGCGAAGGTATTGTCTTAGGACATATCATCTCGCAAAATGGCATAGAGGTTGACAAAGCGAAGATTGAGGTCATTTCCAATCTCCCTCCTCCCCGATGCGTCCGAGATATCCGAGCCTTCCTTGGCCATGCCGGTTTCTATAGACGGTTCATCAAGGACTTTAGCAAGATTGCTAGGCCCTTAACTCTTTTGCTGGCCAAGGACACGCCATTCGACTTCAACTCGAGCTGTGTGACTGCATTCGAGTCACTAAAACGCTCACTCACTTCTGCTCACGTTCTTTCTTCACCTAACTGGACGCACCCATTTGAGATTATGTGCGATGCATCCGACTTTGCCATTGGTGCTGTCCTTGGACAACACATCAACAAGATGCCGCACGTAATCTATTATGCGAGCCGAACCCTGAACGACGCCCAACTCAATTATACAACAACTGAGAAGGAATTCTTGGCTGTCGTATTTGATTTAGAAAAGTTCAGGCCCTATCTCATCGGCTCTCCAGTCATTGTCTACACTGACCATTCTGCTCTGCGCCATCTTTTTGCGAAGAAAGATGCAAAATCTCGGTTAATACGTTGGATCCTCTTGCTTCAAGAGTTTGACCTTGTCATTAAGGACAAACGAGGATGTGAAAACGTAGTTGCCGACCATCTCTCACGCCTTCCTTCTTCGCCTTCGCTTCCAATTCCGATCAACGACGTTTTCCCGGATAAACAGCTCTTGACAGTATCTTGCGAACCCTGGTTCGCAGATATTGTGAACTATTTGGCCACGGGATTACTACCGACTGAATGGTCAAGTCAGGACAGACTTCGCTTCTTATCCCAAGTAAAACACTTTTACTGGGACCAACCCTATCTGTTCAAGTACTGTCCCGACCAGATTATTTGTCGGTGTGTCCCTGACGATGAATTCAAGAGTGTGCTGTCATTTTGCCACGATCAAGCGTGTGGCGGGCATTTTGGCCCCAGAAAGACAGCTGAAAAGATCTTGCAATATGGTTTCTACTGGCCACAACTCTTCAAGGACGCTCATGACTATTGCAAGACTTGCTCCCGGTGCCAACACATGAGCCGGATATCCCGGAGGAACGAGATGCCACTCCAACCAATCTTGGTTGTGGAGATTTTCGATGTTTGGGGGATAGATTTCATGGGGCCGTTTCCCAGCTCTTTCGGAAACTTGTACATCCTTCTCGTTGTTGATTACGTCTCTAAATGGGTCGAGGCTGTGCCCAGCCGGACTAACGACAACAAGGTTGTCGTTAGGTTTCTTAAAGAAAACATTTTCTCCCATTTTGGGCACCCCCGAACGATCATTAGCGACAATGGAAGTCATTTCTGCAATAAGACTTTTGAGGCCTTGATGCGGAAATATTCCATTAATCATAAGCTATCCACGCCCTACCACCCCCAAACCTGCGGGAAGGCCGAAGTTTCAAATCGGCAAATCAAGCAGATACTGGAAAAGACGGTTTCCAAGAACCGTAAGGATTGGTCGCTGAAACTCACTGATGCCCTTTGGGCATTTCGCACCGCTTATAAGACCGACCTTGGCATGTCTCCCTATCGGCTTGTGTACGGAAAGGCTTGCCACCTACCTGTCGAAATAGAGCATCGCGCATTTTGGGCGATAAAGGAGCTGAATCTGTCTCTCGAAGATGCGGGCAGCCATCGGAAGCTGCAGTTGAACGAATTAAGCGAGCTTAGGGATGAGGCTTACGATAACGCGGTTGTCGTTAAGAACCGAACGAAGGTGTTTCACGATAAACACCTTTTGCGCAAAACTTTCGTACCTGGTCAGCAGGCACTGCTTTACGACACCAGACTACACTTCCATCCAGGAAAGCTCAGATCTCACTGGAAAGGACCGTATTTTGTGCGGAATGTATATCCGCAGGGCGCTGTGGATTTGGAGAATCCAAAGGACGGTTCATTTTTCAAAGTGAACGGACACCGACTAAAACCGTACCTTAGCACCGAACCAACAGAGGAGCTCATGTTCTTACAGGAGCCGGTTTACCCTGCATAATTTTCCTCTGCCTACCTCCAAACTTCGGTTATCCAGCCACGAACAGTGGATACTGTTCCAAATAAGTTTGGGGGTATGTATATACCATCTTGTTTATATTTGTGGATATTCTTTTTCTTTTCTTTAAAAACAAAAACAAAAAAAAATTTGGTGTATCGCTAACCGACAATTTTGACCCTTCAAATGATCTCGTCATGCAATGACAGTGAGGACACTGTCCAGTTTAAGTTTGGGGGTACGCTCGGTACGCACTTCTAACCTTCGCATTCATATGTATATTTTGCATCTGTATTTTAAAATCCATAAAATCCATAAAAATCTGAAAATTTTCTAAAAATATAAACACTTTTCTGTCAAGTTAGCTAGTAGGAGGACTCTGATTCAACATTTCGACGGTTTTGTTTGATAAAATAAGAATAACTAAATCTTATGTTTAGATTCTGAAAACCTGAAAGATAACTCTCCTTTGAAGTTAACTATAGCTGATATACGTCTTTACATCACACTATACGTGTCGTGAGTTTTTGGGAATTAGATGACAAGTCTTTTATGTCGAAAAACTTTTAAATGGATCAATGAATTTCTGAGGATCAAATAGGTTTGTTCTGAAATAAGTAATATCAAGAATAGTTTATGAAGTGAGTGAATATGAAGGAATGTTATTGATGCCTTAATTGGAACTAAGTCTGAAAAATAACCCATCTGAAACTTGATTGGAATGATTACACACCGAACCCACTAAACACGTCTTTTATCCAAAAAAAATAATTGAACTGCCGGTTATATCTCCGTTCGTATTAAATCATCTGATTTTCACGCCAAACTGTCTTTTATTTTTGGACCTAGGTAACTTGAGTAATTAAGTCCGCTGGGGTGTTTCTACACTAAAACCAACTGGTTTGGGTGCATTGGCCCAAAGCTCGCTAAGAAGCCTAGAAAGTCCAGATTAAAACAAAGTCAAGCAAGTGTTCTCTCCGAGTTAAAATTCCTAACGGTTCTTTGTGTGAGAATAATCTTGATAAAAGACAGGCTTTTATAAAAAATTTAGCGGAGATATGAAGGTTTTATTCTATGATAAAGACTTTGCACGTTCACAGAGGTGTGTATGAAATGAAAACAAGAAAAAGGTGGAGTGAAAAATAAGACCTAGTTTCCTGTTAGGAAAGATAGAAATTCTGAAGTTGAAACTTTACTGGAAAACGAAACTTGAAAAATGCTTAACTCTTTATAAAACTTATGTGATCCTTTCAAAAATTTTATCTGGGCTTTATTGTGTGACATGATGACGTAATTCGATCCTTCTGGAAACTTAACGACACTATTTGCACTGCACGTAAAGACATATAAAATCTGTAGTTAAATAAGAAGCGAGGTGTGAAAAATAAAGGTTCGATGGTCTAGACTTAGGATAATAGAATTGTTATTTTCTGAAACAAAACTTTAGGGTTTGAATCTTAGTTATTTTACAAAACCAACTTGACCGGATTTTGTGGGTAGTATCCGCTGAAAACCCTCAGGAGACAACACTCCTCCTACTAGGGACACCTAGAGGTTTAACGGCTTGTTGCACATGCTTAGTGCAATCGCGTTCCCTGCGAAAGCGAGGTTAGGAAATTTTTTTGTGAATAAATTGGCTTTGCTCGGGACGAGCAAATGATAAGTTTGGGGGTATTTGTTCATATCAGATTTTTGCATTTTTATACCGCCCAATTTTTATCACATTGCATATCGGTAGGTACTTTTGAGACGTGTTTGCTAGTCAATTGCAGGATACAGGCTCTCGGCTCTAAAAACGGCGAAATTCATGGAAAAACACGACAAAATCCGGGTTCCTGCCAACCACAGATAAAACACGGGTCTCCGCTCTTTATCCGTCTGTTGCCACACACCAGTTTAAGAGACAAAATGGCAAATCAATGTTGTTTTCATGCACAAGGCTCAATGGCAACACAAGATCCAAGAAATCTACGCGGAGCTCAAGAAAATCATGACAAAAAGATCCACATCCAATCACCTTTTGGTCTACTAAAATTCTGGAAGAAATGTGGAAAGATTATCAGAAAAATCATATACCAGACTGAAGTACATAAAAGACCAGGGAACCCCACAAAGCCCGAGAAGCCAACTCCACCAGAGTGCCGCGGTTCCGCGGCATAAGCATGCTTAGGCCGCGGTTCCACAGCCGTACTGGCGCCGCAGATGAAGATTTTGCAGGGGTTTTTTGGTCATTTCATGTTGTGACATAATATTGCCCTAGGTTTTCAGTTGCCTGCCTATAAATAGTCCAGAACTTTGTGAAGCCAAGGGTGCATAATCTTGTATTTTTTAGGGTTTAGAATACTTGTTTCTTCTTCCTCTTCTCATCTCTTCTCCATTGAAAATCTTGTAGTGAGCTTTTGTGAGTGAAGAATGATGAATAAAGAAGTTCCTTTTACTTATCATGCTTGTCTTGTTCTCTAGTTAAATTATTATTGCTTGTAATTTTCATTTGTTAACTTAGTTGTTGTTATTTCTTGTTGTTTCTTTCTTTTCTCTTTTCCTTTATCCTTTAACAACCATGACACTTACGCTTGATCCTTGCCAAGGTGAGGTCGCAAATAGCTAGTTGTTATCTTCTAATCTCCTTCTTTCTATCTTCCTCTTTTGTTTTGTTTTCTTTTCATAATGATGTGTGAGTAGTTTCATACTTGTTAGGGTAGGATAAGGGAAGTTTGAGAGAAGGAAATCTCTCTCACTCTTTCCTTGCCCAACATCTTAAATCGACTCCCGTTAATTGAACCACAATCCGCTCCCTCCGGCACCCTATCCTACATGATAGCGGTGATTCCGTAGTGAGACCGGTTGTGGTTGAATTAACCGGAGGTTATGCTAAGAGCCAAGAACGGACGGACAAGCACCAAAAGGAAGAACTTAAGCGTTGGAAAGCCTAGCTTATACTCGCAAGTTCCTTCCTAGTCGTGCTAATCCCCGTTGTTGCCGATTACCGTAACACCGATATTAAGAGTGGCAACGAAAGAAGTGAGCGACTCCTAACTCAAACTAACCTAATCCTAACCCTAACAAGCTCTCTTTACATATCATTTTAACACTTAGTTAATCACAACAAAATCTGGAAAACTGGACTTAACTCGTTAAAGCACTTAGAAAAAGATTCCCATCTCCCTGCGGACGACCCGTACTCAACC
This sequence comes from Agapanthus africanus, assembly GCA_030015575.1. Classification (NCBI taxonomy): domain Eukaryota; kingdom Viridiplantae; phylum Streptophyta; class Magnoliopsida; order Asparagales; family Amaryllidaceae; genus Agapanthus; species Agapanthus africanus. Next base: position 336,489,343 of record JASDDO010000010.1, read on the forward strand.
GGCTAGCTACAAGCGAAACCGTTTTGATTGCGGTAATTAACTAAACTTGAACACACAGAATCTCTAACAATCATTCCCACAAACATGCCTACTGCAGGAGCTTCTTCTATGCGATGTTCGCACTTCGACCATAGGTTGTGTCAACGTATCGCATACTGAACCCATGTTTCGCTTGGTTTCACCCTGGCATTGATCAACGCCATGATTGGGGTGCGTTCGCTGGCGCTTGCGAAACGCTGGGTGAATAACAGCTCCATCTCCGTGAATATTTTAACGGAGTCATTTGGAAGCTCTGAATACCATTCGAAGGCCGTCTCCACCAAACTGCCAACGAATTGGCGAAGCAGTAGTTTATCGTCACCTTCGGTGTTGCCGCACAGAGCCCTAAATTGAGCAACATGCTGATGCAGATTTCCAGTCCCCTTATATACGTGGAATTTGGGGATCGTGTATCCTGGCGGGTACTTAATCTGATCGTACCAGCTTGGATATGGTCGCCCAGTTTTAACACTTTGGCTGGCCGCTTCGTTCGCCTGATGAGCTCGTATCTGTTGAGCGATATAGTCATCTAGGGCGGCTTTAGAAATGGTCCCATCTTTGGCTGCTGAACAAGCTGGAAGAGGGTTCAATGTTTCTCCTCTATCGTCCTTAAGGATAATCGGAGGGTCTTCAGCTGGAGGATCCGGCTGTAACATCATCCCGACCATGTCTTGGAATAAAAGGGCCATTTGTTTTATTTTGGCCGCTTGTTCCGCAGCCTCTTTGTCCTTCTTCTCAAGCATTCTCCGAAGGAATTCAACATCCGTTTCCTGCTCATGATGCTACTCCGAAAATGTCTCTGGGCCTGCTTTTGGTCCAGTGAGTGCAGCCATGGCTGTCAGCATTTCTTGGAGCTTTTGTTGTTGTTGCTCCTGAGCCTTAGTCACAGACCGTGTAAGTGGTCGGTGACCCATAGAGATACGACAATCCTCTTTTCCAGAAGCCATATAAACAGTATGCACCACCATGCCCCCAGACTTGAGGCATTTAGATTCAGTGTCTTTGCAATTTTCCAAAGACGCAGGGGTCTTCTCCGGGCTCCTTCCTTTATGGGCGGTCGAAGTTGAGGGAGCCGTTGCAGCGGGCACCCAAACAGATGACACCTTCCGTGGCTTGACAGGGTGATCCATTTCTCGCCAAACTTTCATCTTTTTCTGTCGGCGGGGATAGTCTTGATCAATCACAGAGTCTTGGACCTGTCGCCGGACCTTGTGAATTTTGGAGGACAGCCGCTGAGGGGGCTGCTCCAGCTTTGCCTTTGTAGTGCTCTCCACTGGTGGAGGAGATCTCTTCAGCACGGCCGTCGGAGAGTTCTTGCGCACCCTCCTGAGTGGTTCAAAACTATTCCTAGTTGGAACAGCAACAACAATTTCTATCGTTGGAGCTGGCGGTGTTAGTCCAGAAGGGGAACTACCCCCAGCCTTCCTCACTCGGCGCCAGTGGCGACGTCGAGCATGTCGTGCGGCTGGGATCACCTCTGCTGTTGTATGAGCTTCCTCATGCCCCTACTTTGAGGAGAGGTTGTTATTGGCGCTAGCCTGTTGAAGACTGACGTCCGTTGAGAGGGAATAGTCAGTCTTGCAAAAGCCGACTTTCGAGTAGGGAGAGCAGCTTGGACGACCTCAACTGTAGCAGGAGTTAGAGTGTCCTTCTCTGGTATTGCGAGCCTCTTTGCGGGCCCACTTGAGATTTGACCTAGCCTGTCGAAGACTGAGGCATTAGAGTTGGACGACCCGCTGAGAGGGGCCGTAGTAGTTGCAAGCCGATCAAAGACCGACTTCTTCGCAGCTTCCTATGACGGTATCTGAACGTTGAAGCTTGTTGGTGGGATCATAGTCCCGAAGAATATCCCAGTGGTGGCTTGGGACACTTGTTCCACCGGAATTGTAAAAAGGGAGGCCGCTTGGGGCCCATAGGTTACTCTTACAGATAAGACGGAAAGAGAGTTGTTGCAATTAGTGCAGTTTGAAGCCATTGATCTTCTGTTTTTCTGCACGGAGCAAGATACCAAATCTTAGTACTTCACATCCAAAGGCAACCATAACAAACCGCGATTCGTCCGCGAAACACGACACACGAAGTGTGCAGTGGAAAGAGGAAAAGGTCCCACCGGGCGTGCCAGAATCTGTTCTCCTCCAAAACACAGAGACGCAACCGCGCAGGTTCGTCTTGCCTGAATTTGGGGGCAGATGCTAATTGGTGCTATCCGTCCACCTCTTCGAAGATGCCAAGTAGATTTATGACACTATGTATCGGAGGTTTAGACGGATGCGGCCGATGTAGCAGACTTCGTCAGATTCCCCCTCGTTGAGGGGTTTTTAATTGTGGGGACGCTCTTCCCTGCAGGCGCAAGCCTCTGCAGTTAATTATGCTACCGCATCGCGATAACAACTTTCTCCTTCTCCAGATGGTCACTTCGTGTCGTGGTTGTTTTTTTTTTGTTTTTGGTTTCCCGTGGATTGTATACGGAGACTAATTTATGTTGTCGCCCGTAGGGCGTGGATTAGTCCAAATCTGTATCTTTTTAGATTTGGGTTTAGGGTTGGGTTTAAGGATACGTTAGTCTCATTTGAGTCTAAGATCAACTTAAACGTTTGTTAAGGATACGTTAGTCTAATTTTAGACTAAGATCAACTTAACAGTTTGTTAAGGACACGTTAGTCTAATTTTAGACTAAAGTCAACTTAACCATTTGTTAAAAATACGTTAGTCTAATTTTAGACTAAGATCTACTTAACAGGATCATTTAGATCCAACAAAAAAGCATTTGGGCTCTATTATTTTAGTTTAGGGACTTTGCGGTCAATTACCAGTTTAAGGACATAGTGGTCCAAGGTTAAGGACATCATATTCCGTGGGTTTAAAGGAACCCCACAGTCCGAGATTAAGGACATCATAGTTCGTGGGTTTAAAGGGACCCCACAGTCCGAGGTTAAGGACATCATAGTCCGTGGGTTTAAGGACCCCACAGTCCGAGGTTAAGGACATCATAGTCCGTGGGTTTAAGGACCCCACAGTCCGAGGTTAAGGACATCATAGTCCATGGGTTTAAAGGGACCCCACAGTCCGTGGAATAATTGGTTATCGGGACCCGTCACCTTTGTGAAGACGTTGAAAGATTACAACGACAAATATCAGAGGAGTGAAGAGATGTACCCTTGAACCAAAGTTGAATGGGAGATCTGTAGTCCAATTTGGAACTAAGATCAATTAATTAGATTATGAGCACATTGGCTCAGTTAAATCTGAATTGAGAACTTATGGACAACTTGAGCTAAGTCCAATTAAGTTTGAAATGTTGGACCTTTGTTTGGACTGTTGAACTTTTGTCTGGGTTCAGCCCCCCATTATTTAGCAATGCTAAACATGAGTCTAGGTTCTGACCATATCTTTTATCTTTTATTGAGTGTTGAGCACTCATATGCCATATGAGATGATCAATCTTGGAAGACAAGGGTATATTTGAGGCTCAGTCATAGAGGAGTCTTGCCTCTGGAAAACTTATCCAATTTGGGCTAAGATTGGTTTTAAAATAGTGTTAAACACTAGAAGATATTTGGCGATCACGTGCTCCCACGTGATGTGCTGAAAATAGTGTTAAACACTAAGGACAAAGCGCTTAAAGTAGTGTTAAACACTAAAATTGAATTGGTCACGTGGGGTCACGTGAGGCATCTGGAGATGGGGCCAAACTTCCTTTATTTTATTGTCAGAATATTCAAATAAGTGTTAAACACTTTATCTTAACGGCCATCACTTGTGGGCACGTGATGGGTATCCAGGCATTGATCATTATAGTGTTTATTAAAGGTCACGTGAGGGCGCCCAAAATTAGTACTGCCTTTGGCTTTGTTCCCTTTTATTTTGAGGGTCGCGTGTGAGCACGTGAGGCATTGCCTCCAAGCTTTTTCCTTTTCATTTTTGGGAGTCTGTTTAAGGGTCACGTGGGGGCACGTGACCTAGTCTTGTTCGTTCTCTTTTGATCATTGAGGGGGAGGGTCACGTGTTGCCACGTGACTGGTTGGGTACTGATTTCTTTACGTGCATGGAGAGTTTTAAGTCTCTTGTTTTAAGAATTAAATTCTTTGGTAGGGTTAAACCCTAATTTTGTTTAGAGGAATTAAATTCCTATGTATATGGAAGAATTAAATTCTTATGTTGGGTTAAACCCTAGTTTTATTTGGAGGAATTGAATTCCTATGAATTTGGGAGAATTAAATTCTCATATAGGGTTAAACCCTAGTTTCATTTGGAAGAATTAAATTCCTATGAATTTGGGGGAATTAAATTCCTTAAACTCAATTCTCTCTCTAAGTTTTGGATCTGCATGGCAGAATCTCCCCGATGAGAATTAAATTCTTAACTTGTGGGGAGATCTGCTTCTGCAGATCTTCAACCAAAGGAAGAACTAAGTTCATATTCAGAAGGGTTAAACTCTTAAATTGAGAATTAAATTCTCTTTATTTTATGGAACTTAGATCTCTTTCCCTTTCTCACCTAGGGTTTCTTTTCTCTGAAGAGATCTTCTTTTCTCTCTTGAGAATTAAATTCTCCTCTCTTTTTTTCTCTCTGTTGTTGTTTATTTCCCCCAAAAAAGTAGATCCTCCTCTCTTCTCTTCTTGGCTCCTATTTATAGGAGAAAGAAAAGAATCAATTTGTTTTGTCGATCTTTCATTGAAAGATTTTAGTTGTTTTTTGTAACCAACATGATCTTTTAGATCATCCAGTGAATTTTATTCACCATTGGATTTTTAATCCAAAAGATATTTTATCTGTTATTCCTGGCAAATTTCAGGGAAATCTTTCCTTGTATAAAATCTTTCCATAAATTAGTGATTTTTAATCACCATTGGATTTTTAATCCAACGGTGCTCCATTTTACAGAGCACCATCTTTTTTGTTTGGAAAGATTTAGAGAAATATTTTTCCAGTTAGGGTTTTGATTTCCTCTTAATTAGAATTTAATTCTATTAATTCATAGATCTTTAGGAACCCATCACGTGTTGGCACGTGACCCCCTGATTAAGCATTTGACCAGAATTTAATTCTGTTGTTTTAAAGAACTCAGGAATTATCACGTGTCAGCACGTGACCCTTGGTCACGTGTTGGCACGTGATGCCACATTGGGATTTTTCCTTGTTATTTTATTATATTTTTAATTCTTTTCAGGGGGTTTAAAGGCCCATCACGTGTTGGCACGTGACCCCACTGATTAATTATTTTCAATTATTTATTTTATTCAGTGTCTACAGGCTTTTCCTATAAATGGTCACGTGTCTGTACATAATGCCCGGTCACGTGTGGGCACGTGATGCCCGGTCACGTGTGAGCACGTGATACCTCATAACTTTTGATCCCGGATGAATTATGAGGCCCATAATATATCAAATCGAAGGCGTTTTTGAGACGCTTTCTATACCATCAGAATTTAGCTGTTTCTCATTCGGGAGTTTGTCTAAATGCATCCCGGAAAATACTGGTTCGCATTTTCTTGCTTAGATTACACGTGCATAGCATATTTGCTCATAACTTTTGATCCCAGATGAATTATGAAGCCCCTAATATATCAAATCGAAGGCTTTTTTCGAGACGCTTTCGATACCATCAGAATTTAGCTTGGGCTCTTTTGCGCAGAAATTTTTTGGCGGGAATATCTGTTATCTGCATTTTTTATAAACAAATAAAGACAAATAAAATATTTTTAAAATATCTACCATGGCCTGCATTATACCCCTGACCCTGTGGTAGCTTCCGCACATCTTGTTCTCATCCCGTTCAGTGAAACGAACTCGTGTGGTTGGCTATGTGCACGTGCGTGCATCCGTTCTTAGGGGTATATCTTTTCGTTACCCGGATATCATGTTTTAATGTTGGTCGACACGTATATTTTCCGTATTCTAAAACTGGATTTTTAGACCCAAACCGGGCATGTTTTGGACTATTTTGTATTAGCCAAAATAATCAAATTCTTTAATTAATATTATATTTTATAATTCTAACAGTTATTATAATTATACCTTCTATTAACAAAATTTATAACTAAATTTTTTTTTAAATTTCAAAAGAAATCTTTTACAACATAACACACACTCTCTCTCTCCCCCCTCTCTCGAACGCTCTCTCTCTCCTCTCGCGAATACTGATCCTCGCGAGATCCCATCACCTCCCTTCTCCCTACGCTCACCTTCCATCTTCCTCTTCTTCTTTAAATTCCGTCGCCTCCATGAGAAAAGAAAAACCTTAACCCTAGCCGCCTCATCTTATCCTCGACCTCGCTTCCTCTCTCACCTCCTAATCTTATCCTCTCCTCTGCAGACCTCCCTTTCCCTAAGAACCCTCGTTGCACCCACCTTCACCCAAGCAACCACATCGCCGCCGACGATCCCTCGCCCTCTCCACCACCCTCGTTTCACTGCCCTCGTCACCATCCCCGTCTCCTCACCTCCTTCTCTCTTCCCTTCAACCCCTCTCTTCTCCTGAGCCTACTGCAGCCACACCCGCACCCACTGCCTCGCCGGAAAACCTTGTCTGAACCCTCACCGGAGCTCCGACCCCCGTCGTCCTCATCACCACCTTCGACTCCTGACACCATCACCACTACCCTCACCCTACAGCCATCAGAATCCCAATCACCCGACTTCAAGAACCCGCAACCTCTTACCTCGCAGTGAACCTTCACCGTCGACGAACCCACGACCTCGTCGTCGTCACCCCTCTGTTCTTATCCACCCCTGACCCCAGAGCACCAACCCAGAACCCACTTCCTCTCTTCGTCTCCTTCTTCTTCTTCTTTCTTTCTTGATCTTGTTTCTTTTTCCGGTGATCGCTGCCGGAGCCGTGTCGCTGCCGATGATCCGAGTGACCCAGTGGACGTTCCCAGCCAGCGTGGTTACTTTCTTGCCTTGCCTGGACCTATCCCGTGTGCCGTGTGTGCGTTGCGACGTTTACCCAACGTCGGGCGCAGCGTGCGCACCCCGTCGTGTGATCCGTTCAGGCAAGTTTATCTTGCTACATGCTATACTACTGTATTTTACATTCATGCGAATAATAATATTACATATTGTTTAGTTATGCATCCCATGTTACCGTTTTACTGTTTTCGGATAGCCGTTCGTATCCGTATCATTTATTACATATCTAGTTGCATGCAAGTTCATCTTGCTACATGCTATGTATCTTATTTTGCATCCATATGAATAAAAATATCACATGTTGATTGCATTTTACATCCATATTAATGTTTTACTATTTTCGGATACCCGTATGCATCCATATCATTTATTAGATATGTAGCTGCATCCACAGATCACATTAACTCATATTACTATTATATTAACATCCCATGCTTAATAATGTGCATCCTACTTCGTTATGGAGATGTAGTTGTAACCCATGATAGATAATTGTGCATCCATATTTTATTGTGTATCCATACCATTAATTCTACATATCTAGTTACATGCCGCGTCATATTAATTCATATTACTGTTACATTAGTACCACATGCTTGATAATGTGCATCCTACATAGTCATGATGTAACCCCAGATAGATATTTGTGCATCCATGTTTTATTGTGTATCCATACCATTAATTCTTGTTGCATGCTATATCATATTAATTCATATTACTGTTACATTAGTACCCCATGCTTGATAATGTGCATCCTACCTAGTCATGATGTAACCCCTGATAGATATTTGTGCATCCATACTTTTACCGTACATCCGTACTTCTACCGTGATTCAATACTTGCTACATTTTACTGTTGGACACCCATATGTTACACTGTGCACTACGTGACATGACCTGATATACCACTACTTGACATGTTACCTGATCCTGTTCTAATGCCGAGAATCCTGACATGTTGTACCGATGGACATATCATGTTGTCTGTATAGACAAACCTGTACCTGCTTGATCATGTGTTGGCATTACCTCCAGATTTATCAATACCTGACTTGAACACATAATCTTGGGGGTAAGGGGAAATCAATGATGAAACCTGACTTGTAACTCAACAGTTCGACGCTTATACTGATCAGTTTTGGGGGCTAGGCCAGTCCCGGGATGATATTGCTGACATCATTCGTCTGTACATGTTTCCTGTTTTGTGCTTAGCGGCACGTCTCGGACTCAGCCCCGAGAGTCTGGACCGTGGTCCCGGGTACGCACGGGATACTATTGAGTTACATCGACGATTCATTAAATTGATTTCACAGAATTGAGAGTAGTTAACCCAGTAGTTTAATTCAGATTACTCACCGCACGTCACATGTGCTTATACCCTCTACTGTTCCTTATTCGTGTTACTGTTATACTTTTATTACCGTTCATACTCATGCCTGCATAACTTGTTACCTCCTGATTATATTGTTGTTGATATTATGACGCACTGACGTCTGGGTTTTGCATGGCCCAGATCTTCTACCTTTGTCGCAGGTCGATCAGGAGTATTTCAGCCGACAGGCCGAGCAGTGAGGATCCTGTTAGTATTTTTAGTTTAGTTTTATTTCCGTACTTTCATTTCCTGATGTGAGCCCGTATTTGGGACTTACTTTCCAGATTGTTATTGTTACTTGGATTTATTGCTTCCGCATATTATTTCTTGACTCGTTTATTCTGGCATATGGACATGATCTAGATAGTTTATTTTATTTCTACTGTTCTTGATATCTATAGACAGCCGTAATGTGACTGTGGAGGGATATTTCTAGCCACAGGCAGCATGGTTGGCTCTGTCACGTGCCGATCTTAGCGCACTCTGGGAAGCGGGGCGTGACAATTTATAACTCCGTTATGTTCTTTACCTTAAATAGACAAGCACTCACTTTCTCCGGCTTCCTGGAGCTCAAGAAAATTGATCCCGCTTAAACCTATATTTACTAAAATACTTAAATGTTGTTTTATATAACCCGAGAGGGTTTTATGAAAAAATATTTTTAATATAGTTAAAATAAACCTTGAGAAGTTATTTATATTATTTAGGATTTTCATGGATGTGAATTTTAAGGGTTTGAGGTATTTTAATGATAATTGCTTTAGCTTGGAAAGTTCATGGTATTTTACTGTAACGCTTGTCTTTTGTTGGTATCTTGATAGTATTTTAGTGAAACTTATAAATCTTTCATTTAAAAAAATGTAAGCTTATTACATTTTGAAAAATATGGATTTGTAATTTTTATATAATTATTAAAAAATTAAATTTTATTTATTTATTTAGAAAATTCGTTTTTTCTTAAAAACTGTATTTAAAATCTTTCGAAACCGAATGCTCCGTGAGAAGATCTGCATCTTTCTCTACTAGCACAAGGATGTACGATAATCCGCACCATCCAATAGCGGGTCTCCTAAAGAGAGTTGTAGAGGCATAATCACAAAGGAGTTTAAAACACCGTTTAAAAGAAATCCGGTGATTATAGTAATTGATATTTTCTTGTAATAATGTCTTCGTAACAAAAATTCACATAAAAGATGTATCGTGCTATGTAACCATGTGTGCATGTAGGGTAGGTTATTATCCCGTGAAGTTTTCTTAAATGTATTGTTTTAACAAAACAATAAAAAATGATATTTAAAGTTCATGGTATTTAAATGAAAAGGTGTTACAATTGTTATTTCATATGAGAATTTTAATGAAATTTTGATTCTAAATATTAGGGTTTAAGGTTATAAGTATTGTATAAAAATTTGTTTGACCAAAAGATAATAGGAATTGGAGTTATAAGATTTGAAAAAATGATATCGGTATTAACTCCACTTTTACCGATTTTTATAAAGAGATAAATTCAATAAAGAGAAAAGAAGTTTAGGAGGGAGTTACTAGTTGATTATGTTTAGAAGAGGTGGAAAAAGAGAAGTTGAATTTCATGGCGTTACGGGAGCTCCGGAATTTACTTCGATTCTCATCGGAAATTACTTACTTGCTAACTCCTCTTTACTCCACTTGTACTTAGAAAATTTCTGAGAGTTTTGGTAGGAATTTCAGAATGATGTTGATCCAAAGTGTGGAGTGGTATTTATAGTATAGAATTAGTGTTTTGGAATTAAAAATTTGGATTAAAAAGCATTAAAATTTGGTTTAATGGTGAAATGAAGGGTCTCGGTTTGATTGCAGGGAAAGCAAACAGTGCGGGGGAGTTAGGGGTAGGTCAAGAGTCAAGTGTGCGATGGCCGGGTCTCATTGGCCTCGGTTTGACCGTCGGTACCGGCCAAATTGCGCATCTCGCCGGTCGTTTTAAGGCTTTGGTGCTCTGGATTTGTACCATGTGTACAACTCAGTGTTTATTCCATTTTCCACATGTTTGATTTTTCTAACTTTTCATTTTTCTGTGTATTGCACATGTAAACTTTTGGGTTTCCAAAAAGTTAAAAAGAAAAATCAGAAAAAATAATGTATCTAATGGGGATCGAACATATGAGCTACGTCACAGCAGTATAAGGACTTTACCAGTAAGCTACAAGTTGTTTCTTACTATTATTTAACAAAAATTACTTATAACTCAAACTCAGACTGTATAACTCATTTCTGTACATTAAACTGGAAAATTCCGTACAGTAAATTCAGAGTCGTTACAGGATCGAGAAAGCAAAGCCCGTGTTTACTCCTTTAGGGGCGCATTTCATGCTTTCTCCGAAGTTATCACTGGGGTCGGATACAGATATAGAGCACATGTCAAGAGTGTCATATGCGAGTGCAATAGGCAGTTTGATGTATGTGATGGTTTGCACATGTCTAGACATTGCACATGCATTAGGGATGGTCATTCGATACATGGCTAATCCAGGAAAGGAGTATTAGCATACTGTAAAGTGGACTCTAGGGTACTTGAGGAAAACTATGGGATTCGGCTTGTTATTCAGTAGAGACAGTAAGGATGGTTGTATCGTGACAGGGTATTGTGACTTAGATTTTTCTGGTGATAAGGACAGTTGGAGATCTATGACGGGTTACGTATTCACGTTGGGCACTGGCACAGTGTCATGGAGATCGACGTTACAATTCATTGTCGCATTATCAATGATAAAAACAGAGTTGATAACTGCTACGGAGGTTGTCAAGGAGGTCATATATTTGCGTGGATTGATGGATGTTATGGTTGTTCAGCAGGATTTCACGGAGGTGTTTTGAGACAGTCAGAGCACGATTCAATTCGCGGAGTATCATGCTTATAGTTCGAGAACTAAGTATATCGAGACGAAAGATTTCTTTTTGGAGAACGAGATGAAGGTTGTTTCGCTTACGAAGATTGATATCTATGAAAATCCGACGGATGCATTTACGAAGGTGGTACCAGTTTCCAAATTCAAGCTTTACTTGGACTTAATTTGCCTAGCTGCTTGATAAAGGTTAGAAACAACAAATTGCAGAATTCTAAGTTTTTTTTATGAAAGTGTAGAGATTTTGCGAATTTGAATTTAGATGGAAATTGTTGAAATTGATTGCAAATTCGGAGCCCGAGATCAAGAGCTCATAAGCCCAAAACTCGAAAGCTAGTGCATAGTGCGTGCAAGGGCAGCACGTGCGTAACGTGATACGTGCGGTTAGACGTGCCCAAGAGACATCTATGAGATTTTGAATAGAAATATATTTGAAGAAGATTTAATTAACCTAATTAATTAAATTCTCAAATTTATCTCGATTTAAACTAATCTCTATTCAAATTTGGACTTATGTCTAAAAGTATTGAGAATTTGGACATATTCTGAAAGTCTCAACCTCTACTCTTATATATTAATTAATTAATGCACAATTAAAAGAGTCTTAACAAATCCACACAGAGCCAGAATCGGCGGCTGCGGCAAAATAAAATCCAGAGGTCAATTTTTGTGCGGCGGCGGCTAACTAAAATCCGAGAGAGAAAGAAAGGGATTTGCATAGAAAGAATTTTGTATTTGGGTGAAATCGAGATGGCAGAAATCATCTCTTATAATTCTTCGTTGAACAGTGGAAACAATTTTTCGTCGGTTTTCAGAATTAGCTGCAAGTACGCACCGAACCTCGAAAATATCTTGTGTCATTTGCTTGGTCTGTTTTTTTTCTTTTATTACTTATTATTTTTGCGTAATTGCTACTTTTGATCCTTTTCATCAGTTCCGATTCACGCGTATCGATCATCCGCTGCGTAATTTGTTGCTATTTTCACAACAACAAATTCTATGAATGATATACTAAGGGTTTTGTGCAATTAATCCTAAATTGTCATGTATATTAAGAGTGTCCTAAATTTCAATCGAGTAGCGAAAAAGACAATAAAACTGCTGTAACTGTTAAAATTCCAAGTTTCAAATAGAAAAAGAAATTTGAAAAACAATCTTCTCAGGAGACATGAAGTTGGTATACAAGAGAGATTACATTTTAGACCAAATACACCGCTACAAGATTACTACCACTGCAGACAAAAATAACATAACTAAAAGTTCTCATGGGGTAGAAGCACACCCTCAATAAAATAAAATAAAATAAAATAAAATTCCAAACTAAATTAAATTCTTATTCAAATCATGAACCAAATCGATCTATCAATATTTTTTCATTTCTTAGGAGCTAGCTTCATTGCCATTTGAGGCACTCTCTCCTTTTAGTTCAAGGCTCACAAGATTGTTGCTGCTGATATTGTTGAAGAAGTTGGCTGACTAGAAAATCCATCGAAGCTTGAAGATTATTAATTAATTATCGCCGATAGAAGAGGATGACCCGAATTTTGTCTAGTCTCCTCCGTCGAGAATCGCTGCTTTCAACTTTTGGATCCCCTCTTCTATAAGGTTCATGACATCTACACCAAATATTGATACTTTAATGTCATTGAGCAAATAATCAGGGATTAACGAATATAAATTAAATTTGCCTTTTTCATTATGACAAAATTTGGTCTTTTCTGTTTTTTAAGACAATTTTGAATACTTTTAGTTGCAGATCGTACAACTATAAAGATCACTAAAAAATTAACCTTTTTGCTACCATACATGAAATGAAGATAGAATTTTTAAAACATATTTAGGAAAACTAATATTAACCGGGGAAATTTCACTAAAACCCTGTGTACAGTAGCATATGTTTCCGTACAGAAACCCCTTAAGTTTTCTTCAATTAAACGCTGCCCCCTCTAGAGACTGTCCTGTCGTTAATTTCATACATAGCGAACTCTTAAAAGTAGATGAAAGGGTATTTTTGGAAGAAAAAGGTAAAATTTTAAGTTTAAATTTTTACGACGGGAGATCAGAGGGGAGTCGTGTGTAATGGAGAAAAGTTTGGGAGTTTCTGTGTAAAAAAAAATAACTTCATGATGGTTTTGGAATATTTGCTGCAATACAGGTTTTGCTGAAATTTCCCAATGCCAGAGAACGCAGACTGATCTCAACACCAGAGAAGATCTAAAATTATTTTAAAGAAATAAAATGAATATCATCTCATTGATAGAAAAACCTTACCAAATTGCATTTTAACATCTCCTTCCATTATGTCCTGGAGCACCTTCTTCTCATTATTTTCTGCTAACATCTCACTGTATTCTCGCTATCATCATGATAAAAGAAACGGACGGTTTTTTAGTCAATTTCAAAATAGAGAAAGAAAAAGCGAGTATAAAGCAGATGTACCTCTGATGAGAGCAACTCCTCTAATGATGCTGCCGTTTCTATCCGCAAATTTTGCGCTTTCTCCTCGAGATCTAACATTTGATGTAATTTTTCCTCCTTTGATTTTAGAGCCGATTGCCTATACATTAGACAACATTCTATCACATTGCACCAAAGTACTAATCATAATAGAGACAATTATTAAGAGGCAATAGAAGGTTTGAGATTTCCCTAACTAACATTAAGACCTTAATTATGAACTTGAATTATAGAGATGTCTAAATTTCCTACAAACTTTTATTAGCAGTTGACTAGGCATGTCTGGAAACATTTTATTGCAAGACATATGGAAATGCTTTTAAGTGTATATATATGTAGAAGAGTAGGTACCTTGCACCTGTTTTATCGAAATATTTCAAAGACCGATGCATTTATATTTTATGAAAATATTGTAAAGCATGTTTTATGTAGTTGGTTTAAAAAGAGTAAAACTGAAGCCGAGATCTGAAGCCGTAATACCGACTGATATGAAGTAGGCCCGTATATTAAAAATATATTTTACACAAATAAATATCTAATTAGATGACAGAATATATACCTCCTTGCTCTTAGTGGATGCACAAGTGTAATTTTTGCAAGTTTTGCAGCTGACTTTGTGATCTTCTTTGTATCTGCCCCCGAAATACCCTCGGAATCCGGTAAGGAAAGATCGGATGCGATCGTATCAGGCCGGTTTAGAGTATGGCTATGTTGGTGGATAACTTTTGGATTTTCTTTAAGATTTGAGATCAGAATCTCTTTAGATTCTGCTGAAAACTCCACCGCATTTCCATCATCGTTATGATTGGATGTCTCAGAACGGGCTCGATGCTCGACAACATTGTTCTCTTCATCTTCTTTTACAATGGCAAGTGGATATTTCCCCTTGTCCATTGCGCGATACAAAAGGGAAGCGAGGGCTCGCTAGCTATGCTTTCTTTCTTTAAGAAATAATCGTTTTCTATTTTCCAATTCCACAATGCACCTACATGGGCGCTTTATAGCAAAATTCAATGATGTTTTAGGAAGGAATAAATTAATAATCATGGCTATGTATGTAATATGTACTCTTATAAATACATATAATTTAAAAGCGGAAACAAATGAATTCCTTTAAAAGAAAAAAAAAAGAAACAAATTAATTCACTCATTTAAGACAATTATCTTGGAAAGCTGGAGGTCATGCATGAGATGTCTATTACAATTCTAAAATTGGACACAACTCAATTATATTCTCTCACGGCTACATTTCCATAATATTTTGGCCAGTATGGACCTATTCCTTTGAAACCAATCTACAATTGAAACCAAATGGTTTCGATCAAAACCATATGATCAAAACAAGTGCATCTCTTTGGTGTCTACAAGCCATTCGTTCAGTTACCAGCGAAATATATATAAACAATAACAAACATAACAAATATATATCATAAAATAGCATTAAGTTCTTAACCTCCAAAGAAATAAAATTACGAAAATTTACATATCGACATATCACATATAATTGTGTTGTCATTTAGACAATCCTTACTCGCTAAATTATTTAGAAGGAGAATAACAAAACTGTAACCAAAAATCAAATCAAATTTTAATACCCATCATTAATTAAAATTCTTGGAATTATGGATATATAAATAATTTAATGATCCACAAGAAGTATTTGATAAGTGCCCACCCAAGTATCAAAATATTCGAGTACCTATAATGTTTACTCCACATATGTTTCATTCCTCTTTGGACCATATATAATAGTAATAATAATAATAATAATAAAAGAATTGCCCTTCTTTGTGGTGTTGGCGCTTCGTATTTTAATATTTAAATGTTATTTAAAAATTATTCTAATATCACTTTTTATTACCGCCATGAATAATCCAATACAGCAAGTTCGCATTCGTTACATAGAGCATTCAAGGATCTTTTTGTTGTCTTCCGGTTGTCCAATATAAATACTTACTAAAAGAGTTGTTTAAAATTTAGCGTAAGTTCCATGAACCTGTTCCAATTTGTCATGGAAATCTAGCTGTGAGAATATAATTGAGTTGTGTCCAATTTTTGAATTGTAATAGACATCGCATGCCATGACCTCCAGCTTTCCAAGATAATTGCCTTAAATGAGTAAATTAATTTCTTTCTTTTTTTCTTTTGAAGGAATTCATTTGTTTCCGTAAGCATTTGGGCCCGATCCTATCCGATATCTGCCCATATGAGTGAGTATCATAAATATTCATATACAGGAGGCTAGGTGACGTGATCTGGATTGCGCCAAAATGTTACCTTCCGTTGATTTGCTGATGGCAGCGATGGATGGATGAGATTGGATCTGGAGGCTGTCGCTCCTGAAGCGTGTGGATCTCAATGGGTTTGAGGTTGTGGTTGCCGAGCTACCTGCAAGGAAGTCCCGGGGTGGTTGTACCACCGAGGACCCTCCGACGGTCAAGTTAGACTAGAGATCCGAGCAGAGTAACGGCTTAGTGGAGTAAAAATGACTTACTTGAACCGTCTGAAGAAGGGGTTTATATAGCGGTGGCAGCAGGCAAGGCAGGCGCGAAAATAACGCCAGCCGTTACGCTCCCGAAGCCACGCCCGCGTGATGAGCGGGACCTTCCATTAATGGCGAGACAGGCTCGTTAATGGGGGATCGTAGTAGCGTGGAACGTGGGATGTGGCCGGCGGAGATCTCGCGCATGGCGAGATTCACGGGATGGCGGTTACGCCTGAAAGCGGTGTTGTTGGTCAGTCGAGGAGACCGAAGAAGATGACCTCGGCGGGAGAGCTCGCGGAGGAGAGGGAGAGCCGAGGTATCTTGGTTCTGCTCGAGCCCGGAGGCGAGCTGAGAGGGCCGAGGAGGCTCGGGCCTGTGATAGCTCGAAGACGAGGTGTGAGGCCGAGGAGGCCAATTGTGCTGGGGACTCGGAGGTGAGCCAACATTTGCTTGTAGGACGGGCACAGCAATGGTCTAATCGGCCACTGTAGGTCCTTTCTTGTGAGTCCTGAGACACGTCATCTGCCACGTGTCCTGATCTGGGAGATCACCGATATCGAGCATCATCACTAGGGTTTCACATGAAATATAAAAGAGATAAAGTTTCTCTAGAGAGAAACTAAAGTGTCGTCGTCTCATTCTTCATCCTCTTCTATTTTAGGTTAGCTTGTGGGGTGATGAAGTGGGGATTCTCACTTTCTAACAAATTGTGGTTTCCTTTCGGTTGTTATTTTAAGACGATAAAAATCAGATCTTCTACGTGATGTGGGTGAGGAATTATCCAACCAATTATATCAGGTATATCGTAAACGTTTAGAGTAGATACATGTATTTCCACTGTGCATGATTGCTTGTTATGTATCTACGTCACCTTAACTGTACATTAGTATCAGAGCCATGCATCTCACGTTCGTAGAATTATAAATCTGTGATTTTTAAATTATTTGCAGGTCAAAATTTGGGTTTTTTTACCTAAACGTAGATCAATTTTTTTAATGTCAAATCTATGATATCACTACTACAAAAGTGCTCAAAGGTAACGGAGATTTGGTCACGGTTGAGTAACGGTCTTAAACGAATTGGTCACGGTTTGAACCGTGACCAATTGCATTATGTGGCGGGCCCCAATTTCATTGGCACGATAAAACCCTCCCTCACCCCAAATATTCTTTCGATGTTTCCAAATTCCTTCTGCCCCCAAATTTTCTTCTGCCCCCAAAATTTCCATCCACCCCCAAATATCTCCTGCCGCGTGCCTCCTTCCTCACCCTAGCCACCATCGAAGCTCCATTGTCGAGGCCGTCCTCCTCGAAGCCCCGCTCTCCCTTGATCGAAGCCCTTGCTTCCATATTTCCCTAAGCCAAGATCGAGGTTTTAACTACTGGATTAGTAAATACAACCTTTGTAGTCGTGTCCTTCGTCTTCTATACCACTTCTTACGCTCCTAGGTCGTCGGGAACGAGCTTGGGAGTCGGTCTTTCTCGTCGAAGATAATCCACCTGAAGGACCCTAAACTTGCTAAGAATCTACTCTAGCTTTACACTAATAATCAAACTGAAGCAACTAGTGATTAGAACTTACTAAGAATTGATCACTAGAATATAGAAGTGACTAAGCACTAATTTTTCCCTTATTTCTTTTCTTCTATCTCATCTAAGAAATTTTCAAGAGAAGAAGAAGAAGAAACCCAAGGGTGATGTTTTTCCAAATGAGCATATGCTACTACAATTCTCTTTATCTCTCTCTTTCTTTTTTTTCGCTTTTAGAATATTGTGTGGAATTGTGACTCACCATACTGAGTCACAAGTCCACATTATTTTAAAATGAACTTGAAGAAAAGAGAAGAGCAGAGAATACCACCTCATGTGTACACATACACATGTGTATATGTATATATATATAAATATATAAAAATACACTAATACAAATATATGCTACAAATTCATACACCCGTATTCATATAAAATACGAATACCCGTATTTGTATTAAGATAAAAATACATCTATTTATACCAAGACACAAATACACGTATTTATACAAATACCCGTATTCGTATAAATACCGTATTCATTCAAAATACGAATATTGAAAAGAGAGATACCAAAAACAGACATATAATACTGACTCACATTTTATCCAATTGTGATAATGTGGCTATCTTTCAAACTGGTTAGAATTAACAAAACGTCCGATTAAAAGTACATGTACAAAAACAAGTGTTTTAATCGAACCTAAGTACGTATCAAAATACGTACACTATATCATTTCGCCTGAGCTGGAAAACCCTCTGTGTAGGACTCTAAAAACTTGACAATATGCTAGCAGTGGATTTAACCACAAGCACGTCAGCGGCACTAGCTGTACGTAACGGCTACCCAGGTATTGAACGAAATGAAGGTCGCCAAGAAAACTCATCCATATCCATACTGAGCCCGAAAGTGACAATCTCCGTACAGTCCGGTCTGTTCGTCTAAGAGTATCGCATATCGGGTCTAGGGGTTAGGTAAAGTCAGACCCTTAAGAATGTGATAGGTCATGTCGGTGTGAAGGCCATCACCCATTGAGAAACTACTGATCCAAATCAGTAAATCTCTTCCACCTTGGCCAAGGATTTCTGGTGATGTCCAACCATGCACTGCGTGACATCTACCCCCAATACCGGGAGAGACAAATCCTTGACGATCCGTTCACTGCCTCCATGTGGCTCGGGATTGTACTCAACTAAAACCTATTTGCACGACCCAGTAGAGCTGTGGTAGGGTAGTATCCAAATCACAGTGGGACCTCACACGAGACAAATGATGATTTCAGGTCGACAAACTAAGTTGTACTCATGTCAGCAAAGAACTACTATTTGACAATAGGTATAATAGCATCTAGCATGTTCCCAGCGAGTCCGTCCAGTGTAACTCATAACCCAATGAGCACCTGTATACAATTTTTGGTGACTAACTAACACCAATAGCTGTAAGACCGGCCATCGCCCCTCATCGGGGTCAAAAAACGTATAAACTAGTCTACTATGAAATATCGATGCACGGTGTCACACCCCGCTTCCCAGAGTGCGCTAAGATCGGCACGTGACAGAGCCAACAATGATAATTGTGGTGAGGAAACATCTCTCCACAGACATATTACGGCTGTCTATAAGATATCAAGAACAGTAAAATAAAATAAACTATATAGTACATGTCCATATGCCAGAATAAACGAGTCAAGAAATATAAATGTGCGGAAGCAATAAATCTAATAAGCAAAACATCTGGAAAGGACGTCCCAAATATGGGCTCACATCAGGAAATGAAAATGCTGAAAGAAAACTAAACTAAACTAAATACCAAATTGCTCCTTACTGCTCGGCCTGTCGACTGAAGTACTCCTGGTCGGCCTGCGAAAGAGGTAAAGGATCTGGGCCATGCAAAACCCAGACGTCAGTGCGTCATAATATCAAGCAATAAAATATAATCAGGAGGTAACAAGTTATGCAGGCATGAGCATGAACAGTAATGAGTGTGTAACAGTAACATGAATATGGAACAGTGAAGTGTATGTGCATGCGGTGAGTAATCTATGCTACTGGGTTAATTAATCTCAAGTCTTTGAAATCAATTTAATGAATCGTCGATGTAACTCAATAGTATCCCGTGCATACCCGGGACCACGGTCCAGACTCTCAGGGCTGAATCCGAAACGTGCCGCTAAGCACAAACAGGAAACATGTACAGACGAATGATGTCAGCAACATCATCCCGGGACTGGCCTAGCCCCCAAAACTGATCAGTATAAGCGTCAAACTGTTGAGTTACAAGTCAGGTTTCATCATTGATTTCCCCTTACCCCCAAGTTATGTGTTCAAGTCAGGTATTGATAAATCTGGAGCTAATGCCAACACAGGATCAAGCAGGTATAGGTTTGTCTATGCAGACAACGGGATACATCCGTCAGGACAACATGTTAGGATTGTCGGCATTAGAAACAGGATCAGGTAATATGTCAAGTAGTGTCATATCAGGTCATAACAGGTAGTGCACAGGTATCAAACAGATGCTCATAATAAAACTGTAGCAAGTACGGGTGCACAATAAAAGTACGGATGCACAGTAAAATACGGATGCATAAATATCTATCAGGGATTTCATCCGCAACTTCATGACTATGTAGGATGCACATTATCAAGTATGTAGTGCTAATATAATAGTAACATGAAATAATATGATCTGTAGATGTAACTATACATATAATAAATGATACGGATGCACACGGGTATCCGAAAACAGTAAACATTAATATGGATGTACAATGCAATCAACATGTGATATTTTTAATCATATGGATGCAAAATATATAACATGGCATGTAGCAAGATAAACTTGCATGCGACTAGATATATAAATAACGGTATGGATGCATACGGGTATCGAAAAACTGTAACATTGTAATATGGATGCACAATAAAATAAACATGTAATATTTTTATTCATATGGATGCAACATATGTATCATAGCATGTAGCAAGATAAACTTTCCTGATCGGATCTCACGACGGGATCCGTAAGCTGCGTCCGACGTCGGGTAAACGTTGCGATGTACACACGGCGTACAGAACAAAACTAGGCAAGGCAAGAACGCGACCACGCTAGCTGGGGACGTCCATTGGGTTGCTCGGATCGTCGACGACGGCCACGGCACAGGCGATGATCGGAAACAAGAACCAAAAAAAGATAAGAAGAAGAAGTAGAAGAAGAAGAAGAAAAAGGAAGAAGAGAGGGTTGTTCTCTAGGCTTGGGTGCTCTGGGGTCAGAGGTGAGGCAAGGGAGTCGTCGACGACGATGGGCCATCGACGGGGAGGTGCAGGCGATGGTTTTCAAGAAAGGGCAGTGGGTGTTGCGGGTTCTTAAAGTCGGGGTGCAGGTTCTGGTCGGGGTGCAGGGTTCTTGCTCTGGTTTGAGAGTGTAGGAGAGGTGGCAGGGAGGGCGTGTTTGCGACGACGAGATGGTCGGAGATCCGGTGAGGAGGGTTCAAGCGAGGGTTACGGGCAAGGCTTGCAGTGGTCGGGCGATGGTTTGCAGGTCGGGAAAGAAGAGAGAGGAGGAAGGAGCGAGGTCGGGGATGATGGGAGACCGACGAGATGGTCGGCGGCGTGGGCGATGGCGTCAGAGGCGATGGGGCACGGCGTGGGTTTGAGCGGGGAAGAGGCGTCGGGAAAAGAGAGGAAGGTGATGGTCGAGGTGTGGACGAGGGTGGTGGCGAGGTGAGGTCAGGACGTCGTGGTGGTGACGGCGTGAGGCGGTGACGGCGTGGTAATGGGTGTGGGTTCGTGAGGAGGCAGTGAAGGCGGGAAAAGAAAAAAAATGAAGAAGAAAGAAAGTTTGAGGGAGAAAGAGAGGGCCGGCTGCAGGTAAGTATGGGTTTTTGTTTTTTGTTTTTTTATATAAAGAAAGAATATATATAGAGAGATAAAGAGAGAGGGAGTCACGAGAGAGAGAGACAGAAATACTGTTAGGATTAGATTGATTAGGATTTTAAAATATATTTTTAGTTTTTAAAATATGTAAACAATTATATATTTAAAAGAATATAATATTAAATAAATTTGAGTTTTCTGGCTAAAACAAAAATAGTCCAAAACACGCCCGGGTCGGGTCTAAAATTATGGTTTGAAATACGATTAATATACGTGTCAACCAAAACCAAAATGCGATATCCGGGTAACGAAAATGCATACCCGCAAGAACGGATAAACGTAACGTGCACGTAGCTATCCAAACGAGTCTATTTCACTAAACGGGACGAGAATACGATGTACGAATGCTACCACAGGGTCAAGGGTATGATGCAGGCTATGCTAGATATTTTTAAAATATTTTATTTGACTTTATTTGTTATACTAAAAAAATACAAATGCCAGATATAATGCCAGTATGCAGTATAAACAATATTAAAAGTGCATGGATTCTCATAACTAGCCGGAATAAATTATAAACAGGAATCAAGACGGGTTTCCAGCAAGCGGGTCGGGTCGGATGCAAAGACGGATACCAATACACTATTCGCACCCAAAACACAATAAATCAAGAAATAGCCATAAATAAAGAAATACCCAAACAGAATTGGTATAAATGAACTAGGGTGTTACATTATACCCAACTACTAAAGAATTTCGTCCTCGAAATTCCCGGAACAAGAAAAGATAAACTAACATGAATCTACAAGAAGAGGTGTGGAAACTTCTGTCGAATCTCGTCCTCTCGTTCCCAAGTCGATTCTTCATGCGAGCGATTTCCCTATGAAACATGTACGAGAGGGATAACCTTGTTCTTGAGGACCTTTTCTCTTCGATGAACAATCGATATCGGTCGTTCCTCAAAGGTGAAATCCTCCCTTATAGTTAGCTCCGAATAATCTAGCACGTGTGTTTCATCTCGAACATACTTACGGAGTTGAGATACATAAAACACGTCATGAATACTCGCCAAAGATGGTGGTAAAGCCAATCGATAAGCCACTTCTCCAACACGCTGAATAATCTCGAAAGGCCCCACGAATCGAGGACTAAGCTTGCATCGACTCCCAAAACGAATCACTCCTCTAGTCGGTGATATCTTCAAGAATACAAGATCACTAACAGCGAACTCTAGAGGTCTTCTCGATGTATCGGCCCAACTCTTCTGCCGATCTTGTACTGCCATCATGTGATTCCGGATAGTATTAACCTTCTCTACTGTTTGCACGATCAAATCTGGTCCCAACAATTTTCGTTCTCCAACATCGTCCCAACAAACAGGTGAGCGACACTTGCGACCATACAATGCTTCGAATGGAGCCATCTGAATAGTCGCCTGAAAGCTGTTATTGTAAGAAAACTCCACCAAGTGTAGATGATCCTCCCACGAGCCCTTGAAGTCTAACATGTAAGCTCTCAACATGTCTTCAAGAGTTTGGATCGTTCTCTCCGACTGGCCATCTGTCTGAGGATGATAAGCAGTACTAAACTTCAATCGCGTTCCCAAACTTTCCTGTAAACTCCTCCAGAAGTGCGATAAGAATCGGGTATCACGGTCAGAAATGATGCTCACAGGTACTCTATGCAATCTCACAATCTCCTGCATGTACCGCTCTGCCAACGTTTCCGTCGACTGACCAACTTGAAACGATACGAAATGAGCTGCCTTGGTCAGTCGATCAACAATCACCCAAAATGCATTGTTGCCCTTTGGACTCCGCGGTAAAGCTGTCACGAAATCCATGGTTATATGTTCCCACTTCCACTGAGAAATCAGAAGTGGTTGCAATAAACCATCTACCCTTTGATGTTTAGCCTTAACTTGCTGACACGCCAAGCACTTCGCTACAAAACGGGCAATCTCCCTTTTCATGCCTTCCCACCAGAAATGTTGGCATAGATCACGATACATCTTCGTGCCTCCTGGATGTACATAATAAGCGGAACTGTGCGCCTCCTTCATAATTTCTTCACGAATGTCTCCTTTTAGCACACATAAACGGCTACCATATCGCAACAAACCATCCTCATGAATCAACAAGTCTGTTCGAAGTCCCGCTTCTACCTGTTCTCGAAACTTCTGCAACCATGGATCGTGCGACTGTGCTTCTTTAATATTATCGATCAATGATGACTGTACTTGTAGCTGCATCAATTGTCCTGAAGAATGTGGTAACGCGACCTCCAGCTCGAATCTCCGAAAATCATCGATAAGCTCCCTCTGTGCTGTCAACATTCAAATTGCTGGAAACCGACTAAGCGCATCTGGCACTACATTAACTTTCCCCGGATGGTACTTAAGATCAAGATCATAATCAGCCATCAGCCCCAACCATCTACGCTGTCTCATGTTGAGCTCTTTCTGCGTGAATGATTGGATGGAAAGATGTGTTTGTTTGTAGTTAACCGCAATCAATAACGGTGTCGCGTGTAGCTAGACCGAGATGAGTACGGGTCGTCCTCAGGGAAACGTTGAACCTTTTACTCTTACTTTAGATGTGTTGAAAAAGAGAGGAGGAAATAAGAATTTTGAAGAATGGTTTCTAGATCTACGTTATGATTTAGATCTAGATTAACTACGGATGTAAGTTTATATAATAAGAGGGCTTGTAGGGTTCGTTAGGATTTAGTAGTTATGAACGATTAATTAAAAGTTACCCTTTTATCCTTTAATAGATTTAAAACTAGAACGACGGTGATGCGTGTAGATTAGGGTTTCTGGAGGAAAAAGGAATCTCACTCTTAACCCTTATCTCGACACGGAACTCCGTTCATATCTAGCCTTTACCAAAACAATCATTAATCTAATCTCTAATCGCGGTCGGAACTAACAAAGAATTGTTAGCGCGCCCGATTAGGATGTTAATGATTGTTTTGATAAAGTTCATAAACTTTATAGGACTTAAAAAGGGTTTAGAGATGTTCATCATCCATTAGCCTACCCTAATCCTACGAACCCTAACAATCAGAGAATTACTCGCGCATGTTGGGAGAAAAAGAGATAGAGAGAAAATGCATAATTAAACTACTAAGAAATAGAATAAGAAAAAGAAAGCTACCTTTATTAATCAACAATATTCATTACACTTTGATTCCTTAGAAAATGATTACAAAGACTAGTTTGCTTCTCGATCTCTTCCAAGGAGGTAGACGAACAGTTGATGATCAGCCTGGATACGTGAGCCGTCTTGGACTTCGTGATCTCGTCGGCTTGATAAATTTTCCAAGAGGCTCGCGGTGCCTTTTTATAGTGCAAAGCCAGAATCATTTGCCTCAATAGTTAGTAAAATTTAGCATAGATTCATCCCAAAAATCCTCGGCTTCCAACTCCATAGAATTGCGGCGGATCCGCGGCCCAAGAGGGGGTTTGGCCGTGGATCCGCGCTTAAAGATCAGGATCTCTTGACTGAAATTTTTGGGCTTGCATCTTGTGACATGTGGCAATCCTAGGCACCTTCAGAATCTGGAAATCTTTTCTCGATTGCTTCCAGACTTGGTCTCCAAGTTTTGCTTCTTAATTAGGCAAGTCTTTTTCAACAATTTGATTTCCTTGATAAATTCTGCATAACAACTTGGAAAATTCTGCACAATAATCTCAAATAATATTTAGTAGACTTAGTTCTACTAGGATTTGGTCAATGAATTTATTTGCATACATTTTTCTACCAAATGCTAATTAAAATATATTAACACATGGAAAATAGTGTTTTTACACATAAACCCTCATATGTATAATATATTATAATAAAGTCTTTTTTTTAATATGAAAATGGTAGGAAAAATGTAATACAAATGTGCAATTTTATCAACTGAACAAATACCCCCAAACTTATCTTTGATCGTCCCGAGCAAACTAGTTTATTCAAGAGGAGAAAAAGAAAGGAGAAAACTAAGCACACTTTCGTAGGCAGACACGATTGCACTGAGCACGTGCAACAAGCCGTTAAACCTCTGGGTGTCCCTAGTAGGAGGAGTGTTGTCTCCTGAGGGTTTTCAGCGGATTACACCCACAAAATCCTATAACAAAAGAAAGATGGTGAAATTTACATATAAAGACAAGAACCATAAAAGAAGGGCCTTGAAAAGAAGAGTTTCCAACAATACTAGCTTTTCAGTTGTCATGAGCCCTATCTTAATAGTCATGAAAAAATGTTAGAAATCACATCATCCCTCAATAAAACATCGTCTTTATTCTTCATTCCTACCTTTCATCCAAACATTGATCATATACCCCTACGTGTGTGTATAGGACATCCCTACACTCGGAGAATTCAATTCAAGCTATCATACTCTTGTCCATCTACCTTAGTACTTTTTAATTTGATGAATACTTAGATTTGCTCACACATTTTCATGCGACCGTTAATACTTCTTGAGGTACTAACCGACCGATTACTCATGTGTTTGCTGATTAGGTGATAATATTTTCTCGTCTTGCACCACCTAAGGCTTAGCAGTGACTCCCAGACCAGTTGGCCTTAGGGCACTAGGTGAAAAGGCACCCTCGCTATATTTTTTTATTGCTGTCTTGGCGATACAAAACCAGTGTTCATTTTTTTTCTTTTCACCATTTTTATATTTTCTTCATTTTTTTTTCATTTCCTTCATACTTTGGCTTTTAGACAAGAGCATTTCAAGGTATCCTCTACTATCCCGAGTTTCAAGACGTGTGTATGTGCATATAGTAGGGTATCAATATTCAAATGTTTGGCTTCCAGAATAGAAACTATTTTTCAGACTTATTTTTATCCTCAGATTAGTGACTTCCTTCATCTTACTAACCCTTGGAACAACAGCTCATAACTACTTATTACTAGATCGTTTAAGAAAACTTCTAATTTTCTTGGTTTTCTTAAACTATTCCTATCTTTTGGATGTAATTTTTCACTTTCTATTCTTTTATTATCAAAGAAAATTTTTAAATTTTTTTTTTTGAAAATGTTGTGCTTATGCAAAATATGATGCAAATTGATGTATAAATAAGCACAAACCTCCCCCAAACCTGTTTACAGCAGTGTCCTCACTGATGTCATCCGTTAAGCTAAAAAACCTGTAGACTTGGGAGGAAATTATTAATGGGGGCAAGAATATATGAAAGTGAAAATCCTCCCCCAAACTTATTTTAGGCTCACAATTTTGTAAAAATCATTTTCTTTCAAGAGCCAAAATATACCACCCCTCCCCCAAACTTGAGTTAAACATTTTTAATCTTTTAAAATCACATGAGGGGGTCAAGGTTATTGGTCAATGCCAAGCTTTGCAAAGACCGAAGGTCAACACCAACCATTCAAAAATTTTATCGATGAAGCACCAAGGTTGGTGGAAGAACATGTCACCTATTGACGTGAAGAAGTAGGGAGGTGACAAGAGATGTATTGGAAAAGGATTGCGTCTCAATTTGGAGAGACGACACAGTGATTTTCACCTTGGAGGTGACAAGAGATGTAATGATGGATTACTCGCATTGTCATGATTTTCCAAAAGAGGGGGTGGAGGTCCAATTTCTTCATCTTGGAGTTGATTCATCTCAACACCCGTATCTTGTAAAAATGCGAGTTCATCAGCGAAAATTTCCTCAAAACTTTCATCGATACCCCGAAAAATAATGTCATCAGAAAAAATGGGGTGATCGTCAGACTCAATATAAGGTTCCTCATTAGATGTTGACCCGGACAACTCGGTGGAAGAGTAAATGGTTGGGTCAAACAACAACATATGAAAAGAGTCTGTATCATGAGGTTGATCAAATTCGCTGCTGTCGACATCCATTAATTCGACAGAACACACATGAGCATAGGGTTCGGAGGGTTCACTTCCCAACTTGTAAATGTTAAGCTCAATTGACTTCTTCCCAAAGGATAGGGTCATAGAGCCGTTTCTACAATTGATTACCGCGTTGGAAGTGGCCAAAAATGGTCGACCGAGTATCACCGGGATTTGATTGCGTGGGTTTGCCACAGGCTGTGTATCAATAACGATAAAGTCCACAGGAAATATGAATTCCCCGACTTTGATTAACACATCCTCTAGCTCACCTCTAGGTTGGGTGATAGATCGATCGGCCATCTGAAGAGTGCAATGCGCCGGCTTTAACTCTCCGATCCCTAATTGCTCATAAACAGAATACGGAAGCAAGTTAACACTAGCACCTAGATCGAGTAGAGCACGATTAATATTTTTACCCCCAATAGAAATTGAAATTGTAGGACTTCCGGGGTCCTTTCGTTTCTTGGGTAGTTTTTGTGTAAAAGCAGTGCTCACATTACTCGCAAGGAAAACTTTTTTAGGTACTTGAACTTTTCGCTTCCTAGTGCACAAGTCCTTTAAGATTTTCGCATATGACGGAATTTGTTGAATAGCATCTAGGAGAGGAATGTTTATGTTAACTTACTTAAAAATTTCCACAATCTTCTCCATTTGTGGACTTGGTCTGTTGCCCCTCAACCTGTTTGGATAAGGTGCTTGATCAATAAGTTTTGGGTCCAACATTTGTGGAGAAGACTGTGGGGATGGATTCGATCCCAAAACTGGAGTGGGAATCGACTTAGATAGATTTGGCAAAATGGGCGAAGGGTTCGAGCCTTGGGGAAAACGGAGAATAGGCTCGGATGAAAGTGGGAGACTAGACGAATTAGGGAAGAAGAAGAAGCTGGGGTATCATTGGTGTCACTATCATCACACTGCTCACCCACTCGGTCATTCAGCACTTTTCCCGATCTCAACGTGGTAACAGCACTCACATTATAACTTTGTGAGTGGCCAGGATTAGGTATGGGTTGAGATGGGAGTTTCCCTTTCTCTCTTGCACTCATTGCGGCGTTTAACTGTGCGATTTAGTTTTCTATTGATTTAATACTCTCACCATGGGAGGAGGAGTTTTTCGTTAGGGTATCAATAGAAGACCTCATCTCAGCCGAATTTTGCATGGATTGTTTCATGAACATATCCAAAGTTTGTGCAAGTGAGTTGTCAGTACCGGCCACTTGTGGTGTAGAAATGTTGGCCGGATTTTGGAAATTCTGTGACTGAAAGGAGGGCTGATTCTGTGGTTGTGGTTGCTGTGGAGGAGGTCTTTGATAATTGCTTTATTGGTATTGATTCCAAGCAAAGTTAGGATGATTCCTCCATCCTTGATTATATGTGGAAGAATAAGGATCGTTTCTAGGTCGCTGCTGAAAAGCAGCATTAGCTTGAAACGATGCATTCATAGGACATTCTTCCGTTAAGTGTGAAGGATCCGAACAGTAACCACAGACGGTCTTAGGAAGCGTAACCTGATTTAGGGAAACTGATGAGAATCTGCTCTCAATA
The DNA here is from genome assembly GCA_030015575.1 of Agapanthus africanus. Classification (NCBI taxonomy): domain Eukaryota; kingdom Viridiplantae; phylum Streptophyta; class Magnoliopsida; order Asparagales; family Amaryllidaceae; genus Agapanthus; species Agapanthus africanus. Next base: position 336,518,302 of record JASDDO010000010.1, read on the forward strand.
GCGTCGAGTTTCTTCTGCATCGCTGCCATTTCGGCTTTCACTGCGATGGAAACATCGAGCTGGTGAACACCTCCCTTAGATGAAGGTGGTCTTACGCTTTCCCACTGCAAAGTGTGTTCAGCGAGGTCTTCCAGATACTTCCAAGCTTCACCGTCGTCTTTAGACATGAAATTGCATTGACACATTGTTTCAAGCATCTTCTTTGTCGCTGGATTAATGCCCTCATATATAATCCGACATAAATCCCATCTATTGATTCCATGATGAGGACATTGGACAAGCAGATCTTTGAAACGTTCAAAGCACTTCCAAAATGGTTCATTGGGAAGCTGGGTGAACTGGTTGATCTCGCTCCTAACACGTGCAGTCTTATGGTTTGGGTAAAACTTCTTAAGAAATGCTATGACGAATTCATCCCAATTAGTGATAGAGTGTGCGGCAGTATTGTAAAGCCATTTTTCTGCCAAGTCGCACAGTGTGAATGGGAGAAGACGTAAGTGCATAGTATCTAAAGTCAATTGTGAAGTACCCATCATTGCGCATACGTTTTCGAATTTAGTGATGAAAACGTACGCGTCTTCCGACTCAAGCCCGTGAAATTTGGGCAGAAGGTTGATTTAGTGGGATTTAATTTCGAAATTATCCCCGTTAGGTGGTGGAAGAGATAGACAAGTAGGAAGAGGACCACGAATAGGATAGCATCTCTCTTGGAGATTGGAGAGAGATGCGCGGTGGATTCTGCTCACCTGCGGGCGGTGGCAGCGTGGTGTTATAATTAGATGGAGTGCCGTCCATCACGGTTGATGTGGTGTGTGGTGGGGGAAAAGAAGATGAAGAAGTACCGACTTCGGCGTCGATAGCAGGAACGCGGACAAGACGGGCACTAGGATCCCGTGTCCAGCCGAGCATGCACTAAGCGGGTTTAGTGCAAGTGGCAGCGTGTGTGTGATTTAAAATTGACTTGTTTTGAAAAGGTGGGACTCAAGACAAATCTCCCTAAGATGCACAAGCAACCCTAGAACTAAGGTCACCTAGGTCCAGTCTCTAGACCGCTCCTAGACTTCCAAAGGACAAGCCGCAAGATCAATCCTCTACCGCCTCCGTACTACCCTTGTAGCCAAGTAAGTGCCAGGTAAGTGGGAAGGAACCACGTCGTGGGCCTAATTAAAAACCACTAGCCTTTGTCACACTTGCCTAGGCACTACAAAAGTATTGCGGATAACGATAGATTACCCACGACCTTCCTCTGTCCTTAATGAGCGCGACAGTCCTTAGAGTCTGGTCTAGATATTTTTTTTAATTAATGAAGGGTTGATCTATATGCTCGGTTTGTGATTTGTGGGGCTTAGGAAGGGTGATGAAATCCCCACCTAATCTTGATTTGGTCTTTGCCCCTTAGAAATCCGTATTAAATATGCAAAACAAAACCAATCACAAAACTTTTGCAAAAAGATTTTTGAGCGGCGCAATTTTGCAAAGAATCCTGCAGAAAATAGATTTTATTGGATTTGAGGAGAGAGAGGAGTTAAGAAAGATACCAGAGAATTATGCGGCGTTGATCCCTCTAAACTGCCGCGTTTCCGCCGCAGTAGGTGCCTTTATGCCGCGGTTCCGCCGCGTGGCAGAAGGAACAGTTGATGAAATTTTTTGTATAGCCTTCTGTGCTCCTCTGGATCTCTAAAAATGTCTCTGTTTCCTGTTCTCCTTAAGTCTGTGACTCCAGATCTCCTTAAAAAAAAATTTACGCACGAATCGTTAAATATGCAATTTGCAGTTTTGTGTTAATAATGATATGACTCGTCTAAGAATTCAACACAAATAGTAAAAATAAAAATTACGCACGTATCCCCGGCAACGGCGCCATTTGATTGGATGGAAAGATGTGTTTGTTTGTAGTTAACCGCAATCAATAACGGTGTCGCGTGTAGCTAGACCGAGATGAGTACGGGTCGTCCTCAGGGAAACGTTGAACCTTTTACTCTTACTTTAGATGTGTTGAAAAAGAGAGGAGGAAATAAGAATTTTGAAGAATGGTTTCTAGATCTACGTTATGATTTAGATCTAGATTAACTACGGATGTAAGTTTATATAATAAGAGGGCTTGTAGGGTTCTTTAGGATTTAGTAGTTATGGACGATTAATTAAAAGTTACCCTTTTTATCTTTTAATAGATTTAAAACTAGAACGACGGTGATGCGTGTAGATTAGGGTTTCTGGAGGGAAAAGGAATCCCACTCTTAACCCTTATCTCGACACGGAACTCCGTTCATATCTAGCCTTTACCAAAACAATCATTAATCTAATCTCTAATCGAGGTCGGAACTAACAAAGAATTGTTAGCGCGTCCGATTAGGATGTTAATGATTGTTTTGATAAAGTTCATAAACTTTATAGGACTTTAAAAGGGTTTAGAGATGTTCATCATCCATTAGCCTACCCTAATCCTACGAACCCTAATAAGCAGAGAATTACTCGCGCATGTTGGGAGAAAAAGAGATAGAGAGAAAATGCATAATTAAACTACTAAGAAATAGAATAAGAAAAAGAAAGCTACCTTTATTAATCAACAATATTCATTACACTTTGATTCCTTAGAAAATGATTACAAAGACTAGTTTGCTTCTCGATCTCTTCCAAGGAGGTAGACGAACAGTTGATGATCAGCCTGGATGCGTGAGCCGTCTTGGACTTCGTGATCTCGTCGGCTTGATAAATTTTCCAAGAGGCTCTCGGTGCCTTTTTATAGTGCAAAGCCAGAATCATTTGCCTCAATAGTTGGTAAAATTTAGCATAGATTCATCCCAAAAATCCTCGGCTTCCAACTCCAAAGAATTGCGGCGGATCCGCGGCCTAAAGGGGGTTTGGCCGCGGATCCGCGCTTAAAGATCAGGATCTCTTGACTGAAATTTTTGGGCTTGCATCTTGTGACATGTGGCAATCCTAGGCACCTTCAGAATCTGGAAATCTTTTCTCGATTGCTTCCAGACTTGGTCTCCAAGTTTTGCTTCTTAATTAGGCAAGTCTTTTTCAACAATTTGATTTCCTTGATAAATTCTGCATAACAACTTGGAAAATTCTGCACAATAATCTCAAATAATATTTAGTAGACTTAGTTCTACTAGGATTTGGTCAATGAATTTATTTGCATACATTTTTCTACCAAATGCTAATTAAAATATATTAACACATGGAAAATAGTGTTTTTACACATAAACCCTCATATGTATAATATATTATAATAAAGTCTTTTTTTAATATGAAAATGGTAGGAAAAATGTAATACAAATGTGCAGTTTTATCAACTGAACAGTGAACACATACTTTAAGCTTTTATGATCAGTGAATATTTCGACCCTTTCGCCCAGTAAGTAGTGTCTCCAAATCTTTAAAGCGAAAATCACTGCTGCAAGCTCCAAATCATGAGTTGGGTAATTCTTCTCATGGGTCTTCAACTGTCTCGATGCGTAGGCTATAACCTTCCCATGCCGCAACAAAACAAATCCCAAATCTTTCCCAGACGCGTCGCTGTGAATCACCAATCCTCCGGAACTGTCTGGTACGGTTAAAATAGGAGCGGTTATTAACTTTTGCTTCAACACCTCAAAAGCTGACGCACAACTATCTGTCCATACGAACGGTACCTCCTTCTGTGTAAGTTTGGTCAACGGCTCAGCTAAGCGAGCAAAATCTTCCACGAATCTTCTGTAGTATCCTGCAAGTCCCAGAAAACTTCTGATCTCCGCTATATTCCTCGGAATCGGCCAATCTTGAACTGCTGCAATCTTCTTGGGATCAACGCCGATTCCATCTCTGGATACGACATGCCCCAAAAACTTCACTTCTTCAAGCCAAAACTTATACTTGCTCATCTTTGCATATAATCTTTCTTGCCTCAACGTTTGCAATGCGATCTTCAAGTATTTAGCATGCTCTTCTAGGCTCCTCGAGTAGACCAGAATATCATCGATGAACACCACTATAAACTGGTCCAAGAACGGTGAAAAGATTTGGTTCATCAAGTCCATAAATATCGTCGGTGCATTCGTGACTCCGAATGGCATCACTAAATACTCGTAATGTTCATATCGAGTTCGGAATGAAGTTTTGCAAATATCCTCCGATTTAACTCGAACTTGATGATATCCGGATCGCAAATCCAGCTTTGAGAATACCCTCGCGCCACTGAGTTGCTCGAATAATTCGCCAATGCGAGGGATCGGGTACTTGTTCTTAATAGTCACCCGGTTTAATTCTCGATAATCGATGCACATCCTCCTTTTGCCATCTTTCTTCTTGACTAGAAGAACTGGAGCTCCCCAAGGTGAATTACTTCTTCGAATCCAACCATTCTCTAGCAATTCGGTAACCTGCTTCTTGACTTCTTCCAACTCCACTGGTGCCATCGGATAGTACGCCTTTAAGATTGGCGCTGCACCAGGAACAAGATCGATCGCGAACTCCACATCTCGTTTTGGCGGTAAACCCAAGATGTTCTCGAACAAATCCATGAACTCTTAAACTATAACTGGCGCTTCCTACTTATCAACTTCCATCGACAAAAGAACACTGTGTGTCAGCCTAGCCCTAAACTCGACTGGCCCGATGGAACTGCTACCTCCAGCAAAAATAAACTCCGGATATCCGGGAATCTGGAAAATCACTTTCTTTGCCATACAATCAATGTGAGCGTGGAAAGTGCCGAGGAAGTCCATTCCCAAGACTACGTCATAACTGCTAGTATCGATCACCAAGAAATCTGCAAATAACTCTCGTCCGCAAATAACAACTGAACAATCCTTGCACTCACTACTAGATATGATCCCATTCCCAATGTGTATGTCCCAACAACTAGATAAGGTCGTGCAAGAAATCGAGTGTGCAACAATAAACTTAGATGACATAAAACAATGGGATGTACCAGAATCGAATAATTCTAATGTGGGAAAATCATGAACAAGTAGGATACCTGAAACAACTTCATCTAAAGCCTTGGCCTCTTCGGTCGTCAGAGTAAAGGCTCGAGCTTGATTAAGTCCCTGAGTTATCTGCTACTGCCCCTGAATCTGTCTCTGTGGTGGCTTCAGAACATCTTCCTTCAAACGTAGTTTCGACGGGCAAACACTGACAGTATAATCAGCTGATCCGCAAACCAAACAAAGTCCAAGCATCCTTCGACACTCCTTCTGCACGTGTCCGGGTAGATGGCAGTACCCATAAATCGTCCTTCCCTTTTTCTCGGGCACGACTGGCTTCTTCATCGGTACATGCCACGTCTATCCACCGGGATACCTCTGCGAAAAGGCGCTCGGTTCGGTGTAAAAGCCAGCTTCCGTACCATAACTGCCTGCTGCTGCGTACCCCCTATCTTCATTGATAAGCTTTGCTGCTCTCTGGCTGCTTTAAGAACTTGCGAGAAAATGGTCAATCCCAGAGATATAATGTGCCTATGGATTTCCACGTCTAAACTGCGCATAAACCTTCGTGCCCTATCAGCTTCTTTGGCCACCAAAAGTCCCGTGAATCGACTGAGCCGTATCCACTCAGCCGCATGCGCATCCACGGATCCTCCATTCTGCTTCAGACTGATAAATCTTTCCTCCATTTCCTCCCGTGCAGTCTGCGGAAAGAAATTCTCTAAGAAACTCTGCGAGAAAGTTGCCCAACGAATCGGCTTAGGCAAACGGGTCTCTTCCACGAGCCACCACTCGCGGGCATAATCCACCAATTGGATGCGTACAACATCCACTCTCTGGTCCTCCAGAATCTGTGCTGCAACGAGCAGATTCTCCGTATCGACTAGCCAATGCTCCGCTGGCAACGGCTCCTCCAAACCTGTGAAAGTGGACGGACCAAGTCTCCTGAAATACGCCACGGTACCCACACGCTGTACTGGTTTGGCTACAACAGTGTTTACAGACTGCTGGACGGTCCGCAAACCTTCCTGAAAAGCTTTAGCTTGCCACTGGTTCAGCTCAGTCTGCCGCTTCTGGTTCTCCAGCATCCCACGAATTACTCCAAGTAGTGCGGCGTCATCAACACGCCTCTGGTACGATCTCGGTTCTCTATCCGCCGTGATCCTGAAACCAAGACACCGAAGATGATCAGTATGATAAACAAGATTCAAAACTTGCGATAAAACATAAACTGATAAGCAATGAAACCGAGAGAAGTAAGGTAATATAATGACCATAAAACAAGGAAGTGAATCAAGACTAGGACTCCAAATTACTTTAATAGAGTACCGCATTGTAACCATGCTGCAGTTCATAGTTACAATCGCATAACTCCGTTCAAGTCATCCAAATCCTAGTATCAAAATAGAAAGAAACAATAGGGAACCAGAAGGTTTCAAGCCGAGATGCAAAGTTGTTTGCATATCGTCAAGACAGGGTCAAGAGAAAGATATGATTCAAGAATCACGATAACAATGTGGCAGTACATGTTCCTAATTACAGGTTTTCTAATTCGTGTATTGGGTCCAATACCCAACTACAAAAGAATCAAACCCGATTAACCTAAATCCTATGGCTCTGATACCAAACAAACCCTGTCACGCCCCGCTTCCCAGAGTGCGCTAAGATCGTCACGTGACAGAGCCAACCATGCTAACCGTGGCTAGGAAACATCCCTCCACAGTCACATTACGGCTGTCTATAAGATATCAAGAACAGTAAAATAAAATAAACTATCTAGTACATGTCCATATGCCAGAATAAACGAGTCAAGAAATATAAATGTGCGGAAGAAATAAATCCAAGAAGTAAAACATCTGGAAAGTACGTCCCAAATATGGGCTCACATCAGGAAATGAAAATGCTGAAAGAAAACTAAACTAAACTAAATACCAAATTGCTCATCACTGCTCGGCCTGTCGACTGAAGTACTCCTGGTCGGCCTGCGAAAGAGGTAAAGGATCTGGGCCATGCAAAACCCAGACGTCAGTGCGTCATAATATCAAGCAATAAAATATAATCAAGAGGTAACAAGATATGCAGGCATGAGCATAAACAGTAATGAGTGTGTAACAGTAACATGAATATGGAACAGTGAAGTGTATGTGCATGCGGTGAGTAATCTATGCTACTGGGTTAATTACTCTCAAGTCTTTGAAATCAATTTAATGAATCGTCGATGTAACTCAATAGTATCCCGTGCATACCCGGGACCACGGTCCAGACTCTCGGGGCTGAATCCGAGACGTGCCGCTAAGCACAAACAGGAAACATGTACAGACGAATGATGTCAGTAACATCATCCCGGGACTGGCCTAACTCCCAAAACTGATTAGTATAAGCGTCGAACTGTTGAGTTACAAGTCGTGTTTCATCATTAATTTCCCCTTACCCCCAAGTTATATGTTCAAGTCAGGTATTGATAAATCTGGAGCTAATGCCAACACAGGATCAAGCAGGTACAGGTTTGTCTATGCAGACAACAGGATACGTCCGTCAGGACAACATGTTAGGATTGTCGGCATTAGAAACAGGATCAGGTAATATGTCAAGTAGTGTTATATCAGGTCATAACAGGTAGTGCACAGGTATCAAACGGATACTCATAATAAAACTGTAGCAAGTACGGGTGCACGATAAAAGTTCAGATGCACAGTAAAACACGGATGTACAAATATCTATCAGGGATTTCATCCGCAACTTCATGACTATGTAGGATGCATATTATCAAGCATGGGGTGCTAATATAATAGTAACATGAAATAATATGATCTGTAGATGCAACTATACATATAATAAATGATACGGATGCACACGGGTATCCGAAAACAGTAAACATTAATATGGATGTACAATGCAATCAACATGTGATATTTTTATTCATATGGATGCAAAATATATAACATGGCATGTAGCAAGATAAACTTGCATGCGACTAGATATGTAAATAACGGTATGGATGTATACGGGTATCGAAAAACTGTAAAATTGTAATATGGATGCACAATAAAATAAATATGTAATATTTTTATTCATATGGATGCAACATATGTATCATAGCATGTAGCAAGATAAACTTTCCTGATCGGATCTCACGACAGGGTGCGTACACTGCGTCCGACGTTGGGTAAACGTCGCGATGCACACACGGCGTACAGAACAGAACTAGGCAAGGCAAGAACGGGACCACGCTATCTGGGGACGTCCACTGGGTTGCTTGAATCGTCGGCGACGGCCACGGCACAGGCGATGATCGGAAACAAGAACCAAGAAAAGAGAAGAAGAAGAAGAAGTAGAAGAAGAAGAAGGAAGAAAAAAGGGTTGTTCTCTGGGCTTGGGTGCTCTGGGGTCAGAGGTGAGGCGAGGGAGTCGTCGACGACGATGGGCCGTCGACGGTGAGGTGTAGGCGATGGTTTTCAGGCAAGGGCAGTAGGTGTTGCGGGTTCTTGAAGTCGGGGTGCAGGTTCTGGTCAGGGTGCAGGGTTCTTGCTCTGGTTTGAGAGTGTAGGAGAGGTGGCAGCGAGGGCATGGAGGCAACGACGAGGTGGTCGGAGTTCCGGCAAGGAGGGTTCAGGCGAGGGTTGCGGGCAAGGCTTGCAGTGGTCGGGCGATAGTTTGCAGGTCGGGAAAGAAAAGAGAAGAGGAAGGAGCAAGGTCGGGGATGATGGGAGACCGACGAGATGGTCGACGGTGTGGGCGATGGCGACAGAGACGATGGGGCGTGGCATGGGTTCGAACGGGGAAGAGGCATCGGGCAAAGAGAGGAAGGTGATGGTCGAGGTGTGGACGAGGGTGGTGGCGAGGTGAGGTCGGGACGTCGTGGTGGTGACGGCGTGAGGTGGCGAGGTGTGGCAAGGGGTGTGGGTTCGCGAGGAGGCAGCGAAGGCATGAAAAGAAAAAAAATGAAGAAGAAAGAAAGTTTGAGGGAGAAAGAGAGGGACGGCTGCAGGTAAGTATGGGTTTTTGTTTTTTGTTTTTTTTTTTATATAAAGAAAGAATATATAGAGAGATAGAGAGAGAGGGAGTCACCAGAGAGAGAGAGAGAGAGAAATACTGTTAGGATTAGGATTAGATAGATTAGGATTTTAAAATATATTTTTAGTTTTTAAAATATGTAAACAGTTATATATTTAAAAGAATATAATATTAAATAAATTTTAGTTTTCTGGCTAAAACAAAAATGGTCCAAAACATGTCCGGGTCGGGTCTAAAATTTTGGTTTGAAAATACGATTAATATACGTGTCAACCAAAACCAAAATGCGATATCCGGGTAACGAAAATGCATACCCCCAAGAACGGATACACGTAACGTGCACGTAGCTATCCAAACGAGTCTATTTCACTGAACGGGACGAGAACACGATTTACGGATGCTACCACAAGGTCAGGGGTATGATACAGGCCATGCTAGATATTTTTAAAATATTTTATTTGACTTTATTTGTTATACTAAAAAATGCAGATGCTAGATATAATGCCAATATGCAATATAAACAATATTAAAAGTGCACGGATCCTCATAACTAGCCAGGATAAATTATAATCAGGAATCAAGATGGGTTTCCAGCAAGCGGGTCAGGTCGGATACAAAGACGGATACCAATACACTATTCGCACCTAAAACACAATAAATCAAGAAATAACCATAAATAAAGAAATACCCAAACAGAATTGGTATAAATGAACTAGGGTATTACACATGGTCTCGATATTCCCACGACTAGGGACATTTAAGGATTTACTTATAGACTACCCAGTTCTCACATGTGTAATCACCACAATAACCCTGGTAGTCAAGCATGAATCATATGGGCTCTATTAACATTTAATAGTGATCCGTAATACCATATAATATATGTACATGATGATAAAGATAAACCAGATTGCATACTATCATCTTGAGTAAGACTGTTCTACCCGTATAGGTCCTCCCTCAATCATCATAATCGTCTGGCTGCGATTACAATAATTTCCTTGAGAGCACTATAGCCAACAATCTCTCATTTTCACTTAAGGCTAATTATTGTGGTGTCGCATACTCACAGCTCGTATGCTACCGAACACCCAACTTCTTTACTAATCAGTCTCACAAAGTATATTTGTGAAACATTCGTGTTCGAGAAATAGCCTCAGTGAGTGGATCCGCTCCGATATTTCTATCTTTAACTCTCTATATCTCAACTTCGCGGAAAACGACTATCTCCCGAAATAAGCGATACATGTTTTAGAACTTGTCTGGATATCTAATGGGATCAAGTTCGTATCATGAACATCAAATCCAACAAACTTCTTAAACTGTATCTTCCACTGAATTTAATCAGTAACCTGTGCCATACCTTTTTTAGTATCTTCTTGGACTCCTGTCCAACATACTGTCCATCAGAAGAGAGTAAACTTTAACTATGACAGTCACTCTGTCATCTATGTCACTTTAGAAGCCTAAAATGATAATCGCCTCCTGAAGGAGGTTGCTATTAGCATATACCAAGAACATTCTCTCATGTTCATAACTACCTCCCAATGTTTTTCTAGGATTGGATTAATATCTGCTTATTGCAACTAGTGCAAAAATGATATCTAGTGTGATACTTAATATCTCATGATTGACTCAATTGCCTAAGTAAGTGATATGTTAATCATACAAATCTCTCTCCTCATCAGTCCAGAAGATATCTCTTTAGAGAGGATGAATCCATTATCTGTGGGTATACCACCATGCCAGGAGTCATCCATTCTAAAATACTTTAGAATAGTGTCAAAGTATCCGAATTGGGACATTTCCCAAATCTAGATCTAAGAGCATAGATCTAGTCATCAGAATATCTGATATTTTATCCATATTCATTGTGAAGAAATATCTGTGACAACCACAGTTTAACCGATCGTAATATAGGAACAACATTTCCTATTAGGAGTATGTCATCCAAAAACCAGGATAATACTCCCTACTCAACTTTTTACCATGTCTATCTATCATTCTTAATGAAGTCAAACACTATGACTGTTCCATCAAGAATAGATGGCACATCTCCGCTCTCCTTACTTTAGTTTATAAATAGACATAAGCATCTTACCTTCCACGCTTCCGCTGCTCCCATTAACTACAACAACCCTCTGGTAGAGGCATAAATATGAGCACTTCTAAATTTAATTTAGAATGACGTTATAGTCATCCACCTGCCAGATCTCATAGTCTAAGACAGCAGTAGTGATAAGCTTGGGTTATCAAAACCTCCATGTCACTGTCTTTGAGAAAACCAAAGTACCTCTCGGGTGGCTGAGCTTACCCACTAAATCTGCTGAGTAGCTAACGGATTGTTGAATCCAATTGAATTCTTAGGTTATACTAAATATTCAGTAACCATTTGTGGTTCTGGAATCACTTCCAGTTTTACCATACTCCCACTAATATTTTCTGAATAGATTTCATTTTACTAAAAAAGGTGGCGATTCAAGAACAATATAACTATTGATTCTGTAATTGTAGAAATTTGACCTTCGTCAAAACCCAAGATAACCCACAAATTGCCATTACTGAAAACGTGCTTTGGTTTATCCGGATTCTGGTTTTAAGTTGTAGCGTTTTGAAAATCGTTTCGGTGAAATTTCGGAAAATCGGTAAAATGAGGGGGTTTTCTGTAAAAAGTCAAAATACAAATATCTTATTATAAAAATTAAATATACATATTCTAGCTATGTAATTGCTATCATTTGGTGTTTATTGAGCCGCTGGTGAAATTTCAAATTTTCTGAAAAAAATATTATTTTATTATTATTTTAAGCCGTCACTAATACATTTAATTAGGGAAAATTACAAATTGGAATGAGTTGAAACAAATTTTGTGCATCATAAAACATTAAATAAAAATTTATCATGTGGTTTTTGGAACGAAATTATTTGCCAAAATGGTTTAGAAATTATTGAAGAAAAAAGGCTTTTTTTTAGCGTAAATGGATGTTTGGGGTATTGTATTTATCATTTTTCATCACCCCACACCCGTACCCACACCCACACACCCCCATTCACTTATCCCCTTGAAGAATTCAGCAGCCCCCTCTTTTGTCCCCACTTGGATTTTAAAGAAAAGAAATGAAAGAAAAGAAAAGAAAAAGGAGTAGAAAATGGTATAATTTGAGTTGACTTTGACTTGAACTAACTTTCCCCACCTCACTCTCTCTCCTCCCTCACCCAACCCCCCAAGATTTCTGGCCAAAACAGCCCCAAATACTTCATCTCATTTTTCCATCAAAATCCCCAAAATTTCTATCAAAAATCCACCCTTTTTCTCAAAAATTCAAAGCTAATTCTAAATCCAAGCTTTACCCATTATTCTTTAGCTATTCAAGCATGGATCTTGGAGCATGAAATCATTGTTGGAGGCTAAGATTTTTGCAAGTTTGATCTCAAGCTTGTGAGGTATAATCATAACCTTATGCTTAATTTGTTGTTAAATTACTTGAATCTAGCTATTAGGTGTTAAATTAGGGTTTTAAATTTCAAGTTTTGAAATTTAAAGAAAGGGTTTTGATTACTAAGTTAGGGTTTGTTGTGGAAATGAGTTGTGTTTGATTGTGTATGGTTTAGTGAGGTGGATTAATATATTTAGTTTTGTAGAAAACTAATCTAGTTGTTAATTACAAGTTGTTACTTGAAAAATGTCCAAATTAAGCTTTTTGTTGCAAACTAGTTTTTTGATTTAATTCGAAATATGAGATTAAAAATATGGTTAGGGTTTTTATCATATTATTAACTTTATTAAGTGTAGTTTAACACTTTAGTTCATGGAAATCCAACCTAAATTGTAGTTTGTGCATTTTTGCTATGAAATTGTTAAAAAGGGTATTTTGTAAACTAGAATATTAGGATTTTTGGAATTTAATGAGATTAAATTCCGGAAATTTGTTTATACGACTTATTTAAGATATTTAATAAATATATTGGCCGCTACATTCATTTAAACATCCTGTTTTGTACAAAAACGGCGAATTGTGCTTGCTAGATTTTCGGAAAAATGACTTTTTAAGCAAAATTGAGGTTTTTGTGAGTTTTAACCTAGTTTATATTAAAATTAGTGTTCGTGAATGTGCAAATGAGTGTGATTGGATTTTTCTCGATGGTTTGACGTTTGTACATCGACATCGAGGGTTGGTTTGACTATTCTTTCATGCGTAGGCGATAGGTTTGGACCTATGCGTGATACGCGTGCCAATTTGATTTTCGTATGCCGTTTCGATTTCGAATTTAGTTTTAATGCGATATGGTGCGTTATGATATGTAGGTACCCCCATGTGGACTTCGAGACGACAAGCAAGCGCGTGGCGACGTCGGTACCGGCTAGCGAGGACCAGGTGAGTAGATTTATATCTACGGGGAGAAGTCGGGTGGATGGCGTATAGCACCCCCGCAGTCCGTGGTGATGTATACGGATGCGTATACACACCAACAATTTATGATATATTGTTAGGATTTATTATTGATGATTTTAGATGGATATTGGTGTTGGATTGGTGCATGGTTACGAAACCTTAGGTAGTGGGTGCACTACACTTACACATACACACATATACATACTTGCATACATTCCTTATTTCATATGTGCGTGTATGAGAATATATTTATATGTTCACATGGGTATGGGACTATGTGTTCACATACGGATTTGAGGAGGATACTTGGGATTGAGCTGAGTCGATGAGATTTGTTTGTGGTTATGATCTCGGTGATATGGCAGGATTCGTACTTAAGGTACGTCCTGGTGTTATAGCGGATCTTGCGGCGGCGATACGGGTGAATAGTGTTATAAATAAATGGTCGACATGTGATCGTGATATGAGGCATAATATGCTAGGATATTGATATTAGGCCGTATCGGGCGATGTATACCCCTTGATGATGATATGTACTGACGATATCGATTTGTACGAGATTGTCGATCAGTAGTCAGATCATGAGTATATTGAGGATATTAGTATTGTACTAGACATAGGTCAGTACCCTAGACTATGATCTTGGATAAAGAGGATACCAGAGAAATAGTGTGAGGAATATGATATTGACCCGTACCCAGATTTGGGGATGCCGTACGACGGATTTACGTACGAGCTATATCTTGATGATTGATCCGTACTCTTGACTTGGGATGTCTGATTATAGATATGGTATCGGATATGATATTATTGAGGCGGGATCACCGACTAATATATATACAGGTATGTATATGTATCGACTCAGATGTTAGGCGTTTTTCTTACCTGTAGTCTAGCTTGTAGCATAGCCCTTTAGTTTAGTTAGTTGTTAGATTAGATTCGGTTCCTACCTGTTTCAAAGCTTACGAATCGTGCGTAATTTTAAAGATAGCCTAAGGGATCCTACGGATATTTCAAAAAACGTATCTTTTCTTAAAAACACCGTAGCCCCTATTTTCAAAACCCCACGATTCGTGTTATTTCAAAAGGCACCATTATAGGACTTATATTAGGTTAAAACAGATTAGTTATCGTTGCGTCTAGTATTCAGCTCCCGCTCATTATTGTTGTTTGCTCCGCATCACATGCTTATATTATGCTTCATATTCTACTGTTGATATCTTATGGTTAGGACACCAGCACCATTACCGATGATGCGTATGTACCACGTACACTTACTTGCCGGCTCACACACATCTTCATCGGTAATTGCCATGTCACGTACACCTTAGAAAATATTATTGCTTGACATAGCCTGTTAGCTAATAGTTTAGACATGATATTAGTGTACTTGCCTTATATGTTAGTTTAGACATTGTAGTTATTACCTGCTACCTCATGCATACTGTTATTCATTGTTATGCCGCATTCATGGATTCTCATGCATATATTCACTTTTTACGTGCTATTGAGCTTTTGGATTTGGATTTCCATGAGATTTTCTGGATTTGGGGAAAACCGCAAAACATATACAAACTTCTTCTTTCTCTTTTTAAATAAAAAGCGCGGTTTTTCCCATGATGTATGAGTCGTCCACCATGAGTTTGCTGATAGATTTGGAGACCCGATTCGAGGAGTTGGATGAACCGTTTCGGGTACATGGTGGACCCGGTAAGGTACCCCGGGGCAAGAAGCTCGTGGTGATGACGATGAGCCTGGCAGGGGGAGACTACCTACCGGTGATTTTACCCGACGCGTCGGATATCCGGAGGATACCGTCGTGGTCTTGAGATGGATGGTAGGGGCCGGTCTGGACTGACGGCGCCCTATATATTGAGATTGAGACATTGAGATTTCGAGATATTGAGGTACCGAGATTTGATGATACAGGCCAGTCCGGATGGCCGGAGCCTGAGGTTTTGAGACATTGAGATTTATGTTTTGTGTCGATGCTAGACACTGTTGATGCTGATTTCATTTATGATACCTCATTTTAAAAACACAAAGGAAATCTCACTAATTTATGAAAACAGTTTCTTCATTTACACGTATTCTGTTTTCATGCATTCATACCTCATTCATATGATATATTGCTACCTGAGACACTGACACGGGCACATGAGATCACACTCGGGTTAGATATTACCCTAGCCATTGTTATAGGCTGCATGTTATTCATATATTTGTGGATATATTATGATCATTGACCTAGGTTGCGTTATTCATGCGATTTTCTGTTCGTAGATCTTTTTCTACTCACGAGTTGGCAACACACCCCCGTTGTGCCCCAGTTTCTTGCAGGTGTTGCCGTACGGATTTCATTACGGCTTTGCGGGCACAGTTTCTTTTCGGGTGACTTGCTAGTAAGTGGGTTTATTGTATCTTACCCATCATTATACCTTGTATATTATATTTCAGTTGTATCTAGAAGTTCCATCAACCAAACTTGTATTTTTTTGAGATAGAAACCAGTAATGTTATTCTTTCGACCATAGAGTAGTATGTTATATTTCTTGAGTTTCTTGCTGGTTGAGTTCCATTTCTGTTGTGATCCTCGCCTTTAGGCGTTGTATATTATGTTGCATACAGGTTGATTTGATATGGTTCTTCCTATTCTCTACTACTTCTCTTGGTTTGGATTTCTGGGTTTCGGCTTACTTAGCATACGTACGCCTTGAGACGTTCGTAGTCTAAGTGCCGGTCATGTTCCGTACTTCCGGGTTGTGACAAAATTGGTATCAGAGCGTTAGGTTTTTACCTTCGGAGCGTAGGATGACCCTTGGTTGATGGAATAGGTGACTAAAGTAGAGTGACATACCGTTAGTATGTTCCGCGGCATATTTACGACACGCCACTCCACTTAAGAAGCCTTAGGATGTACATTTCCTTGTTCAGTATTATATTCCTTCCTGATCTAGGCTCATCGGTACCAGTTTGGTTTTGCTGCCACGATTACGGGCAGGGAGAGCTACGGCTTGAGTTGCGGTCAGCACGAGCTCGGCACGAACGAGGACTGACCAGGGCATGATTCCGGCGACACCCGATTATAGAGAGGTGTCTTTTGACTGTGTTTCCGCGCCACGAGCGTTTGGCGGATCGCCTTTATGAGGTTACTCAGATGTGCTGATCGACATTAGAGGATTGAGCTAATGATAGAGGCCAGCCAGATCTTGATGACCGTTGGTGTGTTGCTTATTCATGATGATCGAGGCACTGTTCGGCGTGCAGACGAGCGAGCCAGTTATTGCTGCGAACGACGAGGTATTGCCCCAGATGCTGGAGTTAGTGCAGAACGAGTTGTACTAAGAGATGATAGAAGGTCGCTAGTCATCGTGGATAAATGATTAGGACATGTGGATCGTTCGCCTAACCCGATGCGAGGTCATCAGATAGATGGATTCCAGCTAGAGACGACTTCACGTGGAGACGTTGGGAGTCGACAGAGACGATCGAATGTCAGAAACCTATTATTCCAAGTTTAAGATAGTCGGAAAGACATGCAGGCAATTCTATGGTCCCTCTAGAAGAATGAAACCCTAACTCGACTTAATGACCGTGTGAAAGCCTTTGAACCTTAGGGTTTGCGGCAGTTCTGCGGCGCCATTAGTGAGGCTTGGGTTTGCCCTTCTACGGCTGGACCACCGATGCTGTGGTATGTACTCAATACTATTAAACTGTACCCAAGATGTTGAGCTCTTGGGGGATTATGAGGTTTTGACGAATCGATTGGATGGCTCGACTTAATTCGGATGCTAGGTGGTGAGATGTATTCTTGGGAGACTCCAGATACGAGGATAGCCGTTGGAGCTCAGTCCATGCAGCCGCGACGAGACGAGTCCAAAGCAGACGACATTAGAGAAAAGTGGAATAAGAGTTTCGCACCAGATCTAGATAAGATGACGTTCCACTCCGCCGACATCAGAGAGGCGATGCGCATGCCGAGGCATGGTACTTGGACTTACCTTCCAGAAGGAGTCGCGATGAGTATGCAGTCGTTCCAGAGCAAGATGCAGATATAGGAAAGGACAATGACTTCCGGACAGTTGGCAGAGACGAGACATGGAAGAGACCGTGAGCAGGATTCCTTCCAGGATACTGCTGCGATGATACTTGCATCCAGGATCAGATGTGTCACGTGCATTCAGAGAGCCAGAGGCCGACGCCAGTGATATGCTGCCTTGACAGGGCCGATGAGCCGATGGATTGTGAGATTGGTAATCCACGGAGAAGACTTGGACCCAGGAGTGCTCATGTTACGCACACCAGCAGGCCAGAGTTCATGATCATCGATGAGACGTCCCACTAGTGACCGCGACAGTTGGCCCGAGATTCTTAGAGGATGCATGAGCGGTACTGTTCCGCCATTATTGATTTCGATGTTTTGGGTGATTTATTCGTATGATTTGATTTTGATGATTGAGGATTTACGATCTTTGCACAGTGTTGCACTTGATATCGTTTTCGTGCTTTAGTTTCACATGTTTGTGATTTTACGGTTTTAAACAGTTAAGTTGATTTTGTGCGTATGCACGCACGCGATTTGGTTCCTGCACTCTGTATAGTTTATATATGCTGGCAGTGCAGTGACATGTATTTTGTGCACTTGGATACACTGGATTTCGATTTCGAGGGTGATGCTCGACATTTGTTTTATGCATTTTATGCACCGGATTGGATTTTTAGCGCCTGTTGGGCGCCTGTTACGAGATGCGATTTGGTGCACACCAGATGCACTAATTCGAGATTTTTCGTGCATGTCAGATGCACCTGATTTTGCTGTCAGGCACACACGTTGCCTACGACAGATGTTTCGTGCACACCCGATACACTTAGATGTTGTTTCTGTGCGCATGTATGGCATATTCATGGATTTTGATTTCCGTGCGCACCAGACGCACGTAGCATTCATGTGCATATTTTGGGGATTGATTTCGTATAGAGCAGTACGTTTTTATGATATTGCTATGTGTTTTCGTACTGAGCAGGACTAGTCAGAGGACAGTACTTGAATATATTTTGCATGCATTGATAGTTATTGAAGGGATTTCCAAAAAGCGAGCTATAGCCTCAGTATTTACCTACGTGTCTGATATGACACGAAATGTTTAAAACAAGGAGACCCTTCTAAATTGTTTCCAAAACGGCGGAACGTACATTTCAAACAAAGGTATATATGTATATAGTTATTTTCTTATGATAGACGTCCGCCACTGTGCAGTGTTATACGCGTTGCACAGCGACTTAAAGAGATTTGGCATGCATTTCCTTCAGATACTTACAGATATAGATTCGATATTTACAGGTATAGTTTCGAGTTATGTCATATTGGTTTTGATTTGGATTTGGCATTGATGTCTTCTCCATGACTCCGATGATTGCGGGATGCTTGACGGAGTTTTGATTTGAGTTATATGCTCATTTTTCAAGCGCATGCGCTGCGGTACGATTTGTTTTATGTATTTACAATTTCGGAGCCCCGACGACTTGATGGGTTTTCTTAGATGTTTTAGTATTTGGGGGAGTTTGAATTTAAATTCGGGGACCGAATTTCTTTAAGCGGGGAAGATTGTAGCGTTTTGAAAATCGTTTCGGTGAAATTTCGGAAAATCGGTAAAATGAGGGGGTTTTCTGTAAAAAGTCAAAATACAAATATCTTATTATAAAAATTAAATATACATATTCTAGCTATGTAATTGCTATCATTTGGTGTTTATTGAGCCGCTGGTGAAATTTCAAATTTTCTGAAAAAAATATTATTTTATTATTATTTTAAGCCGTCACTAATACATTTAATTAGGGAAAATTACAAATTGGAATGAGTTGAAACAAATTTTGTGCATCATAAAACATTAAATAAAAATTTATCATGTGATTTTTGGAACGAAATCATTTGCCAAAATGGTTTAGAAATTATTGAAGAAAAAAAGCTTTTTTTTAGCGTAAATGGATGTTTGAGGTATTGTATTTATCATTTTTCATCACCCCACACCCGTACCCACACCCACACACCCCCATTCACTTATCCCCTTGAAGAATTCAGCAGCCCCCTCTTTTGTCCCCACTTGGATTTTAAAGAAAAGAAATGAAAGAAAAGAAAAGAAAAAGGAGTAGAAAATGGTATAATTTGAGTTGACTTTGACTTGAACTAACTTTCCCCACCTCACTCTCTCTCCTCCCTCACCCAATCCCCCAAGATTTCTGGCCAAAACAGCCCCAAATACTTCATCTCATTTTTCCATCAAAATCCCCAAAATTTCTATCAAAAATCCACCATTTTTCTCAAAAATTCAAAGCTAATTCTAAATCCAAGCTTTACCCATTATTCTTTAGCTATTCAAGCATGGATCTTGGAGCATGAAATCATTGTTGGAGGCTAAGATTTTTGCAAGTTTGATCTCAAGCTTGTGAGGTATAATCATAACCTTATGCTTAATTTGTTGTTAAATTACTTAAATCTAGCTATTATGTGTTAAATTAGGGTTTTAAATTTCAAGTTTTAAAATTTAAAGAAAGGGTTTTGATTACTAAGTTAGGGTTTGTTGTGGAAATGAGTTGTGTTTGATTGTGTATGGTTTAGTGAGGTGGATTAATATATTTAGTTTTGTAGAAAACTAATCTAGTTGTTAATTACAAGTTGTTACTTGAAAAATGTCCAAATTAAGCTTTTTGTTGCAAACTAGTTTTTTGATTTAATTCGAAATATGAGATTAAAAATATGGTTAGGGTTTTTATCATATTATTAACTTTATTAAGTGTAGTTTAACACTTTAGTTCATGGAAATCCAACCTAAATTGTAGTTTGTGCATTTTTGCTATGAAATTGTTAAAAAGGGTATTTTGTAAACTAGAATATTAGGATTTTTGGAATTTAATGAGATTAAATTCCGGAAATTTGTTTATACGACTTATTTAAGATATTTAATAAATATATTGGCCGCTACATTCATTTAAACATCCTGTTTTGTACAAAAACGGCGAATTGTGCTTGCTAGATTTTCGGAAAAATGACTTTTTAAGCAAAATTGAGGGTTTTGTGAGTTTTAACCTAGTTTATATTAAAATTAGTGTTCGTGAATGTGCAAATGAGTGTGATTGGATTTTTCTCGATGGTTTGACGTTTGTACATCGACATCGAGGGTTGGTTTGACTATTCTTGCATGCGTAGGCGATAGGTTTGGACCTATGCGTGATACGCGTGCCAATTTGATTTTCGTATGCCGTTTCGATTTCGAATTTAGTTTTAATGCGATATGGTGCGTTATGATATGTAGGTACCCCCATGTGGACTTCGAGACGACAAGCAAGCGCGTGGCGACGTCGGTACCGGCTAGCGAGGACCAGGTGAGTAGATTTATATCTACGGGGAGAAGTCGGGTGGATGGCGTATAGCACCCCCGCAGTCCGTGGTGATGTATACGGATGCGTATACACACCAACAATTTATGATATATTGTTAGGATTTATTATTGATGATTTTAGATGGATATTGGTGTTGGATTGGTGCATGGTTACGAAACCTTAGGTAGTGGGTGCACTACACTTACACATACACACATATACATACTTGCATACATTCCTTATTTCATATGTGCGTGTATGGGAATATATTTATATGTTCACATGGGTATGGGACTATGTGTTCACATACGGATTTGAGGAGGATACTTGGGATTGAGCTGAGTCGATGAGATTTGTTAGTGGTTATGATCTCGGTGATATGGCAGGATTCGTACTTAAGGTACGTCCTGGTGTTATAGCGGATCTTGCGGCGGCGATACGGGTGAATAGTGTTATAAATAAATGGTCGACATGTGATCGTGATATGAGGCATAATATGCTAGGATATTGATATTAGGCCGTATCGGGCGATGTATACCCCTTGATGATGATATGTGTTGACGATATCGATTTGTACGAGATTGTCGATCAGTAGTCAGATCATGAGTATATTGAGGATATTAGTATTGTACTAGACATAGGTCAGTACCCTAGACTATGATCTTGGATAAAGAGGATACCAGAGGAATAGTGTGAGGAATATGATATTGACCCGTACCCAGATTTGGGGATGCCGTACGACGGATTTACGTACGAGCTATATCTTGATGATTGATCCGTACTCTTGACTTGGGATGTCTGATTATAGATATGGTATCGGATATGATATTATTGAGGCGGGATCACCGACTAATATATATACAGGTATGTATATGTATCGACTCAGATGTTAGGCGTTTTTCTTACCTGTAGTCTAGCTTGTAGCGTAGCCCTTTAGTTTAGTTAGTTATTAGATTAGATTCGGTTCCTACCTGTTTCAAAGCTTACGAATCGTGCGTAATTTTAAAGACAGCCTAAGGGATCCTACGGATATTTCAAAAAACGTATCTTTTCTTAAAAACACCGTAGCCCCTATTTTCAAAACCCCACGATTCGTGTTATTTCAAAAGACACCATTATAGGACTTATATTAGGTTAAAACAGATTAGTTATCGTTGCGTCTAGTATTCAGCTCCCGCTCATTATTGTTGTTTGCTCCGCATCACATGCTTATATTATGCTTCATATTCTACTGTTGATATCTTGTGGTTAGGACACCAGCACCATTACCGATGATGCGTATGTACCACGTACACTTACTTGCCGGCTCACACACATCTTCATCGGTAATTGCCATGTCACGTACACCTTAGAAAATATTATTGCTTGACATAGCCTGTTAGCTAATAGTTTAGACATGATATTAGTGTACTTGCCTTATATGTTAGTTTAGACATTGTAGTTATTACCTGCTACCTCATGCATACTGTTATTCATTGTTATGCCGCATTCATGGATTCTCATGCATATATTCACTTTTTACGTGCTATTGAGGTTTTGGATTTGGATTTCCATGAGATTTTCTGGATTTGGGGAAAACCGCAAAACATATACAAACTTCTTCTTTCTCTTTTTAAATAAAAAGCGCGGTTTTTCCCATGATGTATGAGTCGTCCACCATGAGTTTGCTGATAGATTTGGAGACCCGATTCGAGGAGTTGGATGAACCGTTTCGGGTACATGGTGGACCCGGTAAGGTACCCCAGGGCAAGAAGCTCGTGGTGATGACGATGAGCCTAGCAGGGGGAGACTACCTACCGTTGATTTTACCCGACGCGTCGGATATCCGGAGGATACCGTCGTGGTCTTGAGATGGATGGTAGGGGCCGGTCTGGACTGACGGCGCCCTAGATATTGAGATTGAGACATTGAGATTTCGAGATATTGAGGTACCGAGATTTGATGATACAGGCCAGTCCGGATGGCCGGAGCCTGAGGTTTTGAGACATTGAGATTTATGTTTTGTGTCGATACTAGACACTGTTGATGCTGATTTCATTTATGATAACTCATTTTAAAAATACAAAGGAAATCTCACTAATTTATGAAAACAGTTTCTTCATTTACACGTATTCTGTTTTCATGCATTCATACCTCATTCATATGATATATTGCTACCTGAGGCACTGACACGGGCACATGAGATCACACTCGGGTTAGATATTACCCTAGCCATTGTTATAGGCTGCATGTTATTCATATATTTGAGGATATATTATGATCATTGACCTAGGTTGCGTTATTCATGCGATTTTCTGTTCGTAGATCTTTTTCTACTCACGAGTTGGCAACTCACCCCCGTTGTGCCCCAGTTTCTTGCAGGTGTTGCCGTACGGATTTCATTACGGCTTTGCGGGCACGGTTTCTTTTCGGGTGACTTGCTAGTAGGTGGGTTTATTGTATCTTACCCATCATTATACCTTGTATATTATATTTCAGTTGTATCTAGAAGTTCCATCAACCAAACTTGTATTTTTTTGAGATAGAGACCAGTAATGTTATTCTTTCGACCATAGAGTAGTATGTTATATTTCTTGAGTTTCTTGCTGGTTGAGTTCCATTTCTGTTGTGATCCTCGCCTTTAGGCGTTGTATATTATGTTGCATACAGGTTGATTTGATATGGTTCTTCCTATTCTCTACTACTTCTCTTGGTTTGGATTTCTGGGTTTCGGCTTACTTAGCATACGTACGTCTTGAGACGTTCGTAGTCTAAGTGCCGGTCATGTTCCGTACTTCCGGGTTGTGACATAAGTATAAGCCGGACAACTTCATATACCTTAATATCGTTAAGATATGAATCCATTCTGTATCCAATATAGAAACAAACGCATAATTTAATTGGAACCAGATTCAAAAATTATGCAGCTGTTTCCAGTGCATATCGACTAAATTGAAGGAGACCATGCATCATTACTCATTAAGGAGCGCACCCACGGATGAGTAACCTGAGAGAGAAGCAAGTTCTCAAATATATTACTTATGACGGAATACCTAGCATAAGTATCACATCTTCGATTACCTTGAAGAATTCTGATATTTCCACCGTATGGTTCTCTACTTTATTCTTATATCTATAACTTCTCAAAATATAGACCATGTATTTCAACGAAATGCGTGTCTAAATACCAGAGAAGTCATAAGTAAACGGAATATAGTACGAGTACCAACCTTTTGTTCTAATAGATATCGGGCAACATACAATACTTTGTATAAGTTCTTTGAGTTTAATAACTCAAACCCTGTGTGTCGTAGGTTGAAAACTGTATTATGGTTAAGAAAAATTACACTGTTATTGAATCTACCTTACTAAATCATCAACTGATAAAGGTAAATGTTATAAACATAATTTCAAAAAGTTATATCTCACTTTATAAAATAAACGTACATATATATCATTTTGAAATTGGTACCTAACGAATAATCAAAACCAAATATTTGCAATTAGGCAAAACCAAGGTGATTTCTTAAAAAATTACCAATTACAAAGAATTCTGATATTGATGATCTAATCATCCAATTCCCAATATTCTACTCGCACTCAGCATCAGTAATGCCATACAGATGTGAGAATCAAGTCCGGTAAATACATACCCTGAAATCAAAATCTAATTGGGAAAGTAGTTTTCAATTAACACCGTATAGTAAAACTGAAATATGAAAATATTTCGAGGGGGCCGAGTATTCCTAGCAATGCCTCTTCCAATACCAGACTCATGACATTAGTTACAATTTCCATTGCCCTTACTCCAATTCTTTTATTTATCTTTATTTCTTAGCTTCTGTACACCATACTTTGGCTAATTGGTTTTCTTTTTTCCCTATCTTTCGACACATGCCTAAGATTTGGAAGAAAACTACCCAATAAGCGTAATAGGTATACTCTCCTAATATTTGGAGCCCACACAACCTTAGAGAAGGTAAATAAAAAGGACAGCCGAATAATCCTATTCAATTTTCCTAGAACCGGAATCCATTCTCGAACTGAAATAAATTTTTGCAAGTTCGTATGTAACTATACGAGATGGTTTTATCAATTCTATGTGGATCTTCGTAATGATATGGAATGTTCTGGAGAAAGCAAAAGGTAAAGCAGGAGTGGTATGGATATATGCGACTTTTTCTTGAATCGTGACAACAAATCCAGGTTTGTAAAAAAGGTTCGGTCAACTTGTTTTACGAGTTTTAGTTTAAGGTCAGGTCACGGTAGCTGCCAAAGAGAGAGAGAAAAAAAGAAGAAACGCTCAGCGTGCACTCTATCAAGATTAAATTGGTTAATCACTTTATCTAATCAGGATGGCTCCCACTGTTTCCTTGAATTCTCCTTCAAATCCTAAAAAAAGAACTAGTAGGGATCATTTACACCTTACAATTTTGCTAACCGTTCAGCCAGGCCAGTGTTGGTATTCCAAGGAAGGCTCCCCGTACTTTTGCACAAACCTAATTAAATAACCCCGTTTCCGTAGAGGCGTATCCCCGTTAACACTTTCTAGACACTTAATAGGTTAGCTAGTTATGAAATGAAAATCTCCCAAAGAGTAATACCTACTCACAGTGAGAATCGGGACCCAACTATCATCATGTGATAATTTTGATGGAAGCCGACCAAAATTACCCCACTCCAGAAGGTATGCGCATACTAGGCAAGTTTCTTTTATGTTTGAAACTTCCGATATGGTTTTTGCCCCAAGTATCTTATGGCCTTGACAGAGGTCAACATACAATAAGTCACAAGTCAAGTTCTACCCATCATTGTCCTGGATTAATTAGACCCATCCGTACGAGCCCTTGACAGAGGTCAAAATGACCGTACGACTGTCCTAACCAATCACATCACCATGTGACAGAAAAGTATTATAAAGCTACTGAACTCTACGGCTTGACAGAGGTTAACATACGCAGCACGAATACTAAGCACTACTAATCTGAAATGACGGAGAGCTACGACTGTTTTTTGGCGAAAAAACCTTTAACGTAATGAACTTGATATCATTGAAGGAATCTATTGATTTCATAACTAGTGGTTCAAACTCAATTTTGAAAAATTTTGGTTTTGTGAAAAAACGAGTAGTTTTGAAAAGAATCGAGTGGTTTTGAAATTTGATTCCAAAAACATCTATTAAGTTTATTTTCCTTGCATTAAACCTATAATGCAATCCCATCAATCAAGTTTTTATGAATCACAGAAACAACCAAAATAGAGTATACGTATATACCACCTACATTCTCCACGGGGTCCGAGGACTACACCGTAAGGTAACTTAACTTACGGCAGTGTATGGGCAAGGCTAGCGCGGGTGCAAAATATATACAACATTTATATATCACCATCATAGGCAGGTAATAAATATCACAGGCATGCGATAAACAAGATGGAATAGCGGATAAATTAGAAGCTCCATGTTTCGTTTGAGCCGCAAACGAAAACTAACGTTCCCCGGTCATGTGGATAGCTCGAACATCACCTGAATCAAAACCCTTACGAGCGCGGCAAGCTACCCGTCAATTCAAGAAGTGAGGCAACCATCACTCAATGACATGAGTGGGCCACCCGCCACTTCATGGAATCCAGTAACTTGAGCGATCCACCGTGGGTCTATCCTAAACCCCTGCAAGTACGGCGAATATCCCGCAAATTCTTGAGAGAAGTAGCTCAAGCTCGCCACTGCGAGACTACCACCTAGCACACTCTAGAACCCGGCTATTCGATCATTTCTCCGTGGGTTATCCTAATACAAGAATGAATGAATATATAATGGTAACATCATCCTCAACCCGATTGTGTTCCAATAATAAAATATACAACAAGCAGTAACGACGGCCACAATCCGGCCGCTCGTCCTGAATAATCGAATATACAAACATTCTAAGATGAGGGGCTATCCATAATGACTATCCGACTACACTATCATAAGATATACACTATCATAAGATATACACCATCACAGTGGAAGCAAGTATTTGCAACCCCGTCTAATCGTCCTATAACAATTAAACGGCGTATACAAACATATATATAAAGATACAAACATAAAGGATGTTAAAATTTTGACCGAAAACAATCCTGAATTGCCCGTATGCACAAACAGTACAAAACAAAATCTAGGGCAAAAAGATGTATACCAAAAATCTAGTTTCTACAATTCCAAGCAACTGATAAAATTTAGGAATAAAAAAACATTAGGCCTCTATTTTCAGCCCAAACTTGTCTATTTCTCCTGTGCCAAATTTTCTTCTTAAAGAGTAGTCCACTAACATATACAAGAAAAATTCTGGATCGGTTTTGAAATGGACAGAAACTTGGAATTCGAAACTAAATACGGGTAAATTTTTGGTCTCGAAACTAAAACATCGTTTAATTTAGTTCTAGTGTTTGGTTTGGCTGTGATACTATATTAGTAGATGCTCGTGCTCGTGCCGCTAACTTGCGGCCAAGATGGAATACAAAACGAAATTTTTTGAATCAGCACCTCGAACTCTACGACCTAGAATTGAATCCAAACACTAAACTAGAAACACACTAGAAGGAGTTTTAACTACTAGCTTAGTAAATACAACATTTGTAGTCGTGTCTTTCATCTTCTATACCACTTCTTACGCTTCTAGGTCGTCGGGAATAAGCTTGGGAGTCGGTCTTTCTTATTGAAGATGATCCACCTGAAAGAACCCAAACCTAGTCTCTAGCTTCACACTAATAATCAAAGTGAAGCAACAAGTGATCAAAACTTGAAATTGTGATTCACCATGGTGAGTCACAATTCCACGCTATTCTAAAATGAACTTGAAGAAACGAGAAAAGTAGAGAATGCCACCTCATGTATACATATATACATGTGTATATGCATGTATATAAATATATACAAATACACTAATATAAGTATACGCTACAAATACATACACCCGTATTCGTACCAAAATACATACACCTGTATTCGTATAAAATACGAATACCCGTATTTGTATTAAGATACAAATACCCGTATTTATATCAAGACATAAATATACGTATTTATACAAATACCCGTATTCGTATAAAATACAGTATTCTGTCAAAATACGAATACAGAAAAGAGAGATACCAAAAAGAGATATATAATACTAACTCACATTTTATCTAAATGTGATAATGTAGCTATCTTTCAAACCGGTTAGTATTAATAAAACGTTCGATTAAAAGTACGTGTACAAAAACACGTGTTTTAATCGAACCTAAGTACGTATCAAAATATGTACACTATATCGTGTCGTCTAAGTTGGGAAACTCTCTGTGTAGGACTCTAAAAACTTGACAATACGGTGGCAGTGGGTTTAACCACAAGCACGTCAGCGGCACTGGCTGTACGTAACGGCTATCTAGGTATTGAACGAAAGGAAGGTCGACAAGAAAACTCGTCTGTATCCCTACTGAGCCTGAAAGTGACAATCTACGTCTAGTCCGATCTGTTCATCGAAAAGTATCATATATCGGCTTTAGGGGGTTGGATAAAATAAGGCCCCTAATAATGCGATAAGTTGTGTCGGTATGAAGCCCATCGTCTATTGAGAAACTACTGATCCAAATCAGTAAATCTCGTCCACCTTGGCTAAGGATTTCTGGTGATGGTCACCCGTGCACTGCGCGACATCTACCCCCAATACCGGGAGAGATGAATCCCTGACG
Organism: Agapanthus africanus; assembly: GCA_030015575.1. NCBI lineage: Eukaryota > Viridiplantae > Streptophyta > Magnoliopsida > Asparagales > Amaryllidaceae > Agapanthus > Agapanthus africanus. The sequence continues at coordinate 336,546,698 of JASDDO010000010.1, forward strand.
ATTCGCTCACTGCTTCTATATGGCTCGGGACTGTACCCAACTAAAACCTGTTTGCACGACTCAGTAGAGCCGTGGTGGGGTAGTAATCAAAGCACAGTAGGAACTCACACGAGACAAATGACGATCTCAGGTCTATAGACTAAGCTATACTCATGTCACTAGAGAACTGCTATTTGGCAATAGGTATAATATCATCTAGCATGTTCCCGGCGAGTTCGTCCAGTGTAACTCATAACCCAATTAGCACCTATATATAATTTTTAGTGACTAACTAACACCAATGGCTGTGAGACCGGTCATCGCCCCTCATCGGGGTCAAGAAATATATACACTAGTCTACTCTAGAACATCGATATCCAGTCTCGATATTCTCACGACTATGGACATTTAAGGATTTGCTTATAGACTACCCAGTTCTCATAAGTGTGATTGCCACAATAACGTTGGTAGTCAAGCATGAATCATATGGACGCTATCAATATGTAATTATGATCCGTAATACTATATAATATATGTTCATGATGATAAAGATAAACCAGATAGTATACTATCATCTTCAGTAAAATTGTTCTACCCGTATAGGTTCTCTCTCAATCATCATAATCGCATGCCTACGATTACAATAATTGCCGTGAGGGTACTATAGCTAGCACATAAAGGAACAAGAGGTCATTAAGGAGAACTGCAAGAGAGAAGAGTAGATCTCATTGGAGATCTAGAAAGAGAGGATTTGTAATTTTCTGTAAGGTCTTTCTAAAAGTTCTAATAAAGTATTCTTCCATTTTTCTCGAATCTCTTGTGTTGCTATTTGATTTTGAATATGTTTCTGGTTGTTATTCGTTAAAAGGGATCAGATCCATCAAATATTCCCGCTGTGTCACCAACAAATTATGCTAAAGTGTTTGATCAATTATGTAGATGATTAACATCCAAATTAGATAGAAGTATCCCCACAGCTGACTATTGAAAGTTGCTTCATAGTCGCACAATCTTGAATTGTGAGAGGAAACACAAAAAAGCAAGAAAACACAATCTTCTTCTTCTTCTTCTTCTTCTTCTTATTATTATATATAAAGCGAGTATATATAGTTAATACTATATAAATATAAAATCAGCTATGCTGCTATTTGGAGCGACATTTTGCAAATGTATATATCTTGGATTTTTGTATATAGTTAATACACAACCCTGATGATTATTTTGTCAATTGCTTTCATTGCTCTTAGATGTTCTATATATATGAAAAGAAATTTAGTGCCATCAACTCTTGCAGGCCCCTGCGTTTGCGCAGGGGCTTATGCTAGTTATATATAAAGCTATATGGAAGCCCAGAATTGATCTCTTTTTTGGATGTTTATTCGGAAAATTACCGTCAAACCCCTATTTTGCAAGAAACTTCCGTTTGGGCCATTGGCACATCTAATCAACTCATGAAATGGGAGTCTACACTTTAGCAGAAATAAAATGAAGGGACCTACTTAAATTTTATTACAAAGTTTGAGTCTTCAACCAAACACTCTGTATGTGCTTTTTGGCATTTGGCAATCATGCATGTATCTAATAGAGAAGTATGGCATGTTAAGATCAGTGATCAGTAATGCAGTAGGCAATGCTAAAAGTAGCGATAGCGTAAAAGATAGTGTTTCACTGTCGAATAACGAAATGTGCAAATAGCATTATGCATAGCCTAAACTACGTGAATTCTTAATTTATTATTAATAATAATTATTATTATGATGATCTTATTTATAATAATTATATTATTATAGAAATATAAAATTAGTTTTAAAAGAGAGAACCATTTTAAAGAAATTAATATATATAGGTTATAACAATTTAGAAATATTAGACTTGAGGTTGAACAAATGAATTAGATACTTTTACTTTTGGTTATTAAAAATTAGGAATTAGATTATTATACAAATAGTATATTTACTAGGTATATTAGGTTACTGAATCTAAATTAATTAAAATTTTCAATAGAAATCCTATGTAAAAATAGCGAATGCGAAGCATAGAGAAGCTGTTTTTAAATAAGCATAAGCTATTTTTATAAAAAACTTAAACTAATTTGTATTTAAGCTATTTACCGATACTACGCTCCATAGTGCAAAATAGTAAACCCCGTAGCGTGCTATTTTGAACATTGATATTAGGTTCCTCCTTCAATTTTTTGATTTAAAGATTAGTTTGTCATTAAACATATATTGAGCATCTTCTTTTATTTGTTGTTTCCGATATTGTTTGTTATTATCGGATCATACGGGGATTAGTTTTTTTTTTTAACCTTTTTATTTTCATATACTTTGGATCACGCATTTTAATGATTTTAGAGTAATTTTCACCTCATTTTACGATCTAAAGAAACCATTTTCACGAAATCACTTACTTTGTAAGAAAATGAGTGATCATACTTGGCTATGCTCTTTGTTTATGTTCAAATATTTTTATAATATCCTATTCAGAAATAGTTATATATTAGGATTCGTGATATTTTTCAATAGTTTTAATTTTCAAAATTTGGATGTTTTATGTTTTTGAATATGTTGTGTTGTAACTTTTTGAATCTATGAATAAACGCAATATTCGCTACGGTTCTTATTCATAATCATGTTTGCGGCGATAGAGATCAAAAACAAGAATAACACAATATTTTCTATAGATCTTAGTTATTATCATTTTTTACGTAGATGAATATCAATGTAAATGGTAGGACATCATTTTGTTTAAAGCATTTACCTTGCACAACATCCCTGGCATATGCGTGGGACACCTTTTGCTAGTAACTAAATAAACAAATTATGACTAAAGGGTGTGCACAATAGGTGGATGCTCAACATCCAAATTGGACAGGCATCTCCACAACAACCATATTAAAATTTGCTCCACATTTGGACAATCTTGTAGTGTTGATATGAAACAGACAATGTTGTAAAGTATTGAGGTTTTAAAATAGTTATCGCAAGTGCACGGTGTACTGTGCAGTTCGTATGTAAATACAGGCCGGTTCACAGGGAAAACGTCCTAACTTTAATTATATCCGGGGCAATTAGAAGAAAAGATTTGTAGAAAGTGATTATAATTACTTGCTTTAAAAGAAATTAAATATAAAGAAAGCATATCTAGGGTATTCACTAGTAAAATAAGGGGTTGCCCCTACGGATAACAACATCCGTAGGGGCAGTTAAAGTTTGGCCCTACGGATTAATCCGTAGGTCTAAACAGTTGCCCCTACGGTCATTCAATATTTATTTAAAATATATTAAATTTTAAAGTGTTGTTTGCCCCTACGGAGCCGCAAACCAAGCACCTACGGGTATATCCGTAGGTACATATAAATAGGGATTTAAGTGATCGATCCCTACGCCGATTATTTCTTATTCTATCTCTTTCTTTCGCGCGAAACCAAATTCCCAAATCGAGATCGTCGTCGCCGCCGCGCTGCAGTGATCTCGTCGTCGCCGAATCCAAGCTGAATCGTCGTCGCCACGCCTGCAGTGATCTCGTGGTCGCCACCGTGCTCCGTTCTCGTCGTCGCCACCGCCCTCGTCGTCGCCGATTACCTCTCCGTCGTCGCCTACAGGTAATTAGTTAAACATTATTATAATGATGTTAGGGTAGCGATCGATGAGGGTTAGGATTAGGTATCGGTTGTGGTTAGGGTTAGGATTAGGGTTAGGGTATGGGTTCGATCGGCGGTTGGGGTTCGACTGGTGTTGGGGTTAGGGTTAGGGTTAGGGTTCGGTGGGGGTTTGGTGTTGGGGTTAGGGTTCGGCTGGGGCTGGGTTGGGGTTAGGGTTAGGCCGGGTTAGGGTTTGGTGTTGGGTTGGGGTTCGGCTGGGGCTGGGTTGGGGTTAGGGTTAGGCCGGGTTAGGGTTTAGTGTTGGGTTGGGGTTCGGCTGGGGCTGGGTTGGGGTTAGGGTTAGGCCGGGTTAGGGTTTGGTGTTGGGTTGGGGTTCGGCTGGGGCTGGGTTAGGGTTAGGGTTAGGGGTGATATTGGAATCGAGAATATGGAATTTGAACACCCAAACTAGAATGAACAAATGTAACAAATCTACTCAATTTTGTGATCTTTGCAATACCTTGCTATAGTTTGATCCTCATGACTGCATATAACTGAAAAGGTTTGTGGTTTTGCAGGATGCTTCTATTATCAAGAATTTACATTGTGTAATTATCCTCATATATGATTTACAACTCTGTATGTGTCTGTGTGCATGTGCATGCGTGTGTGTGGAGGGGTTATTTGCCAGTGCATTTCAACTTGGCTCCTAGGCTTATGCCGTACCTCAGGAATGGGACACAATTCCCTATTGCAAAACTCTTTTTATCTCCCCCCTCATCAAGATGCTTTCCTGAGCTATGAGAGTATTTGGGGGACTGTACCTTTCTTTGCACTAGCTTAAATTGCATTATCCTTTCCTCTTTGTTGACTGGTTTGCTGGGGGTTCATCCCTTTTGTCCATAGTTTCCTTCATCAGGATGTGGGTAGGCTGGATACAGGTTCACTGTTAGTGATAAAATTTTGACAAAATTTCTAGCGATCCTTAATTTTTCTGTATGTAGTTTGATGTCGTTCCCAATAGACGGCTCTATTTTGACTACAAAATTTTTAATCCGTAGGGGCAGATTTAACTTGGCCCTACGGATTAATCCGTAGGGGTAACCCTTTAAAGGGTTACCCCTACGGGCACAGACGTTCAAGAATTAAAATATTAATTCTTAATTTGGTGTTTGCCTTAGGGTTAGGGTTGGGGTTCGGCTGCTGCTAGGGTGGGGCTGAGGTTAGGGTTTGCCTTAGGGTTGGTGTTGGGGTTTAGCTGGCCACGCTGGGGTTAGGGTTGGGCTGGGGCTGGGGGCGGGGGCTGGGGCTGGGGGCTGGGGCTGGGCCACGCGGGGTTTTGGGATCTTTGTAATTTGCTTGCTCTGTTTGGGGTTTCAGTTGATCCTCATTAAAAAATTGGTGATTGATCTCTTCAATCATATTATTATCTGTATTTAAAATTTTTGTGAAGCCTTCAGAGTTTGGGAAAATTACTGGGGGAATTTTTCCTAAAATGTCTTGAGAGGGGGTTCAAGTGATGGGATAATTTCATTTGGTAATCTTTTACTTATTTTACATCTTTTATTTTTTCATGCAAAAATCTGAATAGGTTTCTTGCAATTTTGCCTATCGATCAATTATTATATTTATTTCTATTTTTTGTGGATGATTTGGCTTCAATTGAATGGAGGCGATGATGGCTTGACCTCAAGCTTCCACTTTTATGAGCTTTATAGTTATGAGATTGGCGAGGCAAGCTGGTTTGTAGCCATCTTATTTCTTTTCCTAAATTCAAATCCAAATATAAACTGTCTGATTGAGAGAGAGAGAGTATGGGAGATTATGTATTATTCAATGTGCTGAGCGTCATCTCTGCATGAAAGCTATGGTTTTGCAAAGGGTTTTGCAAAGGGTTTGCCCTAACCATTTTGAATGTAATATTATAGATATCCATGCCTGTTTATGTCAAAATTACTTATATTGTCAATGTTTGATTGTCTAGTTGTTGGTGATGCGTCCATATCAGGGACAGAGGCCACTCCCGTTCCTCCAAGTATGTTTATATATTATATAGGGCATGTATATTGATTTAGAATGCTATATCATAAATATACACACATTTCTTTTGCTCTTAGTCGTCCAACTCATTATCATGGGCTGCTTGATGAGATTAGATTTGCGCCTGATGATCTACAAGAGCTTGTTCACTCCCTGTCATATGTGTAAGCAGCGCTATATGCGAGTTTACCTTGTTAGTATGTATGTACTGAAATTAATTAATATTATTCAAATTTTGATACATGCAGATACCAGAGAAGCACATCTTCTATCTCTGTAGGTAAGGTTTTGAATTTGTTGATTTTGGTGTTTCTTGTTAATTTTATAGACCAGTATGTGCTAAATATAATGTTCTGACAGTTGCTAGGGGGAAGGCAACATTCGAGGCTGCTGACCCCAGTCCTGGACGCCGCACACGGACGGCACCACGGAGGTTGGGAGAGAGGCCGAGGACTAGGCTCTAGCAGGGCCCATATGAGGTTGGACTCCACCCCGGTGGTTACTTCCTCCTTCTCCAGTGAGCGACGTATCCATCATGAACTGGATAGCTTGAGGGCCAGCGTTCAGGAGTTGAAGGAGATGCTGGTATGTATACTACTTTATAGTAAAATATCATTTCATATTATATACATATCAACATATCCATAATTAGTACGTAGCTTGAGCTTATTTGGTTTTAGACTTAAGTTTGATTAATCATACATACATATGTAATTGAAATAAACAACGCTTTTCCAAACTAGATATCCAAACAGGGTTTCGAAATAACTTAATAATGATACGAATTCGAATAATAAACAGTTCTTACACGCTTCTTACACACGTTATATCCAGACGCGACAGGGTAGATCGGCCGAGCCTCCACACGCAACTCCTTCGGCTGCGGCTCCGCAAGCCACTACATCGGCTGCGGTTCCGCAGACAGCTCATGTAGCTCCACCGCCCACTCAGACTCCCGCAGCCGCGGCTCCGCAAGCGACTACCTCGACGGCGGCTGCGCAGACCACATGCCGCTCAGACTCCCGCTCGCGACAAATTGCATAGTTTATTGACCGAGGAGCAGGCGCGCGTTATTCTATCGTTATTCAGAGGTGGAGCTGGACCGAGCTAGGGTAGATTTTTGGTTCTTTTTTTTTTGAAACATGTATTTATTTATATCATACACATTGTACGACATTTTGAAACGATATTGATATTGGTTTGTATTTATATCATATTCAGTTTTTGTGTTTCTTTTGTATATTATATATATGCGTGAGATGTGATTATGAATACTGCAATATATGATTTGATTGATGTATATATTATTGTGCACAGGGCGGGAAAAATCAAACAGCCCATTTTTAAAAAAAAAATTCAGATAATATGTACCTACGGATTAATCCGTAGGCAAACACGTTACCCCTACGGATATAGCCGTAGGGGCAAAATATCAGCAGTAACTGATATTTCCCCCAGATCTCAGTACCAGGGGGTTGGGAAAGCCCCTACGGATATATCCGTAGGGGCCACTGACTCTCCCCTACGGCTTTATCCGTAGGGCAAAGTAATTTATTAAAATAAACCGTAAATAATATAAAATCTTATACCCTACGGCTTAAGCCGTAGGGGCAACAGGACCTACACAGATATCCGTAGGGGCAAGAATTTGCCCGTAGGGGCAAGTTCAGGGCCTCAACTTGCACCTGCGGCCTTTGCACCTACGGGGTATTTTTTCGCCCCTACGTATATATCCGTAGGGGCAACCCCTATTTGTAGTAGTGATTGAATCCTCTAGATCTATTCATGCAATAGTAATGATATGTCTTCTTTATCTTTTCTCACTTAACTTTCTAATAATTATGATATTGGTTCCAAAAGCATAGAATACATGAAATCCAACTAATTAGTTTCTGCATGATCTTTCGAAACGTACCGAAACACAATTGTTACAAAGTTGTTGTTTAGATTAATATAATTTCAATCCAATATTTACCTTCCCTAAGCATAAGTTATATGATTCGCATCATAACCTATTGAAGTTTATCGGGAGGTTAAGGTTGATTTATATTAATTAGGTCAAATTTAGATCAACACAATATCAATCATTACCTTTACTTTACTTGGAATAAACCCTATGCTTGTTATAACATATAAATTTATTCTAGTTTATCAGCATGGTTTCTATTAAGCTTTGATACTATATTATCTAAATTCTTCATTAAGCACAAGAAAAAATGCATTCATATATATTACTGCTACATGTTTTCAAGCTAGATTCATTCGATCCTAGGTATTTAAAATTTACCTAAGCATGAAAATAAAAGACACACAAATAAGAGAAAAGGAATTCATTGCAGAAAATAAATAAAAGTAATTGCATAAAATAAAAACTTACAACCCTAATTGCTAGCCATCGAAAAAAGAAGAAAAGAGACGAGAGAAATAAACCTAGAATTACCTCCTCTTTTATAGGTTTAAGGTTGGGGTTATAATAATAATATCAAAATATCCAATTAAATATTCTGGAAATATTGAAAAAAATTCTCGAGAGATATCACTTCTATTAGATCGTGGATCGGCGGCAATGACCGCTATTTAGCGGTTCTATTTGGCCTAAATGATCCAAATTTCTCTCTCTTGTTGTTGTTAGGTCGAAAATTACACCCCATTTCCGAATTCAAAGCCAAAGCTTGAAGCCCGAAGCCTATGTCGAAGGCCAAGCAAGACCGGCCGGCCCATCCAAGCTAAAGAAAGATGTAATAAAGAAATGTAATTTAAGTAGGATATAAATGTAAAAGAAATGGGCAAAAAGCCAAATTTGTAAACCCCAAGGGCTAAAGTGCAAAACATGTAAGGGTATTTAAACCCAACCAAATGAAAAAATGATAAGTTTTTTTCTCTCCCTAAAATTTTTGCTAAGCTTTTTGGCCTCCAACTCTTTTGAGGTGAGATCCTTTCTTTTCTTTTTCCTCAAAAGTGACCCAAAGGAAAATAGAGTTCTTTTTGGGTCTTACTCATCTCCTCTATGTCCTTCCTCAAAACAACCTGTCAAAAGAAAACCCGTTTCCTCAAGAAGAACCTCATCTCTAAAACTCAAGATCTAAAATCAAAATCAAAATCAAATAAAAAAGTAATCTTTCTTCATCAAACTTGAAGGGAAGAGAGAACTCTCGGGGTCCGGGCAAACCTCCCCAGGCAAAGAACTTAGACAAAAGCCATCGGCTTTCATCCCCGTGTCGCTTCTATTTATTGGTGGATATCCTTGAAAGAGGAATGTTCGCCTCAGGTATCCCGCAAGGGATTTCCCTGCTCTGGTATCCCGCAAGGGATTTCCCTCAAAAGGATATCCCCAAAAGGATCCCGCTTGCGGGTATTCCTTATAAGGATCCTGGTTGCGGATATCCCCCAAAGAGATGCACGCTTGCACATATCTTTCAAGGAGATGCCCGCTGAGGGAATTCCACCCATATGGATATTCTTTCTCTTGTTGAAATGTCATTTCGACCGATTCAGGATAGTTTTGAATACTACATATATAGTGTAAAAATAGCCTCAAAATACCACAAAGTATGCCACGAGCTTCAAAATGATTTTACAATATTTTAAAACATTTTTATAAAAAATTTAAGGCAACGATGCACACATGAGGATGACCTATGTCCTCATATGCCTCATGAGTGGTAAATTGGACTACTTATATGTATTATTTGATTTTATATTATATAAAAACCAAAACTTAATTTTTGAAAATTGGAAAAATTAGTTTTTGGGTTTTGCACGTAATTTCAAAAGGATTTCGAAGTGTTTAGAAACAATCTTCATTTAAAATTAATTTTCTAAAACAAAGGACCAAAAAATTTCAAAAATTGCAGTCTATGACATACATGAGGAGCGTTCCCATGCGTGCCTCAACGGAAAAAAAAAAGAGTTTACTTGATACTCAAGAAGTTTCAAAAAGGTAAAAATTCACCGACCATGTCACACATGAGGATGCATGTGATCCGCATCGTCGATGATTTTTAAAATATTTTTCCCAATAGCGGCGTGCAAAATTGTCAAAAATGATCAATTTGATATGCATGACGCGTATCGTCCGCATGTGTGCAATCAACTCAATTTTTCCCCAAATTTCGAAGATTCGCCATAAGATTCGTTGGGAGGGCTATATAAGCATCCCTTTTTTTTTCTGAATTCTTCATCCCTAACCTCTTAAAGCTCTCTGGAGGAAAAATTTTCTCTCTCTTAATTTCCAGTGTTTGCTGACACGGATCGCGGAAGTTTCGAAGCTTTCGTATGTAGAAGCATTAATCGCAGTCAAGCTCCTTCTAAACCTTCCCCTTTTTTCTAATTTCCCTTTTGCATTCATAAAAAACAAAATAAAACCAAAAAATAATAAAATCATGAAAACTAATCTTTTTCAAAAACCAACCTTTTTTAAAACTTAAAAGAGGTAGGGATGGATTTTTCGCGGCCGAAAGTCTAGTGACTTCTCTCTTTTCCTGTTCTATTCTTTTCATGCTCTTTTCTAGAATTTATTACTTCACACACATTCTCTAAAGGAAGGAAATTTTACTATTACTGGAGATTCATACTGAAGGAAGCTTGTGATTGGCTTGGCGTCACTTCACGAGGCAGGGGAACCACAACAATCTCTCAGAAAAATCGACGATCAATCTTGTGATTGGCTTGGCGTCACTTCACGAGGCAGGGGAACCACAACAATCTCTTAGAAAAATCGACGATCAATCCAAGGATGGCCAACGGCCCAAGTCAGAAACGTAGTGACGATCACAAAACCCAACCAAAACCAAAGGGGTTAGGTGATTGGTGCATTTTAATGCATATTTTATATACATATTTAACTTTATTTTGTCACATTTAATACTTCGCGAATGTGATTTTTTTAATGATATTTGCAGGTCGCATGAGCTTAATTACAAAAGGAGAAGAAAAGAAGCCAACACGTGCAGTTCATATTGCAAATCAGTTAAAAGAAAGAACAGAAGCACACGGATCTGAATTATGAAGTTTTAAAGAGCCAAATAAGACCAACTCAGTGCAACAATGAGCTAGAAGAAAGTGGGGTCCACTTCTCACAAGCCTAGCCGTGCATTGACCGGGCCCACCCGCGGTTCCGCGGCTCTCATTTTCTCAATTGGGTCGAGTTTTGTTGCAAGCTTTTGTTATTTTGTTCTAAACCTATTGGTACCCTGATTCGATGAAAAACACTATAAATAAGTATCAAATCCAGAGGACCAAAAGCTCTCTTCTTCTCTTCTTTTTCGCTGCCTAGGGTTTAAAAGAAAGATCATTTTAGGTTGTAACTTATAATTTATTTTATTTTAATTGCAATGACTTTTACTTTTATTATTTGCTTTCTGTCTTTAATTATGCATAGCTCAATTTATGATACCTAGCTAAGTTGATGAACCTAGGCTTTAATACGAGTTGATGTTGCTATGTTTTGTGTTTCTCTATGTACTATTGCAAACATAATCGTGCTAATTTAATCTTAAATAAACCCATATTGATTTAGATTAGGGTATATGCCTGACAACCATAGATCTAATTTAGGGAGAGTATAGGATGAGATGATTAACAATGATTAGGTTTGATTTATTTAGATGTAGGATAATTCTTACTAATCGATAGATAGGGTAGTTCCATCTAGGGGAAGATTGACACTAGGTTAATACCATATTAAATAAGAATAAATCAAATTAAATTGCTTGATAGTTTTTAATCCGAAGTTTGTATAGTTTATGCTTCTCTAGTGTTAGATAGACTACGACATTGAACGGATACTCTATGTTGCATACATATTGGATGAGAGAAGATTGGAGAAAACACTTAGCTTGATTAATCATAATTAAATCTAGGGGATTCAATACCTAGGTATATATTAATTATCGTATTTCCTTAAAAGTATTACCTTTATTTTCTTTTAATTATTGCATTTAATTTAGATGCATTTATTTAATTATTTTTATTTGTGCACTTTATGTAAATATTGCTTTTAGATAATCTTTCTTTTATTTATTTACTTTCTTTAGTTTAAATCTTTACTAATCTTTAAATTTAGTTATTTTAGAAATTACCAGTTTATTGTTTAGTAGTTACCAAATCTTTTCAAAAACTTGTCTTTTAAATTCGTTACATTTAACTAAAAGGTTCCCTCTTACCTGTAGATCGACCCATAAGTGGTACAATTAATAACCGGGCACTTACGGTATTAATTAGAACTAGATAATAAAATGCACAACAAGTTTTGTCTCAACAAGTTTTTGGCGCCGTTGCCGGATAGGACAGTTGCAATTTTAGTTAGATTTTCGAATTATTTTTTCCTTATTTTTAGTTCTATTTTACTCTGTTTTATTCAAAATTATTTTTAGGAAATTTAAAGCTGCAGAGAGCTAATTGGAGAGAGACAGAGGGCGGAGCAGAAGACAGAAGCCCCAAGTCAACGTTTAAACGCGGAACTGTCGGGCCCACTCACGAAGCCGCGGCCACTTCAGCATCTCTGGTGTTGAAATTTTTGGTATCTATTAGGTTTTTAATTCTCTGTTATTTTCTAGTCTTTAATTGGCAAATTTAATTTCCTCCTTTTAGTAGTTTGATTTTATTTTCATTCTTTTTGTTTTCTGCATTTTTAGTTTTTATTAAAAAGTTTAAAAATATATCATAATATATTCTTTTCTTACTAGTGTATACAAAGTTGGATTAGGGATTCTACAAATTGCCTAGTTAAAATTGACACCAGTAGTCCTGAAATGGGTAACGATGTTCTTGCAGTACCTACTCTTCAGGATAGATGCTATCCTATTCGTACAACATTACCCTCTTGCATTGTGTTGTCACATTCCGCAGGTGATAGCTATGAAAGTAAACCGCAATTCATTAACTCGCATCCTAAATTCTATAGTCAACATTCTAAAGACGCCAATGTCTTTATTAAGGAATTTTAGGATCTTTGTCAAATGTTGAAGTTAAAACAGTTAAATGTTGACACGGTAAAGCTTAGGTTAATACCTTTTGCCCTAGCAGATAAGGAAAAGCATTGGCTTTATAGCATTCCCACTAACACGATCCACACTTGGGAGGAATTCATAAAAACCTTCCTACAGATGTTCTATCCCCATTTTAAAACTGCTGAACTTAGAAATGAAATAAGAACATTTAATAAGATTGGGGGCAAATTCTTTAGGAAATATTTTGAAAGATTTAAAAACCTCCTAATTAAATATCCTCATCATGGGATTGTATCACGTCCCGCTTCCCAGTATACGGGAAATGAGACGTGGTAGGGATGCGACGTATTTACTAATAAGTAAACACGCTAAGCGTAAATAAGCAATATAATAAATATACACAAGAAAAGACAAAAGATATAAATCAGCAGCAACTTTTTATTGATTAAACATTCTTTACAATACGCTGGAAAGTAAATACAATACTGGAAAGTAATGCCTAAACAATGGCATGAACTGAAAGTAAAAGTATAAATAAGTGAACTAGAGCTCTGGGTCCACAATGAACTGCTCCAAATCGTCTAGGCTGGGCTCGATCTCCAAGGAGTCCGGTCCTCCTGACAACATTCCAAAAAAAGAAGAAATAGGAATGTCGTCAGCGAACAATCGCTCGGTAAGTCCCAAAAGATAAAGAAGAATAGACAGAGAATAGAACAGGTTAAATATATATGGTTATGCTTGTTATGTTAATGTAGCTGTTTATACCTTGGTACAGAATGTGCCAATGTATACGAGAGAAGTCCAACTTGCTCCGTAGACTAAGGTATATGGAGTACAAGGCCCTGTTAAAACCCACGGGACAACGGCAACGGATGTTCAGGTTAGGTGTATTAAAGTGACCATCATCTTGCTACTTTTAACACATTTCGTACCAGTCTACCCCTTTAAAAACCCCATAAATTAATATTGTATTGATTGTAATGATTTGTTGTATAAGACTTGCCAAAGCATGATATAAGTTGTTCATGTAAACGGATCGGATATAAACGGATAGTCATGTAATCAAGTCAATATATATCCATGGTTCAGTCAAATCAAGTCATGTTGATATTGGATAGTATTTTGATATTCATGTTCAAGTTCCGATATATATGGATTCATGTTGTATTGAAGTTATATTTAAATTGTGTTCATGTATGGATTGTATTCAGATTAGACTGAGATTCTGACTGAGTCAGATACTTAAACAGAATTGGATTCCTGAAATAGGTTTTGGAGTTATCGGTAACTGTTGCACATGGACGGCAGGATTTGCGACTTTTTCCAAGCCAATTACCATTGATAATCCCGTTTTAGTTTTCTATCTTAAATAGGAAAGCACCCACTTTCTCCGGCTCCCTGAGGCTCAAGAGAATTGGTCCCGCTTAAATCTATATTTACTATGGTCATTAATGTAAATTGATATAATTTGAGGGGATTTTATTAAAAATAGTTTTAGTATACTTTCAAAATAAACCTCGAGTATTTATTTTTCGTATTTATGGTTTTCATGGATGTAAATTTTAAAAGTGAGGTATTCTAGTGAATAAATACCTAGCTTGAATAATATATGGTATTTTTGTGTAAATTTGACTTGTTTGGACTTTTAATGGTATTTTCATGAAACTTGTGATTCTTGTGTTTAGGAAATATGGATTTATATAAATATAAAATATATGTTTTGATAATATATATATATATATATTATTAAAAATAGAATTTATTTATTAAATAGAAAATCACGTTTTCTTAAAAATTGTATTAAAAATTCCATCGAGATCGTATGCTCCGTGAGGAGGTCTGCATTTCGCCGTACTAGACCGATGGATGTGCGATAACCTGCACCAACCAAATCGGATTCCCTAAAAGTGGGTTGTAGAGACGTAATCGTAAGGAATTCAATTTAAAACAATTCAAAGAATATGGTTTTTAATAGTTTATGGTATTTAAATGTAAATTCGTATTTGTCCAAAAATATTGTTTTCAAGCAATCGTGCTATGTCAAGATGTGTATTGTGAAAGGAAGGTCATTACCTCATGAGATTTTTCTAATGTAATACAAGCAAATATGATAAAAGATGCCGAGTATAAAGTTTGTGGTATTTAACCGTAAAAGTGTAATAGAAATAGTTTTACATGGAGCTTTATAGTGAAATTGGTTTCTAAAATTTTAGTTAATGTTTAACAAGCAAGGTATAATAATTTGAATAATTGTTTCCTAAGAAAAATTGTTATTTTAAAGAGTATAGAATTTAAAAATCGGGTAACTCAACTTACCGGCGTCATTTGAAAAGAGATAGTTTTGATATGTGAAAAGAATAAAAGAGAGGGGACTTACGGTTTAAAAGAGAGAGGGGAGGTATGGGAACAAGATGGAAACTTCGTGGAGTCGTGGTGTCGCCGGAATTGTCCCAAATTGTCGCCGGAAAGTGACCTCAGGCTAACTCTACTTGTACACTTTTTTGACTTGGAAAAATTTAAGGATTTTTGATAATGGATTTCAGAATGGAGAAGGCTAGGATGTGATGTAGTATTTATATGAGAAATTAGGGTTTTGGGGATTGAAGAAAGGAATTAAAATGCATTTAAAATAGAATTAAAGAGTGAAATTACACTCTCTGGATAAATGCAGAGAAATCAAACAGAAGAGGAGTAGTGGGGGTAGGGGAAAAGTCACTTGGGCAAAGTTTGGGGGCATTACCATTGGGCAAGCCCGGCGGTGCCGGCCCAAAGGCAATCTTCGCCGGTCGTTTTGGTGAGGTTGGGTGTGGGATTCTTGCCACGTGTCTAGTCCATGTTAATACAATTTTCACTTGTTTTTTCAGTGACTTTTCATTTTTACGTGTATTGCACGTGTAAAATTTTAGGCTTCCAAAAAGTTTAAAAGAAAAATCATTAAAAATAATATGTGGCTGATGGGTTTCGAACATAAGGGTTATGTCACAGCAGTGCAAGGCTTTACCAATGAGCTATAAGTTGTTTCTTGTTGTTTTTCAAACAAAATAATATTTTAAGTATACTTAGGCTTGCAAATACTCCATTCGGTACATTAACTTTAAGAAAATTTTGTACATTAAAACAGAGTCGTTACATTCTACCCTCCTTATAAAAATTTCGTCCTTGAAATTTACAAATATCTAAGGACTAATTTACAAACAAGTAAGGGTATCTTGCACGCATGTCGTCTTCTTTTTTTCATGTTAATTCTTCTGGTGAATCTTTTCTCTACATCACTCGGACCAAGTTTACTTCCTTGTTCCTAAGTGACTTTACCTTTCTGTCAAGTATTTCAACGGGTTGCTGCTCCCAAGATAAATCTGTTTGTATAGTGAGCTTGGAGTGATCAAGAATGCGGCTGGGGTCACTTACATACCTTCGGAGCTGGGATATGTGGAACATATTGTGCACT
Organism: Agapanthus africanus; assembly: GCA_030015575.1. Lineage (NCBI taxonomy): Eukaryota > Viridiplantae > Streptophyta > Magnoliopsida > Asparagales > Amaryllidaceae > Agapanthus > Agapanthus africanus. Next base: position 336,562,698 of record JASDDO010000010.1, read on the forward strand.
CCTTCCAATGAGGGTGGTAGTGACAAACGATATGTCATTTCTCCGATACATTCGAGTATATCGAACGGTCCAATGTATCTCGGACTGAGCTTACCCCTCTTTCCAAAGCGAATCACTCCACGGTTTGGAGAGATCTTTAAGAACACATGATCTCCCGGTTGGAACTCCAAGTATCGGCGTTTTGTATCAGCCCAGTGCTTCTGTCGGTCATAGGCTATGCGCATTCTTCTTCTACTTGTAGTGTTGCAACCACGGCCTTCTCTAGTTGAGCTTTGTATGTGCTAGGCTCCAGTGTACGGTCTCCACTTTTGAAATAAAAGACTGGCCGCTCTGGAATCCCGAACACTACCCTCCTTTGACGACAGTCGATGGTAACGTAGAAAGTTCCTAGCCAATACATACCCAAGACTATATCGAAGTTCGGTATGTCCAACACCTTGAAATCAGCATAAAATTCTTTGCTGCAGACGACTACTAGATAAAGATCATATCCCAAAGTTGCCTTTAGAACGTCATTCCCTGAACTGACATTCCAGTTGGATACGAGTGGTTTGACTGGAATCGCATGAGTTCGAACGAACCGTTGCGACAAAAAGCAATGAGAAGCTCCAGTATCGAAGAGTGCTAGTGCAGGAAGTGAGGCTTTTGATATGTATAAAGTTTGAAAGAAAGGGAGTTACCAGTGATGACTTGGCCGGTGGCTTCAGCTTCTTCCACAGTCATTGTGAAAGCCCGTCGCCTAGGTACATTCCTCCTTGCTGGAGGCGCATTCCTCTGTCCGTTCCTCTGTCCTTGAGGTAGGTTCCTTTGTGCTTGACGGAACTGACGAGGAGGAGGTGCGGTAGGTGGTCTATGAGGAGGTGGAGCTGGGAGAGCAAGTCAAGGAGATGGTGCCTGGATAGCTTGCCGCTGCGGATAGGTGATAGCTGGTCTGGGTGCAGGGTTTTGAGTGAATCTATGAGGACAAGATCCAATATCGTGTGGATGAGCCACAGACTAAAAAAGGCGATTAGAACGCCTGCAATCCATCGCCAGGTGTCCATTTCTTTTGCAATAAAAGAATAAATATTGACTAGGCTGGTTAAAAGTTACTCCCGGTCTCTTGGATACAAACGGTGGCCTGGAAGGGGCTCCTTCTGCTATCTGAGTAGCAGGGCGCTTCACACCGACGGATTGAGGTCTGCCATTCTTCTTTACTACTACCTTGTATTGAAGGGAAGCCTTCAAATCCAAATCATGGGTTGGGAAATCCCCTGTAGGTAATGCAGCTTGGATCTCCGGGTCCAACCCTTGCTGAAATCGTCTAGCCCTGATCATAGCAGTCGGTATGAGATGGGCCGCAAACCTGTTATGGTCTTGTGTTAGCTACGTAGTATGTGATATTAGAAATTCGAATATTTAAGACATATCTTAATTGCTCAACATGATGAATTCAGCGTCATACTCATCCACAGATTGCTCCACATAGAGCCTTATTGCAGGTGGATGAATTGCTGCTCCATATCTAATCAGGAAATCTCGGGAAAATATTTCGCGTCGAATATCTCGCGAAAAATCCTCCATTCGATCGGCTGGGCAAGACGTCTTTCTAACGCCTTCTACCGTACACGGGCATTATCTGTGAGTTGCAACTTCGCAATCTTTACCCAAGCAATGTCTGGCACTTGAGCTGCTGCCAGATCGTCTTCGATCGAATCAACCCATTCCTCTGCTTCCAAAGGGATCTCTTTCCCAGAGAATTGTTTAGGGTGTGGTGCCCAGAATTGTTTCACACCGGGTGCCTCTGCTTCTGGGCGGTTCAGGAGTATAGCAATATACTGCTGTTGTCCATCCAAGAAACCCTTGATCACCTCGAGCAATACCATCTGCTCGTTAATGGGAGATGCTACGGTAGGTGTTAATGGAAGAGGTGGTGGTATGGTGTTGCCATTCACGTTGGTGCTCGTGTTGTTCGGGGAATTCATAACCTTGAAAGAAAAATAGGGTTAGGATAGATTCAAAGAATATAAAATGTAAAGAATGTTTAGTTGCTGATTCTTATAATTCTTGTGACTTATATTGCTTAGGATTCCATGCAGAACTGATCCTGCATGGTATGAGTTCATGCAGAACTGACCTGCTTGGGTCGCCAACAAAACCTGTCATGCTCCGCTTCCTAGTATACGGGTAAGGAAACGTGGCAGGGATGGGATGTATTTACTTATAAGTAAACACGCTAAGCGTAAATAAGTAATATAATAAATGCACACAAGAAAAGACAAAAGATATAAATCAGCAGCAACTTTTTATCGATTAAACATTCTTTATAATACACTGGAAAGTAAATACAATACTGGAAAGCAAAGCCTAAAAAATGGCATGAACTGAAAGTAAAAGTATATACAAGTGAACTAGAGCTCTGGGTCCTCAATGAACTGCTCCAAATCGTTTAGGCTGGGCTCGATCTCCAGAGAGTTGGGTCCTCCTGATAACATTCCAAAGAAAGAAGAAATAGGAATGTCGTCAGCGAACAATCGCTCGGTAAGTCCCAAAAGATAAAGAAGAATAGATAGAGAATAGAACATGTAAAGTATATATGGTTATGCATGTTATGTTAACGTAGTTGTTTGTAGCTTGGTACAGAATGTGACAATGTATACTAGAGGAGTCCAACTTGCTCCGTGGACTAAGGTATATGGAGTACAAGGCCCCATCAAAACCCACGGGACAACGGCAACGGATGTTCAGGTTAGGTGTATAGTGACCATCATCGTGCCACTTTTAACACATTTTGTACCAGTCTACCCCTTTAAAAACTCCGTAAATGAATATTGTATTGATTGTAAAAATTTGTTGTATAAGACTTGCTGAAACCATGATATAAGTTGTTCATGTAAACGGATCGGATATAAATGGATAGCCATGTAATCAAGTCAATATATATCCATAATTCGGTCAAATCAAGTCATGTTGATATTGGGTAGTATTCTGATATTCATGTTCAAGTTCCAGTATATATAGATTCATGTTGTATTGGAGTTATATTTGAATTATGTTCATGTATGGATTGTATTCAGATTAAACTGAGACTCTGACTGAGTCAGACACTTAAACAAAATTGGATTCCTGAAATAGGTTTTGGAGTTATTGGTAACTGCTGCACATGGATGGCAAGATTTGCGACCTTTTCCAAGCCAATTACCATTGATAATCTCGTTTTAGTTTTCTACCTTAAATAGGCAAGCACCCACTTGAAAGGTTCCTAGGCACTCTAGTAAGGTCTCATGAAGCATCGAACATGCCAAATTTAAAATTTTTTTGTGCCGAGAAACCCTAGACTACGGATCTTAACTAGATGTTTAGGCGAAATATAAAGCTAGTTAACAGTTAACTACTAAGATACGGATATACAACCTTTGTAGATCCGGATTTCCGCCTCCTTAGCTCCACGTGGTGATGTCCTCACTGTCCATCATGAATCCTTGACTCGATCAACGGCTTCATCGGGAAAGCAAGCGGAATAGCTCGTCGGCTTTGTGTCAAAGACGATCTACGTCGAGGTTGCACAAACTCAAGCTCCGACTTCACAAACTTGTGAAATTTGTGAAGTAAACACACTCTACAACTTGGCTAGAGGTAGAGGGTGAAGAAATAGGAGATGGGTTCTCTTTAGATTTGGATTTTGCTCACTAGATCATAAGTTGCCATTGATGGCATGAAGGTTGCTCACTTGAAGAAGAAGGAGAAGATGAGCTAGAATAATGATAAGTCCCTTTAAAATAAAAAGAAAAAGGAATACTTATCATAATTCTTACTAGGGTTAAGTGTAGAGAATCTACCATGGTTAATTGATGGGTTAGGGTTAAGCAAGAAGACAAGAATGGTCAAGGAAGTCAAAGCTTCATGAAGCTTCAACTAATGACAAAAGAAATCCACCATTCTCATTAAACTTATCCAAATAAATGAATAAACAAATAAATGAATAAATAAATATGCAAAACCCTAATTATCATAATAACCATGGTTTAATTCTATTCACTTAACCATATGATCAAGTATCATCAAACATGATACATAAAGTGCACAAAAGTATATCACATATACAATGTGCAATCAAGTGAGAAAAATCCGTTTAAAGTGAACCAATACTAGTCAATGCAAAGTAATATATCAAATATATAATTATACATTAAATCATTAAATCAACATTTGATTCAATGATCCGGTCATGTCGTACATAACCGACTAGTATACAATGTATCGATTTATCGAATCATTGATTCGATAACTAGGTCATATCGAATATAACCAATCGAAACATATATCGCGAGAATGAAATGCGGTATCACATACACGCATTATTCTCGGTCCCGCACATATCTCATATGCACTCCTATTTCGTTTCGCTTGAACCAGGAAACCTCTGTGTAGGACTCTAAAGACTCGTCAATACTCCGGTAGCAGATGATGATCATATCAAGCATCCACAAGCCGCAAGCGGTCTGCTAAACGTAACGGCCACCCGGGTATTGAGCGATCAGAAGATCGACGAGCTAACCCGCTCACACTCCTGCGAATCCGACCAGTAACACTTACCATACAGTCCGGTCTCTTCGTCTGATACGTCGCATATCAAGTCTAGGGGTGGTATACGTCAGACCCCAATAACCCGATAAGTCGTGCCGATGTGAGGCTCGTAACGGGTCGAGAAACTACTGGTAACACTTACCAGCAAATCTCTGATCAGCCCTGGCCAGGGACTTCCCTGTTACGGCCAATCGAGCACAGCGCAACATCAACTCCCAATACCGGGAGAGACGAAACCCCTCCTATCGCTCATTGCCTCCATGTAACTCGGGACTGTATCCAAAGACCACCGTTTTGCACGCCTTCATAGACGTGGTAAGGTGGAGATCAAAGCACAGTGGGAATCACACAAGACTCTATGACGATCTCGGGTCTACAGACTAACCTGTACAAGTGTCACCTGAGAACTGCCATCTGACGTGAGGTATAATACCATCTGGGAGTTCTCGGCGAGTCCGTCCAGTGTACCCAGTCTCCACTGAGCACCCGTATACCATCTCTGATGTCAAACATCAATGGATATGGGATCATCCATCGCCCATCACATGGGTCTAGAAGCGTATACGCTAGTCTACTCTGGCATATCGATGCCCCGTCTCGATACACCCACGACTAGGGACCTTGAAGGATGTACTTATGGACTACCATGTCCCCACTAGTATGATCTGCATCATAGTCCAGGTAGTCAAGTACACATCCTAAGGGCTTTACCAACATGTAACTACAAGACAGTATAAAGAGACTAGTGTACATGTTAAGATAAAGAGTAACCAGATAGCATACTATCATATCGAGCAAGAAAGTCATCTCTATATATGTCCAAGCATCCAATATAATATACAACATCTGTACAATACTGGCCTCTAGGGCATACATACAACTAACAATCTCCCACTTGCACTAGGGCCAGCTGCTGTAGTATCGCATACCGAGCATCCCGAAGAGTCTCTCAAACTGCGTCTGGGGAATGGCCTTCGTGAGTGGATCCGCCGTGTTATTCTTCGTGTCAACTCTCCTGACCTCGATCTCCCGGCGATCAACTATCTCCCGGATCAGGTGATACCGCCTCAGAATATGCCTGGATCGCTGATGGGACCTGGGTTCCTTGGCTAAAGCCACCGCTCCATTGTTATCGCAATACAAAGGTATTGGATGCTCAATGGATGGAACCACTCCAAGTTCAGAAATGAACTTCTTGATCCAGACAGCTTCTTTAGCAGCATCATTGGCAGCGATGTATTCAGCCTCCATCGTCGAGTCTGCCACGGTTTCCTGCTTGGAACTCTTCCAGCTAACCGCCCCTCCGTAAAGGGTAAAGACAAAGCCCGACTGCGACTTAGAGTCGTCCTTATCACTCTGGAAGCTCGAATCGGTAAAGGACTCCACTTGGAGTTCTCCGTTACCATACACCAAGAACATATCTCTAGTCCTTCGCAAGTACTTGAGAATGCTCTTCACAGCTGTCCAGTGACTCTCTCCAGGATCAGCTTGATACCTGCTCACTATACTTAGTGAATATGCTACATCGGGTCTGGTACATAGCATCGCATACATGATAGAGCCCACTGCCGAAGCATAGGGTATCCCTTGCATGCGAGCTCTCTCCAAATCAGTCTTGGGAGACATCTCTTTGGAGAGAGTGACTCCAGAGATCGTGGGTAAGTTCCCACGCTTGGACTCATCCATACTAAACCTCTTTAGTATGGTGTCAATGTACCTGGATTGGGACAATCCCAAAATCCGTTTGGATCTATCTCTATAGATCCTGATTCCCAATATGCAGGAGGCATCACCAAGATCTTTCATTGAGAATCTTTGTGATAAGAAGAGCTTAACCGATTGCAGCATAGGAATATCATTTCCTATCAAGAGTATGTCGTCCACGTACAATACGAGGAAGACAACCTTACTCTCTGCCACCTTCTTGTAGATACAAGGTTCATCTGGATTTTTGACGAAATCAAACTCTTTGATAACTACGTCAAAGCAGATGTTCCAACTCCGCGATGCTTGCTTTAATCCATAAATGGATTTAAGCAGTTTGCACACTTTCCCGCTGCTCCCACTGTCTACGAAGCCCTCTGGCTGAGTCATATACACGCACTCTTCTAAATCACCGTTTAGAAAGGCGGTCTTAACATCCATTTGCCAGATTTCGTAATCATGATATGCAGCGATGGCAAGCATGATCCGGATGGATTTAAGCATAGCCACTGGAGAAAAGGTCTCGTCATAGTCCACACCTGGTCTTTGACGAAAACCTTTTGCTACAAGTCTAGCTTTGAAAGTCTTCACTTTCCCATCTACACCAAGTTTCTTCTTGAAGATCCACTTGCTCCCAATGGGTTTTACCCCTTCAGGAGCAACTTCCAAAGTCCATACTTTGTTGGTGTACATGGAATCCATCTCAGACCGCATAGCATCCAGCCATTTCACTGAGTCCCCACTCGTGATGGCCTGCTCGAAGCTAGTTGGGTCATCATCCTCCATGATGCAATCCTCGCTCCCACCATCTATGAGAAAACCGTAGTATCTCTCAGGTTGGCGAGGAACCCTACTAGATCGGCGGAGAGGCTGGGGTTCGTCTGGTACATTTGAATCTTCTGGTTCCACTAAATCTTCAGTTATAGTTTGTGTATCTGGAATTTCTTCCAGCTCTACCACTTTGCCACTAATTTCTTTTTCAAGGAATTCCTTTTCTAAAAAGGTGGCATATTGAGAAACAAACACTTTTTGTTCTTCAGCATGGTAGAAAAAATATCCTTGAGAATTCTTAGGATATCCCACAAACTTGCAAAGAACTGACCGTGCCTCGAGCTTGTCCGGATTTTGCCTTTTGACATAGGCCGGACAACCCCATATCTTAACTCGTTTAAAATATGGTCTCTTCCCACTCCATATCTCATATGGTGTGGTAGGTACAGATTTAGATGGAACTTGATTCAATAGGTATGTTGCTGTTTCCAGCGCATAACCCCAGAAGGAAATAGGTAACTCAGCTGTGCTCATCATAGAGCGCACCATATCTAATAGGGTGCGATTCCTTCGTTCAGATACACCGTTGTGCTGTGGTGTATATGGAGGAGTCAGCTGAGAGAGAATCCCTTTCTCTTTTAGGAAGTCCAGGAATTCATTGCTCAAGTATTCACCTCCTCGATCAGATCGAAGGATTTTAATACTTTTTCCGGTTTGGTTCTCGACTTCTTGTATATATTCTCTAAATTTCTCAAAAGCTTCTGATTTGTGTTTCATCAAGAACACATATCCGAATCTAGAGAGATCGTCAGTGAATGTAATGAAGTACGAAGAACCATCCCTGGCATGTGTAGACATGGGACCGCATACATCACTATGTATCAGTCCTAAGAGTTCGGTAACTCTTTCTCCGTGTCCCGTAAACGGAGTCTTGGTCATCTTTCCTTTGAGACATGACTGGCAAGTGTCATAAGATGAAAATTCGAAAGGTTTCAAATATCCATCCTTATGCAACTTAGCCAGTCGTGTCACATTGATGTGACCCAGTCTACAATGCCACAAGAAGGATTCGTTGAGTTCAGAACTCTTCCTCTTGTGTGTGTTTGTTATGCTCAGAATCGTTGATTGATTTAGAACATAAATGCCATTGCACAACGTGCCTGATCCAACCAACTTTTGGTTACGGAAAATGTTCATAACATTATCCTGTAATACAAAATTATATCCCTCTTTACTTAATAAAGAAACCGATATAATGTTGCATATCAGGTTCGGCATGTAATAGCATTCGTTCAGAACCAATGTATTACCAGTTGGTAATACAAGGTGATATTCCCCAACAGTCTTAGCTGCAACAATTGCACCATTTCCAACTCTAATGTCTTTATCACCTTCTCCAAGTTCTCTACCTTTCCTTAGCCCATGTAACTGATTACATATATGGGATCCTGACCCGGTATCTAATACCCAGGACGTAGAGCAAATGGAGAAACAGTTCTCAGTAACGAACACACCCGAAGAAAATGCATCAACATGTACTTTCTTCATTCGGGTGGCATGAGAATCCTGGCATTCCCCTATATCCTGTTCATTCCTATAACTCTTATAGGAAAGAACGGAACCAACGTTCCCCAGCACAGTATAACATGCGGGTTCGGTCAATACATCCATATTATTATCTTGATTAAGGCATGAACTGGTCGCTACCTGGAGAGAGAGAGAAGAAAACACTTTAGCGTATGCTCGTGCAAGATCAGATTGGTTATTATCTTATCTAATCAGGATGGCTCCCACTGCTTTTTTATCAAATCTTCCTTCAAACCCTAAAAGGAAAGACTAGCCGGGATTAATTACACACTACAAGTTCGCCAATCTTTCAGCCAGGCCAGTGTCGGTACTTTGAGGGAGGTCCCCCGTGCTTTCGCACGAACCTAATTAATGTAAACCTCGTTTTCCCAGAGGCGTAACCTCGTTAACACCTTTCTAGACACCTACTTGATCAGCTAATTTGCAATGTGTAAAACTCTCCCAGGAGTAACTCTTACTCGCAGCGGGTATCGGGATCCAACTATCTCATAGAAGGTATGCAATCTCATCGCAAATTTCAACACTTGAAATTCCCGATAATATTTTGCCCCTAGCATCTATGTGACCTTAACATAGTCAACAAATCACAAGTGCTAGTCAAGTTCAACCCGTCATTTCCTGATTGAATTAAACCCACCCGCACGACCCTTAACATAGTCAACAAAGTCGCACGACTACCCTAATCCAATCTGCATCATATGCATAAGCAGATAAATACTGGTTAGCTACCGCACACTACGCCTTAACATAGTCAACAAACGTAGCACGAATACTAACTAGTACTTATCTGAAATGACGGAGGGCTACGCAGGTTTTCATAAAACCATGAGCGTAATGAACTTGATATCGTTGTAGAATCAAATAAAGTTTTGAAATGGAGTGATTTTGAGGCTTTTCTTGTTTTGCTAAAGGAGTCACTCCCGGCGAAGGGATCTCGGTCCTTTCCTCGTCGAATGAGGTGCGGGATATATCATATATATCGCTGTGCAAAGCAAAAACCAAAAAGCAGTCAAAAGCAAACCGAGTGTGTAGCATCTGCCAGTTATTGCTAAAGGAGTCACTCCCGGTGAAGGGATCTCGGTCCTTTCCTCATCGAATAAGGTGCAGGGTATATCATATATACCGCTATGCAAAGCAAGAACTGTAGCTACCTGTTTTATTTAAAATCTGATTCTACAACATCTTAGGTTTCTTATCTTTCATTAATCACATTAATGAAGTCCCATCATTTAAATACCTAAACATCACAGATAGATATGACGTACACTTATGCCATCCGCATTCGCCTCGATGTCCCCTCGTGCACCGTTAGGTTAGGTAACTAACGACAGAGCAGGGCAGGGCTAGCGCGGGTGTAAAACATAAGTAACGTCTATATAATATATCATATATATCATATACTAAATCTATCACAGAATCGCATCACAGATATCGCAGCAGAATAAACATATGAAATATTGGATATACTAGGACGTCCGTGTTTTCAATACGAGCCAGTATAAAACACGGATTCCACGGTCATAACGAATAGCCAATCCCACACCCCTAGACCCCTACGAGAGCGGCAAGCAACCCTGCCAATTCTAGGGTTAGGAGACCCGGACTCGACTCCTCGAGTTAGTCTCCCACTGGACCCCAGAACCCGGTTACTTGTGCTCCCCTCCGTGGGTCTATCCTAATGCGGAAAAGTAAATAATATACAAAGGGTGACATCTTCCGCTACCTGGAAGTGCCCCAAATAAAAGAATATTACATACAAGTTTTTACATGAATGAAAATGAAAAACACTCATCTCACATAAAAACCCCCGGCTATTCGAATACGACGATCCAATTATAACATATCCAGCAACACATAACATCACATGTCATCAACGTAAGTAAGTACGCATACCCCAATTGTCGTTGACGTATAGCAACGAAACCGGCGATATGAACATACTACACTTACGGTCACAGAAAAGAAAGTGTAAAACTACAACAATTGGAATCCGCAACTACTTTAGACATCACATGCCTAACAGTTATAAATCCCGCATTTTAGTCCCATCATCGAAAACTCTTTTCGATATCTTGTGAAACTAAACTGCTAGATCTATAACATACATCCAGTTATCTCATAACCTTTTGTGAATTCCAATTATTGTATCCAATTCCGGATAAATAGAATATATCAAACTTTCCGATCGAACATTCGAACACCCAAGTTTTCCCGACACCGATCAACACATGAAATAGGTTCAAAGACATTCACTTCATACCTCAGTACCAACGGTCCAGCCGTAGAAGGGTCAAGCCAACGCCTCACATGTGGCACGCCGTACTGCCCCAAACCCGAAGGTTCAAAGGGCAGTTCAAGACGGTCACATAATCGAGTTAAGGTTTGTTGTCTTCTAGAGGGACCATCGTGTTACTTGCACTACTCAGAACGTCTTTTAACCACAGAAAAATCCAACACTTGGAATTATTCCGGCAGGGGAAAACCCGGGTATTTGTATACGGTCGAACTCTTTAACATATTCTACAGTTATCTGGAAAAACACTTAGACAAAAATTTGATATCCCGATCGAAACACCGAATTCCCAAATCAACTCAGAAAAATTCAACGCTGGAAAAATATTAAAAATACCCAGAAAATCCAGCATTAATAATTATGAGATACTGTGTAAAAATCACTGAACAAACAGGCCGTACCGCCGCGCAACCGCCGCACGAGGCTAGCTCGTGCCGCGGAAGCGCGGCAATATTAAGGAATTATGGGCACGGATTTCACAGTATTTCATATATTCACCTGCTGATTTTTCTGAACATTTTTAATGTGGAAAAATACCAGATTTTAAAAATTGGACAGAGAGCAATTTTCCGGGTATGGTTTCGGTTCGATCGGACTTCAAATCGCGTCTGGACTTCGCCTAAGGCTCTAGCTAGGCTCTGATACCAGTGAAAGGTTCCTAGGCACTCTAGTAAGGTCTCATGAAGCATCGAACATGCCAAATTTAAAATTTTTTTGTGCCGAGAAACCCTAGACTACGGATCTTAACTAGATGTTTAGGCGAAATATAAAGCTAGTTAACAGTTAACTACTAAGATACGGATATACAACCTTTGTAGATCCGGATTTCCGCCTCCTTAGCTCCACGTGGTGATGTCCTCGCTGTCCATCATGAATCCTTGACTCGATCAACGGCTTCATCGGGAAAGCAAGCGGAATAGCTCGTCGGCTTTGTGTCAAAGACGATCTATGTCGAGGTTGCACAAACTCAAGCTCCGACTTCACAAACTTGTGAAATTTGTGAAGTAAACACACTCTACAACTTGGCTAGAGGTAGAGGGTGAAGAAATAGGAGATGGGTTCTCTTTAGATTTGGATTTTGCTCACTAGATCATAAGTTGCCATTGATGGCATGAAGGTTGCTCACTTGAAGAAGAAGGAGAAGATGAGCTAGAATAATGATAAGTCCCTTTAAAATAAAAAGAAAAAGGAATACTTATCATAATTCTTACTAGGGTTAAGTGTAGAGAATCTACCATGGTTAATTGATGGGTTAGGGTTAAGCAAGAAGACAAGAATGGTCAAGGAAGTCAAAGCTTCATGAAGCTTCAACTAATGACAAAAGAAATCCACCATTCTCATTAAACTTATCCAAATAAATGAATAAACAAATAAATGAATAAATAAATATGCAAAACCCTAATTATCATAATAACCATGGTTTAATTCTATTCACTTAACCATATGATCAAGTATCATCAAACATGATACATAAAGTGCACAAAAGTATATCACATATACAATGTGCAATCAAGTGAGAAAAATCCGTTTAAAGTGAACCAATACTAGTCAATGCAAAGTAATATATCAAATATATAATTATACATTAAATCATTAAATCAACATTTGATTCAATGATCCGGTCATGTCGCACATAACCGACTAGTATACAATGTATCGATTTATCGAATCATTGATTCGATAACTAGGTCATATCGAATATAACCAATCGAAACATATATCGCGAGAATGAAATGCGGTATCACATACACGCATTATTCTCGGTCCCGCACATATCTCATATGCACTCCTATTTCGTTTCGCTTGAACCAGGAAACCTCTGTGTAGGACTCTAAAGACTCGTCAATACTCCGGTAGCAGATGATGATCATATCAAGCATCCACAAGCCGCAAGCGGTCTGCTAAACGTAACGGCCACCCGGGTATTGAGCGATCAGAAGATCGACGAGCTATCCCGCTCACACTCCTGCGAATCCGACCAGTAACACTTACCATACAGTCCGGTCTCTTCGTCTGATACGTCGCATATCAAGTCTAGGGGTGGTATACGTCAGACCCCAATAACCCGATAAGTCGTGCCGATGTGAGGCTCGTAACGGGTCGAGAAACTACTGGTAACACTTACCAGCAAATCTCTGATCAGCCCTGGCCAGGGACTTCCCTGTTACGGCCAATCGAGCACAGCGCAACATCAACTCCCAATACCGGGAGAGACGAAACCCCTCCTATCGCTCATTGCCTCCATGTAACTCGGGACTGTACCCAAAGACCACCGTTTTGCACGCCTTCATAGACGTGGTAAGGTGGAGATCAAAGCACAGTGGGAATCACACAAGACTCTATGACGATCTCGGGTCTACAGACTAACCTGTACAAGTGTCACCTGAGAACTGCCATCTGACGTGAGGTATAATACCATCTGGGAGTTCTCGGCGAGTCCGTCCAGTGTACCCAGTCTCCACTGAGCACCCGTATACCATCTCTGATGTCAAACATCAATGGATATGGGATCATCCATCGCCCATCACATGGGTCTAGAAGCGTATACGCTAGTCTACTCTGGCATATCGATGCCCCGTCTCGATACACCCACGACTAGGGACCTTGAAGGATGTACTTATGGACTACCATGTCCCCACTAGTATGATCTGCATCATAGTCCAGGTAGTCAAGTACACATCCTAAGGGCTTTACCAACATGTAACTACAAGACAGTATAAAGAGACTAGTGTACATGTTAAGATAAAGAGTAACCAGATAGCATACTATCATATCGAGCAAGAAAGTCATCTCTATATATGTCCAAGCATCCAATATAATATACAACATCTGTACAATACTGGCCTCTAGGGCATACATACAACTAACACCACTTTCTCCGGCTTCCTGAGGCTTAAGAGAATTGGTCCCGCTTAAACCTATATTTACTAGGGTCCTTAATGTAAATTGATATAACTTTAGGGAGTTTTATGAAAAATAGTTTTAGTATACTTTCAAAATAAAACTCAAGTATTTATTTGTCATATTTATGGTTTTCATGGATGTAAATTTTAAAAGTGAGGTATTCTTGTGAATAAATACTTGGCTTGAATAATATATGGTATTTTTGTGTAAATTTGACTTGTTTGGATTCTTAATGGTGTTTTCATGAAACTTGTGATTCTTGTGTTTAGGAAACTTGGAATTTATATAAATATAAAATATATGTTTTGATAATATTTATATATATATATATAATTATTAAAAATAAAATTTATTTATTAAATAGAAAATCACGTTTTCTTAAAAATTGTATTAAAAATTCCATCGAGATCGTATGCTCCATGAGGAAGTCTGCATCTCGCCCTACTAGTCCGATAGATGTGCGATAACCCGCACCAACCAAATCGGATTTCCCAAAAGTGGGTTGTAGAGACATGATCGTAAGGAATTTAATTTAAAACAATTCAAAGAATATAGTTTTTAATAGTTTATAGTATTTAAACGTAAATTCGTATTTGTCCAAAAATATTGTTTTCAAGCAATCGTGCTATGTCAAGATGTGTGTTGTGAGAGGTAGCTCATTATCTCGTAAGATTTTTCTAAAGGTAATACAAGCAGATATGATAAAAGAGGCTGAAAAGTTTGTGGTATTTAAGTGTAAAAGTGTAATAGAAATTGTTTTACATGGAGTTTTATAGTGAAATTGGTTTCTAAAATTTTAGTTAATGTTTAACAAGCAAGGTATAATAATTTGAATAATTGTTTCCTAAGAAAAATTGTTATTTTAAAGAGAATAGAATTTAAAAGTCGGGTAACTCCACTTACCAACGTCATTTTAAAAGAGATAGTTTTAAGATGTGAAAAGAATAGAAGAGAAGGGACTTACGGTTTGAAAAGAGAGAGAGGAGATATGTGAACAAGATGGAAACTTCGTGGAGTCGCGGTGTCGCCGGAAAGTGACATTGGGCTAACTCCACTTGTACACTTCTTTGACTTGGAAAAATTTGAGGATTTTTGATAATGGATTTCAGAATTGAGAGGGCTAGGATGCAATGTGGTACTTATAGGAGAAATAGGGTTTTGGGGATTGAAGAAAGGAATTAAAATGCATTTAAAATAGAATTAAAGAGTGAAATTACACTCTCTGGATAAATGCAGAGAAATCAAATAGAAGAGTAGTGGGGGTAGAGGAAAAGTCACTTGGGCAAAGTTTGGGGGTATTACCATTGGGCAAGCCCGGCGGCGTCGACCCAAAGGCAATCTTCGCCGATCGTTTTGGTGAGGTTGGGTATGGGATTCTTGCCACGTGTCTAGGTCGCTGTTAATACAATTTTCCACATGTTTGTTTTCAATGACTTTTCATTTTTACGTGTATTGCACGTTTAAACTTTTGGGCTTCCAAAAAGTTTAAAAGAAAAATCATTAAAAATAATATGTGGCTGATGGGATTCGTGCACAGAGGCTATGTCACAGCAATGCAAGGTTTTACCAATGAGCTATAAGTTGTTTCTTGTTGTTTTTCAAACAAAATAATACTTTAAGTATACTCAGGTTTACAAATACTCCATTTGGTACATTAACTTTAAGAAAATCTTATACATTAAAACAGAGTCGTTACATTCTACCCTCCTTATAAAAATTTCGTCCTCGAAATTTATAAATATCTAAGGACTAATTTACAAACAAGTAAAGGTATCTTGCACGCATGTCATCTTCTTTTTTCCATGTTAATTCTTCTGGTGAATATTTTCTCTACATCACTCGGACCAAGTTTACTTCCTTGTTCTTAAGTGACTTTACCTTTCTGTCCAGTATTTCAACGGGTTGCTACTCACAAGATAAATCTGTCTGTACAGTGAGCTTGGAGTGATCAAGAATGTGGCCGGGGTTACTCACATACCTTTGGAGCTGGGATATGTGGAACACATTGTACACTATTTCCAATGATAGTGGTAGTGCCAAACGATATGCCACTTCTCCGACTCGTTCGAGTATGTCGAGCGGTCCAATATATCTGGGACTGAACTTACCCCTCTTTCCAAAGCGAATCACTCCACGGTTTGGAGAGACCTTTAAGAACACATGATCTCCCGGTTGGAACTCCAAGTGTCGGCGTTTTGCTCCAGTCCAATACTTCTGTCAATCTTGGGCTATGTGCATTCTTCCTCTGCTTGTAGTGTTGCAACCACGGCCATATTTGGTTTAGCTTTGTATGTGCTAAGCTCCAGTGTACTGTAACATTTTGAAATATTCTAGATACTTAATTATTTTATTTATTTAATTAAAAATGTTATTTTAATTTTATTGTAATAAAAAGACCTTTTTATAAGTGGTAAAGTAATTTAGTAAAGAAAGTAGTGGTTTATATAATAAGAAGTGTCATGATGGGTTTTAGTGAAATGTTAGCTTCCTTATGTTAATTAATTTTAGATGAGGGTTATTATGTAAATGTGTTAAATTAGGGTTAAGGTTGGATTAAACTTCATAGACACCACACCTTAGATTCAACCGAATGCCCACACCTCCTACTTGCATGAATGCACAACACTTATACATGGTGACACCTCCTCCTAATATCATCATTTCTTATCTTATCTTTTCTAAATTGCTTCAGCTGATACATTAAGTTTAGAACAAGAATTAGTTAGTACCTCTACTTCCCTTGAGAACTAAGTTAGAAAAGAGAAACTAAGTACTAGGGGTCCTCAACTCAACCCTCAAGCTAGGATTACCTGAGTTTGTGCATCTTTGAAGGAGCCTTTCAGTTGATCATTCAATAGGTATAAGTTTCAACCCTGCGGTTCTTAGTTCAATATTATTTTTGTATAGAGGTATGATATCGATATATATCGTATTTGGATAAATTATAGCTCTGTTTAGAATCTGCTATAGCTTAGTTAATCTTTAGCAAAATCAAATAATATAGTAACCTTGTAAATTGGATCTAGGATATACACTAGGAACACGAACCCATTCCATGAAATTTCGACCGGCGACAATCCCACCATTTCCGAGCTCGCCGGTTTTTGTAGGGAGTTGGGTGTTGGTTATTCTAGGGTAACTCTCTGTTTATATTTTATGGTGTCTGGTATTGTTAGTTTATGTTAAATATTCAGTATATAAAATCTGGAATCAAATATCTGTTTTTGGGTAAAAATTCTAAATACGATACGGATATTTCGTGTCACGATTCTGTTTTTTTCCTGTTACGAACAGCGAAGGGTTAGATCAGGTTAGTTTAACTTTTAGATAGTTCATAATATTCGCGCGTAGCATGTTTAGTATGTAAATTTTGTAGTTTCATGTTTTCGCCGTATCAGAGTTTAGCCGTTTCTTACGAAAGTTAAATTCGATGTTAGGTTCGACCACGGCGACTTCGGAGACCGCAAGGAATGGAAAAGGATTGATGACATCTGAGTAATTTCGACGTATTCCGGTGAGTAGATTTACATCTACGGGGGAAGTCGGGTCGATGGCGTATAGCACCCCCGCAACCTTATAAATAGTAGTATGATATATAGTTAGTTTTAGTATTTATTCAAGATATTGATATTGGAGTTAAATTGCATCTAGCATGATATTCATTTTCATGTAGTTTATTTATGGTTTGGTAAATTGGTACGAAGGATCATGCCGTACTAGAGATGATTTAGATATAGTGATAATGTGAGGTATTATACGAGGAATTATACCGTATTGGTGGTGATGCGATTCGTATGCCGAATAACGGCCAAGTTTCCTTTAGACTCGTAAAATAATGTTTATTTCGTTTTAGAACGTAATACTTGAGTGAGCTATACTCTTTTAAAAACTAACGATTCGTTTCCCTTTTTGATGATAAAAGACAAGGATGCGATGCCAATTTCCAAAACAAATATCCATTTTCAACCCAAGGCAGCTTCCTAATTTCAAAACCAACGTTTCATTTACTTTTCAAAGAAAATGGTATAGCTCATAGTAAGTAGTTGCATTTATTAGTTATGCTTAGATTTACTTTACTTGTTCGCGTTATAATTATTGATATTATACGTTTTCGTAACACAAACACTCTGATAGAACACTGCACAACTACCAATGAGTACTATACTGCACAAGCACGTACGCACATGTTACACTACACCTCATTGGTACTGCCAAGTCACTGTAAGACCGTTATATTATGTAAGGCGCATATGGATATTGATATGAGTATGCTATTATACTTATAAAACACTAGCACAAATACTAATGATTGCCATGCTGCACGAGCACAGACGCATATGCCACACTACACATCATTAGTATTGCCATGACACAGTAGGATGGTTACGTTTTTTACTTGTATGATATTATTTGCGTGCTTTACCTGTTTTACATTAGAATCTTTTTCGGATATAAATCATGAATTTTGATTATTGCGAATACCAGAACTATGGGTATTCATATTGGATTCTTATGGGTTTTCTGGATGTTTTACTCTTGATGATATATATCAGTGGTATGGGACGTTGTTATATATATATATATATATATATATATATATATTATATCATCAGAATGATCTATGCAATTATTCTCATTCTTTACTTGATGTTTCTGGATATGATGAGTTAACGTCTACCATGAGCTTGATGTTTTCTGATTGTTTTATTCCGAACTGAGTGGAGGAGATATACGGTTTCGGACTTGCTACTTATCCGGGCTGAGTGGGGGAGTATACAAACGGATACATGGTGGACCCGGTTGAGACCGAGGGGCAGGATAGCCGCATGTGAGGCGGGGAGCCTAGCGAGGATACTCGATACCGGAGATAGAGATGAGCATGGCAGATATTCAGGGGATACTGGCCGGGGCTCGATTGGGCACGGCGGATATCCAGGGGATACCGACCGAGGCCAGGGATATCGGGTGGCGGTCATCTGTTGAGATGGTGTCGACGGTATCTGCATTTGCTTGTCGGTGATGGACATGAGAGATTTGAGGATTTGCGTGTCGGTGATGGACACGAGGGATTTCTGATTTCGGGTGTCGATGCTGGACATCCATATATATTAATATGTTGCTACCATGAGATACCCAGTTATATTATAGTTATTGTAGCCGACCAGGACTGATCCGGGGGACAGTACCTGCATATCTCTTTACTGGTAATTGCATACATTAAAAAAGAGTTCAAATCGAGCTATAGGCTCATTATTTTGACATGTCTGGTATGTCATTGAAATCTTTTAAATTGTAAAACTCTTAACACTATTCATTAAAACAACATGACGTATATCTTAAATAAGATACCTATTATATTTCATAATATCACGTCTGCTTTTATGCCGTGATATATGTATTCCGCGGCTATTTTAAAGAAGAGCTTTTACATATATATTTTCGGCTACTTATGGGCTTTTACCTAGATACAGGCCATTTATATGATATGTTCTACTCTGGGATCGCATGATAGATAGTGTTGATTTACGATACATATGCATATCACATATTATATTAGTACATGATATGATAGTACTATACTTATGACCTAGGTATCATTGTGCATTCGATTTCTACCTTGTGATGTACTTTTATTCACTGAGTTGGCAACTCATCCCCGTTGTGCCATAGTTTCTTGCAGGTGTTACCGCTTGGATTATCCGCGGCTTGGGGCACACATTCCTTTCGGTGATTGCTTTGGCAGGTGGGTTACTGTTGTATCGTACTCACATTCGTTTATTCTTATCTTTTTGCATCTAGTAAAACTCCATCAACTTAGAAAGGGCATATTGTGGACTTAGAAGCGAGACTTAGAGTTTGTGTGTTGTGACGTCGTACTCTTGGAGTCGACCTTTTTATATTGTTGATTTTGTTTCGCTTCTCTTTTCTTCGCCATTGTGCATCGTATATTGTTTGCTTGGTTGCTCCGCCGTTTGGGTGTGAAAGCTAGCTCCCGTTGGGGTGCTATTTTTATTGTTATATTTGTATCGGGTTTTATTCAAAATTTACAAAGGAGGTGCTGTCGAAATTTAAAACGTCATAGATTCTTTTCAAACATACTTAGTTAGACTTAAATGATTATTTTAAACCGATCCCATCTGATAACTATTTTAAAACTCACCTCCAATATTTTCAAAAAGGGTTTAGATTCCGGGTTTCGGCTTACTTGGGCCACGTCAACGTCTTTAGATGTTACGTGATTTAAGTGCCAGTCACGTGCCACATTTGGGTCGTGACATGTACGGTCTCCACTTTTGAAATAAAAGACCGGATGCTCTGGAATCTCGAACACTACCCTCCTTTGACGACAGTCGATAGTAGTGTAGAAAGTTCCTAGCCAATCCATACTCAAGACTACATCGAAGTTCGGTATGTCCAGCACCTTAAAGTCAGCATAAAATTCTCTGCTGCAGACGACTACTGGACAAAGATCGTATGCCAAAGTTGCTTTTAGAACGCCATTCCCTGAACTGACATTCCAGCTGGATACGAGTGGTTTGACTGGAATCGCATGAGTTCGAATGAACCGTTGCGACATAAAGCAATGAGAAGCTTCAGTATCGAAAAGTGCTAGTGAGGAAGTGATGCTTTTGATATGTATACAAGTTGAAAGAAAGTTTGAAAGAAAGGGAGTTACCAGAGATGACTTGGCCTTCAGCTTCTTCCACAGTCATTGTGAAAGCCCATCGCCTAGGTACATTCCTTCTTGCTGGAGGTGCATTCCTCTGTCCGTTCCTCTGTCCTTGAGGTAGGTTCCTTTGTACTTGATGGAACTGACGAAGAGGAGGTGCAGTAGGTGGTCCACGAGGAGGTGGAGCTAGGAGAGAAAGTCGAAGAACATGTACCTGGATAGCTAGCCGCTGCGGATATGTGATAGCCGGCCTGGGAGCAGGGTTTTGAGTGAATCTATGAGGAAAAGATCCAATATCGTGTGTGGATGGGCCACAGACTAAGCAAAGGCGATTAGCACGCCTGCAATCCTTCGCCAAGTGTCTATTTCTTTTGCAATAAAAGCAGAAATCTGGACTGGGCTGGTTAAAAGTTACTCTCGGTCTCCTGGGTACAAACGGTGGCCTGGAAAAGGCTCCTTCTGCTATCTGGGTAGCAGGGCACTTCACACCGGCAGATTGAGGTCTTCCCTTCTTCTTTACTACTGCCTCGTATTGATGGGCAGCCTTCAAAGCCAAATCATGGGTTGGGAAATCCCCGGTATCCAATGCAGCTTAGATCTCCGGGTCCAACCCTTGCTGAAATCGTCTAGCCCTGATCTCAGCAGTCGGTATGAGATGAGCCGCAAACCTGTTACGGTCTTGTATTAGCTTTGTAGTATGTGATATTAGAAATTCGAATATTTAAGACAAATCTTACCTGCTCAACATGATGAACTCAGAGTCATACTCATCCACAGATTTGCTCCACATAGAACCTGGTTGCAGGTGGATGAATTGCTACTCCATTTCGAATCGGGCAGTCTCGGGAAAATATTTCACGTCGAACATCTCCCGAAAAATCCTCCATTCGATCGGCTGGGCAAGACGGCTTTCTTCCGCATTCCACCATACCCTGGCATTATTCGTGAGTTGCAACTTCGTAACCTTTACCCAAGCAATGTCTGGCACATGAGCTGCTTCCAGATCGTCTTCGATCGACTGAGCCCATTCCTCTGCTTCCAAACGGCTCTCTTTCCCAGAGAATTGATTAGGGTGCAGTTCCCGGAATTGTTTCACACTGGGTGCCTCAGCTTCTTGGCGGTTCAGGAGTATAACAGTCTGCTGCTGTCCCTCCAAGAGACTCTTGATCGCCTCGAGCAATACCGTCTACTGATTAATAAGAGCTGCTACGATAGGTGTTAGTGGAAAAGGTGGTGGTGTGGTGTTGCAGTTCACGTTAGTGCTCGTGTTGTTCGGGGAATCCATAACCTTGAAAGAAAAATAGGATTAGGATAGATTCAAAGAATATAAAATGTAAAGAATGTTTAGTTGCTGATTCTTATAATTCTTGTGACTTATATTGCTTAGGATTCCATGTAGAACTGAACCTGCATGGTATGACTTCATGCAGAATTGACCTACTTGGGCCGCCAACAAAACATGTCATTCCCCGCTTCCCAGTATATGGGTAAGGAGACGTGGCAGGGACACGACGTATTTTTACTCATAGGTAAACACGCTAAGCGTAAATAAGCAATATAATGTACACAAGAAAAGACAAAAGATATTAATCTGCATCAACTGTTTATTGATTAAACATTCTTTACAATACACTAGAAAGTAAATACAATACTGGAAAGTAATGCCTAAATGATGGCATGAACTGAAAGTAAAAGTATATACAAGTGAACTAGAGCTCTAGGTCCTCAATAAACTGCTCCAAATCGTCTATGCTGGGCTCGATCTCCAAAGAGTCGGGTCCTCCTGACACCATTCCAAAGAAAGAAGAAATGGGAAAGTCGTCAGCGAACAATCGCTCGGTAAGTCCCAAAAGATAAAGAAGAATAGACAGATAATAGAACAGGTAAAGTATATATGGTTATTCTTGTTATGTTAACGTAGTTGTTTGTAACATGGTACAGAATGTGCCAGTGTATACGAGAAGAGTCCAACTTGCTCCATGGACTAAGGAATATGGAGTACAAGGCCTCATCAAAACCCACGAGACAATGACAACGGATGTTCAGGTTAGGTTTATTAAAGTGACCATCATCATGCCAATTTTAACATATTCCGTACCAGTCTACCCCTTTAAAACCCCGTAAATGAATATTGTATTGATTGCAATGATTTGTTGTATAAGACTTGCCGAAACCATGATATAAGTTGTTCATGTAAACGGGTCGGATATAAACGGATAGTCATGTAATCAAGTCAATATATATCCATAGTTCGGTCAAATCAAGTCATGTTGGCATTGGATAGTATTCTGATATTCATGTTCAAGTTATAATATATATGGATTTATGTTGTATTGGAGTTATATTTGAATTGTATTCATGTATGGATTGTATTCAGATTAGACTGAGACTCTGACTGAGTGAGACACTTAAACAGAATTGTATTCCTGAAATAGGTTTTGGAGTTATCGGTAACTGCTGTACATGGACGGCAGGATTTGCGACTTTTTCCAAGCCAATTACCATTGATAACCACATTTTAGTTTTCTAGCTTAAATAGGCAAGCACCCACTTTCTCCGGCTCTCCGAGGCTCAAGAGAATTGGTTCCGCTTAAACCTATATTTACTATGGTCATTAATGTAAATTGATATAACTTGAGGGGGTTTTATGAAAAATAGTTTTAGTATACTTTCAAAATAAAACTCAAGTATTTATTTATCGTATTTATGGTTTCATGGATATAAATTTTAAAATTGAGGTATTCTAGTGAATAAATACCTAGCTTGAATAATATATGGTATTTTTGTGTAAATTTGACTTGTTTGGATTCTTAATGGTATTTTGGATTCTTAATGGTATTTTTATAAAACTTGTAATTCTTGTGTTTAGGAAACATGGAATTTATATAAATATAAAATATATGTTTTGATAATATTTATATATATATATATAATTATTAAAAATAGAATTTGTTTATTAAATAGAAAATTACGTTTTCTTAAAAATTGTATTAAAATTTCCATCGAGATCGTAAGCTCTGTGAGGAGGTCTGCATCTCGCCCTACTAGTCCGATGGATGTGCGATAACCCGCACCAACCAAATCGGATTCCCCAAAAGTGGGTTGTAGAGACGTAATCGTAAGGAATTTAATTTAAAACAATTCAAAGAATACAGGTTTTAATAGTTTATGGTATTTAAATGTAAATTTGTATTTGTCCAAAAATATTGTTTTCAAGCAATCGTATTATATCAAGATGTGTGTTGTGAGAGCTAGCTCATTATCTCGTGAGATTTTTCTAAAGGTAATACACAACACGTATGATAAAAGATCCCGAATATAAAGTTTGTGGTATTTAACCATAAAAGTATAATAGAAATTGTTTTACATGGAGTTTTATAGTGAAATTGGTTTCTAAAATTTTAGTAAATATTTAACAAGCAAGGTATAATAATTTGAATAATTGTTTCCTAAGAAAAATTGTTATTTTAAAGAGAATGGAATTTAAAAGTCGGGTAACTCCACTTACCGACGTCATTTTAGAAGAGATAATTTTGAGATGTGAAAAGAATAGAAAAGATGGGACTTACGGTTTGAAAAGAGAGAGAGGAGATATGGGAACAAGATGGAAACTTCGTGGAGTCGCGGTGTCACCGGAATTGTTCCGAATTGTCGCCGGAAAGTGACCTTGGGCTAACTCCACTTGTAAACTTCTTTGACTTGGAAAAATTTGAGGATTTTTTATAATGGATTTCAGAATGGAGAGGGCTAGGATGTGATGTGGTATTTATAGGAGAAATTAGTGTTTTGGGGATTGAAGAAAGAAATTAAAATGCATTTAAAATAGAATTAAAGAGTGAAATTACACTCTCTGGATAAATGCAGAGAAATAAAACAGAAAAGGAGTAGCGAGGGTAGGGGAAAAGTCACTTGGGCAAAGTTTGGGGGCATTACCATTGAGCAAGCCCGGCGGCGCCGGCCCAAAGGCAATTTTTGCCGGTCGTTTTGGTAACGTTGGGTGCGGGATTCTTTCCACATGTCTGGGTCGTTGTTAATACAATTTTCCACATGTTTGTTTTCAGTGACTTTTCATTTTTACGTGTATTGCACGTTTAAATTTTTGGGCTTCCAAAAATTTTAAAAGAAAAATCATTAAAAATAATATGTGGCTGATGGGATTCGAGCACAGAGGCTATGTCACAGCAGTGCAAGACTTTACCAATGAGCTACAAGTTGTTTCTTGTTGTTTTTAAAACAAAATAATACTTAAACTATACTCAGACTTGCAAATACTCCATTCAGTACATTAATTTTAATAAAATCTTGTACATTAAAACAGAGTCGTTACAGATTGCCAAACAGGAATTGTGTCAAATAGTACATGAAGGGCTAGAATATAACTCTAAGACCACGCTAGAATCCATGCATCAAGAAGATTTTATGAAGAAAGGAAAAGATGAAGCATGGAGTTTCCTGGAAGATTTGTCTGATAAAACCATGCAATGGAAAAGAACAAATAAGATGGCGATTACTATATCAAAGGGAGGGAAGTATGTCGTTGAGGCTTCCATCGACATGGAGGCAAAGATAGCCGCAATCATGCGCACTCTAGAGTCAATGCATGCCATGAACCCTTCCCGTGTAAAGCTAGCTAATCAATCTTCTTGCTCAGACAATCAAGACTTTCGTCATCTCTATGAAGAATGTTCTTACCTAGAAGGTCCTCAAGGTCAAGAATCTGCTAACGCTGCATTTCAAAAACCTAATAATGACCCTTACTCTCAAACGTATAATCAAGGTTAGAGGAACCATCCTAAGCCCTATTAGAATCAAGGCACATATAATGGAATTCCTTATTCCAATGCAAGCCAACAATTCCAAAATCAAACTCAAAAGGTGGGCCCAACAACCAACTCCTATCCAAACCAACACACTGTATACACCTCAAGGATTTCGAAATGAAAATGGGAGTCATCAACCTAGAGAACGGACTAGACGCCTTTATGAAGACCACCGGGCAAGCTATTTCTTCTAACGCTCAAAAGCTTCTACAAATCTTGAAAAGCAGTTGGCTGCATTTCTGCAAGCACCTAGTCAAGCAGAAACTGTTAACCAACAAGCGATAGCAAGACTTGAAATGCAGATTGGCCAAATAGCCGCGGCAGTAAGGACAAGAGAGAAGGGTACTTTCCCTAGTCAACTTGTTACAAATCCTAAAGACACTAGTGTTGGATATAGTGCCTTCAAGACAATTATTGTAATTGCAGTAGGCAATTATGGTAATTGAGGGGGAACCTATACAGATACAATAGTCTTGCTCGAGATGATAGTATGCTTTCTAGTTTGTCTTTATCATTCATGTGTATACGTTTTACTTACAATTGTGTGTCGCTAATACATAATGATAAAGCCTGTAGGATCCTTACTTGACTACCAGTATTATGATGGCGATCATACTTGTGGGAACTGGGTAGTCCATAAGTACATTCTTAAATGTTCCTAGTCGTGGGAGTATCGAGACTGGGCATCGATATTCCAAAGTAGACTAGTGTATACGTTTTTAGACTCCGACGAGGGACGGTAGCCGGTCTCATAGCTATTGGTGTGTAGCACCTAAGATTGTATACAGATGCTTACTAGAGGTGAGTACACCAAACGGACTCGCCGAGAACTCTTAGATGGTATTATACTTATCGTCAAATAGCAGTTCTCTGGTGACATGAGTAGAGGGTAGTCTTTAGACCTAAGATCGTCATTTGTTTCATATGAGTTCCCACTGTACTTAGATTACTACCTTACTATGGCTCAAAGGAGTTGTGCAAACAAGTTTTAGTTAGGTACAGTCCTGAGCCACATGGAGGCAGTGAGCGATCGGAAGGGATCCGTCTCTCTCGGTATGGGGAGTCGACGTCACGATGTGTTCGGTTGGCCATCAGCATAAGTCCCTATCCAGGACGGATGAGATTTACTAATAGAAGATCAACAGTTTCTCGGTTGGTCATGAACTTGACACCGACACAACTTATTGGGTTATTAGGGGTCTAATGTTATCCACCCCCAGACTCGGTATGCGATACTCTTAGACGAAATGACCGGACTGTACGAAAATTGTCACTTACAGGCTCAGTAGGGTTTGGACAGACTCGATTTTCGACCTCCCTTTTGATACATACCTATTGGATATGTATGCCCTAGAGGCCTTCATTGTATAGGATGTTAGGGATATATATGTACAGGACAATCTTGCTCAGTATGATAGTATGCTATTTGGTTTACATTTATCTTAACATGTGATATGTTTTACTTGTTATTTTATATCGCTTATACATGTTGATAAAACCCTTAGGATCTTTGTTTGACTATCAGCGTTGTGATGGCAATCATACTTGTGGGAGCTGGGTAGTCGATAAGCACATCCTTAAATGTCCTTAGTCATGGAAGTATCGAGACTGGGTAAGAGTAGACCGGTGTATACATTTCTAGACCCTGACGAGAGGCGATGGTTGGTCCCGCAGCCATTGGTGTGATGCACTTAAGATTGTATACAGGTGCTCACTGAGCGGACTCTCCGAGAACTGGCTAGATGGTATTATACCTATCGTTACATAGCAGTTCTCTGGTGACATGAGTATAGATAGTCTGTCGACCTGAGGTCGTCATTTGTCTCGTGTGAGTTCCTACTGTGCTTTGATTACTACCCTACCACGGCTTTACTGAGTCGTGCAAACAGATTTTAGTTGGGTACAGTCCCGAGCCATATGGAGGTAGTGAGCAATTGTTGGGGATTCGTCTCTCCTGGTATAGGGAATCGATATCGCGCTGTGTTTGGTTGGCCAACACCATATGTCCTTGGCCAGGGCAGATTGAGAATTACTGATAGTTAGAGTAGATTCTCGGATGGTCTTGAGCTATATCAGCACGACTTGTCGGGTTATTAAGGATCTGACGTTTTCCACCTCTTAGACTCGGCATGCGATACTCTCAGACGAACAGACCGGACTGTACGGAGATTGTCACGGACAGGCTCAGTAGAAGTTCGGATGGGTTTGCTCATCGGCCTTCTTTTCGATAAGTACTTGGGTAGCCGTTACGTACAGCTAGTGCCATTGACGTGCTTGTAGTTAAACCCACTGCCAGCGTACTGTCGAGTCTTTAGAGTCCCACGCAGAGAGTTTCCCTGGTTCAGGAAAAACGATGTAGAGGCCGTATAGTTTTACGTGCAAAGTTTCGATCATATATGTGTACTGGCTATACGTTTTTTTGATCGGACGGATAATACTAGCGGGCTTAGAATTAAGCCGCATTCTAATATTCTAATATTGGATTATTTCCATCTCTTGGTATTCATAGTACGAATACGGGTATGTGTTAGTTATATATATGCCCTAGAGGCCATTGTTGTACATATGATGTATATTATAGTGGATGCTAGGATATATATAGAGAGGACTTTCTTGCTCGACATGATAGTATGCTATTTGGTTTCACTTTGTCTTAACATGTTGACTTGTATTAGTTTACTGTCTTGCTCTCACATGTTGATAAAGCCCTTAGGATATGTACTCGACTACTGGGACTGTGATGAGATCACACTAGTGGGGCCAGGGTAGTCAAAGAGTACATCCTATAACTGTTCCTAGTCGAGGGTGTGTCGAGACAGGGCATCGATACACCAGAGTAGACTAGCGTATACGCATCTTGACCCATATGATGGGCGATGGATGATCCCATATCCATTATTGTTTGACATCAAAGATGGTGTATGGGTGCTCAGTGGAGAATAGGTACATTGAACGGACTCGCCGAGAACTCCTAGATGGTATTATACCTATCGTCATCCGGTGACACTGGTACAAGTTAGTCTGTAGACTCGAGATCGTCATAGAGTCTTGTGTCATTTCCACTATGCTTTGATTTCCATCATACCACGTCCAAGAGGGCGTGCAAAATGGTGGCTTTTGGGTACAGTCCCGAATGACATGGAGGCAATGAGCGATAGCAGGGGTTTCGTCTCTCCCGGTATTTGGAGTTGATGTTGCGCTGTGTTCGATTGGCTATAACTGGAAGTCCCTGGCCAGGGCTGATATGGAGTGCTGCTGGTAAGAGTTATCAGTAGTTTCTCGACCCGTTATGAGCCTTATATCGACATGACTTATCGGTTACTGGGGTCTGACGTATACGACCCCTAGACTAGATATGCAACATATCAGACGAAGAGACCAGACTGTACGGGAGTGTTACTGATTGGATTCATAGGAGAATGTAAAGGCTTGCTTGTTGATCTTCTGATCGCTCAATACCTGGGTGGCTGTTACGTTTAGCTGACCGCTTGCAGCTTGTGGGTGTTTGATATGATCATCACCTGCTACCGGCGTATTGACGATTCTTTAGAGTCCTACATAGAGGTTTCCTGGCTCAGGCAAAATGGAGTAGGAGCACATATGTGATATGTGCGGGACCGACAATAATACGATATGAGATACCGTATTCTATTCTCGCGATATGAGCTATCGGCCGGGTATATGTGATATAACCGGGTCATCGGATCAAGTGTTGATTCGATGAATTGGTACATGTTATATTAGTCGGTTATATGTAATATAGCCGGATTATCGGATCAAGTGTTGATTCGATAATTTAATGTATAATTATATATGTGATATATTACGTTACGTTAACTAATATAAGCTCGTTTTATTGATTCATGTTCTCACGGGATAATACATTGATATATATGCGATAGATGTTAATTGTATTATTTTCTATTGTTACAAAATATATTGTATATGTGATATATAATATTGTAACATGTTAGGATTACAAATTTAACAATGGTTTAGGGTTAGCTTTTGCATGAAGCTTCATGAAGCTTTGACTTTATCCTTAAGCTTGATATTTTATGAAGATATTATTTAACCCAATCCAAACCTCAACATCTAGTTAATTCTCTACATGAGTTAACTCTATCATGCTTAACTCATGGTTAGATTTGTAACCACTACAACAATTCATTATTCATCACAAAAGGATTAGCACTATCTTCTTCTTCTTCTAGCTCTTGAAAAACCTTCACTAGCTTTTGTGTTTGTGATGAATAAGTGTGAGAAATAGAAAAAAAAAGAGAGCAAAATTCCCACTTCATCATCCTCATCTATTCTAGCCACTTAGATTAGGGTGTTCACTTCTCTAATAAGTTGTTTAGTGAAGTGTAAGCTTGGGTTAGAGATTCTTCAAGGTAGATCATCTTGATCATGAAGACTTCAAGCAAGATGCATCATTCACCTCTTGGAGCCTCACGAGAGTCGGAGTTCTTAATGATCGCAGCGAAGGGACCTCAACACGGAGCTTATGAACCGAAGGAGCGGACTACAAAGGTTGTAATCCCTCACACTCAGTTGTAAAGATGTTCACTTGCATGTTAAACCCTAATAATCTAGCAAAGATCCCGGCTTTGGGTTGTTCGGCGAGTCTAAAATTTTATTCGAAATTTTAGACGTGCTGAACAACCCAAAGCCGGGATCTTTGCTAGATTATTAGGGTTTAACATGCAAGTAAACATCTTTACAACTAAGTGTGAGGGATTACAACCTTTGTAGTCCGCTCCTTCGCTTGATAAGCTCCGTGTTGAGGTCCCTTCACTGCGATCATCAAGAACTCCGACTCTCGTGAGGCTCCAAGAGGTGAATGATGCATCTTGCTTGAAGTCTTCATGATCTAAGATGATCTACCTTGAAGAATCTCTAACCCAAGCTTACACTTCACTAAACAACTTATTAGAGAAGTGAACGCCCTAATCTAAGTGGCTAGAATAGATGAGGATGATAAAGTAGGAATTTTGCTACAAACTCACGCAAAAGCTGCATTTTGGGGATTAGGATCTATAGAGATAGATCCAAGAGGATACTGGGATTGTTCCAATCCAGGTATATTGACACCATACTAAAGAGGTTTAGTAGAATACGGTATCTCATATATACTATCCTGCACCTTATTCGATGAGGAAAGAGCCGGGATCCCCTCACCGGGAGTGACCTCTTTAGCGAAACTGGCAGATGCTACAAACTCACGGTTTAGTTTTTGACAGCTTATATAGTTCTTGCTTTGCACAGCGGTATATATGATATACCCTGCACCTTATTCGATGGGGAAAGAGCCGAGATCCCTTCACCGGGAGTGACCTCTTTAGCGAAACTAGAAAAGCCTAAAAAACACACCTTTTTCAAAAACCACTTGTTTCTACAACGATATCAAGTTCATTACGCTCATGGTTTTTCTGAAAAAACCTGCGTAGCCCTCCGTCATTTCAGATATGCACTGCTTAGTATTCGTGCTACAGTAGTTTGGCCTCCGTTAAGACGTAGTGTACGGTAGCTAACTAGTGCTTATCTGCTAGCATGATGCGATTGGATTAGGGTATTCGTACGACGTAGTTTGGCCTTCGTCAAGGGTCGTACGGATGGGTTTAATTCAGTCAAGAAATGAACGGGTTGAACTTGACTAGCGTCCTATGGGTAGTTTGGCCTCCGTCAAGGTCATGGGACGTTAGGGGTAAAAGTATTATTAGGAATTTCAAGTGTTGAAATTTGCAATGAGATGTCATACCTCTTATGAGATAGTTGGATCCCAATACCCACTGCGAGTAAGAGTTACTCCTGGGAGAATTTTACACAGGACAATTAGTCGATCAAGTAGGTGTCTAGAAAGGTGTTAACGGGGTTATGCCTCTGGGAAAACGAGGTTTATTTTAATTAGGTCCGTGCGAAAGCACGGGGAACCTCCCTCAAGTACCGACACTGATCTGGCTGAAAGATTGACGAAATTGTATGGTGTAATTAATCCCGGCTAATCTTACCTTTTAGGGTTTGAAGGAAGATTTGATAAAAACAGTGGGAGACATCCTGATTAGATAAGATAATAACCAATCTAATCTTGCAAGAGCATACGCTAAAGTGTTTTCTTCTCTCTCTCTCCAGGTAGCGACCCTGTCAGGCCTTAGTCATGATAATAATATGGATGTATTAACTGAACCTGCTTATTATATGAGCAGGGGATCGTTGGTCCTGTTCTTTCTTATAAGAGTTATAAGACTGAACAGGAAATAGGAGAATATCTGGATTCTCATGCCGCCCAAACTAAGAACATGCATGCTGATGCATCTTTTTCGGGTGTGTTAGTTATTGAGAACTGTTTCTCAGTTCACCCTACGTTCTGGGTATTAGATACCGGATCGGGATCCCACATATGTAAATTGTTACATGGGCTACGTAAAGGTAGAGAACTGGGAAAAGGTGATCATTCCGTTCAAGTAGGGAATGGTGCAAGTATTGCAGCCAAAGCAGTTGGCGAATATCACCTAGTATTACCAAGTCGTAATATAATGATTCTGAATGAGTACTATTATATACCGAACATGATGTGCAACATTATATCAGTTTCTTTATTAAGCAAAGAAGGATATAATTTTGTAGTAAAGGATAATGTTATGAACATATTCCTAGATCAAAAGTTGATTGGATCAGGCTCGTTACATAATGGCATATTCATTCTCAATCAAAATACAACCCTTAATATACAAAACACACACAAGAGGAAGAGTTCAGAAATGAACGAATCCTTCTTGTGGTATTGTAGACTTGGTCATATTAATGCGACACGACTGGCTAAGTTACATAAGGATGGATATTTGAATCCGTTCGAATTATCATCTTATAATACTTACCATTCATGTCTCAAAGGGAAAATGACCAAGACTCCGTTTAGTGGACACGGAGAAAGAGTTACGGAACTCTTAGGACTGGTACATAGTGATGTATGCGGTCCCATGTCTACACATGCCAGGAACGGTTCTTCCTACTTCATCACATTCACTGACGATCTCTCTAGATACGGACATGTGTTCCTGATGAAACACAAGTCTGAAGCTTTTGAGAAATTCAGAGAATATAAGCACGAAGTAGAGAACCAAACGGGCAAAAGGATTAAGATCCTTCGATCTGATCGAG
This sequence comes from Agapanthus africanus, assembly GCA_030015575.1. Lineage (NCBI taxonomy): Eukaryota > Viridiplantae > Streptophyta > Magnoliopsida > Asparagales > Amaryllidaceae > Agapanthus > Agapanthus africanus. The sequence goes on from JASDDO010000010.1 coordinate 336,595,174, forward strand.
GAGGAGAATACTTGAGCAATGAGTTCCTAGATTGTCTAAAAGAGAATGGGATTCTCTCTCAGCTTACTCCTCCTTATACACCTCAGCACAACGGTGTATCGGAGCGGAGGAATTGCACCCTATTAGATATGGTGCGCTCTATGATGAGTGATGCTGAGTTACCTATTTCCTTCTGGGGACATGCACTGGAGACAACTGCATACCTATTGAATAGAGTTCCAACCAAATCAGTGCCTACCACTCCATATGAGATATGGAATAGGAAGAGACCATGTCTTAATTTTATTCAGATATGGGGTTGTCCGGCCTATGTAAAAACACAAAATCCGGACAAGCTCGAGGCAAGATCTGTCCTATGTAAGTTTATTGGATATCCCAAACATTCGCAAGGGTATATCTTCTACCATTCCGAGGAACAAAAGGTGTTTGTTTCTCGACATGCCACCTTTTTAGAAAAGGGGTTTCTTATGAAAGAAATTAGCGGCAATGAGGTAGAACTGGAAGAAGTTCCAGCAACACAAACTACGAGAGATAATTTGGTAGAACCAGAGGATTCAGTAGTACCCAACGAACCCCAGCCTCTCCGCCGATCTAGCAGGATTTCTCATCCACCTGAGAGATACTACGGTTTTCTCATTGATGGTGGAAGCGGGAATTGCATCATGGAAGATGATGACCCGACTAGTTTCGAGCAGGCCATCACGAGTAGTGACTCTGTGAAATGGCTGGATGCAATGCGATCTGAGATGGAATCCATGTACACCAACAAAGTATGGACTTTGGAAGTTGCTCCTGAAGGGGTAAAACCCATTGGGAGTAAGTGGATCTTTAAGAAGAAACTTGGTGTAGATGGAAAAGTGGAGACTTTCAAAGCTAGACTTGTTGCAAAGGGTTTTCGTCAACGACCAGGTGTGAACTATGATGAAACCTTTTCTCAAGTGGCTATGCTTAAGTCCATCTGGATCTTACTTGCCATTGTTGCATACCATGACTACGAAATCTGGCAAATGGATGTTAAGACCGCCTTTCTAAATGGTGATTTAGAAGAGTGCGTGTACATGACTCAGCCAGAGGGCTTCGTAGATAGTGGGAGCAGCGGAAAGGTGTGCAAGCTGGTTAAATCCATCTACGGGTTAAAGCAGGCATCGCGGAGTTGGAACATCTGTTTTGATGTGGTAGTCAAAGAGTTTGACTTCATCAAGAACATAGATGAACCTTGTATTTACAAGAAGGTTGCAGAGAGTAAGGTTGTCTTCCTCGTATTGTACGTGGATGACATACTCTTGATAGGAAATGATGTTCCTATGCTGCACTCGGTCAAGCTCTTCTTATCACATAGATTCTCAATGAAAGATCTAGGTGATGCCTCCTGCATTTTGGGGATTAGGATCTATAGAGATAGATCCAAGAGGATACTAGGATTGTCCCAATCTAGGTACATTGACACCATACTAAAGAGGTTTAGTATGGAAGAATCCAAGCGTGGGAACCAACCCACGATCTCTGGACTCACTCTCTCCAGAGAGATGTCTCCCAAGACTGATTTGGAGAGAGCTCGCATGCAAGGGATACCCTATGCTTCGGCAGTAGGCTCTATCATGTACGCGATGCTATGTACCAGACCCGATATGGCATACTCACTAAGTGTAGTGAGTAAGTATCAAGCAGATCCAGGAGAGAATCACTGGACAGCTGTGAAGAACATTCTCAAGTACTTGAGAAGAACTAAGGAGATGTTCTTGGTGTATGGTAATGGAGAACTCCAGGTGGAGTCCTTTACCGATTCAAGCTTCCAAAGTGATAAGGATGACTCTAAGTCGCAATAGGGATTTGTCTTTACCCTAAATGGAGAGGCGGTTTGTTGGAAGAGTGGTAGACTTGACGATGGAGGCTGAATACATCGCTGCCAACGATGCTGCCAAAAAGGCTGTCTGGATGAATAAGTTCATCACTGAACTTGGTGTGGTTCCTTCCATTAAGCATCCAATACCTTTGTATTGTGATAACAATGGAGCTGTGGCTTTGGCCAAGGAACCCAGGTCCCATCAGAAATCCATACATATTCTGAGGCGGTATCACCTGATCCGGGAGACAGTTGATCGCCGCGAGATCGAGTTCAGGAGAGTTGACACGAAGGACAACACTGCTGTTCCACTCACGAAGGCCATACCCCAGATACATTTTGAGAGACTCTTCAGGATGTTGGGTATGAGATACTACAACACCTGGCCCTAGTGCAAGTGGGAGATTGTTAGTTATATATATGCCCTAGAGGCCATTGTTGTACATATGATGTATATTATAGTGGATGCTAGGATATATATAGAGAGGACTTTCTTGCTCGACATGATAGTATGCTATTTGGTTTCACTTTGTTTTAACATGTTGACTTGTATTAGTTTACTGTCTTGCTCTCACATGTTGATAAAGCCCTTAGGATATGTACTCGACTACTGGGACTGTGATGAGATCACACTAGTGGGGCCAGGGTAGTCAAAGAGTACATCCTATAACTGTTCCTAGTCGAGGGTGTGTCAAGACAGGGCATCGATACACCAAAGTAGACTAGCGTATACGCATCTTGACCCATATGTTGGGCGATGGATGATTCCATATCCATTGGTGTTTGACATCAAAGATGGTGTACGGGTGCTCAGTGGAGACTGGGTACACTGAACGAACTCGCCGAGAACTCCTAGATGGTATTATACCTATCGTCAGATAGCAGTTCTCCGGTGACACTGGTACAGGTTAGTCTGTAGACCCGAGATCGTCATAGAGTCTTGTGTCATTCCCACTGTGCTTTGATTTCCATCATACCACGTCCAAGAGGGCGTGCAAAACGGTGGCTTTTGGGTACAGTCCCGAATGACATGGAGGCAATGAGCGATAGGAGGGGTTTCGTCTCTCCCAGTATTGGGAGTTGATGTTGTGCTGTGTTCGATTGGCTATAACTGGAAGTCCCTGGCCAGGGATGATATGGAGTGCTGCTGGTAAGAGTTATCAGTAGTTTCTCGACCCGTTATGAGCCTTATATCGACACAACTTATCGGTTACTGGGGTCTGACATATACCACCCCTAGACTAGATATGCAACATATCAGACGAAGAGATCGGACTGTACAGGAGTGTTACTGATTGGATTCATAGGAGAATGTATAGGCTTGCTTATTGATCTTCTGATCGCTCAATATCTGGGTGGCTGTTACGTGTAGCTAACCGCTTGCAGCTTGTGGGTGTTTGATATGATTATCACCTGCTACCGACGTATTGATGATTCTTTAGAGTCCTACACAGAGGTTTCCTGGCTCAGGCAAAATGGAGTAGGAGCACATATGTGATATGTGTGGGACCGAGAATAATACGATATGAGATACCGTATTCTATTCTCGCGATATGAGATATCGGCCGGGTATATGTGATATAACCGGGTCATCGGATCAAGTGTTGATTCGATGAATTGGTACATGTTATATTAGTCGGTTATGTAATATAGCCGGGTTATCGGATCAAGTGTTGATTCGATAATTTAATGTATAATTATATATGTGATATATTACGTTACGTTAACTAATATAAGCTCGTTTTATTGATTCATTTTCTCACGGGATAATACATTGATATATATGCGATATATGTTAATTGTATTATTTTCTATTGTTACAAAATATATTGTATATGTGATATATAATATTGTAACATGTTAGGGTTACAAATTTAACAATGGTTTAGGGTTTAAACTTGGTTAGGGTTTGGATTAGGGTTAGCTTTTGCATGAAGCTTCCATGAAGCTTCATGAAGCTTTGACTTTATCCTTAAGCTTGATATTTTGTGAAGATATTATTTAACCCAATCCAAACCTCAACCTCTAGTTAATTATCTACATGTGTTAACTCTATCATGCTTAACTCATGGTTATATTTATAACCACTACAATAATTCATTATTCATCACAAAAGGATTAGCATTATCTTCTTCTTCTTCTAGCTCTTGAAAAACCTTCACTAGCTTTTGTGTTTGTGATGAATAAGTGTGAAAAATAGAAAACAAAAGAGAGCAAAATTCCTACTTCATCATCCACATCTATTCTAGCCACTTAGATTAGGGTGTTCACTTCTCTAATAAGTTGTTTAGTGAAGTGTAAGCTTGGGTTAGAGATTCTTCAAGGTAGATCATCTTAGATCATGAAGACTTCAAGCAAAATGCATCATTCACCTCTTGGAGCCTCACGAGAGTCAGAGTTCTTGATGATCGCAGCGATGGGACCTCAACACGGAGCTTATGAAGCGAAGGAGTGGACTACAAAGGTTGTAATCCCTCACACTTAGTTGTAAAGATGTTTACTTGCATGTTAAACCATAATAATCTAGCAAAGATCCCGGCTTTGGGTTGTTCGACAAGTCTAAAATTTTATTCGGGCATGGTTGATGCCTTCTTGAACCTTGTTAGAGTGCCTAGGAACCCTACAGTATGTATATACGGTGATGGGTATTCTTGTATTTCCACAAGAATACTTCTAGAAGAAAACAAATCATTTGTGATAAATCCATTTTTGTTTAAATGGATAATAAGGTGGAGGAATGAGGTGTTTTTTAAGCATGGCTACTTTGGAAGACTCATTCACTTTGGATAACTATTGAAGCATGGTTGTATTATTGTCATTTTTATTATTGAAAAAGATATGCTTCATAGTTATCAACACTTAGCCGTTCTTCATCTCGTTCTTCACTTGACATTCTCTCTCCTCCTTTGCTCTCTTCTTCTTTCTCAAACCCTAATCCTCTCATGAGTCGAGAAACCTAGGGGTTAATGAGATAAATTAATCCAATAAATATTCTCTACATCATCTAAGCTACCTAGATTAGCAAACTAGGTACTTTAGTTACCTCACTTTTGAGGTTAGAGCTTGAACCATAGACTCTCGGGTGGATCGTCTTCGACACGAGGAGGTCAACGACCAAGCTTGATCTGTACCAACGACGAGCTTAAGAAGAGGATAAGAAGACCCGAAGGACCGTCTACAAAGGTTGTAATCCCAACCTAGTAGCTAAAACTCTAGTTAAGGTTTGTTTAGTTTAGTGTTTGGGCTTGTATCCTGGGATTTTAGTGTATTGTGCTTAACTTTTTAAAGTTTTTGATTCCACATAATCGTAGTTGTCACGACAAGGAGCACATATACACTTTCACTGGTATCAAAACCTATCCAAACACTTAACTAACTGTTTAGACAAGGTTTAGAGTTTCGAAACCGAAATAACTCCGTAACGTTAAAACCGAAATCTATGTTTCTGTTGAATTTTCAAGAGCTTCAATTTTTTTTAAACAATTGCAGAATGCTCCTTGTATTGTAACTAGAACACCAGAGAAAAATGAGGCACTCAGTCCAAGAAAAAACTGCCCGTTTTCCTCATTTCCCCGCCCTGGGCTGTTTTACTGTGGAAGTTTGTGTTGTGTTTCTTGTAGTGTTTTGTACTCTTGGATTTAGAATTTATGGTATTGTTTGATTGTGCCCAGATTTCATCTAATGTTATCTTTGTGCTTGGGCAATACAGAGTGTTTCTAAGTTGAAAATTTAAAATCGTTTATTCGCTTTAAGTTCGTATATGTGTTTCTTAACGTCGACTAATTGCTATACGTCGATTAGTAGGGGTTGCACATATCTAGTATTTTATGATTGTGATTTGTGAATATGAAGTATTGGATCGTCATGATTGAATAGCCGGGGGATGTGAGTGTTGGATATGATGCCCTCTAAGTCAATTATTCGATTGCAGGCACATGATTGCAATGATTGAGGGAGGACCTATACCGACATGACTGTCTTACTCGAGATGATAGTATGCTATCTGGTTTGTCTTTATCATCTAATACATGCTTTAATTCACTATTGCATATTGATAGAGCCCATAGAATTCTTTCTTGACTGCCAGCAGTATGATAGCGATCATATATGTGGGAGCTGGGGTCTATAAGCACATCCTTAAAGTGTCCCTAGTCGTGGGAGTTTCGAGACAGGGCATCGATACTCCAGTGTAGACTAGTGTATACAGTCGAGACCCCAACGAGGGGCGGTGGCCGGTCTCACAAGCCATTGGGGTCAGTTTGATCACCTAAGATGTATACAGGTGCTCATTGAGTTATGAGTACACCGGACTGGACTCGCCGGGAACATGCTAAGTTGGTATTATACATATCGTCATATGGCAGTTCCCAGGTGACATGTGTACAGGTTAGTTCATCGACCTGAGGTCGTCATTTGTCTCGTGTGAGTTCCCACTGTGCTTTGATTTATACCCTACCACGGCTCAAAGGAGTCGTGCAAACAGGTATTTTTTAGGTACAGTCCCGAGCCATATGGAGGCAGTGAGCAGATCGTCGGGGATTCGTCTCTCCCGGTATTGGGGGTGAGATCGCGCTGTGTTTAGGAGAGCCATTACACGAAATCCCTGGCCAGGGTAATCGAGATTTACTAGTAGGTATTCCAGTAATATCTCAGGGTGTTCTGGGCCTCTCTCTTTGACACGACTTATACAGCTATTGGGGGTCTGACGTTTACCAACCCCTAGGTCCTATATGCGATACTCATAGACAAATGGACCGGACTGTACGGATATTGTCACTGTCAGGCTCAGTAGGGTTTCTAGATGGGTTCGCTCGTCAGCTTCCCTTCCAATCAATACATAGGCAACCGTTACGTACAGCTAGTGCCTCTGACGTGCTAGTGGTTATACCTAGTGCCAGTGTGTTGATGAGTCATTAGAGTCCCCCACAGACAGTTTCCCAAGTTCGGGCGAAACGTTGTAGATGCCGTATGGTTTTATGGCAGGGTTCGGAAAATGCACGTGCGTTTTCGCACGTGTCATACTTCGGGTAGATAATACTGGTGGGCTTTGGTTTAAGCCGGATCCAAGTATTATACTGTGTAGATATAATATCTTTGTCTCGGTTGCATTTGTATTCGCGGGTATGTTTATACTGATACGGGGTTATCCTGAAATTCATTTCGGGGTCGCTTTTGGAAGTTGCCAGTTTTCAGTTTTCTATCACCCGTCTTTAACATTCGGTTAAAGACGGATTTATCTTTTCTTGGGTGAGTCATGGTTCTAGATGGTTCTAGATGGTGACATGGCTAGTGAGTCATTAGTTCATTAATTGTGCATTTAATGATGGATGATGACTAGATTATGATTCATTGTTTGCAATTATTGTTTGTGCAAGGTGTAAAGATTAATCATTCATATCATTTATCACTATGGTCACCCCTCCTCTCCTACACTCACCCCCACCTCTTCAAGTTGTGGCCGGCCCTTCTTGTGAGAGAGAGAGAGAGATTGATTCATTTAGAAAAAGTATATGAAATTGGCTTCATGGAAATTTCATAAGTTGATTTCTTATTTCACCCGATTCCAACAGGCAACTTCATTAATCGTTCGTCCATAGCTTTGGACGAAACGAGACAAAGTGTTCTACTCATTCTCTACATCAATCTTGGTCATCTCTTTTAGCAAACTTGATGATCGAGTTTCCTCGGTTCAGAGGCGGGAGCCCGTTTAAAGATCCATTGACGTGGTGCCACCTGGACGAGAAGACTGGAGATCGAGGAGATCGGAACAGCCGCAACAAAGCGTGGGATGATGGTTAAAGACCGAAGGACTCGGATCGTTCGGTATAACATTTGTATCCACTTTACAGTATGTTAGTTTAGTGTTAATGGCAGATCCTGGGATATAATATACGATAGCGCCAGTTGTAAAAGTTTTTGTTCCGCATATTGGAGTCTGAAAGACGGCCGGGGCGCTACCGTAGACTTACAATGGTATCAGAGCATCGCCATTAAGCTTTACTAACTAGTGCTAACGCGTTTAAAATATCGATCGAACGGATTTTCGTAAAACTACAATTTTCTGTACAAAGTTTCTGTTGATTTTAAATCATGTCTAAAAATTATTTTGAGCATCACAGAAAATTGTGCAGGCTTTTTGAAGAAAACTGGTGAAATTTCATCTTATGATCCCACAGTACGGCCACGGATCTGGGGCCCAAACCAGGGTTTGGCCGCGGATCCGCCGCAATATTGTGAGAACAGTGAGTCAAATTTCTACAGTGTGTTCTCCATGGTAAATTGTGGTTTTTGGTATATTTCTTTTGGGCCCAAATTTTATTACTGTACACCAGATGTACGTGGGGCCCACTTCGGGAAGTTTTGTCGATCGAAATTTTAAACTCGTTAGTATGCAGTATTGATATTATATCTCCGACCGTGAATGTCATTCGATCGGTAAACCGCATCTGATTTCTATAGTTCTTTTAGACGGGTTTGCGAACGTGACATTCACGTTGATATTCTGTGTTGTGCTGTGATATTGCGGATTTGTCGTGGTGGATAGCAGTGTGCAATGGCAGTGCAGTTTGGATTTATTTGGACATTTGATATTGCGGGGCGAGCGTCCAACATGTGGACTTCCGTCACTTCCTGTTTGTATAATATTCTTTTGGGACACGACCGGGCTGAGGTCAATGTACCCGTTGTATATATTTTCTTTTCTGTACTAGGATTATCCCGCGGCGGAGTGCACGGATAGCCGGGTTCTAGAGGGCAATGGGCCCGCATCTCATGGCAATGAGACGGAAGGGGCTCCACTCTAGAATTGGCGGGATATTCGCCGCACTCGTAGGGGGCATAGGTTGACCCAAGGAGGGGTGCTCAAGTTACCGAATTCCGTGAAGTGCCGGGTGGTCCATTCACTTTATTGTAGGGGGCTGCCTCGCTTCAGGTTTTGGCAGGTAACTTGCCGCACCCGTAGAGGTCTAGGTTTCATTGCACAGGCTATCCACACGACCAAGGGAACGTCGGGTTTCAGTAGCGGCTCTGTGAAACCCGGATTGTTAGTTATATGTATGCCCTAGAGGCCATTACTGTACATATGATGTATATTGTAGTGGATGCTGGGACATATATAGGGATGACTTTCTTGCTCGACATGATAGTATGCAATCTGGTTACACTTTACCTTAACGTGTATACTGTTTGTCTCTCTGTTACATGTTGGTAAAGCCCTTAGGATGTGTACTTGACTACCTGGACTATGATAAGGATCATACTAGTGGGGACATGGTAGTATATAAGTACATCCTTCAAGGTCCCTAGTCGTGGGTGTATCGAGACGGGGCATCGATATACCAGAGTAGACTAGCGTATACCTTCTCGATCCATACAGATGGGCGATGGATGATCCCATATCCATTGGTGTTTGACATCAAAGATGATATACGGGTGCTCAGTGGAGACTGGGGACACTGGACGGACTCGCCGAGAACTCCCAGATGGTTTTATACCTTACGTCAGATGGCAGTTCTCTGGTGACACTGGTACAGAGTAGTCTGTTGACCCGAGATCGTCATAGAGTCTTATGTGGTTCCCACCGTGCTTTGATTTTCACCTTACCACGTCCAAGAGGGCGTGCAAAACGGTGGTTTTTGGGTACAGTCCCGAATCACATGGAGGCAATGAGCGATAGGAGGGGATTCGTCTCTCCCGGTATAGGGAGTTGATGTTGCGCTGTGTTCAATTGGCTATAACCGGAAATCCTTGGCCAGGGTTGCTGAGATTTACTGGTAAGTGTTACCAGTAGTTTCTCGAACTGTTATAGACCTCATATCGACACGACTTATCGAGCTATTGGGGTCTGACGTTTACCACCCCTAGGCGAGATATGCGACATATCAGACGACGAGACCGGACTGTACGGTAAGTGTTACTGGTTGGATTCACAGGGGTGTGAGCGGGCTTGCTCGTCGATCTTCTGATCGCTCAATACCTGGGTGGCCGTTACGTTTAGCAGACCGCTTGCGGCTTGTGGGTGTTTGATATGATCATCACCTGCTGCCGGCGTATTGACGAGTCTTTAGAGTCCTACACAGAGGTTTCCTGGCTCAAGCGAAACGAAATAGGAGCGCATATGAGATATGTGCAGGACCGAGAATAATGCGAGTATGTGATACCGTATTCTATTCTCGCGATAAATGTATCGAATGGTTGTATGCGATATAACCTAGTTATCGAATCGAGGATTGATTCGATGGATCGATACAATGGATATTAGTCGATTGTGTGCGACATGACCGGATCGTTAAATCAAGTGTTGATTTAATGATTTAATGCATAATTATATATTTGATACATTACTTTGCATTAACTAGTGTTGGTTCACTTTAAATGGATTTTCTCACTTGAAGTTCACAAGTTGTATATGTGATATACTTTTGTGCACTTGATTGTATCATGTTTGATGATACATGCTTACTTGAGTTTGTGTAAAGTTTAAACCTTGGTTAAGTAAATGGTTAGGGTTTTGTTTAATTTAATTATTCATTTACTGATTTGTTTATTTCATTTTGGCAAAAGGAAAATGGTGGCTAATTTTGTTTCTTTATTGAAGCTTCATGAAGCTTTGAAAAAGTCCACCATTTTTGTTTTATGCCTAACCTAACCATTCACCTAACTATAGTTTGCTCTCTACACATAACCATGGTTGGTTTATGATAAGTATTCTTTGATTTTCTATTTTCTAATAAACTTATCATAATATCTTCTTCTTCTTCTTCATCTTCTTCTTCCATGAAGAAAAGCTTGCTACATCAAAGGCAAGTGATGAAAACAAGTGAGAAATCCAATTCTAAAGTGAACCCACTTCCTATTTCTTCATCCTCTACCTCTTGCCAAGTAGTATAGGGTGTTTCCTTCACAAGTTTTCATGGTTTGGTGAAGTTGGAGCTTGATCTTGTGATGCCTCGACGTAGATCATCTTCGGCACGAAGCCGACGACCTTGCCCGCCCATTTCTCCGATGAAGCCGACGCTAGAGCCCGGGATTCCATTTGGACATCGAGGAGACTTCATTGCGGAGCTATGGAGGTGGAGGACCGGATCTACAAAGGTTGTATTTCCGTTCTTTTAGTTATATTGTTAACTAGTTGCATCTTTCGCCTAAATTTCTAGTTAACGATCCGTATTAGGGTTTCTCGGCACCCGTAAAATTTGAAATTGGCATGGTTGATGCCTTGTGAGACCTCATTAGTGTGCCTAGGAACCCTACAGTGGTATCAGAGCCTAGCTAGAGCCTTAGGCAATGCGTAGAAGGAATTTGAAACCCGATCGACCCGAAACCCTAACCCGCTAGTGCTCTCTGGACTTTTTCTAAAAACTGGGTTTTTTCCATATTAAAAATGCTTAAAAAATTCAGCAGGGAAATCTAAGAATTACGGTGCAAAATTGGATAAAAGATACCTTCAACTTGCGGCGGAACCGCGGCAAAATCCTAGCTTCTGCGGCGGTTCCGCGGTCCTATGATGACGTCAGCCCTACCAATTTGCACAGTAATTCCTATTTAACAGTGCTGAGTTCTCTGGGTATTTTTAAATTTTATTCAAGAGTTGAATTTTCTGGGGTTGTTTTGGGGATTCGGTATTTCGATCGGAGTATCAGATTTTGTCTATGTGGCTTTCCGGATAAATTTTAGAATATATTAAAAAGTTTGACCGGATATAAATACCCAATTTTTTCCCTTGTCGGGAAATTTCCAAGTGTTGGATTTTTCCGTAGTTTAACGACGTTCTAAGTAGTGCAAGTAACGCGATGGACCCTCTAGAAGACAACAAACCTTAACTCGATTATGTGACCGTCTTGAACTGCCCTTTGAACCTTAGGGTTTGGGGCAGTACGACGTGCCACATGTGAGGCGTTGGCTTGACCCTTCTACGGCTGGACCGTTGGTACTGAGGCATGAACTGAATGTTTTTACACTTATTTCATGTGTTGAGCTGTATTGGGAAAACTTGGGTGTTTGACTGTTCGATCGGAAAGTTTAACATTTTCTATTTATCTGGAATGGGATACAATAATTGGAATTCACAAGAAGTTATGTGATAACTGAATGAATGTTATAAACACAGCACTTTAGTCTCACTTGATCGGTTGCCACGGAATTTTGATGCGATCAAAAGTCCGTCGCAATCATGTAGCGTACGCGGATACTCGCCGGGTAAACTTAATAGACAGCCTCACTCCATAGCCCCGACCAAGTGACTGTAGGAGAACCCCGTCGCCGAAAGCATCCGTTCGGGTGCTCGCGGCAGCGGTGTTCCGCCTTGGTGCACTTCGTCGACGGCGTCGGGGGTGCGGCCGCCTACTAAAGTTTGCGACGAGCATTCGATCAGGATGTCGGGAATCTTGTTGAATTGCCCGACTTGATATTGAAAAGTGTTTTCGATAATGAGACTAAATGCGGGGTTTATAATTGTTAGGCATGTGATGTCTAAGTAATTCATTTGATTAGGCATGCGATGTCTATGAGGGTTGCGGATTCCAACTGTTGTAGTTTTACACTTTTTTTTCTGTGACCGTTAGTGTAATATGTGATATCGCCGGTTTCGTTGCTATATGCCAACGACAATTGGGATACGCATGTTTACTTACGTTGATGACATGTGATGTTATGTGTTGCTGGATATGTTATATTGGATCGTCGTGTTTGAATAGCCGGGGTTTTTTTATGTGAGATGAGTGTTTTTCATTTTCATTCATGTAAAAACTTGTATGTAATATTCTTTTATTGGGACACTTCCAGGTTGCGGAAGTAGTCACCTTTTGTATATTATTTACTTTTCCGCACTAGGATAGACCCAAGGAGGAGAGCACAAGTAACCGGGTTCTGGAGTCCAGTGGGAGACCAACTCGAGGAGTCGAGTCCGGGTCTCCTAACTCTAGAATTGGTAGGGTTGCTTGCCGCTCTCGTAGGGGTCTAGGGGTGTGGGTTTGGCTATTCATCACGACCGTGGAATCCGTGTTTTATACTGGCTCGTATTGAAAACACGGACGTCCTAGTATATCCAATATTTCATATGTTTCTTCTGCTGCGATATCTGTGATGTGATCATGTGATGTTCTGTGATAGATACAGTATATAGTATATATGATATATTATATAGACGTTACTTATGTTTTACACCCGCGCTAGCCCTGCCCCGCTCTGCCGTTAGTTACCTAACCTAACGGTGCATGAGGGGACATCGAGGCGAATGCGGATGGCATAAGTGTACGTCGTATTTATCTGTGATGTTTAGGTACTTAAATGATGGGACTTTATTAATGAGATTAATGAAATAAAAGAAACCTAAGATGTTGTAGAATCGAATTTCAAAATAAAACAGGTAGCTACAGTTCTTGCTTTGCACAGCGGTATATATGATATATCCTGCACCTTATTCGATAAGGAAAGGACCGAGATCCCTTCACCGGGAGTGACTCCTTTAGCAATAACTGGCAGATGCTACACACTCGGTTTGTCTTTTGATTGCTTTTAAGTGTTTTTGCTTTGCACAGTGATATATATGATATATCCCGCACCTCATTCGACGAGGAAAGAACCGACGATCCCTTCACCGGGAGTGACTCCTTTAGCAAAACTAGAAAAGCCTCAAAAGCACTCCATTTCAAAATCATTTGATTCTACAACGATATCAAGTTCATTACGCAATAGGTTTTCAGAAAAACCTGTCGTAGCCCTCCGTCATTTCAGTTAAGTACTAGTTAGTATTCGTGCTGCGGTAGTTTGGCCTCCGTCAAGGCGTAGTGTACGGTAGCTAACTAGTGCTTATCTGCTAGCATATGATACGATTGGATTAGGGTATTCGTACGGCATTGTTTGGCCTCCGTCAAGGGTCGTGCGGGTGGGTTTAATTCAATCAGGAAATTACGGGTTGAACTTGACTAGCGGACTATGGGTAGTTTGGCCTCCGTCAAGGTCATAGGACGCTAGGGGAAAAATATTATCGGGAATTTCAAGTGTTGAAATTTACAATGAGATTGCATACCATCTATGAGATAGTTGGATCCCGATACCCGCTGCGAGTAAGAGTTACTCTTAGGAGAGTTTTACACATTACAATTAGCCGATCAAGTAGGTGTCTAGAAAGGTGTCAACGAGGTTACGCCTCTGGGAAAACGAGGTTTACATTAATTAGGTTCGTGCGAAAGCACGGGGGACCTCCCTCAAAGTACCGACACTGGCCTGGCTGAAAGATTGGCGAACTTGTAGTGTGTAATTAATCCCGGCTAGTCTTTCCTTTTAGGGTTTGAAGGAAGATTTGATAAAAAGCAGTGGGAGCCATCCTGATTAGATAAAATAATAACCAATCTATTCTTGCAAGAGCGCACGCTGAGTGTTTTCTTCTCTCTCTCTCCAGGTAGCGACCATATCACGCCTTAATCAAGATAATAATATGGATTATTGACCGAACCCGCTTGTTATACTGAGCTGGGGAACGTTGGTCCCGCTCCAACTTATAATTGTTATAAGACAGAGCAGGAAATTGGGGAATACCAAGATTCCCATGCCGCCCAAACGAAGAGAGTGCATGCTGATGCATCATCTTCGGGTGTGTTCATTACAAAGAACTGTTTCTCTGTATCCTTTACTTCCTGGGTATATGATACCGGATCAGGATCCCGCATATGTAATATGTTACATGGGCTACAGATAGGTAAAGAACTGAGAACGGGTGATAAGTTTCATGAGGCAGAAAACGGGGCAAGAGTTGCAGCCAAGTCTGTCGGTCACTGTCACCCTGTATTACCAATACATTGATTCTGAACGAATGTTATTAGATACCGAACCTGATATACAAAATCATATCACTCTCTTTATTAGTAAAGAAATGATAAAATTTTGTATTGTTGGATAATGTTTTGAACATTTTCTATATCAAAAGTTGATCGGTTCAGGCACGTTATCTAAAAACATTGATGTTCTAAATCAAACTACAGTTCTTAGTATACAGAACACACACAAGAGGAAGAGTTCAGAAATGAACGAATCCTTCTTGAGGCATTGTAGACTAGGTCATAGCAATGCGACCCGACTAGCTGAAGTTACATCTAGATGCATATTTAAATTAGTTTGAATTTACATCTTGTGAAACTTGCCAGTCATGTCACAGAGATAAGATGACCATAGCTCTGTTTACTGGAAGCAGAGAAAGAGTTAGTGAACTCTTGGGATGATACATGTTGATGTATGTTAGGTCCCCAGTCTACACATGCCAAGACCGGTTCTTTGTACTTCATTACATTCTCTGATAATCTCTCAAGATTCAGTCATATGTTCCTGTTGAAACACAAGTCCGAACCTTTTGAGATATTCACAGAATATAAGTTAGAAGTAGAGAACCAAAATACGGGTATAAGTATTATGTCCTTTGATGAGAAGGAGGAGAATACTTGAGCACGGAAATCCTGGACTATTTTAAAGGAGAATGAGATTCTCTCTCAGAATTACTCCTCCGTATACACCATAGCACGATGGTATATCGGGGCGGAGCAGATACACCCTATTTGATATGGTGTGCTCTATGATGAGTACTACTGAGTTACCTTTTTCCTTTTGGGGGTTATGCACTTGAGAAGCTGCATACCTATTGAATTAGGTTCGAATCAGATCACAGCCTACCACTCCATATAAGATATGGTATGGGAAGAGCTGTAAGTCGATGTAGTACACCCCAGTACTTGTGGGGAGGCGGAATTAACAAAAACTTATCAAGTTTAAACAACGAACATCGACTAACCGCATGAATCGAAGCTAAACTCTAAATAACCGTATTCTAAAGTTTCATCTCACAAGAGATTAGGGATTATACCTAATGAACCGGTCCTTCTTCTTTACGTCCTCCTTTGTACTCCTCGACCTTCTCTAGGTAGTAGACGATCCACCCGAGAGCGAAACTCCAAGCTAAACCTCTAACTTGAGGTAACTAATCAACTTTGATTGCTAATCAAAGATGAAAGGATGATAAAGAGTGTAGGTTATGGATTGTTTAGTCTAACTAATCCTTTGATCTCAACACATGAGGATTAAGGATTAGGGTTAGAAGATGAGAGCTTGAGGAGAGAGAATGTGTGATATGATAATGAGAGAAGAGAGAGAGTGTATCATAATATTATGAAGCATTCTTATTTTCAATAAATCAATAAAGGAAATGAATAAGCATGCTTCACAAAATATCTTGTGATGATTCATTAACATGAGTCATTAAGCAATAAATGAGCATTAATGAAGTGAATGAATCACCACTATGACTCACTCTCTTTCCAAAACAAACCTCCTTAGTCACATCTTCTAGAAGCTTCTCGAGTAATTACGAGAACGCCCCTCCGATCCGTAAAAATACGGAAAAACTTTAGACTGTATAAATCCAATAACCGGATACCAGTAACTGGCTTAAACCAAAGCCGACTGGTAAAATCTGTCCGAAAGTCGTACGCGCGTAAACGCACGTATGCGTCCGAACCCTTTGTCGCAAAACCATGCAACCTCTATATCGTTTCGCCTGGAGTAGGAAACTCTCTGTGTGGGACTCTAGAGACTCGACTACTACGCTGGCAGTGGGTTTAACCACAGACCGCAAGCGGCACTAGCTGTACGTAACGGTCCCCAGGTAGTTGTCGATAAGAAGGCCGATGAGTAAATCCATCCGAGCTCCTACTGAGTCTGATGTGACAATCTCCATACAGTCCGGTCCGTTCGTCCATGACTATCGCATATCGGGCCTAGGGGGGCGGCAAGCGTCAGTCCCCTAATAGCGGTATAAGTCGTGTCGGAGTGAAGCCCATTACACCCTGAGAAACTGCTGGAACCTACCAGCAAATCTCGCTTGCCCTGGCCAGGGACTTTGCGTAATGGCTCTCTGACACAGCACGATATCTACTCCCAATACCGGGAGGGACGAATCCTGTCTAACCGCCACTGCCTCCAAGTGCTCGGGACTGCACCCAACTGCTACCTGTTTGCACGACTCCATAGAGCCGTGGTAGGGTAGCAATCTAAGAACAGTGGGACACACTCGAGGCGAAGTAGCAGTGTCAAGTCTGCGGACTACGCTGTACTCATGTCACCTGGGAACTGTTCACTGACGACTGGTATCAAACCAACCAACAGTTCCCTGTGAGTCCTGTCCGGTGTACCCGTAACCTAACGAGCACCTGTATACTATCTCCAGTACGACGTACTGACGGCTGTGGGACAGACCATCTCCCCAACTGGGATGAGAAGCGTACACACTAGTCTACTCCGGAGTATCGATGCTCTGTCTCGATAATCCAACGACCAGGGACCTGAATAAGGATGTGCTTGTAGACTACCCAGCCCCCACTAGTGTGACTGCCATCACAACGCTGGTAGACAAGCAAGATCCTAAGAGCTCTATCAATACGTATACTCACATATTAAGATAGAAAAACCAAGTAGCATACTACCATGTTTAGCAAGACTGTTATATACATGTGAATATCCCAAGCTTCCATTAAGTAATATACAAGCTAGTATGATACAGTAATGGCCTTCTAGGGCATAAACACTAACAATCTCCCACTTGCACTAGGGCCATGTACTGGCATATCGCAGACCAATGATCTCGAGTAGCCTCTCGAACTGAATCTGAGGAAGGGCCTTCGTGAATGGATCAGCAATGTTCTCTTCTGAAGCAACTCTCCGAACCTCGATCTCCTGACGATCAATGATCTCCCTGATCAGGTGATACCGCCTCAAGATGTGTCTGGACTTCTGATGGGACCTTGGTTCCTTCGCTAAAGCTATAGCTCCATTGTTGTCGCAATACAGAGGTATTGGATCAACTATGGTAGGAACCACCTGAAGTTCTGTTAGGAACTTCTTCATCCAGACTGCTTCTTTTGCGGCATCGCAAGCAGCTATATACTCCGCTTCCATCGTCGAGTCAGCAACGGTGTCCTGCTTGGAGCTCTTCCAGCACACCGCCCCTCCATTGAGGGTAAAGACATAACCCGACATGGACTTGGAATCGTCCTTATCACTCTGGAAGCCGGAATCAGCAAAGGCCTCCAACCTGAGGTCTTTTCCGCCGTAAACCAAGAACATCTCCTTAGTCCTCCTCAGGTACTTGAGAATGTTCTTTACTGCTATCCAGTGTTTCTCCCCTGGGTCTGACTGATACCGGCTTACCACGCTCAGTGCGTAAGCTACATCTGGTCTGGTACACAACATCGCATACATTATAGAGCCTACCGCAGAAGCGTAGGGTATAATAGACATGCGTTCCCTTTCCAAATCAGTCTTAGGAGACATCTCTTTGGAGAGGGTGATTCCGTGACAAGCCGGTAGATTACCGCGCTTAGAATCTTCCATACTGAATCTTTTCAGTACAGTGTCGATATACCTGGACTGCGAAAGTCCCAACATCCTCTTGGATCTATCACGATAGATCCGGATCCCCAGAATGTAAGAGGCATCACCCAGGTCTTTCATGGAGAACCTGTGTGACAAGAATCCTTTGACAGATTGAAGCATAGGAATGTCATTTCCTATCAATAGAATGTCATCCACGTACAAGACGAGGAATACGACACTTCTGGCCACAACTTTACTATATATGCACGGTTCATCTGGATTTTTGATAAAGTCATATTCTTTGACTGTCTCATCAAAACAGATGTTCCAACTCCGCGATGCCTGCTTTAGTCCATAAATGGACTTAAGCAGCTTGCATACTTTCCCGCTGCTCCCACTCTGATTGAAACCCTCTGGCTGATCCATATAGACGCTCTCTTCTAAATTTCCATTCAGAAAAGCCGTCTTTACGTCCATCTGCCAGATTTCATAATCATGGAAGGCAGCAATAGCAAGAAGGACCCGAATGGATTTGAGCATAGCCACTGGAGAAAAAGTTTCGTCATAGTCCAAACCAGGTCTTTGACGAAAACCCTTTGCTACAAGTCTAGCCTTATAGGTTTCCACCTGTCCATCTACACCAATCTTTTTCTTGAAGATCCATTTGCATCCTATGGGTTTTACCCCATCTGGAGCAAAGTCCAAAGTCCATACTTTGTTGGTGTACATGGACTCCATTTCGGTCCGCATTGCATCTAGCCATCGTACCGAGTCGCCGCTCTGGATGGCCTGCCTGAAGTCAGTAGGTTCATCATCATCTATGATGCAATCCTCTTTATCCCCATCTATGAGAAAACCGTAGTATCTCTCAGGCGGACGAGACGGCCTACTACTCCTGCGGAGGGGTGCGGGAATGTTCTGTTCTTCTTGAACCTCTGGTTCTACCAAACTTTCAGTAGCAGTTTGTGGTTCTGGAATTTCTTCCAGTTCTATTTCGCTCCCACTTGATTCCTTTTCTAAAAACTGATGTTCTAGAAAATGGGCATTACGAGAAACAAATACCTTCTGTTCCTCTGCGTAATAGAATAGATATCCCCTGGAGTGCTTTGGATATCCCACAAACAAACATTTTACTGATCGTGCCTCGAGCTTGTCCACATGCTGCTTTTTAACAAAAGCTGGACATCCCCAAATCTTTACATACTGTAGATGGGGTTTCTTCCCACTCCACATCTGATATGGAGTGGTAGGCACAGTCTTGGTAGGTACCATGTTCAAAAGATATGCCGCTGATTCTAGCGCATAACCCCAGAAAGATCGCGGTAACTCAGTATTACTCATCATGGATCGTACCATATCTAATAGGGTTCGATTCCGTCTCTCCGATACACCGTTATGCTGTGGAGTGTATGGAGGAGTAAGCTGAGAGAGAATTCCTTTCTCTTTTAGGTAACCTAGGAACTCGGCACTCAAGTATTCACCACCTCGATCAGATCTAAGTGTCTTTATACTTTTGCCGGTTTGGTTTTCTACTTCATTTTTATACTCTTGGAATTTCTCAAAAGCCTCGGATTTATGTTTCATCAGATAAATGAATCCGTATCTTGAGTAATCATCCGTGAAAGTAATGAAATAGGAATAACCACCTCTCGCATGTGTAGACATTGGACCGCATACATCACTGTGTATGAGTCCTAAGAGCTCGCTCGCTCTTACTCCT
This sequence comes from Agapanthus africanus, assembly GCA_030015575.1. Taxonomy (NCBI): domain Eukaryota; kingdom Viridiplantae; phylum Streptophyta; class Magnoliopsida; order Asparagales; family Amaryllidaceae; genus Agapanthus; species Agapanthus africanus. The sequence goes on from JASDDO010000010.1 coordinate 336,615,093, forward strand.
TGTCCAGTAAATGGAGTCTTTGTCATCTTTCCTTTGAGACAAGATTGACAAGTGTCATAAGTTTGATATTCGAACGTGTCCAAATATCCTTCTCTATGCAACTTAGTCAACCTTCTCTCATTGATGTGACCCAGTCTACAATGCCATAAGAAAGCTTTATTTAAATCTGGAGACTTTCTTTTTAGTGTGTTCTGGACATTGAAAATTTGGAGTTGGTTTAACACATATATGCCGTTATTTAGAGTACCTGACCCAATCAAACCATGATTAAGGTGGATGTTGACAACATCTCTTACAAACGTGAAATCATAACCTTTATTTGATAACAAGGAAACTGATATGATATTACACGTTAAGCTGGGTACAAAATAACAGTTATGTAAAACCAAAATGTGTCCACTCGTCAATCCTAGGTGATAATCCCCGACGGACGCAGCTCCCACGCTAGCTCCGTTAGCAACCCTGAGGATCATATCACCTTCCTTCAGCACTCTACGGTTTCTCAGTGCCTGCAAAGAATTGCAAATATGAGATCCTGACCCGGTATCCAATACCCAGGAAGTAGAGTTGATCGACAGACAATTCTCAATTACAAACACACCTGAAGTCGAAGCCACAGCTTGCTTCGGTTCCTGGTTCTTGGCGTTCCACGCCTTGCAATCCTTCTTCCAGTGCCCTTTCCTGTGACAATGGAAGCACTCATCCAGGCCAACTACCGGTGCTGTAAACTTTTTCTTTCCCTTCTTTCCCACCTTACTAACACCTCCTCTAGGTCTGGGTGCGGCCTTCTTCTTCCTTCCTTTGGCCCTAGCCTTGGACCCGGAAGAAGATGAACCGCCAACAAACATAGCGGGTGTTTCCCTTGCCTTCTGCAAGGTGCCCTCTGCACTCCTTAACATGTTCAGGAGTTCCGCAAGTTCAACTTCTTTTCCTTGAAGATTGAAGTTGAGGATAAACTGGGCGTAGGTGGGAGGAAGGGACTGGAGAACAAGATCTGTATAGAGCTCATTATCCAAAGTCGTTCCAAGGTCCGCGAGCTCTTCAATATAGCCGATCATCTGTAGGACATGTTCACCTACCGATGACCCGACAGCCAACCTCGCTCGAAACAGTTTCTTAGAGGTCTCGTATCTTGCTATACGAGATTGCTCTCCATAAAGTTCCTTTGTATGGAGAAATATGCCATCTAGGGACATATCCTCGTGCCTCCTCTGATGTTCATTGTTCATCGAGGCAAGCACGATGCACTTGGCTCTCGCGCAATCTAAATCCCAGGTTTTACGGATTTCCTTATCCGCATTGCTGGATTTGGGACCAAGGACAGCAGGTGCTGTAGCGGTGAGGACGTACCCCAGTTTGTCATAGGTCAAAGCCATCTTGATATTCCGCAGCCAATCTTTATAGTTTGGCCCTGTCAGTATATTTTTCTCTAAAAGTAACTTAAGTCCAGTCATTTTCAGGGTCGCTGCAATTAGGAGAGAGAGAAGAAAACTCTTTAGCATGATGCTCTTGCAAGTTTAGAGTGGTTTTTAGTTTATCTAAACTGGATGGCTCCCACTGTTTCTCGAATCCTTCCTCAAACCATAAAAGAAGAATTAGCCAAGACTATTCTCACCGTACAATACTTGCTTAACCGTTCAGCCAGGCCGGTGTCGATACTTCGAGGGAGGTTTTCCAACGCTTTCGCGAAGTTCCTTAATTAAATAACCTCTTTTCTCTGGGGGCGTAACCCCGCTGACACTTTTCTGGACACCTACTAGGTTTATAGCATTGATCGTTAAGCGACGAATATCCTGATAAGTAGCATATACTCACAGTAGGATCGGGATCCAAATATCATCGTATGATAATGTTGAAGGAATCCTACCAACATTCATCAAACTCCAAATGGTATGCATCTCTTTGCAAATTTCAGTTTCTTTAGAAATTCCCGATATATGTTTTTGCCCCATGCTCTTATGACCTTGGCGTTAGGTCAAAATGTCATAAGTCACATGTCAAGTTCTACCCATCATTATCCTGTCAGTTTGAACCCATCCGTATATATCCTTGACGTTCGGCCAAAATGATAATACGACTGTCCCAAACTAACTCATCTATCTATGCAACAAATGAATATCCAGCAGCTACCAAACACTATGCCTTGGCGTTAGGTCAAAATACATAGCTTGAATACTACTGAATACCCAGATGAAATGACGGAGGGCTACGAATGGTTTTGGCGAAACCGTGAACGTAGTGAACTTGATATAACCGAAGGAACCTGATAGCTTTTAAAAGGAGTGGTTAAATCTCCGCATTTAAAAATATCTGTTTTAAAAATAACCGAGTGGTTTCTTTTAAATTGTTCCAACGATTGTAACTTTGGTTTGTTTTACTTTGCATTATAGATAATGCGTCCCATCATTAACCTATCATTGCAGAAAACAACGAAAATATAACGTCCTCTTATGCCATCCGCATTCGCCACGGGGTCCCGTCATCACCCGTTAGGTTACTTAACTAACGACAGAGCGGGGGCTGGGCTAGCGCGGGTGTAAAACATAAGTGACGTCTAAATAGCTATAATAAATATAGATATTTTACATTCGTCTGACGCAATGATATTCATTCCAGAACACAGATAAACAATATTGGATATGCAAGCAATCTGTATTTCTTTTGAGCCTGCAAGAAAAGACAGATTACACAGTTATGATGAATAGCCGTTTACCCCACCCTCGACCCCTACGGGTACGGCAAACTACCCACCCGGCAGTCTGTGTACCCCACCTTGGGTCAGTCCTAGGAGCAAAAACAGTAAAATGAAATAATACAACGGTGGCTACAACCGCAACCTGGAAGTGCCCCGCGAAAATAATATTACAACAAATTACATTTACAACAAATGAATAATTCAATAAACCATTGTTAACCCCGGCTATACACCACAACAGTCCAATACAGTTTATATGCACAAACAGATATAACCATTTCAGAAATGTGCAACCCCCTGCCAACCGACATACTAGCAGTTGGGGGAGGTTTACGAACACATCAAACAATCACAGATATAATCCAATACGCAAATACTGTATTTTTCGATCGAATAAACAACTTCAAAATTGCTCCAAAATCTGCTCTGTTAAACAGTAACCTGAGCAATAATTAAATATTCCAGAAAACCCCAAATGTCACAGGGGACCCACACAAGAAAGACGAGTCCATGACTCGGTCAAAGCGCCGCGGAAGGGCGGCGGATCCCACCGATCCGCCGCGCTTCCGCGGCCGAGTTGCCGATTCATGGCCTCGAATTTCTTGGGTGTTCTCCTGGACCCCTTTCTAGCTCTCTGAACACATTAAAAAAATTTTAGGACTTGATTTTAAGTTCGACAGAAACTATACAGAATTAGGGTTTTCCGGGTTCGTTTTTTCGTTCGAAATTCGTACAAATTTGCGATTAAGTTATTTAGTGTTTAGCGAGGCTCTGATACCACTGTAAGTCGATGTAGTACACCCCAGTACTTGTGGGGAGGCGGAATTAACAAAAACTTATCAAGTTTAAACAACGAACATCGACTAACCGCATGAATCGAAGCTAAACTCTAAATAACCGTATTCTAAAGTTTCATCTCACAAGAGATTAGGGATTATACCTAATGAACCGGTCCTTCTTCTTTACGTCCTCCTTTGTGCTCCTCGACCTTCTCTAGGTAGTAGACGATCCACCCGAGAGCGAAACTCCAAGCTAAACCTCTAACTTGAGGTAACTAATCAACTTTGATTGCTAATCAAAGATGAAAGGATGATAAAGAGTGTAGGTTATGGATTGTTTAGTCTAACTAATCCTTTGATCTCAACACATGAGGATTAAGGATTAGGGTTAGAAGATGAGAGCTTGAGGAGAGAGAATGTGTGATATGATAATGAGAGAAGAGAGAGAGTGTATCATAATATTATGAAGCATTCTTATTTTCAATAAATCAATAAAGGAAATGAATAAGCATGCTTCACAAAATATCTTGTGATGATTCATTAACATGAGTCATTAAGCAATAAATGAGCATTAATGAAGTGAATGAATCACCACTATGACTCACTCTCTTTCCAAAACAAACCTCCTTAGTCACATCTTCTAGAAGCTTCTCGAGTAATTACGAGAACGCCCCTCCGATCCGTAAAAATACGGAAAAACTTTAGACTGTATAAATCCAATAACCGGATACCAGTAACTGGCTTAAACCAAAGCCGACTGGTAAAATCTGTCCGAAAGTCGTACGCGCGTAAACGCACGTATGCGTCCGAACCCTTTGTCGCAAAACCATGCAACCTCTATATCGTTTCGCCTGGAGTAGGAAACTCTCTGTGTGGGACTCTAGAGACTCGACTACTACGCTGGCAGTGGGTTTAACCACAGACCGCAAGCGGCACTAGCTGTACGTAACGGTCCCCAGGTAGTTGTCGATAAGAAGGCCGATGAGTAAACCCATCCGAGCTCCTACTGAGTCTGATGTGACAATCTCCATACAGTCCGGTCCGTTCGTCCATGACTATCGCATATCGGGCCTAGGGGGGCAGCAAGCGTCAGTCCCCTAATAGCGGTATAAGTCGTGTCGGAGTGAAGCCCATTACACCCTGAGAAACTGCTGGAACCTACCAGCAAATCTCGCTTGCCCTGGCCAGGGACTTTGCGTAATGGCTCTCTGACACAGCACGATATCTACTCCCAATACCGGGAGGGACGAATCCTGTCTAACCGCCACTGCCTCCAAGTGCTCGGGACTGCACCCAACTGCTACCTGTTTGCACGACTCCATAGAGCCGTGGTAGGGTAGCAATCTAAGAACAGTGGGACACACTCGAGGCGAAGTAGCAGTGTCAAGTCTGCGGACTACGCTGTACTCATGTCACCTGGGAACTGTTCACTGACGACTGGTATCAAACCAACCAACAGTTCCCTGTGAGTCCTGTCCGGTGTACCCGTAACCTAACGAGCACCTGTATACTATCTCCAGTACGACGTACTGACGGCTGTGGGACAGACCATCTCCCCAACTGGGATGAGAAGCGTACACACTAGTCTACTCCGGAGTATCGATGCTCTGTCTCGATAATCCAACGACCAGGGACCTGAATAAGGATGTGCTTGTAGACTACCCAGCCCCCACTAGTGTGACTGCCATCACAACGCTGGTAGACAAGCAAGATCCTAAGAGCTCTATCAATACGTATACTCACATATTAAGATAGAAAAACCAAGTAGCATACTACCATGTTTAGCAAGACTGTTATATACATGTGAATATCCCAAGCTTCCATTAAGTAATATACAAGCTAGTATGATACAGTAATGGCCTTCTAGGGCATAAACACTAACAAGAGCCCATGTCTTAAGCTAGTTAAGATTTGGGGTTGTCCAGCCTATGTCTAAAAGCAAAATCCGGACAAGCTCGAGGCAAGGTTGGTTATGTAGAACTGGAAAGGTTCCAACTATACAAACTGCAGCTGCTAATTTGGTAGAACTAAAGGATTCGATAGTAACCAACGAACCTCAGCCTCTCCGCCGATTTAGCAGGGTTCCTCACCCACCTAAGAGATACTTCGGTTTCTCTATGACAGTGGGAGCGAGAATTGCATCATGAGATGATGACCTAACTAGTTTCGAGCTGGCCATCAAGAGTGGGACTCTGTAAGAATGGCTGGATGCTTAGTGATCTGAGATGGAATCCATGTACACCAACAAAGTATGGACTTTGGTTGCTATATCTGAAGGGTTAAATCCCCATCAGGAGCAAGTATATCTTGAGAAGATTACTTGGTGTAGATGGAAAAGTTGAGACTTTCAAAGCTAGACTTGTTAAAGGTTTTCGTCATCGACCAGGCGTGGATAATGATGAAACCTTTTCCAGTACCTATGCTTAAGTCCATCCAGATACTACTTGCCACGGCTACATACCTTGACTACGATATCTGTCGGTTGGGTGTCATGACTGCTTTTCTAAATGATGTTTTAGAAGAGTGCGTCTATAAGTACATAGCCAGAGGGCCTCGTAGACAGTGGGAGCAGCGGAAACGTGTGCAAGATGCTTTATAAGATAAAGCAGGCATCGCGGAGTTGGAACATCTGTTTTGATGGATTAGTCAAAGAAGTTGACATCATCAAAATGGTAGATGAACCTTGTATAAACAAAAAGGTAGTAGGGGAGTATGGTGACGATCCTCGTAGAGTACGTGGATGACATACTCTTGATAGGGAAGGAGTTTCCTATGCTACGCTCGATCAATCTCCGCTTATCACAATGATTCTCCACATAGGATCAAAGTGATACCTACTAAATCCTGGGTTTTGGATCTATGAGATAGATCTAAATGAATATTAGGACACTCACTAGTTGTAGTGAGATGGTATCAGTTGATCCTGGGGAGAATCACTGGAAGTGTTCCAGGATGATAAAGACGACTGAATGTCAGTCGCAGGCATTGTCTTTACCCACAGTAAAGGGACGGTATGTTGGAAGAGTTCCAAGCTAGATACCGTGACATACTAGATGATAAAGGCAGGATACATCGCTACTTAAGATGCTACCAAAGAGGCTGTTTGGGTGTATATTGGTTCATGAGATGAACTATATTCCTACCATTGTGAGACAATGAAGTTGTGGCTTATGCCAAGGAACGCCGGTCCCATCAATGATCCGGACATAATCTAAGGAAGTATCACCTGATCATGGAGATGGTTAATCTCCAGGGTGATCGAGGTTAGGAGAGCAGACTCAGAGGACAACACGGCGGATCCACTCACAAAGGCCTATTCCCAGAGAGAGACTTTTATGGGATGGTTGAGTATGAGATACTATAACCACTGCTACAGATGGCCCTAGTGCAAGTGGGAGATTGTTAGTTATATGTATGCCCTAAAGGCCATTACTGTACATATGATGTATATTGTAGTGGATGCTGGGACATATATAGGGAGGACTTTCTTGCTCGACATGATAGTATGCTATCTGTTACACTTTACCTTAACGTGTATACTGTTTGTCTCTCTATTACATGTTGGTAAAGCCTTTAGGATATGTACTTGACTACCTGGACTATGATAAGGATCATACTAGTGGGGACATGGTAGTCTATAAGTACATCCTTCAAGGTCCCTAGTCGTGGGTGTATCGAGACGGGGCATCGATATACCAGAGTAGACTAGCGTATACCTTCTCGAGCCATACAGATGGGCGATGGATGATCCCATATCCATTGGTGTTTGACATCAGAGATGATATACGGGTGCTCAGTGGAGACTGGGTACACTGGACGGACTCGCCGAGAACTCCCAGATGGTATTATACCTTACGTCAGATGGCAGTTCTCTGGTGACACTGGTACAGAGTAGTCTGTTGACCCGAGATCGTCATAGAGTCTTATGTGGTTCCCACTGTGCTTTGATTTCCACCTTACCACGTCCAAGAGGGCGTGCAAAACGGTGGTTTTTGGGTACAGTCCCGAATCACATGGAGGCAATGAGCGATAGGAGGGGATTCGTCTCTCCCGGTATAGGGAGTTGATGTTGCGCTGTGTTCGATTGGCTATAACCGGAAATCCCTGGCCAAGGTTGCTGAGATTTACTGGTAAGTGTTACCAGTAGTTTCTCGAACTGTTATAGACCTCATATCGACATGACTTATCGAGCTATTAGGGTCTGACGTTTACCACCCCTAGGCGAGATATGCGACATATCAGACGACGAGACCGGACTGTACGGTAAGTGTTACTGGTTGGATTCACAGGGGTGTGAGCGGGCTTGCTCGTCGATCTTCTGATCGCTCAATACCCGGGTGGCCGTTACGTTTAGCAGACCGCTTGCGGCTTGTGGGTGTTTGATATGATCATCACCTGCTACCGGCGTATTGACGAGTCTTTAGAGTCCTACACAGAGGTTTCCTGGCTTAAGCGAAACGAAATAGGAGCGCATATGAGATATGTGCGGGACCGAGAATAATGCGAGTATGTGATACCGTATTCTATTCTCGCGATAAATGTATCGAATGGTTGTATGCGATATAACCTAGTTATCGAATCGAGGATTGATTCGATGGATCGATACATTGGATATTAGTCGGTTGTGTGCGACATGACCGGATCGTTAAATCAAGTGTTGATTTAATGATTTAATGCATAATTATATATTTGATACATTACTTTGCATTAACTAGTGTTGGTTCACTTTAAATGGATTTTCTCACTTGAAGTTCACAAGTTGTATATGTGATATACTTTTGTGCACTTGATTGTATCATGTTTGATGATACATGCTTACTTGAGTTTGTGTAAAGTTTAAACCTTGGTTAAGTAAATGGTTAGGGTTTTGTTTAATTTAATTATTCATTTATTGATTTGTTTATTTCATTTTGGCAAAAGGAAAATGGTGGCTAATTTTGTTTCTTTATTGAAGCTTCATGAAGCTTTGAAAAAGTCCACCATTTTTGTTTTATGCCTAACCTAACCATTCACCTAACTATAGTTTGCTCTCTACACATAACCATGGTTGGTTTATGATAAGTATTCTTTGATTTTCTATTTTCTATTAAACTTATCATAATATCTTCTTCTTCTTCATCTTCTTCTTCCATGAAGAAAAGCTTGCTACATCAATGGCAAGTGATGAAAACAAGTGAGAAATCTAATTCTAAAGTGAACCCACTTCCTATTTCTTCATCCTCTACCTCTTACCAAGTAGTATAGGGTGTTTCCTTCACAAGTTTTCATGGCTTGGTGAAGTTGGAGCTTGATCTTGTGATGCCTCGACGTAGATCATCTTCGGCACGAAGCCGACGACCTTGCCCGCCCATTTCTCCGATGAAGCCGACGCTAGAGCCCGGGATTCCATTTGGACAGCGAGGAGACTTCATTGCGGAGCTATGGAGGTGGAGGACCGGATCTACAAAGGTTGTATTTCCGTTGTTTTAGTTATATTGTTAACTAGTTGCATCTTTCGCCTAAATTTCTAGTTAACGATCCGTATTAGAGTTTCTCGGCACCCGTAAAATTTGAAATTGGCATGGTTGATGCCTTGTGAGACCTCATTAGTGTGCCTAGGAACCCTACAACCCGGGGATCCCAGATTATCTGTATTGTTCTGTGATACTTATTACTTTTCTGTGATGTTGCATTTATCATGCCTGGAGCGATTATTATATATTTATATATACTAGTAGATGTTGTATATGTTTTGCACCCACGCTAGCCCAGTCCCCTCTCTGTCGTTAGTTAAGTAACCTAACGGACAATGACGGGACCCAGTGACGAATGCGGATGGCATATACGTACATTTTATTTTCGTTCTTTTCTGGTGTAATTAATTGATAGGACTGCATTGATTCTTATCAATGCAAGGATAAAACAAACCTATATTTGATGTTGTTGGAATAAATTTTAAAAAGAGTTATTACAAAGACGTTTCCTTTTGTTATGCATAGTGGTATTCGGTTATGAATATCCTGCACCTCATTCGACGAGGCAAGGGCCGAGATCCATTCACCGGGAGTGACCCCTTGGGCAGAAGTTTGTGTCAGGGTAATAACTTCAGTATAGTCGATCACAAGTTGCTTTGCATCGCGGTATTCAGTTAGAATATCCTGCACCTCATTCCATGAGGAAAGAGCCGAGATCCCTTCACCGGGAGTGACCTCCTTAGCAAAGGTTTTCGCCACTATATTTTTATAAAAAGCTATCAGGTTCCTTCAACGAGATCAAGTTCATTACGTTAAAGGTTTTTCGCCAAAAACCAGCCGTAACCCTCCGTCATTTCTTATGGATGGTCAGTAGTATTCAAGTTATGTTTGTCGGCCTACGTCAAGGCATAGTGTTTGGTAGCTGCTGGGGTATTCATTTGTTGCATAGATAGATGCATTAGTTTAGGACAGACGTACAGCCTTGTTGGCCTATGTCAAGGGCATGTACGATGGACCTAAATTAATCAGGACAACGACGGGTAGAACTTGACATATGACTTATGATTTGTTGGTCTACGTCAAGGTCATAAGAGCATGGGATTAAAATTACATCGGGAGTTTCAAACATACAGGAAACTTGCCAGACTTGAGCATACCTTCTGGAGTGTGATAACATGAGTGGATACCGTCACGTTATCATGCGATGAGAGTTGGATCCCGATTCCCACTGATGAGTTGGTTTACTCTTTGGGTGATCCCGACTAATTCTTCTTTCAGGTTTGGAGGAGAATTTGAGATTACAGTGGGAGGTTTCCTGATTAGATAAAGTGATAACCATTCTAATCTAGGTTAGAGTGCACGCAGAGTGTTTCTTTTCTCTCTCTCTCTTTGGCAGCGACTTTTGACCAACCCTAGACTATGACTCAGTGACCAAGTTGACCGAACCTTCTTAAAATACTGGCTTTTGGATTTTCCGAGTTGCATAAGTCATTGTCGCTCCTTCTTTTACCCTTTGTATTTCTCAGAACACCCCATATTACTACGGACATCCACATCCATTGGATAGATCCATCGTATGGTTATATACGAACTCGAAGGGGTTTCTTCGAGGATGGATCAAGGTTCAGGAGAAATAGAATTGGTTTATTCAGTTATCTTTTATTATCACCTTCTCTCAGGTTGCGAGAGCTCCTTAGTTTAGGAGAGTACACCTATTACTCTTATTGGATAGTCTTATTCCAAACCATAGGCAGGTGCCGAAAGGTAGGGAATGAAGAAAACCAATTAGCCTAAGTAGGGTGTACAGAAGGTAATAACTAAAGACAAAATAAAGGGATTAGAAAGAGAGCAAAGTAAATTGCGACTGCTATCATTCACGACCAAACCGCGTACTTCATCGCCACTCCTATTTCACCTTTTTTTTTCCAGTTCGGGAGAAATAGAATAAGGTATTATTCAGTTGTCCTTTATCATCACCTTCTCTCAAGTTGCGAGTACTCCTTGGTTTAGGAGGGTACACCTATATGCTTACTGGATAGTCTTCTTCCAAACCATAGACTGGTGCCGAATGGTAGGGAAGGAAGAAAACCACTTAGCCTAACGATGGTGTACAGAAGGTAAGTAATAAGGACAAATAAAGGGATTTGGAGAGATGGCAAAGAAATATACGGTTAAAGTCATGAATTGGATTATGGAAGAAGCATTACTAGGAATACCAAGATACTCCTACGAAACATTTTTATGTTTCAGTGCATTGTTAATGGAAAACTGATTTCCCGATTAGATGCTTACTCCAGGGTATGTATTTACCAGGTATGATTCTCACATCTGTATGGTTTTACAGATGATGAGCGGGAGTAAGTTATTGAGAATTAGGTAATCATCCTCAGTATATCAGAATTCGTTGTAATTAGTGATATTTGAGGAAATCGCCTGGGTACAGTTTTCGACCTACGATACACAGATTTTGAGTTATTCAACTCAGAGGACTTATACAGAGTATTGTATGTTGTCCAGTGTCCATCAGGACAAAGGGGATGGTCCTCGTACTCTGTTCTGTTTACTTGTGACTTCTCTAGCTTTTAGACAAGTGTTTCGTAGAAATACAATGTCTAAGTTTTGAGAAGTTGTGGGTATAGGAATAAAGTAGAGAATCAGGTGTCACAAGTATCGGGATTCTTCAAAGAAATCGAAGATGTAGATTCTTGTGATTGATATTCAGTTAATGGTTTTGAGAAACTAGTTTCTTTTTCAGGTTACTCATAATTGGATGGATTCCTAAGTTGAGTAATGCTGATTAGCCTTTCTCCATTAAGATGATATGCACTGGAGACAGCTGCATGATTTGAATCTGGTTCCAATTAAATAAGTGCCAAAGTTTCTATATTGGATATAGAATGGTTCATATCTTAACGATGTTAAGGTACGATGAGTTGTCCAGCTTATGCTTAAAACCAGACTCTGGATAACTCAAGGCACGTTTCTGTAATGGCAGTTTGTGGGTTGACCCTGGCTTTGACGAGGGTTGATTTTCTACCATCTGGAAGATCAATAGTGATATTGTTCTAGACTCGCCACAGTTTTAGTAAAATGAATTTTTTTTCAGAAAACAGTAGCGGGAGTATGGTAGAACTGGAAGCGATTCCAGAACCGCAAACGATTACGGAAAATTTAATAGGACCTATATATTCAATCGGGTTTGACATTCCAATAGCCACTCCGCAGATATGGTGGGTAACCTCAGACACCCGAGAGGTACTCCGGTAGCCTCAAAGACGGTGAGAGGAAGGTTCTTGTTTACCCAGACTTAACACTGCTGTTGTTCCAGGCTATGAGACCCGGCAGGAGATTAAGTATAGCGTCGTTCTAAACTAGCTTTAGAAGTGCACGTATATATATTATTCTGCCAAAGGGTTGTCGTAGTCAGTGGGAGCAGCGGAAGCATAGTGGGCAAGTAACTTATGTCTATTTATAGGCTTGAGCTGATATAGCGGAGATAAGATCATCTAATTTTGATGTAACAGTCATGGCTTTGACTTCATCGGAATAGGGGATGGATCCGTTAAGAAGGTAGTAGGGTGTGATGTCCTGGTATTTGGGTGACATACACAGAGTAGGAAGTAAAATTCCTATACTCCGATCGGTTGTACTTTGGTCGTCACACAGTTGTTTCTCCACAAAGGACATGGATATAATATCAGACATTCTGGTTACTAGATCTATGGTTTTAGACCTAGAATTGGGTAGTTTCCCAATTTGGGTATTTTGACAGTATTCTAATGGTATTTTAGAATAGATGACTCCTGGCATGGTGGTGTACCTGCAGTTGATGGAGTCACCCTCTCTAAAGGTGTCTTACAGACTGAAAAAGAGAGGGATGTGAATGATTGGCAGATCACTTGCTTAGGCAATTGAGTCAATCGTGAGATATCAAGTACTACACGAGATGTTGTTTTTGCACTAGATGCGAAAAGTTTATATTAATCCAATCCTGAAGAAACATAAGGAAGCAGTTTTAGAACAGAAGTGCATGTTCTATAGATTTGATAATGGCAGCCTCCTTAAGGAGACGGTTATCATTCCAGGCTTCCAAAGTGACATGGATGACAGAGTGATTGTCAGAGTTATAGTTTTCCCTCTGACGAAGGGCGGTATTATGGACAGGTGATCCAAGAGGATACTGTGGGAGGCATGGTGCGCGATACTGATTAGGTTCAGTTATCAATACAGTCTAAGAAGTTTGGATTTGGAGTTCATTTATGAACTAGGTCCCATCAGATATCCAGACATATTCTAAGACACCTATTACTCGATTCGGGAGATGGCTTTCTTCGCGAACTTGAGATTAAGAGAGACATAGAAAGAAACATCAGGGCGGATCCACTCACTGAGGCTATTTCTCGAACACGATAGTTTTACAAACGAGTTTTGTGAAACTGATTAGTAGAGGAGTTGGATGTTCGGTATCACACAAGCTGTGAGTACGCGACATCGCAATAATTAGCCTTAAGTGCAAGTGGGAGATTGTTGGATATGATGCCCTCTAAGTCAATTATTCGATCGCAGGCACGTGATTGCAATGATTGATGGAGGACCTATACCGACATGACTGTCTTACTCGAGATGATAATATGCTATGTGGTTTGTCTTTATCATCTAATACATAATTTAATTCACTATTGCATATTGATAGAGCCCATAGGATTCTTGCTTGACTGCCAGCAGTATGATGGCGATCATATATGTGGGAGCTGGGGTCTATAAGCACATCCTTAAAGTGTCCCTAGTCGTGGGAGTTTCGAGACAGGGCATCGATACTCCAGTGTAGACTAGTGTATACAGTCGAGACCCCGACGAGGGGCGGTGGCCGGTCTCACAAACTATTGGTGTCAGTTTTATCATCTAAGATGTATACAGGTGATCATTGAGTTATGAGTACACCGGACTGGACTCGCCGGGAACATACTAAGTTGGTATTATACATATCGTCAGACGGCAGTTCCTGTTAGTTATATGTATGCCCTAGAGGCCATTACTGTACATACGATGTATATTGTAGTGGATGCTAGGACATATATAGGGAGGACTTTCTTGCTCGACATGATAGTATGCTATCTGGTTGTACTTTATCTTTACATGTACTCATATTGTCTCTATGTTACATGTTGATAAAGCCCTTAGGATATGTACTCGACTACTGGGACTATGATGAGATCATACTAGTAGAGCCACGGTAGTCGATGAGTACAGCCTATAACTGTTCATAGTTGAGGGTGTATCGAGACAGGGCATCGATGCACCAGAGTAGACTAGCGTATACGCATCTTGACCCATATGATGGGCGATGGATGATCCCATATCCATCGGTGTTTGACATCAAGGATAGTGTACGGGTGCTCAGTGGAGACTGGGTACACTGGACGGACTCGCCGAGAACTCCCAGATGGTATTATACCTTACGTCAGATGGCAGTTCTCCGGTGACACTGGTACAGAGTAGTCTGTTGACCCGAGATCGTCATAGAGTCTTGTATGATTCCCACTGTGCTTTGATTTCCATTATACCACGTCCAAGAGGGCGTGCAAAAAGGTGGATTTTGGGTACAGTCCCGAATCACATAGAGGCAATGAGCGATAGGAGGGGATTCGTCTCTCTCGGTATAGGGAGTTGATGTTGCGCTGTGTTCGATTGGCTATAACCGGAAATCCCTGGCCAGGGTTGCTGAGATTTACTGGTAAGTGTTATCAGTAGTTTCTCGAACTGTTATAGACCTCATATCGACACGACTTATCGAGCTACTGGGGTCTGACGTTTACCACCCCTAGGCGAGATATGCGACATATCAGACGACGAGACCGGACTGTACGGGAGTGTTACTGATTGGATTCACAGGAGAATGTACAGGCTTGCTTGTTGATCTTCTGAGCGCTCAATACCTGGGTGGCTGTTACGTTTAGCTGACCGCTTGCAGCTTGTGGGTGTTTGATATGATCATCACCTACTGCCAGCGTATTGACGATTCTTTAGAGTCCTACACAGAGGTTTCTTGACTCAGGCAAAACGGAGTAGGAGCACATATATGATATGTGCGGGACCGAGGATAATGCGGTATATAATACCGTATTGGATTCTCGCGATATGAGATATCGGCCGGGTATATGTGATATAGCCGGGTCATCGTATTAGTCGGTTATATGCGATATAGCCGGATTATCGGATCAAGTGTTGATTCGATAATTTAATGTATAATAATATATATGATATATTAAATTACATTAACTAATATTTGCTCACTAAAAGATTCATTTTCTCATGGGATAATATATTGATATATATGCGATATATGTTAATTGTATTATTATCTTTTGTTACAAAAAATATTGTATATGTGATATATAATATTGTAACATGTTAGGGTTACAAATTTAACATTGGATTAGGGTTTAAACTTGGTTAGGGTTTGGATTAGGGTTAGCTTTTGCATGAAGCTTCATGAAGCATTGACTTTGTGGTTGCTTGATATTTTTGTGAGATATTATGTTAACCCAATCCAAACCATTAACCCTAGTTAACTCTCTACAAGGGTTAACTCTCTCATGCTTAACCCTTGGTTAGATTTGTAACCACTACCATAATTCATTATTCATCACAAAAGGATTAAGGTTATCTTCTTCATTCTTCTTCTTCATGCTTGAGTTCATTCACGAAAAAGCTTTCTTTTGTGATGAAAGTGAGTGAGAAAAAGATTTTAAATGAGAGCAAAAATCCTACTTCATCATCCTCATCTATCCTTGCCATTTAGATGAGGGTGTTCACTTCATGTTATGAGTGTTAGCTTGTGTTATCGAAACTTCAAGGTAGATCATCTTGGTATCGAAGATCGGAAGCAAAGGTTGCATCATTCTCTTCGTGAAGCCTCTCGAGAGTCCACAACACGATGATCGCTACGAAGGGACCTCAACACGGAGCTTAAGAAGTGAAGGACCGGATCTACAAAGGTTGTAATCCCTCTCACTTAGTGTTAAAGCGTTTAACATGTTCGTTTTCGCCTAAACCCTAGTTTAAAGATCTGGCTTCGGGTTGTTCGGCACGGCTAAAATTTTTATCGGGCATGGTTAATGCCTCGTAGACCCTTGTGCGCATGCCTAGCAACCCTACAGTGGTATCAAATCCAAGCTAGAGCTTTAGGCGAAGTCTAGACGAAGTTTAAAGTCCGATCGAACCCGAAAACCCCGATACGAACCCTTCTCTGTACATTTTTTTAAAATGTGTTTTTTTTCTGAATTAAAAATGCTCAGAAAAATAAGCAGGAAAAACTAAGAATTACTGTGAAGTACGGTCTACTAACTCAATATCTTGACCCGGGAACCGCGGCCAAACCATGGGTTTGGCGGCGGTTCCGCGGCCAAAATTTCGACTTAGTCCCTGGAATTTCACTTATTTATTCTTTGGTCCTCTCTTGGCAATTTTTTCTGGGAATTTTTTATTTCCACTCAAGTGTTTAGTTTTCTAGGGTCGTATTGGGGACTCGTTGATTCGATCAGATAATTTAACTTTGTTTAGTTTTGTCCGGATAATTTTAGAAACTGTTAAAAAGTTCGAACGGATATCAATAACTCACTTTTTCCCCAGTCGGAAAATTTCCAAGTGTTGGATTTTTTCGTTGTTTAAGAACGTTCTAAGTCGTGCAAGTAACGCGGTGGACCCTCTAGAAGACAACAAACCTTAACTCGATTATGTGACCATCTTGAACTGCCTCTAAACCTTAGGGTTTGAGGTAGTACGGCGTGCCACATGTGAGGCGTTGGCTTGACCTTTCTACGGCTGGACCATTGGTACTGTGGCATGTGATGGATGTTTTTAAACTGATTTCAAGTGTTGAGATATATTTGGGAAAACTTGGGTGTTTGATTATTCGATCGGAAAGTTTGACATAGTCTATTTATCTGGATTGTGATACAATATTTGGAATCTGTTAGTTATATGTATGCCCTAGAGGCCATTACTGTACATTGGATGTATATTGTAGTGGATGCTGGGACATATATAGGGAGGACTTTCTTGCTCGACATGATAGTATGCTATCTGGTTGCTCTTTACCTTAACGTGTACATTGATTGTCTCTCTGTTACATGTTGGAAAAGCCCTTAGGATGTGTACTTGACTACCTGGACTATGATGCGGATCATACTAGTGGGGACATGGTAGTCCATAAGTACATCCTTCAAAGTCCCTAGTCGTGGGTGTATCGAGACGGGGCATCGATATACCAGAGTAGACTAGCGTATACCTTCTCGACCCATACAGATGGGCGATGGATGATCCCATATCCATTGGTGTTTGACATCGGAGATGATACACGGGTGCTCAGTAGAGACTGGGTACACTGGACGGACTCGCCGAGAACTCCCAGATGGTATTATACCTCACGTCAGATGGCAGTTCTCTGGTGACACTGGTACAGAGTAGTCTGTTGACCCGAGATCGTCATAGAGTCTTGTGTGGTTCCCACTGTGCTTTGATTTCCATCTTACCACATCCAAGAGGGCGTGCAAAATGGTGGTTTTTGGGTACAGTCCCGAGTCACATGGAGGCAATGAGCGATAGGAGGGGATTCGTCTCTCCTGGTATAGGGGGTTGATGTTGCGCTGTGTTCGATTGGTTATAACAGGAAATCCCTGGCCAGGTTTGCTAAGATTTACTGGTAAGTGTTACCAGTAGTTTCTCGAATTGTTATAGACCTCATATCGACACGACTTATCGAGCTATTGGGGTCTGACGTTTACCACCCCTAGGCGAGATATGCGACATATCAGACGACGAGACCGGACTGTACGGTAGTGTTACTGGTTGGATTCACTGGAGTGTGAGCGGGCTTGCTCGTCGATCTTCTGATCGCTCAATACCCGGGTGGCCGTTACGTTTAGCAGACCGCTTGCGGCTTGTGGGTGTTTGATATGATCACCACCTGCTGCCGACGTATTGACGAGTCTTTAGAGTCCTACACAGAGGTTTCCTGGCTCAAGCAAAACGAAATAGGAGCGCATATGAGATATGTGCGGGACCGAGAATAATGCGTGTATGTGATACCGTATTTCATTCTCGCGATCAATGTGTCGAATGGTTGTATGCGATATAACCTAGTTATCGATTCAAGCGTTGATTCGATAAGCCGATACATTGTATACTAGTCGGTTGTGTGCGACATGACCGGATCATTGAATCAAGTGTTGATTTAATGATTTAATGCATAATTATATATTTGATATATTACTTTGCATTAACTAGTATTGGTTCACTTTAAATGGATTTTCTCACTTGGATGTGCACATTGTATATTCGATATAGTTTTGTGCACTTGATTGTATCATGTTTGATGATACATGTTTTTCTAGGGTTTTAGTGTAAAGATCAAACCATGGTTACATGATAATGGTTAGGGTTTTGTTTTATTACCTTATTTATTTATCTATTTCTTTTTGGAAAATAAATTTGCATAAAGAGAAAATGGTGGCTATCATTTGTTTCTTTCATGAAGGTTTGACTAAGTCACCATTTTGTCTCATGCTTAACCCTAACCATTCACTTGAACCTTAGTTAGTTCTCTACACTTTACCATGGTAAAAGTTATGATAAGAATTGATTTTCTTTTCTATTTTTATTATTCTTATCATAACATAATTCTTCTTCTTCTTCCTTTCTTCACTTGAAGAAAGCAAGCTCCATCAATGGTGATTGATGGAAATGAGTGAGAAATCCAATTCTAAAGTCTACCTACTTCCTATTTCTTCATCCTCTACCTCTTGCCAAGTAGTAGAGTGTGTTTTCTTCACAAGTTTTCATGACTTGGTGAAGTGAGAGCTTGATCTAGTGATGCCTCGACGTAGATCATCTTCGGCACGTCGTCGATGACCTAGCCCGCTTCTTCCCCGATGAAGCCGACGCTTGAGCCCGGGTTTTCGATTTGGACAGCGGAGAGGACCTCATTACGGAGCTATGGAGGTGGAGCACAGGATCTACAAAGGTCGTATTTCCGTATTCTCATAGTTAAGTGTTAACTAGTTAGCTTTTCGCCTAGATTTCTAGCCAACGATCCGTACACTAGGGTTTCTCGGCACCGTAATTTTTGAAATTGGCATGGTTGATGCGTTGTGAGACCTCTTGAGAGTGCCTAGGAACCTTACAGTGGTATCAGAGCCTAGCTAGAGCCTTAGGCGAAGTCTAGACGGAATTTGAACTCCGATCGAATCAAAACCAAAACCCTAAAATTGCTCTCTGTCCTTTTTTGAAAATTGTGGATTTTTCAATATTAAAAATATGCAGAAAATCAAGCAGGGTTTTTTTATGAAAAACTGTGAAAAACGGAGACCTAACTCCGTCATGACGGCGCGGAACCGCGGCCTAAGCCCACGTGGCGCGGCGGTTCCGCGGCAATACTGTTGACTCTTTGACTCCTTTTTGCACAGTAATTCCTATTTTAATATGCTGAGTTTTCTGGGAATTTTTAATATGCAGTAAACAGTTGAGTATTTTGGGGTTGTATTGGGAATCGTTGATTCGATCGGATTATCAAATTTTGTCTGTGTGGCTTTCCGGATAAATTTTAGGATATGTTAAAAAGTTTGACCGGATATAAATACCCAATTTTTCCCCTGTCGGGAAATTTCCAAGTGTTGGATTTTTCCGTAATTTAACGACGTTCTAAGTAGTGCAAGTAACGCGATGGACCCTCTAGAAGACAACAAACCTTAACTCGATTATGTGACCGTCTTGAACTGCCCTTTGAACCTTCGGGTTTGGGGCAGTACGGCGTGCCACATGTGAGGCGTTGGCTTGACCCTTCTACGGCTGGACCGTTGGTACTGAGGCACGAACTGAATGTTGTTAGACTTGTTTCATGTGTTGGACTGTATCGGGAAAACTTGGGTATTCGATTGTTCGATCGGAAAGTTTGACATTTTTTATTTATCCGGAATGTGATACAATAATTGGAATTCACAAGAAGTTATGAGATAACTGAATGAATGTTATAAACATAGCAGTTTAGTCTCACTTGATCGGTTGCCACGGAATTTTGATGTGATCGAAAGTCCGTCGCAATCACGTAGCGTACGCGGATACTCGCCGGGTAAACTTAATAGAAAACCTCACTCCATAGCCCCGACCAAGTGACTGTAGGAGAACCCCGTCGTCGAAAGCATCTGTTCGGGTGCTCCCGGTAGCGGTGTTCCGCCTTGGTGCACTTCGTCGACGGTATCGGGGTTGCAGCCGTCTACTGAAGTTTGCGACGAGCATTCGATCAGGATGTCGGGAATCTTGTTGAATTGCCCGACTCGATATTGAAAAGTGTTTTCGATTTTGAGACTAAAATCCGGGGTTTATAATTGTTAGGCATACGATGTCTAAGTAATTCATTTGGTCAGGCATGCGATGTCTGAAGAGATTGCGGATTCCAACTGTTGTAGTTTTACACTTTCTTTTCTGTGACCGTAAGTGTAATATGTGATATCGCCGGTTTCGTTGCTATATGTCAACGACAATTGGGATGGACATATTTACTTACGTTGATGACATGTGATGTTATGTGTTGCAGGATATATTATATTGAATCGTCGTGTTTGAATAGCCGGGGGTTTTTATGTGAGATGAGTGTTTTTCATTTTCATTCATGTAAAAACTTGTATGTAATATTCTTTTATTTGGGGCACTTCCAGGTTGCGGAAGTTGTCACCTTTTGTATATTATTTACTTTTCTGCACTAGGATAGACCCAAGGAGGAGGGCACAAGTAACCGGGTTCTGGGGTCCAGTGGGAGACCAACTCGAGGAGTCGAGTCCGGGTCTCCTAACTCTAGAATTGGTAGGGTTGCTTGCCGCTCTCGTAGGGGTCTAGGGGTGTGGGTTTGGCTATTCATCACGACCGTGGAATCCGTGTTTTATACTGGCTCGTAATGAAAACATGGACGTCCTAGTATATCCAATATTTCATATGTTTCTTCTACTGCGATATCTGTGATGTGATCATGTGATGTTCTGTGATAGATACTGTATATAGTATATATGATATATTATATAGCCGTTACTTATGTTTTACACCCACGCTAGCCCTGCCCCGCTCTGCCGTTAGTTACCTAACCTAACGGTGCACGAGGGGACATCGAGGCGAATGCGGATGGCATAAGTATACGTCGTATTTATCTGTGATGTTTAGGTACATTAAATGATGGGACTTCATTAATGAGATTAATGAAATAAAAGAAACCTAAGATGTTGTAGAATCGAATTTCAAAATAAAACAGGTAGCTACAGTTTTTACTTTGCACAGCGGTATATATGATATATCCTGCACCTTATTCGATGAGGAAAGGACCGAGATCCCTTCACCGGGAGTGACCCCTTTAGCAATAACTGGCAGATGCTACAACATTCGGTTTGTCTTTTGATTGCTTTTAAGAGTTTTTGCTTTGCACAGTGATATATATGATATATCCCGCACCTCATTCGACGAGGAAAGGACCGACGATCCCTTCACCGGGAGTGACTCCTTTAGCAAAACTAGAAAAGCCTCAAAAACACTCCATTTCAAAATTCATTCGATCCTACAACGATATCAAGTTCATTACGCAATAGGTTTTCAGAAAAACCTGTCGTAGCCCTCCGTCATTTCAGATAAGTAGTAGTTAGTATTCGTGCTGCGTTTGTTGGCCTTTGTCAAGGCGCAGTGTGCGGTAGCTAACTGGTGCTTATCTGCTTATGCATATGATGCAGATTGGGTTAGGGTAGTCGTGCGACCTTGTTCGCCTTTGTCAAGGGCCGTGCGGGTGGGTTTAATTCAATCAGGAAATGACGGGTTGAACTTGACTAGCATCCTATGGTTTGTTGGCCTTTGTCAAGGTCATAGGAGGTTAGGGGCAAAATATTATCGGGAATTTCAAGTGTTGAAATTTGCAATGAGATTGCATACCTTCTATGAGATAGTTGGATCCCGATACCCGCTGCGAGTAAGAGTTACTCCTGGGAGAGTTTTATACATTACAATTAGCCGATCAAGTAGGTGTCTAGAAAGGTGTCAACGGGGTTACGCCTCTGGGAAAACGAGGTTTACATTAATTAGGTTCGTGCGAAAGCACGGGGACCTCCCTCAAAGTACCGACACTGGCCTGGCTGAAAGATTGGCGAACTTGTAGTGTGTAATTAATCCCGGCTAGTCTTTCCTTTTAGGGTTTGAAGGAAGATTTGATAAAAAGCAGTGGGAGCCATCCTGATTAGATAAAATAATAACCAATCTATTCTTGCAAGAGCGCACGCTGAGTATTTTCTTCTCTCTCTCTCCTGGTAGCGACCATGTCACGCCTTAATCAAGATAATAAAACGGATTATTGACCGAACCCGCTTGTTATACTGAGCTGGGGAACGTTGGTCCCGCTCCAACTTATAATTGTTATAAGACAGAGCAGGTAATTGGGGAATACCGGATTTCCCGTGCCGCCCAAACGAAGAAAGTGCATATGATGCATCATCTTCAGGTGTGTTCATTACAAAGAACTGTTTCTCAGTATCCTCCGCATCCTGGGTATATGATACCGGATCAGGATCCCAGATATGTAATCTGTTACATAGGGCTACAAAAGAGTAGAAAAACTGAGAACGGGTGATAAGTTTCATGAGGCAGAAAACGGGGCAAGTGTTGCAGCCAAGTCTGTTGGTCACTGTCACCCTGTATTACCAACACATTGATTCTGAATGAATGTTATTAGTTACCGAACCTGATATACAAAATCATATCAGTCTCTTTATTAGTAAAGAAATGATAAAATTTTGTATTGTTGGATAATGTTTTGAACATTTCCTATATCAAAAATTGATCGGTTCAGGCACGTTATCTAAAAGCATTAATGTTCTAAATCAAACTACAGTTCTTAGTATACGGAACACACACAAGAGGAAGAGTTCAGAAATGAACGAATCCTTCTTGAGGCATTGTAGACTAGGTCATATCAATGCGACCCGACTAGCTGAAGTTACATACAGATGCATATTTAAATCAGTTTGAATTTACATCTTGTGATACTTGCCAGTCATGTCACAAAGATAAGATGACCATAGCTCTGTTTATTGAAAACAGAGAAAGAGTTAGTGAACTCTTGGGACTGTTACATGATGATGTATGTAAGGTCTCCTGTCTACACATGCCAGGACTGATTCTTTATACTTCATTATATTCTCTGATAATCTCTCAAGATTCAGTCATATGTTCCTGTTGAAACATTAGTCCGAACCTTTTGAGATATTCACAGAATATAAGCAAGAAGTAGAGAACCAAAATATGGGTAAAAGTATTATGTCCTTTGATGAGATCAAGGAGGAGAATACTTGTGCATAGAATTTCTGGACTATTCTAAAGGAGAATGAGATTCTCTCTTAGCATTACTCCTCCGTATACACCATAGCACGATGGTATATCGGGGCGGAGCAGATACACCCTATTTAATATGGTGTGCTCTATGATGAGTAATACTGAGTTACCTTTTTCCTTAGGGAGTTATGCACTTATGAAGCTGCATACCTATTGAATTAGGGTTCGAATCAAATCAAAGCCTACCATTTCATATGTGATATGGAAAGGGAAGAGCCCATGTCTTAAGCTAGTTAAGATTTGGGGTTGTCCGGCCTATGTCTAAAAGCAAAATCCGGACAAGCTCGAGGCAAAGTCTGTAATGTAGAACTGGAAAAGTTCCAGCCATACAAACTACGGCTGATGATTTGATAGAACCAAAGGATTCAGTAGATGCCAACGAACCTCAGCCTCTCCGCCGATCTAGTAGGGTTCCTCACCCACCTGATAGATACTTCGGTTTCTCTATGACAGTGGGAGCAAGGATTGCATCATGAGATGATGACCCAACTAGCTTCGAGCTGGCCATCAGGAGTGAGACTCTGTAAGAATGGCTGGATGCTTAGCGATCTGAGATGGAATCCTTATACACCAACAAAGTATGGACTTTGGTTGCTATATCTGAAGGGTTAAATCCCCATCAGGAGCAAGTATATCTTGAGAAGATTACTTGGTGTAAATGGAATAGTTGAGACTTTCAAAGCTAGATTAGTTAAAGGTTTTCGTCATTGACCAGGCGTGGATAATGATGAAACCTTTCCCAGTACCTATGCTTAAGTCCATCCAGATCCTACTTGCCACGGCTACATACCATGACTACGATATCTGGTGGTTGGGTGCCATGACTGCTTTTCTAGATGGTGTTTTAGAAGAGTGCGTCTGTAAGTACACAGCCAGAGGGCTTCGTAGACAGTGGGAGCAGTGGAAACGTGTACAAGATGCTTTATAGGATAAAGCAGGCATCGCGGAGTTGGAACATCTGTTTTGATGGATTAGTCAAAGAGTTTGACATCATCAAAATGGTAGATGAACCTTGTATAAACAAAAAGGTAGTAGGGAGTATGGTGGTGATCCTCGTAGAGTACGTGGATGACATACTCTTGATAAGAAAGGAGTTTCTTATGCTACGCTCGATCAATCTCCGTTTATCACAAAGATTCTCCGTGTAGGATCAAAATGATACCTCCTAAATCCTGAGTTTTAGATCTATGAGATAGATTTAATTGGATGTTAGGATTCTCACTAGTTGTAGTGAGATGATATCAATAGATCTTGGGGAGAATCGTTGGAAGGGTTCCAGGGTGATAAAGACGACTGAATGTCAGTCGCAGGCATTGTCTTTACCCTCAGTAAAGGGACGGTATGTTGGAAGAGTTCCAAGCTAGATACCGTGACATACTAGACGATAAAGGCAGGATACATCGCTACTTAAGATGCTACCAAAGAGGCTGTTTGGGTGTATATTGGTTCATGAGATGAACTATGTTCCTCCCATTGTGTGACAATGGAGTTGTGGCTTATGCCAAGGAACGCAGGTCCCATCAGTGATCCAGATATATTCTAAGGCAGTATCACCTGATCATGGAGATAGTTGATCTCCAGGCTGATCAAGGTTAGGAGAGCAGACTCAGAGGACAACACGGCGGATCCACTCACGAAGGCCTATTCCCAGAGAGAGAATTTTATGGGATGGTTGAGTATGAGATACTACAACCACTGCTATAGATGGACCTAGTGCAAGTGGGAGATTGTTAGTTATATGTATGCCCTAGAGGCCATTACTGTACATTGGATGTATATTGTAGTAGATGCTGGGACATATATAGGGAGGACTTTCTTGCTCGACATGATAGTATGCTATCTGGTTGCTCTTTACCTTAACGTGTACATTGATTGTCTCTCTGTTACATGTTGGTAAAGCCCTTAGGATGTGTACTTGACTACCTGGACTATGATGCGGATCATACTAGTGGGGACATGGTAGTCCATAAGTACATCCTTCAAAGTCCCTAGTCGTGGGTGTATCGAGACGGGGCATCGATATACCAGAGTAAACTAGCGTATACCTTCTCGACCCATACAGATGGGCGATGGATGATCCCATATCCATTGGTGTTTGACATCGGAGATGATACACGGGTGCTCAGTAGAGACTGGGTACACTGGACGGACTCGCCGAGAACTCCCAGATGGTATTATACCTCACGTCAGATGGCAGTTCTCTGGTGACACTGGTACAGAGTAGTCTGTTGATCCGAGATCGTCATAGAGTCTTGTGTGGTTCCCACTGTGCTTTGATTTCCATCTTACCACGTCCAAGAGGGCGTGCAAAACGGTGGTTTTTGGGTACAGTCCCGAGTCACATGGAGGCAATGAGCGATAGGAGGGGATTCGTCTCTCCCGGTATAGGGGGTTGATGTTGCGCTGTGTTCGATTGGCTATAACAGGAAATCCCTGGCCAGGGTTGCTGAGATTTACTGGTAAGTGTTACCAGTAGTTTCTCGAATTGTTATAGACCTCATATCGACACGACTTATCGAGCTATTGGGGTCTGAAGTTTACCACCCCTAGACGAGATATGCGACATATCAGACGACGAGACCGGACTGTACGGTAGTGTTACTGGTTGGATTCACTGGAGTGTGAGCGGGCTTGCTCGTCGATTTTCTGATCGCTCAATACCCGGGTGGCCGTTACGTTTAGCAGACCGCTTGCGGCTTGTGGGTGTTTGATATGATCATCACCTGCTGCCGGCGTATTGACGAGTCTTTAGAGTCCTACACAGAGGTTTCCTGGCTCAAGCAAAACGAAATAGGAGCGCATATGAGATATGTGCGGGACCGAGAATAATGCGTGTATGTGATACCGTATTTCATTCTCGCGATCAATGTGTCGAATGGTTGAATGCGATATAACCTAGTTATCGATTCAAGCGTTGATTCGATAAGCCGATACATTGTATACTAGTCGGTTGTGTGCGACATGACCGGATCATTGAATCAAGTGTTGATTTAATGATTTAATGCATAATTATATATTTGATATATTACTTTGCATTAACTAGTATTGGTTCACTTTAAATGGATTTTCTCACTTGGATGTGCACATTGTATATTCGATATAGTTTTGTGCACTTGATTGTATCATGTTTGATGATACATGTTTTGCTAGGGTTTTAGTGTAAAGATCAAACCATGGTTACATGATAAAGGTTAGGGTTTTGTTTTATTACCTTATTTATTTATCTATTTCTTTTTGGAAAATAAATTTGCATAAAGAGAAAATGGTGGCTATCATTTGTTTCTTTCATGAAGGTTTGACTAAGTCACCATTTTGTCTCATGCTTAACCCTAACCATTCACTTGAACCTTCGTTAGTTCTCTACACTTTACCATGGTAAAAGTTATGATAAGAATTGATTTTCTTTTCTATTTTTATTATTCTTACCATAACATAATTCTTCTTCTTCTTCCTTTCTTCACTTGAAGAAAGCAAGCTCCATCAATGGTGATTGATGGAAATGAGTAAGAAATCCAATTCTAAAGTCTACCCACTTCCTATTTCTTCATCCTCTACCTCTTGCCATGTAGTAGAGTGTGTTTCCTTCACAAGTTTTCATGACTTGGTGAAGTGAGAGCTTGATCTAGTGATGCCTCGACGTAGATCATCTTCGGCACGTCGTCGATGACCTAGCCCGCTTCTTCTCCGATGAAGCTGACGCTTGAGCCCGGGTTTTCGATTTGGACAGCGGAGAGGACCTCATTACGGAGCTATGGAGGTGGAGCACCGGATCTACAAAGGTTGTATTTCCGTATTCTCATAGTTAAGTGTTAACTAGTTAGCTTTTCGCCTAGATTTCTAGCCAACGATCCGTACACTAGGGTTTCTCGGCACCGTAATTTTTGAAATTGGCATGGTTGATGCCTTATGAGACCTCTTGAGAGTGCCTAGGAACCCTACAGAATCCACAAGTAGTTATGAGATAACTAATTTAAATGTTATAAAAATAGCAGTTTAGTCTCAGATGATCGGTTGCCACGGAATTTTGATGTGATCAAAAGTCCGTCGCAATCACGTAGTGTACGCGGATACTCGCCGGGTAAACTTAATAGATAGCGACGCCCCATGGCCCCGACCAAGTGACTGTAGGAGAACCCCGTCGCCGAAAGCAACCGTTCGGGTGCTCGCGGCAGCGGTGTTCCGCCTTAGTGCACTTCGTCGACGGCATCAGGGGGTGCGGCCGTCTACTAAAGTTTGCGACGAGCATGCGATCAGGATGTCGTGAATCTTGTTGAATTGCCCGACTTGACATTGAAAAGAGTTTTCGATAAAGAGACTAAAATGCGGGGTTTATAATTGTTAGGCATGCGATGTCTAAGGAATTCATTTGGTTAGGCATGCGATGTCTAAAAAGATTGTGGATTCTAACTGTTGTAGTTTTATACTTTCTTTTCTGTGACCGTAAGCGTAGTATGTGATGTATCGCCGGCTTCGTTGCTATACATCAACGACAATCGGGATACGCATACTTACTTACGTTGATGATATGTGATATTATGTGTTGCTGTGATATATTATATTGGATCGTCGCGTTTTGAATAGCCGAGGGTTTTATGTGAGATGAAAGTTTTTCTTTTTCATCCATGTAAAATTCATTTGTATGTAATATTCTTTTATTGGGGCACTTCCGGGGTGAGGATGATATCACCATTGTATATTATTTACTTTTCCGCATTAGGTAGACCCAAGGAGGGGCGCACAAGTAACCGGGTTCTAGGGTCCAGTGGGAGACCATCTCGAGGAGTCGAGACCGGGTCTCCTAACCCTAGAATTGGCAGTGTTGCTTGCCGCTCTCGTAGGGGTCTAGGGATGTGGGTTTGGCTATTCATCGCGACCGTGGAATCCGTGTTTTATACAGGCTCGTATTGAAAACACAGACGTCCTAGTATATCCAATATTTCATATATGTTCTTCTGTTGCAATGTTCTGTGATGAGATCATATTACTGCTTGAGACGAATGTTTATATTATATATATGAGATATATGTTATATTGCAGATTTCGTTTCAAATGCCATGCTTGTGAAGCATAATAAAATGGGACTTCATTAATGAGATTAATGAAACTAAAAGAAACCTATGATATTGTAGAAACTTGTTTAAAAACTGGTAGCTCTAGTTCTTGCTTTGCATAGCGGTGTTTCTTGTAGAACATTCAGCACCTTATTCGATAAGGAAAGGGCCGAGGTCCCTTCACCGGGAGTGGCCCTTTTAGCAATGACTGGCAGATGCTACACCCCTCGGTTTGTCTTTTGATTGCTTTTGGAGTTCTTGCTTTGCATAGTGATATATATGATATATCCTGCACCTTATTCGATGAGGAAAGGGCCGACGATCCCTTCACCGGGAGTGACCCCTTTAGCAAAACTAGAAAAGCCTAAAAAACACTCCATTTAAAATCACTCGATTCTACAACGATATCAAGTTCATTACGCAAAGGGTTTTCTTAAAAACCTGTCGTAGCCCTCCGTCATTTCAGATAAATACTACTTAGTATTCGTGCTGCGGTAGTTTGGCATTCGTCAAGGCGTAGTGTGCGGTAGCTAACTAGTATTTATCTGTTTATGCATATGATGCAGATTGGATTAGGGTATTCGTACAGCGTTATTTGGCATTCGTCAAGGGTCGTGCGGATGGGTTTAATTCAATCAAGAAATGTACGGGTTGAACTTGACTAGTGGACTATGGGTTGTTTGGCATTCGTCAAGGTCATAGAACACTAGGGGTAAAATATTATTGGGAATTTCAAGTGTTGAAATTTGCAGTGAGATTGCATACCTTCTATGAGATAGTTGGATCCCGATACCCGCTGCGAGTAAGAGTTACTCCTGGGAGAGTTTTACACATTACAATTAGCCGATCAAGTAGGTGTCTAGAAAGGGGTTAACGGAGTTACGCCTCTGGGAAAACGAGGTTTACATTAATTAGGTTCGTGCGAAAGCACGGGGACCTCCCTCAAAGTACCGACACTGGTCTGGCTGAAAGATTGGTGAACTTGTAGCGTGTAATTAATCCCGGCTAGTCTTTCCTTTTAGGGTTTGAAGGAAGATTTGATTATAACGGTGGGAGACATCCTGATTAGATATATTAGATAACCAATCTAATCTTGCAAGAGCATACGCTGAGTGTTTTCTTCTCTCTCTTTCCTGGTAGCGACCATATCACGCCTTAATCAAGATAATAATACAGATGTTTTGACCGAACCCGCTTGTTATACTGAGCTGGGGAACGTTGGTACCGCTCCAACTTATAATTGTTATAAGACAGAGCAGGAAATAGGGGATTACCAGAATTCCCGTGCCGCCCAAACGAAGAAAGTGCATGCTGATGCATCATCTTCAGTTGTGTTCATTACAGAGAACTGTTTCTCAGTATCCTTTACGTCCTGGGTATGTGATACCGGATCAGGATCCCGCATATGTAATCTGTTACATGAGCTATAGAAAGGTAGAGAATTGAGAACGGGTGATAAGTTCCATGAGATAGAAACGGTGCAAATGTTGCAGCCAAGTCTGTTGGTCACTATCACCCTGTATTACCAGAATACATTGATTCTGAACAAATGTTATTAGATACCGAACCTGATATACAATATCATATCAGTCTCTTTATTAGTAAAGAAAGGATATAATTTTGTATTGTTGGATAATGTTTTGAACATTTCCTATATCAAGAGTTGATCAGTTCAGGCACGTTATCTAAATGCATTGACGTTCTAAATCAAACTACAGTTCTTAGTATACAAAACACACACAAGAAAAAGAGTTCAGAAATGAACGCATCCTTCTTGAGGTATTGTAGACTAGGTCATATCAATGTGACCCGACTAGCTGAAGTTAAATATAGGTGCATATTTAAAATAGTTTAAATTTACATCTTGTGAAACTTGCCGGTCATGTCACAGAGATAAGATGACCATAGCTCTGTTTATTGGAAACAGAGAAAGAGTTAGTGAACTTTTGGGATTGATACATGCTGGTGTATGAAAGTCCCCTGTCTACACATGCTAAGACCGGTTCTTTGTACTTCATTACATTCTCTGATGATCTCTCAAGATTCAGACATATGTTCCTGTTGAAACACAAGTCCGAAACTTTTGAGATATTCACAGAATATAAGTTAGAAGTAGAGAACCAAAATACGGGTATAAGTATTATGTCCTTTTGATGAGATCAAGGAGGAGAATACTTGAGCACGGAATTCTTGGATTATTCTAAAGGAGAATGAGATTCTCTCTCAGCATTACTCCTCTGAATACACCATAGCACGATGGTATATCGGGACGGAGCAATAACACCCTATGTGATATGGTGTGCTCTATGATGAGTACTACTGAGTTTCCTATTTCCTTTTAGGAGTTATGCATTTGAGAAGCTGCATACCTATTGAATAGGGTTCAAATCAAATCAGTTGCCTACCACTTCATATGTGATATGAAAAGGGAAGAGCCCATATCTTAAGTTTGTTAAGATTTGGGGTTGTACGGCCTATGTCTAAAAGCAAAATCCGGACAAGCTCGAGGCAAGGTCTGTTATGTAGAACTGGAATAGTTCCAGCTATACAAACTACAGCAGATGATTTGGTAGAACCAAAGGATTCAATAGTAACCAACGAACCTCAGCCTCTCCGCCGATCTAGTAGGGTTCCTCACCCATCTGAGAGATACTTCGGTTTCTCTATGACAGTGGAAGCGAGGATTGCATCATGAGATGATGACCCAACTAGTTTCGAGCTGGCCATCAGGAGTGGGACTCTGTAAGAATGGCTGGATGCTTAGCGATATGAGATGGAATCCTTATACACCAATAAAGTATGGACTTTGGTTGCTTTATCTGAAGGGTTAAATCCCCATCAGGAGCAAGTATATCTTGAGAAGATTACTTGGTGTACATGGAAAAGTTGAGACTTTCAAAGCTATGCTTAAGTCCATCCAGATCCTACTTGCCACGGCTACATACCATGACTACGATATCTGGCGGTTGGGTGTCATGACTGCTTTACTAAATGATGATTTGGAAGAGAGCGTCTATAAGTACACAGCCAGAGGGCTTCGTAGACAGTGAGAGCAGCGGAAATAAGTGCAAGATGTTTTATGTTGATAAAGCAGGCATCGCGGAGTTGGAACATCTGTTTTGATGTGGTAGTCAAAGAGTTTGACTTCATCAAAATGGTAGATGAACCTTGTATATACAAAAAGGTAGTAGGGAGTATGGTGGTGATCCTCGTAGAGTACGTGGATGACATACTCTTGATAGGGAAGGAGTTTCCTATGCTACGCTCGGTCAATCTCCGCTTATCACAAGGATTCTCCATATAGGATCAAAATGATACCTCCTGAATCCTGGATTTTGGATCTATGAGATAGATCTAATTGGATGTTAGGATACTCACTAGTTGTAGTGAGATAGTATCAATCGATCCTGGGGAGAATCACTGAAAATGTTCCAGGGTGATAAGGATGACTGAATGTCAGTCGCAGGCATTGTCTTTACCCTCAGTGGAGGGACGGTATGTTAGAAGAGTTCCAAGCTAGATACCGTGACATACTAGACGATTAAAGGCAAGATACATAGTTACCAAAGATGCTACCAAAGAGGCAGTCTGGATATATATAAGTTCATGAGATGAACTTCGTTCCTACTATTGTGTGACAATGGAGTTGTGGCTTTAGCCAAGGAACCCCCGTCCCATCAGAAATCCAGATATAATTCTTATGCAGTATCATCTGATCATGAAGATGGTTGATCTCCAGGAAGATCGAGGTTAGGAGAGTAGACACAGAGGACAACAGCGCGGATCCACTCACAAAGGCCTTTTTCCCAGTAGAGACTTTTATGGGATGGTTGAGTATGAGATACTTCAACCGCAGCTAATTGTTGGGTATGTGATACCACAACAGATGGCCCTAGTGCAAGTGGGAGATTGTTAGTTATATATATGCCCTAGAGCCCATTACCGTACATACGATGTATATTGTAGTGGATGCTAGGACATATATAGGGAGGACTTTCTTGCTCGACATGATAGTATGCTATCTGGTTGTACTTTATCTTTACATGTACTCATATTGTCTCTATGTTACATGTTGATAAAGCCCTTAGGATATGTACTCGACTACTGGGATTATGATGAGATCATACTAGTGGGGCCACGGTAGTCGATGAGTACTTCCTATAACTGTTCCTAGTCGAGGGTGTATCGAGACAGGGCATCGATGCACCAGAGTAGACTAGCGTATACGCATCTTGACCCATATGATGGGCGATGGATGATCCCATATCCATCGGTGTTTGACATCAAGGATGGTGTACGGGTGCTCAGTGGAGACTGGGTACACTGGACGGACTCGCCGAGAACTCCCAGATGGTATTATACCTTACGTCAGATGGCAGTTCTCCGGTGACACTGGTACAGAGTAGTCTGTTGACCCGAGATCGCCATAGAGTCTTGTGTGATTCCCACTGTGCTTTTATTTCCAACATACCACGTCTAAGAGGGCGTGCAAAAAGGTGGATTTTGGGTACAGTCCCGAATCACATGGAAGCAATGAGCGATAGGAGGGGATTCGTCTCTCCCGGTATAGGGAGTTGATGTTGCGCTGTGTTCGATTGGCTATAACCGGAAATCCCTGGCCAGGGTTGCTGAGATTTACTGGTAAGTGTTATCAGTAGTTTCTCGAACTGTTATAGACCTCATATCGACACGACTTATCGAGCTACTGGGGTCTGACGTTTACCACCCCTAGGCGAGATATGCGACATATCAGACGACGAGACCGGACTGTACGGGAGTGTTACTGATTGGATTCACAAGAGAACGTACATGCTTGCTTGTTGATCTTCTGAGCGCTCAATACCTGGGTGGCTGTTACGTTTAGCTGACCGCTTGCAGCTTGTGGGTGTTTGATATGATCATCACCTACTGCCAGCGTATTGACGATTCTTTAGAGTCCTACACAGAGGTTTCTTGACTCAGGCAAAACGGAGTAGGAGCACATATGTGATATGTGCGGGACCGAGGATAATGCGGTATATGATACCGTATTGGATTCTCGCGATATGAGATATCTGCCGGGTATATGTGATATAGCCGGGTCATCGTATTAGTCGGTTATATGCGATATAGCCGGATTATCGGATCAAGTGTTGATTCAATAATTTAATGTATAATAATATATATGATATATTAAATTACATTAACTAATATTTGCTCACTAAAAGATTCATTTTCTCACGGGATAATATATTGATATATATGCGATATATGTTAATTGTATTATTATTTTTTGTTACAAAAAATATTGTATATGTGATATATAATATTGTAACATGTTAGGGTTACAAATTTAACATTGGATTAGGGTTTAAACTTGGTTAGGGTTTGGATTAGGGTTAGCTTTTGCATGAAGCTTCATGAAGCATTGACTTTGTGGTTGCTTGATATTTTTATGAGATATTATGTTAACCCAATCCAAACCATTAAACCTAGTTAACTCTCTACAAGGGTTAACGCTCTCATGCTTAACCCTTGGTTAGATTTGTAACCACTACAATAATTCATTATTCATCACAAAAGGATTAAGGTTATCTTCTTCATTCTTCTTCTTCATGCTTGAGTTCATTCATGAAAAAGCTTTCTTTTGTGATGAAAGTGAGTGAGAAAAAGATTTTAAATGAGAGCAAAAATCCTACTTCATCATCCTCATCTATCCTTGCCATTTAGATAAGGGTGTTCACTTCATGTTATGAGTGTTAGCTTGTGTTATCGAAACTTCAAGGTAGATCATCTTGGTATCGAAGATCGGAAGCAAAGGTTGCATCATTCTATTCGTGAAGCCTCTCGAGAGTCCACAACACGATGATCGCTACGAAGGGACCTCAACACAGAGCTTAAGAAGTGAAGGACCGGATCTACAAAGGTTGTAATCCCTCTCACTTAGTGTTAAAGCGTTTAACATGTTCGTTTTCGCCTAAACCCTAGTTTAAAGATCCGGCTTCGGGTCGTTCGGCACGGCTAAAAATTTTATCGGGCATGGTTGATGCCTCGTAGACCCTTGTGTGCGTGCCTAGCAACCCTACAGTTCCCAGGTGACATGTGTACAGGTTAGTTCATTGACCTGAGGTCGTTATTTGTCTCGTGTGAGTTCCCACTGTGCTTTGATTTCTACCCTACCACGGCTCAAAGGAGTCGTGCAAACAGGTATTTTTTGGGTATAGTCCCGAGCCACATGGAGGCAGTGAGCAGATTGTCGAGGATTCGTCTCTCCCGGTATTGGGGGTGAGATCGCGCTGTGTTTAGGAGAGCCATTACACGAAATCCCTGGCCAGGGTAATCGAGATTTACTGGTAGGTATTCCAGTAATAACTCAGGGTGTTCTGGGCTTCTCTCTTTGACACGACTTATACAGCTATTGGGGGTCTGACGTTTACCATCCCCTAGGCCCTATATGCGATACTCATAGACGAATGGACCGGACTGTACGGATATTGTCACTGTCAGGCTCAGTAGGGTTTCTGGATGAGTTCGCTCGTCAGCTTCCCTTCCAATCAATACATAGGCAACCGTTACGAACAACTAGTAACTCTGACGTGCTAGTGGTTATACCCAGTGACAGTGTGTTAATGAGTCATTAGAGTCCCCCACAGACAGTTTCCCAAGTTCGGGCGAAACGTTGTAGATGCCGTACGGTTTTATGGCAGGGTTCGGAAAATGCACGTGCGTTTTCGCACGTGTCATACTTCGGGCTGATAATACTGGTGGGCTTTGGTTTAATCCGGATCCGAGTATTATACTGTGTAGATATAATATCTTTGTCTCAGTTGCATTTGTCTTCGTGGGTATGTTTATATTGATACGGGGTTATCCTGAAATTCATTTCGGGATCACTTTTGGAAGTTGCCAGTTTCCAGTTTTCTATCACCCGTCTTTAAAATTCGGTTAAAGACGGATTTATCTTTTCTTGGGTGAGTCATGGTTCTAGATGGTTCTAGATGGTGACATAGCTAGTGAGTCATTAGTTCATTAATTGTGCATTTAATGATAGATGATGACTAGATTATGATTCATTGTTTGCAATTATTGTTTGTGCAAGGTGTAAAGATGAATCATTCATATCATTTATCACTATGGTCATCCCTCCTCTCCTACACTCACCCCCACCTCTTCAAGTTGTGGCCGGCCCTTCTTGTGAGAGAGAGAGATTGATTCATTTGGAAAAAGCGTATGAAATTTGCTTCATGGAAATTTCATAAGTTGATTTCTTATTTCACCCGATTCCAAAAGGCAACTTCATTAACCGTTCGTCCATAGATTTGGACGAAACGAGACAAAGTGTTCAACTCATTCTCTACATCAATCTTGGTCATCTCTTTTAGCAAACTTGATGATCGAGTTGCCTCGGTTCATAGGCGGGAGCCCGTTTAAAGATCCCTTGACGTGGTGTCACCTGGACGAGAAGACTGGAGATCGAGGAGATCGGAGCAGCCGCAACAAAGCGTGGGATGATGATTACAGACCGAAGGACTCGGATCGTTCAGTATAACATTTCTATCCACTTTACAGTATGTTAGTTTAGTTTTAATGGCAGATCCTGGGATATAGTATACGATAGCGCCAATTGTAAAAGTTTTTGTTCCGCATATTGGCATCTAAAATACGGCCGGGGCACTACCGTAGACTTACAGTGAGAAGAGTGTTCTTTTCTTTCATTCATGTAATTTGTAAAAGTGATGTAATATTATTTTGCGGGGCACATCCGGGCTGATATTGTAGCCACTGTTGTATTATTTCATTTAATTTTTCTTGCACTTAGGATAGACCCAAGCTAGGGTGCACAAACTACCGGGTTCTTGAAGTGCCGAGTTTCCTACTCATTTCATTGAGGGAGGTTGCTTCACTTCGGGGATTTGGCGGGTAGTTTACTGCACCCGTAGGGGTCTAGGGTGAAGGTTTTGCTATTCATCACAACCGTGGACTCTGTTTTTCGTTAGAGGCTAAAACGAAACACGAAAATCCTAGTATATCCAATATATTCATAT
The DNA here is from genome assembly GCA_030015575.1 of Agapanthus africanus. Taxonomy (NCBI): domain Eukaryota; kingdom Viridiplantae; phylum Streptophyta; class Magnoliopsida; order Asparagales; family Amaryllidaceae; genus Agapanthus; species Agapanthus africanus. The sequence goes on from JASDDO010000010.1 coordinate 336,651,510, forward strand.
TTGTTGCTTGTGTTATGTTTTGTGATCTGGAATGCCTATTATTGCATGAGACGAATATATATATATATATATATATATATATATATATATAAACATTGATTATGCTTTGCACGCGCACTAGCCCTGCTCTGTCGTTAGTTAAGTAACCTAACAGTGCATGACGGGGCCTCGTGGTGAATGCGGATGGTATAAGAGTACGTTCAATTTTCATTTCTTTCAGCAATGATAGGGTTAAATGATGGGACCGCATTAATATTACTTAATGCAAAGCAAGAAACCTAATATTTGAAGTCGTTGGAACAATTGCAAAACCACTCGGTTTTCTTCAAAAACAACTTTTAAAAGCGGAGCTTAAACCACTCTTTTTCAAAAGCTATCCAGTTCCTTCGACTATATCAAGTTCATTGCATTTACGGTTTTCTCTAAAACCAGCTGTAGTCCTCTGTCATTTCAGATAGGTATCAACTAGTATTCATGCTATGTGTTTTGACCCTCGCCAAGACATGGTATTTGGTGGCTAGTAGGTGCTTATCTGTAGTATAGATAGATGCATTAATCTACGACAGGCGTACAGCTATTTTGACCTTCGTCAAGGGCTTGTACGAATGGGTCTAAATTAATCTGGATAATGGTGGGTTGAACTTGACTTATGACTTATGATATTTTGACCTTCGTCAAGATTATAAGCGCTTAGGGCAGAAACCACATCGGGAGTTTCAAACATACAGGAAACTTGCTAGTATTGCATATCTTCTAAAGTGTGGTAGTTTTAGTAGGCTTCCTTCAAAATTATCACACAATGATAGTTTGGTCCCGATCCTATTGTAAGTATCCGCTACTCTTCGGGAGAATTTTTCACTTTGCAATTAGTTAATCAAGTAGGTGTCTAGAAAGGTGTTAATGGGGTTATGCCTAGGGAAAAACGATGTTATTTAATTGGGTCCGTGCGAAAGTACGGGGGGGGGGGGGGGGGGCTCCCTCCGAAGTACCAACACCGGCCTAGCCGAAAGATAAGCGAACTTGTAGGGTGCGATTAATTCTGACTAATTCTTCTTTTAGGGTTTGAAGGAGAATTCGAGTAAACAGTGGGAGCCATCCTGTTTAGATAAACTAATAACCAATCTAAACTTGTAAGAGCATATGCTAAGTGTTTATTTTCTCTCTCTCCTAATTGCAGCGACCATGACGGGACTTAAGTTTATACTAGATAAAAACAAACTGACTAGGCCAAACTATAAAGACTGGCTAAGGAACATTCAAATAGCCCTTACTTATGATAAGGTTGCATACATTCTCACGACTAAAGCCCCCCGTTCCAGGTCCGACATCTTCGGTCGCGGACATTGAGGTCCGTAAGACTTGAGATCTAGATTGCGTGAAAGCCAAGTGCCTCGTGCTGGCATCCATGGATAATGAATATCAAAGGCAGCACAAGAAGATGGACATTGCTTCCATCTTCTTCCATACCAAAGATTTATATGGAGAGCAATCTCGTATCGCAAGATACGAGACCTCGAAAAAATTGTTTTAAGCGAGATTAGTTGTCAGATCAACTATTGGGGACGATGTCGTAAAGATGATTACTCTTATCGAAGAGCTCACGGACCTGGAAACTACGTTGGAGAATTAGTTGTATACTGACTTAATTCTACAGTCCCTTCCCTCCACCTATGCCTGATTCATATTGAACTTCAATATGCAGAATCTGGAAGTTACACATCCTGAGCTCCTCAATATGTTGAGGATGGCAGAGGGTGCCTTGAAGAAATCCAAGGAAACACCCGCTCTATTTGTCGAGAAATCTTCTTCCACTAAATCCAAGGTTAAGGCCAAGGGGAAGAAGAAAAAGGCCCCCACCAAATCGAGAGGAGATGTGCAGAAGGTGCAAGAAAAGGGAAAGGAAAAAATCGGAGGATCAGCCACAAAGGAAGAGTGCTTCTACCGTCACAAAAAGGGACATTGGAAGAAAAATTGTCGGGATTTAAAAGCCAAGAATCAGGACACAAAGCAAATTGTAGCTTCGGCTTCAGGTGTGTTCATGATTGAAAATTGTTTCTCTATTAATTCTACTTCCTGAGTATTGGATATCGGATCAAGATCTCACATCTGTAATTCTTTGCAGGCGCTAAGAAGCCGTAGAGTTTTGAGGAAAGATGATATGACCCTCAGGGTTGGCAATGGAACAAGTGTAGATGTTGTTGCAGTAGGAGAATATCAGCTTGGATTGATGAGTGGACATATTTTGTTGTTACATAACTGCTTTTGTGTACCCAGTATGATGTGTAATATTATATATGTATCTTTGTTATCTAATAAAGGATATAATTTTGCACTTGAAAGCAAGGTAATAAATATTTACCTAAATCATGAAATGATTAGGTCGGGTACACTAAATAACGGTATATATGTTCTCAATCAACATCAAGTTTTCAACGTCCAAAACACGCTAAAAAGAAAGACTCCAGAATCAAGTCAAGCTTTCTTATGGTATTGTAGACTTGGTCATATCAATGGAAACACGATTAACTAAGTTACATAAAAATAAATATTTAGATTCGTTTGAATACCAATTATATGCAACGTGTCAATCATGTATCAGAGGAAAGATGATCAAAACTTCGTTCACTGGACACGGAGAAAGAGCCACTGGGCTCCTGTGACTCATACACATCGACGTGTATGGGCCAATGTCTACGCATACAAGAAGTGGTTAATTCTACTTCATTAGTTTTATCGATGATTTCTCAAGGTATGGACATGTATTCTTGATGAAGCATAAATCCGAGACCATTGAGAAATTCCAGGTGTATAAGAATGAAGCGGAAAAGCAAACCAGCAAAAGTATCAATATGCTCCGATCTGATTGGGGTGGTGAATATTTAAGTGCCGAGTTCCTGGAATATCTAAAACAGAATGGAATTCTCTCTCAGCTTACTCCTCCATACACACCACTGTTGGATATAGTGCCCTCAAAGTCAATTATTGGATCGCGGCACGCGATTACAATGATTGAGGGAGGACCTATACCAGTAGGACAGTCTTACTCAAGATGATAGTATGCTATCTGGTTTATCTTTATCATCGTATACAGCTTTAGATGACCTTACATATCACTATTACACATTGATAGAGCCCTTAGGATTCTTGCTTGACTACCAGCAGTATGATGGCGATCATATATGTGGGAGCTGGGGTCTGTAAGCACATCCTTAAAAAGTCCCTAGTCATGGGAGTTTCGAGACTGGGCATCGATACTCCATTAGTAGACTAGTGTATACAGTTGAGACCCCGACGAGGGGTGGAGGCCGGTTTCACAAGCCATTGGTGTCAGTTGGATCACCTAAGATGTATACAGGTGCTCATTAGGTTATGAGTACACCGGACATGACTCACCGGGAACATGCTAGTTGGTATTATACCTGACGTCAGATAGCAGTTCCCTGGTGACATGTGTACAGGTTAGTTCATCGACCTGAGATCGTCACTTGTCTCGTGTGAGTTCCCACTGTGCTTTGATTACTACCCTACCACGGCTCAAAGGAGTCGTGCAAACAGGTTTTAGTTGGGTACAGTCCCGAGCCACATGGAGGCAGTGAGCGGATCGGCAGGGGTTTCGTCTCTCCCGGTATTGGGGGTGAGATCGCACTGTGTTTAGGAGAGCCATTACACGAAGTCCTTGGCCAAAGCAGGAGATTTACTGGTGGGTATTCCAGTAGTATCTCAGGGTGTTCTAGGCTACACTCCGACACGACTTGTACCGTTTTGGGGGGTCTGACTTTTACCAACCCCCTAGGCCCGACATGCGATGCTCATAGACGAACGGACCAGACTGTACGGATATTGTCACTGATAGGCTCAGTAGGGTGTCAGGATGAGTTCGCTCATCGACCTCCCTTTTGGTCAATACCTGGTAGCCCGTTACGTACAGCTAGTACCACTGACGAGCTAGTGGTTAAATCCACAGCCAAAGTATTGACGAGTCTTTAGAGTCCCCCACAGACAGTTTCTCAAGTTTCGGGCGAAACGTTGTAGAGGCCGTATGATATATGGCAGGGTTCGATCATATACGTGCAGTAGTGCACGGATCATGATCGGACGGATCATACTAGTGGGTTTTGGTTTAAGCCGGATCCTAGTATTAGATTTGTTGGATTACTTTAGTCTCATCGCATTCGCATTCAGTCGGAATGCGGATGCAGGTATGTATATACAGGTGAGGGGTACTCTTGTGATCCGTCACGAGTTTACTTTAGTAGATGCCATTCTCTTTTTATTGTTGCAAACATTTGGATTAATGTTTGCATATGGAAATAATGAGCTAGAAATCATCATTAAGAGCATTAATTGTGACACATGCACAAGTGATGACTCATGGTCTCTTTCTTTGTGCATGTGTCACATTTTTTATGGATTCGAGTGTTGAAATGAGAGGGAGAGAGAAAGAAGGCTGCCATATGAAGAGTTTGGTCTTGCATTTTTCACTCTAACTCTATCTCATTTTATCATAAGAACACAAAAGAAAAAGAAAGGAAAACTTCTTCTTCCTCCTCTTCTTTCTTGAGCTCATTATCTCCTCACTAATGGCATCCACTAAATCTTCAAGAGACAAAGTGATGACACACATTCTCTACTTCACCTTGGACACGTCGGCTAGCAAACTTCGTGTCCGAGTTGCTTAGGATGAAGCGGGAGCCCGTAAAAAGACTCGAAGATGTGGTGCCCTTTCCGACGAGAAAACCGGAGATCGGAGATGCCGCGAGGAGCTTGAGTTGGTGGCCAAAGACCGAAGGACACAGATTGATCGGTATAGCTTTTCTAACCCTTCTCTAGTTGCTAGTTATAGGTTAATGGTTCGATCCGGGATTAAAGTCTGCGATAGCGCCGGTTTCAAGTTTTGAAAAAGGTTTCGTTTCCGCATTTTGGCCTCGGACAGACGGCCGGAGCGCTACCGTAGACTTACATAGTATCAGAGCCACGCCATTAACCTTTACTAGCTTGCTCTAACGTTTTTAAAATATCGATCGAACGAAATTTTCCAAAACCGCATTTCCAATTCTGCAGTTTCTGTAGAAATTTTTTTGTGGTCGAAAAATTATTTTGAGTGTTGCAGAAAATCAGGCAGGCTTTTTTAAGAAATGTGAGAAAATTTGGTACACTGATCTCACCATAGCGCCGCGGAACCGCGGCATTACCCATGTTTTGGCCGCGGTTCCGCCACACTGCTGTAGCATTAGAGCACCATTTTTCCTACAGTGGTTTCTGAATTGGAATTGGGGTTTCTGGTAATTTTTGTTTTGGCCCAGATTTGTTTGAGTACTGGGAATTGTACTTGGGGCCCACTTCGGGAAATTTTGTCGATCGAAAATTTAAATATGTTAGTTCACGGTGCTTACATTATATTTGTGACCGTGAATGTCATTTGATCGATAAATCTTGTCTAATTGCTATAGCCCTTTTAGACGGATTTGCAAACGTGACATTCACGTTGATGTTCTATATTGTGCTGTGATGTTGTGGATTTGTCGTGGTGGATAGCCTGGATGCAATGGTAGTACAGTTGGTTGTATTTGTACATTTGATATTGCGGGGCGAGCGTCCGACATGTGGACTGCCGTCACTGCCTGTTTGTATATTATTCTTTTGGGGCACGACCGGGCTAAGGTCGATGTACCCGTTGTATATATTTTTACTTTCTGTACTAGGATTACCCCGCGGTGGGGTGCACGGGTAGCCGGGTTCTAGAGGGCAACGGGCTCGCATCTCATGGCTTTGAGACGGAGGGGGCTTCACTCTAGAATTGACGGGCTATTCGCCGCACTCATATGGGGTACAGGTTGACCCAAGGAGTGGTTCTCAAGTTGCCGGATTCCGTGAAGTGCTGGGTGGTCCATTCACTTTGCTGTAGGGGGCTACCTCGCTTCAGGTTTTGGCGGGTAACTTTCCGCGCCCATGGGGGTCTAGGATTTTATTGCACAGGCTATCCACACGACCAGAGGAACGTCGGGTTTCAGTAGCGGCTCTATGAAACCCGGGGATCCCAGATTATCTGTATTGTTCTGTGATGCTTATTACATTTCTGTGATGTTGCATTTTTATCACGCCATGAGCGAATATTATATATTGATATATATACTAGTAGATGTTGTATATGTTCTACACCCGTGCTAGTCCAGTCCCCGCTCTGTCGTTAGTTAAGTAACCTAACGGGTGATGACGGGACCCAGTGGCGAATGCGGATGGCATATACGTACATCATATTTTCGTTCTTTTGTGGTGTGATTAATTGATGGGACTGCATTGATTCGGATCAATGAAAGCTAAACAAACTTATTCTGATGTTGTTGGAACATTTTTCAAAAAAAACTGTTATTGCAAGGACATTCTCTTTTGTTTTGTACAATGGTATTCGGTTATGAATATCCAGCACCTCAGTCGACGAGGCAAGGGCCGAGATCCCTTCACCGAGAGTGACCCCTTGGACAGAAGTTTGCGTCAGGGTTATAACTTCACTATAGCCAATTGCCTTTTGCTTTGCATCGTGGTATTCAGTTGGAATATCCTGCACCTCATTCTACGGGGAAAGAGCCGAGATCTCTTCACCGGGAGTGACCTCTTTAGCAAAGGTTTTCGCCACTATATTTTTATAAAAAGCTATCCGGTTCCTTCAACGATATCAAGTTCATTACGTTAAAGGTTTTTCGCCAAAAACCATTCGTAGCCCTCCGTCATTTCAGACGGGTAGCACTTAGTATTCATGCTATGTTTGTTGGCCTTCGTCAAGGCATAGTGTATGGTAACTATTTTTACTTTTCTGCTGTATAGATAGATGCGTTGGTTTGGGATAGTCGTACAGCTTTGTTGGCCTTCGTCAAGGGCTTGTATGGGTGAGTTCAAATTAACCTGGACAATGACGGGTAGAACTTGACATGTGACTTATGATTTGTTAGCCTTCATCAAGGTCATAAGAGCATGGGGTAAAAATCACATCGGGAGTTTCTAAAGAAACTGAAACTTGCCAGATATGCGCATACCTTCTGGAGTGTGATAACGTGAGTGGATTCCATCACGTTATCATACGATGATAGTTGGATCCCGATTCCCACTGATGAGTTGGTTTACTCCTCGGGTGATCCCGACTAATTCTTCTTTCAGGTTTGGAGGAGAATTTAACGATACAATGGGAGGTTTCCTGATTAGATAAATTGATAACCATTCTGATCTAGGTTAGAGTGCATGCAGAGTGTTTCTTTTCTCTCTCTCTCTCTTTGGCAGCGACCATGACCCGACACTTGACTATGACTCAGTGACCAAGTTAACCGAGCTTTCTTAAAACACTGGCTTTTGGATTGTCTGAGTTGCATACCTCATTGCCACTCCTATTTTTACCCTTTTCTCCAGAACACCCCGTATTATTACGAACATCCACTTCCATTGGATAAAACCATCTTATGGTTATATACGAACTCGAAGGAACTTATTCCAGATTCGAGGATGGTTTCCGGTTCTGGGGAAAATGAATAAGACTATTCATTTGTCTTTTCTTTTTACCTTCTCTCAGGCTGCGAGTGCTCCTTGGATTAGGACGGTACACCTGTTACGCAAATTGGATAGTCTTCATCCAAACCATAGGCAGGTGCCGAACGGTAAGGAATGAAGAAAACCAATTGGCCTAACGATGGTGTACAGAAAGTAATAAGTTAAGACAAATAAAGGGATTAGAAAGAGGACAAAGTAAACTGCGACTGCTATTCACGACCAAACCAAGTATTTCATCGCCACTCCTACTTCGCCTTTGTATTTCTCCAGGACACTCCGTATCACTACGAAGATCCACAGTTATTTGGATACTCCATCGTATGGTTATATACGAACTCAAAGGAACTTGTTCCAGTTCGGAGATGGATTCTGGTTCAGGAGAAATAGGAATAAGGTTTTATTCAGTTGTCTTTTATCTTTACCTTCTCTCGGGTTGCGAGTGCTCCTAGGATTAGGATAGTACACCTATTACGCTTATTGGATAGTCTTCTTCCAAACCATAGGCTGGTGCCGAACGGTAGGGAAGGAAGAAAACCATTTAGCCTAAAGGGGTATACAGAAGGTAATGACTAA